>CM046391.1:44237803-45437803 GCA_025413875.1 Rhododendron molle
TACAATTACCAAGTAACTATACCAAGGTCTAAATAGGCATACTCGTCTTTAGAAATTGACCTTAATGCCCGGGCGATGAATTCCAATCTCCTAAGTCAAAAACCTAATTATGACGGATTATTAATCGCAAAAAGGGATTTATAAAATAAATAAAGAAATTTCAAATATTATAACAAAATTTTATAAGTCGATAACGACCGATTTTTGGATGTTAAAAAGAAATCCAAGTATTAAAATAAAATTCAAATTTTTAGCGAAATTTTTATTGACCAAAAATCAGGGTCGTTACACGTTGTCTTTTACATTTCTATGCTGTTGAAAGATATGGCGCATTCCACCCACGTGCTCAATTGGGAGGAAATCACACTAGATGAGGATACGACTTTTGAAGAGCAACAAGTGGAAATTCAGGATCATGGAGAGAAGTTAACCGTGGACGAACAATCAAATTAGTTAGAGTCCTATGGAGACACCGAGAACGAGAAGAATCAACTTGGGAATGCGAGGACACAAGGAAAGCCAACTATCCACATATGTTTCAAATCGAAGTTACGTCTTAATTTCGAGGATGAAATTATTTTAAGGGGAATAGATTGTAAAGACCCGATTTTTTTTAAAAAAAAAAAAATATAAGTTTTGTTTTGTTAATATTATTTTGCTCAAAAAATTATTTACGTCTTCACACCAATTTTATTTCGTAATCGATCGTGTGTGCACGTACCTAACGAGTGATTTTACGTGTGTGTTATTTCAGAACAAACCCTTTTCCATCCTTCTAAAATTCGGCTGAGAGAGGAGAGATAAAAGCCCCCATTTTACTCCTTAATTCCCTCTCAACTTGACACCTCATAAT
Organism: Rhododendron molle; assembly: GCA_025413875.1. Lineage (NCBI taxonomy): Eukaryota > Viridiplantae > Streptophyta > Magnoliopsida > Ericales > Ericaceae > Rhododendron > Rhododendron molle. The sequence continues at coordinate 44,238,657 of CM046391.1, forward strand.
TGTCCATGGGTTAACATTCCCAATGCAAAACTCAGCCCACTTTTGTATCCCCTCTCGTCTGCCATTTGCAGCAACCCCATCCCCATTACTCCCCTCACATCTCACACTTCCCCACACTGCATACTCTTTTTCCCTACAAAAGTAAACCCCATTTCCTTTCCCATTTATTTTTCGACAGAGAACAAGAGAGAGAGAATACATCACCTTACCCTGCATCCTTGCCACACGCATTCTCCAATTAATTACTTCTGCCTCCAAATTTTTCTTCTCGAAGTACAAATAATTTCCAATCTCTCACAAGTACCTCCATTCTTTTCTCCTCCTGGGGGAGAGAGAGAGAGAGAGTCTTTCGGCCACCTCCATTTCCCATAGCCACCGCCATTCCTCCTTCTTATCACCACCGAACTCCCTCCCACGCCATCAGCACCAAAGCCACCATCCTCATCCATCATTCCACCATTCAAACACCATTAACCACCACCGAACCAGTCACAAGACCAGCTCCATTTCAGTCTAGAAATCAGCTCCAAAACAGCCCAGAAAAATCTGCTCCCAAAACCTGTCCCAAACAGTAGCAAAAATAGCTTTTTTCCGCCCCAAAACATGTTGCGTTTCAGTTCCTGAACAGCTCCGCAAAACAAATTGAAAATCAGTCCATATCGGCACAACCGAGCACCACTGCCGCACCTCCCTTGCCGTACACACTACTACCACCGACGAGCTCCGCCGCCGCTCCAACCCGCTACCGAACCTCTCCATAACCGTTCGCTGAACGAGAGGTAGTCCGAACTCATCTCCCTAAATATATACTATGTTCCGTATTGATTGTTTCGTGTTTCAGTAGGAAAATAATAGAACCCGATGTCACGGGTTGAATCCAGCCGGAACTCACTAAATTGCCGGGCCAAAAACCCACTGGGTTTTATTTTCCGAAAACTGTAGCAACTGGAAAAATTGAAATGATTTAGAATAATCACAGTATGATTCCTATAGTTGATTTATTTGTAAGTCCAATATAATATTTAAGCCCAGAGGTTAAATAAAATTCCGGTTCGACCTAACTTTATCGCATGATCTATTCTATCATATGAGTAACTTCATCGCATGATAAATTTTATTGCATGATTGTTTTATCGCAAAATCTGTTCTTATCGTGGAATTAATTTTTGTTAGCGTGTTAGCATGTTCGTAAAAATATTGAATTGTGTGAAATATTGTTGTACTGATAGATTGAATAAATAGGTTCCTGGGTTAGTTGCGATGTATGGATTATCACCTTAGACGCAAAATGAGGAGTAATGGAAAATTGAATAAAGTGAGACTGTGATTGTGATTCCGGATAAGGAATCCGGGTATTGAATTGTTGGTGGATAATTGGTGGTGATTTTTTGAAAGTGTTGGTTTACGAACCCTGGGTAAGGCGTGGTGGTGATTGGCTCCGAGAACAGTTGGGTTATAAGGGTGGAATTGTGCTTGTGTCACAACCCGGGGCAGCATGCTTGTGTCACAACCCAGTGAAGCTTTTGTTTATTCCTTGTGTGGTCGCGGATCGGAGAACCGGGTAGATAACTTAGTTACTCTCATCCGGACCTTAATCGACAAGGAGGAGCCGAATCACGCCAATGGCCATACTCTGGAGGTTAAGGGTAGGAACGGTTCTGTGGATAAGATCTGAGATTTCACATAGGTTGAAGGATAGTAATGAAATGATTAATTGTTCTCTTTTTACATTATTTTAATGCATTTCAATTGTATATCCTATTGGTTGTAAGTTATGGGTTCGGGTGGGTTTTGACTACTGAGCGTCATTGCTCACGGTACTATGTTGCCCTGGTAACTCGAACGCCAGGTACCAAAGATGGAACAGAAGTGTTGTACGATTCGATCGAGTTCAATCTTATTGAGGAAGAAGCTGAAAACCTTGGTTTCCGTGCGCATAGTCGTTCTGATTAATTTAAGTCGACTCTATTTTGGAAGCTTCTAAGTTTATTTGAGAAATTGTAATATTTTGATTTATTCGAAATGGTTGTAATATAATGACATATGTTTTGAAATGGTGACATAGCAAATCTATGAATTTCTTTTGTGGAAATAACCTTTTTATTATTTTTTTAATGTCTTCGAATTTTTGGGGCGTTGCAATATCAAAAAGGGTTGTGACTTTGCCTAGTAGGTCATCCGTAGCGGTCAGCATTTGATCTAGATTTTGATTCGGATGTTGTTGATCTTAAATCAAAATTACCGATTTTTTGAAGCAATCCTTGTATTTGCTCAAGATACCAAACTCCTTTTCTGCGAATAGAAACTTTTGGGAAGTGTCGTGTTCTATCCAGTAAAAGATGAACATCCACAAATAATGTCGAAAATATGCAAAATTCTTGAGGGAATTTTGCGTAGAATCGGGGTTTATAAGTTTTTCTTAATAAACACGAAAAATAGGGTGTTTAGATCAAGCATTCTACACACATCAGATGCCATTTATTCCCGCGCAAGCCCCCTTGGTTTTTTTTTCTAAAATTTTTGGACGGTTCGAATCGAGCGTCTGGTGGTCGGAGACCGGTCGACGCGGCCGGTCGGTGCAAAATCCCTACACTTGGTTGGTATACATATCATTTTCGGATAGTTGGAAGGGGCTTGGCACAATGTTGGAGGTGATGTGACAATATGTGATGTGACAAAAGTGGAATTGGAATTTTTCAATAATTGCTGTAAGATACTTATACAATAATATTACAATCACATACAAATCCCGAATTCATTTCGACATCGTACCATTCGGTGGATTTGTGCCTTTCTTGTGCACTTTCAGGCATTTGGGACCCCGTGTGTCCCGTTTTCAGTATCACACCTTTTAGTAGATCCGTGGCTTTCTTCGTTTCGTTCTATCGTTCTACATTGTGATTTTTCGTTCTACAAGCCTCAATACCGTATATCATGACGTATGTCAAATCCTTATCATTCATAAAACATGCCACAATACTCAAGTAATAACCCGAATGCATAGACAAACGAACAAGTGTCGTATTCATTTAGTTTTACACTTTTCTTTGTTATAACGAGAGCCAAAGGAGTGGGGACGAACAAGGAATCATTGGAACGCGAGTAATAGGTGGGTAAATATGTCTATTTACGCCCCCTAACTTGAATTTGTTATGTCCGTTTAGCGCGCTACTTGGGGTTTGATATTTGTTAATTGTGTTTCAGGACTCTCAATGCTGAAGGATAACATTTAGAGCTAAAGTGCAAATTTAAAATATATTTGATGTCAAAACAAATTCGGGCCGATGAAATTTATCAAGTTCCTAGATAAATGAAGGAGATGCATTGGATAAAAGTCTTAACTACAATAGAGATGCATTGGAAATTGGGTTATGACTTAATTGGATAGCTTCTTTACTAGGTGGGCCCATGAGGTCACGGCTGGGCACCATTATTTTACAGTATAAAAGGAGGAGGAAAAAAGGGCTTCGAGAAGGGATGGCCCACGGACGAAACAAAGAAAGAGGCTGCGGTGATTTCTTTGAAGGGGACTTCACGCAACACAGTGAGAAGAACAGGGGCTGTAATCAGAGACGATTCTCTTTGTTCCGAATATTGTTAGTTTTCTTTCGAGTTTTCTTCTTTTCAAGTTTTTGATGTTTTGTTTAACTACTCGCACTTCGGTAACTTTTTTTTATTTTTGTTCTTTATAAAAATTGTTCGTTAATTCTTGTTTAACTTAGATCTTTTGTTTATTTTCCATCTTGAGTAATAGAAGCATGTTTCAAATTAGGGTTTCTTTTATTTCTTGTTAATAATGAGTGAGTAGTCGTATAAGTAGGGTCGCGGGGTGATTAGCACACCATGGCAAGTCCGGGCACTGCTCTTGTTTTCAAACAATGAATTAGACAATTTTAGAATGGTAAAATTCTTCCCGCGGACGAACCCGGGGATTGTCGGAGCCCATGTGAACGGGGGAATGGGGGTCCAAAACCCATTCTTCGATGCGCATGGGTAAATGGCGACCTTAAGGTTTCGCATCTTCCGGGGTATCTTTTCAATCCAAAATTAAATGTTTTTAAGAACACCAAATGGAGCAGATCGATTCGGACTGGTTACGAGTGGTATGAACCCCGACCATACCTCCTTTTAATTATCTGAAAAGTTCAATTATTTCGTAAGTTTAGTTAATCTCAATCAATCGACAAGGGGTGGCTACCTAAGAGCCCAGTTTAATTAGTGACAACCCGAGTCACCGTCTCTATGGATTCGACTCCGAACTTATCGGATATGGTGCTACGTCGGTCTCCGCCCTACGCTTGGAGCAACCTTTTAATTCAGGACTAGGAAATTGTCAAGCATTTTTGGTGCCGTTGCCGGTGACGGTAATGTGTGTTAAGAATTCAGGTAGTTATTTTTATTTTATTTTGTTTTCTTTTTAGTTTATTTAGTTGTTTCAAGTCAACATAGGTAAAGGTAAGCAATCCTCCATCGTAGGAAAGCAATCACCTCTGAAGCCTATGTACTACCGAGAAAATACCAGGCGTCTCGTAGCCATTGAGAGAGAGCGAGGAGTAACTGTGGAGGAAGAGTCTTTTAGTGGTGATTCTTTTGATATCGATGGCCTTTTCCTTGATTTAATAATTGAGCCACCGATGGCAGAGCCACAGATGACGATGCGTGCACACATGCATCCTGAGAGGACCACTCCTCTTGGTCCAACAGTTCTACCAATCGAGACAGTAGCAGCACGCAATGCTTTCACCATAAAACCTGGTACGCATAATGCCCTTCCCTTGTTTTATGGGAAAAAGAATAATGATCCGTGTGAGCATGTCCGTTATTTCGAGGGGTTGGTGCGCACCCTTGCCACCACTTCTCAATGGGAAAATGCTTGCCTTAAGCTTTTCCCAGCCTCGCTCAAGGATAGTGCGGATAAGTGGCTGTGGATGTAGAAGCCACAGTCTTTCACGATGTGGGTTGCTGTCCGAGATCTCTTTTATAAGAGATATTTCTCAGAGAATAAATCAAAGCATCTGACTCGCCAAATACAATCTTTTAAACAGAAGGAGGGCAAGTCATTCTTAAGGTGTTGGGAGCGTTACAAGAACTTGCTGTTGTCTTTGCCGCACCATGGGTTTGTGAGGCACCAACTGGTGTCGTTTTTCTATTTGGGCCTGAATGTTGCTACGGCCCAATAGATTGAGTACCTCTGCAAGGAAGAGGATTTTCTAGACAAGTCCCCGGATGATGTGTGGGATTCTTTAGAAAACTTGGCTGAGAAATACTGGGGTTGGGAACCTTTCGATCTCGGTGATAGGGCCATGGCTACACAGGACCCAATGGGTTTGGCATCTTCCCGTTGAGTGTAAGAGAGCATAATGTCTAGTCTCAACTAGACAAAATATCTAAGCAGTTAAAGGACTTGAAGCTTACTCAAGTCCAGTAGGTGAATGAGATGAGAGTGGAGGAGGTGTGCGCATTGTGTGAGTGTCCAGGTGTAGATACCTCCCAAATGGGGCATCACCATACAGTTTGAATATCGTTTGTTTGCTCGTTTGGTTTCTTGCTTCATAAACCAAGATCATGGACATTCCCATGGCTAGGAACATTGCCACATGATAGCAGTTATCATCAAAACAGAGTCGCCACCCAGTTTATTAAAACCAGGAAAATAGATAGAGATTCTGGATACGGAAGCCAAAGGTACATTAAGGGGAAGGTGTTAGGCACCCCTCTCTGCCTAGCCGTGAGGCTAGCCCATAATCGTTCAACATAAGACATATAGATGCTTTATTTAATTCTAACACATAATCTATTTTTTTGCCTTTAAACAGTAAATAAGGTGAGCCAAGACAATAAGTAAATCATGCATTAGAAAGCAGAAAACAAACAAAGCTGTCCTAGGGGAATGGATCCCGCAGTTGGTGAATGGATGTCACGGTCGAGGGATCCTCCTGGTTTAGATTTATCGGCCGAGGGATCGAAGCCCCGATCGATGTTCTTTCTCACACCAGACAGAAAAGTTAACAGATGATTAAAAGCTACGATTAAACATAAAAACAATGAGTAAGCCAAACCAGAGGCCCCTGGGCCTCACCACCTTGATCCCTCAGTAGCTTGATTGCTTCAGATTTGATCGGAATTGACTGATTGCTTCTTTGAAAAACCCTAGGGTTAGGGTTTGAGACTTCGGGGTTTGATTGTTGGGTTGATGGCTGACTTCGGGCGGTTAGGGCTTTTGTAGAGGGGTTTTGAGAGAGTGAATCTGCAGAGTATCGTGGGTAGAGAGGGTGTGGATCTGATGAATTTTGTGTCTCTATTTTGGAGTCCAAAGGCCCTTTTATATAGGCAATTGGTGACTCACTCGGTCCAATCAAAATGCACGATTGCAATTGCAATTGCAATGCAACTTGAACTCTTTGTTGTGATCTCTGAACGTGGCCCAAATGCATCGGCGAGGTAGTGTAGTTGGATCAAACAATCGATAGAACGTTCCAGAGTCTGGAAAAAGGATGATCTGGCGGCCGAGCCATGGATCTGGCGACCGAGGTATGGATTGAGCGGCCGAGGTATTGATATTGCGGCTGTGGGATTGATCTCTCAGAGAGATTTTTGGGCAACAGGTTGCTCGGGTGAGGAAATGATGTTAAGGCCGTGAGATCAATGTTACGGCCGGCAGATGGATTCTCCTAGGATTCTGTATTTCTGTCTGAAAGGCTGTTTGGCTTTGAATTGTGTCCTCTAAGTGGCTCAAAGTTCTTACCGAAAGTCCTAAGGTTCTCAAGAAGTCAATCAGCAATCACTGTATCCATTTCATCATCGGGATGGTCCCCAAGGTGGGACCTGAAATAATCGTTAGGCCAAATTGGGGTGTCTACAGATGCCCCTCTTTGACTGAGCTCAGACGGATCGCGAGACATGTTTGAGTAAAAGTCAAAGCTCTAAAAGCAACTCAATTTGGTCCAACCACTATTCCAAGAGTTTTTGAAAAAGGTTTTTGTTATGGTCGGGCCGGGAGGCTGCCTACGTATTCCACAGGGGAAATTCAGACCAACCGTAGTTCGGGGGCAATAAAGTAAGAAAAAGTTTGGAGGGTTAGAGACAGAAGACGTACCTTCGGGCTTTTAAAAGCCGTAGTGCGATGTACCTAGACTGAGCCAGGATTTTGGTAGAGAGTAGTTGAAGGAGTGCGGGGTTGCCAAGGATGCTTTTACAGAGAGCGTCCTTAGTATTTCTGGGTAGATCAATACACAGCGGGTGTGTTTACTTTTCTTGATCATCCTGACTTTAACTGAGGGGAACTCGGTAGAATAGCCTATCCTTGCGAATGAGCTGGAAGGAATTGATGTAACTATGGGGGAATCCAAGCCATCTGTTGGGGATGAATTGGACGCCGGTTTTGAGATATGGGGTGGAACCCAAGCCATCTTCTGGAGACGAGTTGGATGTTGTTTCTTGAGGTATAGGGGGCACAGGGCCAGTAACTGGAGCACGGAGTGTTAGAATGAAGGAACCGAGGCACGGAGCCTACTTATAGGATTAAGGCGCAGAGCCTTTGATGAAACCGAAGCGCGGAGCTGGTGTTGATCGTAGGGCGAAAGCCTGGAGGGATAGAACTGAAACGCGGAGCTGATTTTGATCACAAGGCGAGGACCTAAGGTTTTAGAGTTTTGATGGAACTGAGGCTCGAAGCCGGCTTATAGTTCAAGGAGCTTTGCCTTCTGGAGGTGAGAGCTTTGAGCTTGACGTGAATGAATCGAGGCGTAGAGTCGGTTGTATTCTGATGGTCTGTGTGCGGAGCTTTCTCATCATAAATTTTGGCATGGAGCCAAAGGATTGAGATTCTGGACCGATCAATAAAATCGAGGCGCGAGGCCGGTTGATTGCAGGATTGACCTGTCGTGAATAAGAGAAATATGCAAAATGTGCATATGATGATGGTGGTTAGATATGAACAGATATGGTAATGATTATGCAGACTCGATGTGATTGTGGTGATGCAATTGATGCAATATGTGCACGCCCGTGCGTGTGTGTTTGATTTAAGCATGAAGCTTCTATCAAGTTTCGGACTTGAGCATTCGGAGCGTAGAGCTCGAGCATTCGGACGGTAGAATCCGAGCATTCAAAGTACAGGCTTTGAGCATCCAGTACGCAGTGGTTGGGCATCCAAGCATAGAGCTTGAGCATTCAAGTGTAGAACTTGAGCATCCAGTACACAGTGGTTGGGCATTCGAAGAGCTTCGAGCATTCAAAATGTTAGATTTTGAGCATTCAAGCGTAGAGCTTGAGAATTGATGATGTCTTGATTGGGGTGGCGTAGAGCCTGCTGAGAATTGTTACGACGCAGAGCCAGTTGAAATTGCGGGCTTAGAGTTGCTTGAAATGATTGGCTTGGAGCCGTTGAGATAATAGGAGCTGTTGAGTAGTTGCGAGCTTGGAGCTGCTGAGATGATAAATATGGAACCTGTTTTTGATAGATGGGCTTAGAGCCACTGAAGTGGTAATGGTGCAAGAAGCACGGTATTGTTGAAATAATAAGCTTGGGGCTGCTATTGTTTTGTTGTAGGTGGTTTTGGAGCCGTTGGGGTGGCAAGTGATGATTGAAGCTTTGCTGTGTGGTTGCTGTGATGACAACAGGCATAGGGCCATTGAGACGGCATATAGTGAATGTGAGGCCATTTGAATGACTGAGGGCATGGAGCCGCTGAATGGCCTGGAGCCTGCTATGTAGAAGCTGCGGGAAGCGTGGAGTTGTTGAGGTGATAAGCACATGGTGCTATAGAGCTGTCGAATGGGTATGGCACAGAGCTAGTTGGAGCATGCCGAGATGCATGTAGTAGTGAGCTTTGAGGCTTTTTTGAATATGAGCACGGGGCTGTTCGAGATGGTACTCCTGATGAGCATGGTGCTATTTGCAGAATTTATAATTGGCCGGTTGATTTGCACTTGCTGCCATGGAGAGAGAGCTTGTTCGTGCTCGGGTGTGCCCCCAAGGCTTGTTATGATCATTGTCTCTGTTGGTCATGGACCCATAGCTTTATAATGGCTTGAATTGTTGTACTGGGCAAGGTCTGATGCTGCTGAGAAGAATGGATTGGCGGGCCTGGAGATCGATCTCTTGGCTGAGTAATAGATTTGGCGGCTGAGGTATCGATGTCTCGGCCGTGAGAAAGCCAAAAGTCAGAAAATCGATTTAAGTTAAGTTCAATCGATCTCACGGCCTTACTCGGTCTTTCTCTTCCTCCTCTCTCTTCATACCCGAGCGACTTCCTCCGTTCTTTCCCCCAATCAACCTCCGCCGTTTGCCGCCGTCATTTTCTTTCGACCACCACCACCACCGTCTTCCTCGGCTGCCATGGCCTTGTCTCTTCCTCCGCTGTCTGACACCACCGCCGGCACCCCTTCATCCTCTACTGCCGTTCTAAGAGACACGGGCAAGGCACCGACCATCGAGGCCACGATTCTAGGCGGGGTCTCGAGTACTTGCGTGCTTCGCTCAAGTCAGCGTGTGCCGACTGTTGGAGGGGGTTCTTCGCAACCAAATCCCTCCAATGCTGAGTTCGAGGCCGCTTCTGATGTGGGTGGCAATGCTTTGTCACCGTTTGATGCTGCCACGTATGCCCCTTTTGTTCACATTATCGGGGGTGGTGGTTCGTTGCGATACCGTCCTCCTCTCAGCGACGTTTTGGCTGAGGTTTTGCACTGGGAGCCAGAGCAACACTTCGGTTTTACCAACCGGAAGATAGTCTTTCCCCTGCAAAAAATTTTGTTTGTATTAGAATTTATGAAACCATATCTGATGTTTGAAGTTTAAAATTGAATTTTTAATGTTTGCCCCCTGTTTAGGCGTTTTTGCTATTTGTGTTAACTTCTTCTTGTAATTTGCAGGCACATGAGAAACTGCACGTGTGAGGAAGTGGTCCCCAGGTATATGAGTGGTATGAAAGGCTTCCTTAGGACGCGAAGGACGTAGTTGCTTTGGCTGGTTTTTCAGCAGTTGATACTGGGCTTCCATCTTCCGAAAGCTGAGTTGGGACTGACCACGGCGTTAGTGGAGCGGTGGTGGGATACCACCAACACCTTCCATTTTTCGGAGGTTGGAGAGATGACTATTACTCCAGGTGATTTTGACCTGCTCACAGGTTTACAAGTTGGTGGTGATCCTCTTCCGCTTGACCCTCGTATCCATGAGCGCGAGGGTGCTTTTGATTACCTCATGGGGAAGACCCCTACCATGTCCGAGAGTGGTCATATCACCTATTCCTGGCTTCGGGAGCAGTTTGATCATGCGGGAATTCTGACAGAGGTATCTCTTTCCTAGCTGGTACGAGCTTTCCTCCTTACCTCCTCGGGCAGACTCTGTTTTGCAATAAGGAGAACTCGGTGCATGTTCAGTTTTTGGCCGCTTTGGTCAATTTGGAGACTATAGCAGAGTTTGATTGGGGGGCTCCTGCTCTGGCTACGTTGTATGGGCATCTGAGTGCTTGTTCTCGAGGCGTCAGCCTCTAACTGGGTGGGCACCATCGTGTTCTCGAGGTATTTGTTCCAGCTTTTCTTGTTGTTTCTTTATCGCTTTAATTTTGTAACTTGTGATGATCCTTGGTCTCTGCTTGCAACTGTGGGCTTTTGAGCATTTGCTGCAATTCCCTCCTTCGACTAGGCATAGAGAGCCTAGATTCGTTCCACGGGTGGCTCGTTGGTTGAAAGGGGTTCGAAAAATGCGGTCGCCTGCTATGGACCTATTAGCTTGGAGGCGACTTTTGGATCGTTTGACCGTGGACCAGGTAGGATACCCCCTACTTCTCTTAACTTTGTATAATTCCCCATTTTGTTGTATTGATATCATCTTGCCCATGACAGGTGCGTTTTGATCCCTGGGGGACCTTACTTGACGATGCTTGTGGGCAGCATGCCCTTGAAAAAATTAGGGGATTTCGTTCCCCATTTCTTTTTTCCAAAGCGGCCCGATAGATTGAGGGAGCGTGAGCGGAGAAGCAGGCGCTCGCAAAACACAGAGTCGCCACCTGGGTTTGAAGGTCCGACACCCAAGGAACCGTATTTCAAAGCACCTGCCGCGCCATTGGATTTGAAAAAGTGAAGGAACCAGTCCGTCATAACCATATCTGGGTTCGGGAGCCAGGTTATGAGAGGGAAAGGTTTTTAAGGCACCCCTCTCGCCCAATCCAGAGAGCGGTCTTTACTTAGACATTTTGTGAAAATATTTGTGATTCGTTTCCTTCTTTAACCAATTTTAAGCCAATTAGGGGCAGGGGAACAGTTAATCGGGGATTAAAACCGTAACACGATTTGCAAGATATGATCTAAACATGGCATGGATGGATGGAATAATAAAGATAGGATAAAATCCAACCCCCTGATGAGAAAATAAACCAAGCTGCTCATAAAATGAATGTGCCATACACCATGGCCACCTTTGCATGCATGGATCAACGTGCATGCAAAGAAAACCATCGCGCGACACACCCACTCTCTCGCGCGAGGGTTCATGTCATACCACAGGTTGAATTCAATCCTCTTCTGGGCTCTGGAAGGACCAGTGCACACCCAGGGGGCAAACCAAGCAGTTTAAAGGGTATTGTAAATAACTAATTATTACAAATTAATATGAACAGAAACCAAATGAATCGAAATACAACCCCTAAACAGTGGGGGTACCAAAACAGAGGCCAAAGGCCAAGCTGCTCATGCAAGGGCAGTCACTGGAAAATAGAAGACCATCGCGCAAGACAGTGACTCCATTGCGCGAGGGTCCTGACTGGACTTCCAGGAATTGCTTTGCATGCTCTGAGCTCTGGTATAGGTCCAGATGCAACCCAGAAGCATTCCAACAAAGTAAATAAGCAAAAAAAAAGAGCTAGCCTATGTGTTTTAACATGCAAAACAGTGAGCTAAAAGCTTATCATCTTTTAAAACAAGTGATAACATGACAAAACAAGAAAAACCAGCATCCCCAAACCCCATGAGGACTGTCGCGCGAGACAGTAGACTGTCGTGCATGAGTCTGAGTCACTCGCGCGAGGGTATGCTTTTCATAGCTTCTTGTAACTCTGCTGACTTTAGGACCAAAACTGGTGTTGATTACCAATCCTGGCCGTGACAGCCCCCTTCAGGGATCAAAATAGTAAGCAGTAAATGAGTTTATACCTTTGCTTGAAAGGTTTTGGAAAAGTTTGAACAAGGTTGAGAAGCTTGTGATGGAAAATGGAGTGAAGAAATGGATGGTAAGTGAGTTAGGATTGAGAGCCTTAGTGTGCTTGATGTCCTTCTTAGCCTTTTTAACTTGAAAGTTGAGTACCCTTGTGTGTGAGACCAAGGGGGGTATTTATAGGAGGAGTGGAGGACCAAAGGTGGTGGCAAACACTCCCTTAGGACCAAACTTGGTGGCTAAGCAAGGTGGAAAGTTGATGGAAAGGGTTGTGTGAGTGTATAGCCCCAAAGCCTGCACTGCCACTGTCCTGTGGAGAAAAACGGGGTTCAAATAGCCCTGTAGACCCCCAGGCAAGCAACCAACTGGCTGAAAAAGGTGAAAGTGACTGGAGTGGACCATCGCGCGAGGGAGTTGGACAGTCGCGCGAGGGTAACAGCTATCGCGCGTGGGTCAACAGTCAAACATTTGACTTTGACCACACCTGGATAAGGCACACCATCGCGCGAGGGAATGACTTCCACGCGCAAGAGTCAACTCCAGGTCAAGGCTATACTAATTTCTATTTTCTTTTAAGTGGTTTAAAGGGTTCAAAGGGGTTCGGCACATACCAAGCTCAAACATTTCTAATCTCAAGACTGCTTTTTGATCTGGTTTATCATCGGGGAAACAAAAAACCGTAAAATGATCGGGAGATTCAGATCGGGGTGTCTACAGTAGTCCCCCTTTGACGGCACGCGGAGCACCATTGACTGGTACGGGTAACGTCAAAGGTTTCTAGACACTCGCCAAATCCACCCAAAAGCCGATTTAATGGAAAAATGCACAAGTACGTAAAAATACCATGCACCGAAGAATGATTGGACGGATGGATCGTCGATGATTGACGGTTAGATCGTCGTTGATTTGAAATTGGACGGATAGATCGTCGCTGATTAACGGTTACATCGTTGTTGATATGAAATTGGGCAGATAGATCGTCGCTGATTGAAAATCGGATGGATAGATCATCGTTGATTTGAAATTGGACGGATAGATCGTCGCTGATTGACGGTTAGATCGTCGTTGATTTGAAATTGGGCGGATAGATCGTCGTTGATTTGAAATTGGACGGATAGATCGTCGTTGATTTGAAATTAGGTGGATAGATCGTCGTTGATTTGAAATTGGACGGATAGATCGTCGCTGATCGAAAATCGGACGGATAGATCGTCGTTGATTTGAAATTGGACGGATAGATCATCGCTGATTGAAAATCGGACGGATAGATCGTCGTTGATTTGAAATTGGACGGATAGATCGTCGCTGATTGAAAATCGGACAGATAGATCGTCGTTGATTTGAAATTGTACGGATAGATCGTCGTTGATTTGAAATTGGATGGATAGATTGTCGCTGATTGAAAATCGGACGGATAGATCGTCGTTGATTTGAAATTGGACGGATAGATTGTCACTGGGGATATAAAAATGCTCCAGATCGCAAACATCATTTCAATATGATCCCAAAAATGATCTTAGGACCATAAAAACCTTGAATTAAAATAGGGAATAATCAAATTGGGCCTGCCTGCTGGGGAAATGGGCCTGGAGCCCAAAAGGAGTCTCGCGCGAGGCAATCACTCCCTCGCGCGATGGAGTTCTTTCTGGGCTTGGTTTCTGAACCAGCCCAGACCCGGCCCAAACCATTCCACTCCTTATTCTTCCACGGGACGTTACAGAAACACAATAGGCGGTTTCCGAATCTTTCAAAACTCTCTCTATTCTCAAACCATTCTCCAATCAAACAACAAACCCTAAATCCTTCTCAAGATCAAAACACCCCACACTCACAAACCCTCCCATGGCAGACCACGGTGGTAACGAGGGAGAAGGAGAAGTCGTTGATCAGCCGGGTGATCGAGGAGAGACTATGGCAGTCGAAACGGCGGAGGAATAGGCGGCGGAGACCGTCGTAAACCGAAGTGCAGAGATTCCACACGGTGGAGATGGCATTCAAGACTGCGAGCAGAAGGTGGGTGATGAAGAGAACCCTCGCGCGGTAGAGGAGGAGTCTCGCGCAAGGGTTGAGACTGGGGTCGTGGAGCCCAGTTCTGAACCAGTGGACTCGGGCATGGTGGCTGAGGGCAATTCAGGTGGCATCAGTGGCAGTGGGGCCGGTGAAGACGATACTGGACTAGGCCAAACCCCGCCGAGGGACTCGGTGAAGGGAAAGGGGGCTGTAATTGAAGAGGAGTACATCGAGGAGGAGCAGATTGAGAGAGAAAAGACCACAAAGGCTGCCACCTTTGAGATTCGGGAGGAGGATATCGCGTTCAGACCACCGGTGACAGCGGCTACATCGTCGTGTCACGTGCCGATCACTTTTGACGATATCGCCGAGCATGCACCTGACGAGCTATTGGCAAAGCTCCTGGAAGATCATCCCGTGCTCGGGGAGTATGTTCTGAAAGCCAAAGAGGACCGGGCATGAGCCATTGAGGCATCCGACGCTGCGGCGCGGGCTGAGAGGGAGAGAGCAGGGCCAGAGGGACTGGCAGCTGATGTAGAGGCTGAGGAGAGAGAGGCCGAAGAGGCACAGGGACCGAGAGTGAGTGCCGTGACTGAGGCAGGTGCCCTGAAGCGCCCTGAGTTTTCAGAAGAGACATATACACCTCCGAGACCACACCTGTTCGTACCGTCGGGCTTTGCGGGATATAAGCCACCACAACAGACTGACATGTGGAGCTTGTGCTGAGGGATCCCTGAGTGCACATTGCCAATACTTGGGCTGAGGTATATCTCTTGATAATCCCCTTTACACTTTAACTTGATATTTGCATGTCTTGAAAATCACGACATACTTCACAATTTGAACCATGCAATAACGAAATAATCTGTGCTCTGAACGCCTCGCATGCAATAACTTGAACCAATCATCTACTGTAGGCTAAATATAAAACATGCTAGGATGAAAGAAAGCTCGTAAAACATGCCATGCACACGATAACTTCCACCAACAGTCCATTGTCAAGCCGTATCAAGAACACACCGCGTCAAAAGCATAACTTGAACCAACCATCTAATGGTAGCCAGTGTGGATGTCAAAATACACTGACGTAGCCCTTGTATCACACGCCATGCATGCAAGAACTTGAACCAACCAACTGTTGAAAATGGCATGGAGTTCCAAGCCACGATAAGATAACTCTAGCACTATAGCCCTACATGTTGTAACCTGAATGAGAGCTTGAATCAATAAATTGAACCATCCATTTGTGGTCACACCGATACATTGATTACCTAGAACTTGAAAATGAAAGTTCTGTATGCTAACATTATATCATGTTGCTTGTCTTCGTTGTCTGAAACAGGCGGAGCAGAGGGATATCCGCGGCTTCGGCAGGCCGTGCAGTTCTCTGGCACTTTACATAGGGTTGCCACCTAGGGTGAGGGAGCTGGTGGACGCGGCAGGGTTTAGGGAGTTCATACAGACCCTGACAGTACCAGTCAGGAATGATCACGCTGTCCTCGTTGCACTGGCCGAGAGATGGAGGGATACATCCAATACCTTCCACCTGCCTCCGAGAGAGATGACAGTGACACCGACAGACTTTGCTGCCATCACAGGTTTGAGGGTTGGGGGAGATCCCATCCCGTTTGACTCAGGGATACATGCCGACCCAGCGGCTCTAGAGTGGTTCTTGGGGGAGGTGCCCCAGGTAGAGAGAGGAGCGGCGAGGTACGCTCAGTTTATGCGGTACTTGAAGAAGAAGCCAAGCAATGATCATGAGGAGGCACAGATGGCCCGGGCATACCTGCTGTATCTGTTCAAGGCTTCACTATTCCCAGGCAGGGGAAGCACTGTACATCTGTCGTACTTGCCTGCCCTGAGGGATCTGAGGACGGCCTCACACTTTGACTGGGGCGGAGCAGCACTCAGCACCGCCTACTTGTTCTTTGGCGATTCCTCGAGGACCGGGCAGAGCATAGCCGGCTACTGGCCTGTCTGGGAGGTATGATTTCAATTACTGTAGCATAATTTCCATTATATCAATTGATTGCATAGATTGTTTACCAGCTTAAACTATATAACTGTACAACTTGTGACTGATGCACTTCAAATTTTGATAATACTGTAGCTTTGGGCATACGAAGTACTGAGGATTTACCCTCCGGAGTGCAAGCATCCTGACTTGAGCACCCTCCCGCGCGCACTGATATGGAGCAAGGAGCACAGGGGCACCAAGGAAGGGAGAGGCAGCCTTGATGCCTACAGACTGTATCTGGATGAGCTGAGAGCCTCACAGGTATGACATTAGAATCCTAATGAACAATCATGCAAGCTTTCCATGGCTTTAATGCTGTCGCTGATTAATCGTACACATTGCTTGTTTGTCACTTTGTGCAGATCGAGTGGAATCCCTGGAGGACAAGCGGGCCAGAGCCAGAGTACTTGGCACATAGCAGAGCTGTCACAACCAGCAGAGCACTCTGTAGACACCCCAATTTGGCCTAACGATTATTTCAACTCCCACCTTGGGACCATCCCGATGGTGATACGGATTCGATGATTGCTGATTGCTTTCTTGTGAAACCCCTGGACTTATGGTTCGAACTTTGAGCCACTTAGAGGACCCAATCCAGAGCCAAATAGCCTTTCAGACAGAAAGATAGTGTGTTAGGAAAATCCATCGGACGGCCGTACCATCGATATCACGGCCTCAACATCCATTCCTCACCCGAGCAACCTGTTGCACCAAAAATCTCGCTGAGAGATCGAAGCCTCGGCCGCTAGATCAATGGCTCGGCTGCCACATCCATTTCCAGGCCGCGACATCCTTTGCTCGGCCGCCAGATCGGCCTTTTTCCAGACTCTCGAACCTTCTGTCGGTTGTTTGATCCAATCCCGCCGCCTCTTCGATGCGTTCGGGCCACGTTCAGAGATTGCAATGAAGAGTTTGAGTTGCAATGCAAATGCAATTGCAACCCCGTGATTTGATTGGACCGAGTGAGTCACCCCTTGCCTATATAAAGAGACCCTCGGATACACCCAAATAGACACAAAATTCCTGAGATCCATATACATTCAAGCCACGAAACTCTGGCTATATACTCCCAAAATCTCTCTCTACAAAAGCCCTAACCTCCCGAAGGCGGCCATCAATCCGACGATCCAACCCCGGAGTTCCAAACCCTATCCCTAGGGTTTCGTCCAAGTAGCAATCAATCAGTCGCTCCCTATTGATCCGAAGCAATCAAGCAACTGAGGGATCAAGGTGGTGAGGCCCAACGGCCTCTGGTTTGGTTTATTTAATGTTTTATGTCGTTAATCGTAGCTTTCTGATCGTTTGTTAGTTTTCTGTTTGGTGTGAGGAAGAACACCAGCTGGGGCTTCGATGCCTCGGCCGGTACATTGACCCACTGTGATCCCTCGGCCGCGACTTCCATTCGCCGGCCGAGTGATCGATTTGCTGGCACAGCTTTGTTTTGTTTCTTGCTTTCTGATGCATGCTTATTTACAGTTTCGGCTCACCTTATTAACTGTTTAAGGCATAAAAACAGACTACGTGTATGAACTTGAATAAAGCATCTATATGTCTTATGTTGAATGATTATGGGCTAGCTTCACGGCTAGGCAGAGAGGGGTGCCTAACACTTTCCCCTTACTGTACTTTTGGCTTCCGTATCCAGAATCTCTATCTGTTTTCCTAGCTTTAACAAACTAGGTGGCGACTCTGTTTTGATGATAACCGCTATCGTGTGGCGATACCTCTAGCCATGGAAGTATCCACGATCTTGGTTTATGAAGCGAGCAACCAATCGAGCAAACACAGTGATGATACAACTGTATGGCGATGCCCCGTCTGGGAGGTGTCTACAGTTTTCTGGCGACTCTGCTGGGGATATGAGAGCCATAACCAAAAAGTTCAACATAAGACTAATACATGCCTTATTTAATTCATTTATCATATGCATCGAGCAGGCAAGCCTCGTTGAGTTCACCTAATATCCCGGCATGACATGGGCTATGTTAGGGGTTCCAGCAAACTCCACAGTCACTTGTACCTTTTGGTATATCAAAAAGGGAATCACCCAATCACCGCCTATGATGGGCTGGTGAAAGGACTGGTGCCCTTTGACAACGGAGCACCCTGAGACTACCTAAATCTTTCATGTGTTAGAAAGCCATAGAACTTATCAAACTAAGACAGGAACCTACAGGCTAGGAACCTACTTGCATTTTGCTTCAAAGTTCTTCCTCACACCTTGTACCATATTGTATTGTCTCTTTCTGTGCAGAAGGGTTGGGGCATGGACCAATAGCCCTAACTCTAAGTCTTCATAGCTAAGCACCAAGGCATAGTATTGCCTGCAAGGTATGTTTTTGGCAAGTTGAAAGCATCATTTACTTAACATTCCCGCTTTACTTAAAGCACCGCAAAGCATGGATTTCTAGAATGAAATCAAACACTGGCTGCCCCGCCGACAATTGAACTAGGGGTTACTCTAGCAATCTTTGCTTTGCAAGGCTAAAGGAAAGAGGGAGTATAAAGTAGTAGAGCAAATTATGGATGATATTATGGATAGGACTTGCAATACTTATTTCTCCATGGATGATTCAGCACGACAAGTGTAGGACTTGGGTTCCTATTTTCAAATCGGCCTAGCAACCCATCTTTCAAAATTCAAAATTTTGAGCATGCTTACTGTAACAAGCCGGTAAGATTTAGGAGTTTGTCAATGTGCTAGCAAATAATCACGTGGATTTCAATTACCTCAATCACATTTTGAGAAAGAATCTTCCCTAACCAAGAATTAAAAGAACTTCTAAAACTCTTTGCAATGCCTAGTCTAATCCTCGAATAATAAGATTTCATGAAACATTCAAATAGCCGCTAGCACAGCGATGGTGTAGACACCCATATTTGGACCTATTAAATATCCTTAATTTGTGCCCTCGAGGCTCCCCGATGATGAAAATGAATCAAAACAGGCCTTGGAAAACTTGGACAATACTTCTTGGACTTTTTCAAAATCAAAACGTTCCTTTTCCTCGACACCCTGAGGGTAAAATTGGCACACTTTTTGGCACATAAAATAACTTTGAATGAAACCAATTGGGTTAGAAAGAGGACTCAACGAGCTTTCCAACGCTTCAAAAAACACCCAAAACTGAGTTCGGGAGTGTCCGTGGCGCCTTTCTGAAGTTGGGCTGCCACTCCCAAGCGCTCGGGACCACTCCCAAGCGCTTGGGAGTGCTGATAGACCAATGCATGTTGAGCTTGGCTTTGACCATGGCTTTTCAAGCTTTTCAAGTCATTCAACGTTCAAACCTGCATATACCAGGCCTGCCTGAGCCAGCAGAGCATCTCATGATGCCTTTTGCCCTCCCAAAGCCATTTTCTCCTTATTTTTGATTTATTTTTCATGCTTCAAGCTTATTTTTCCTTCCCCTATATATACCCCTCCATTCCACATGCAAAAGGACCACGAAATGGTACTCTCTCTCCCTACTATATTCTGAAAATTTCAGTCTCTCAAACTCTCTCTCAAAACTCATCATCTTCTCAAGCATTTTTCCAAGAAAATCACAAAAACATTTTCACTCTTAGATACATTCTAAGACTCCATTTCTCACTGTTTTTCAGCCCTCATTCAAGCATTCAAGTCAATCCAAGAAGTCTTGTTCAAGCACAAAAGGTATAAAACTCCTTTTTTTTATACTTGAAAAGTCCACTGTTTTTCTCCTTTTGAGGGAGATCAAGGGCTTGTATCAGTTCCTCATACTGATTATAAGTCCCTTTGATCTTGGTTTAACAACAAGAGCAAGAGGAGCACAAAGAAACCAAACTTTTTCTGGGCACTGCATGCACTCCCGAGCGCTCGGGACCATTCCTGAGCGCTCAGGAGTGATGTTGCCACTGAAACCTTGTTTTGTCACTACGTACTTCATTTTCTATTTGCAGTAGACACTGGGTGTGCACTGGTCCCTCCAGAGCCCAATTAGGTTTGCTTTCAGTTGCAAGGAGGCATGATTTGGATGGTTAGAACCTGTTTCTAGTCATTTAAACCCTATGCTGAGCACATTCATGTTTAAATAGTTTTGGTATTCTTGTTTAAAGTATCATGTTATATCTGTGCTAACAAGGTTTGCAGGATGGCTTGACAGTGGTCCCGAGCGCTCGAGACCACTCCTGAGTGCTCGGGAGTGATTGCATGCTATCTCATTTCACTCTTTCTACTATCTTGTTATTTCCTGTCTTTGCATGTCCCTGCATGTGCCTGTTTGCTCTTTTAAACTATAGATCTCCCCTTCCAGAGGCAAGGAGGCATAAGTTGGAAGGCTGTGGTGCAACTTCAGCCAGCCAAGCCCACTGCTGAGCCTGTGATGTGTTTAACTTTAGTTCAGTTTACAGTTTATGTATTGCATCCTGTTCATACTAACAAAAATTTGCAGGTTGGATGTCAGCACTCCCAAGCGCTTCGTAGCATTCCCGAGCGCTCGAGAGTGAAGTCAGAAGCAGATCTCCAACTCTTTGTCATCCTGCATTTTATCCTTTGCCATTTTATCATTCACTGTACACATGCACCAGCATGCACTCTTTATTTGGCATAATTGTAAATACTTGCTAGTTGTTTAGTGAAACAAAATCTATTCGAAAAATCCCACAAACGTTTAGTAGAGACCGATTTCAAATCGGGCAGGGGGGTGCCGTAAAACCCTTCCCCCCTCGTAACGTGGCTTCCGAACCCAAAGCAATCTCTGGTTTTCAAGTTCAAATCGATCATTTTCAAATCAAAACGGTTTCTCGGGTGGCGAACCACAAATCCGGGTGGCGACTCTTCAAACATTTTCAAATCGATTTTCAAAAAGGCGAGGCGCTTCTTTTACGGGCCGCCCCGATATCCACCCGGGGCTGTGGTAGCCCACAGTGGCGACTCTGCTGGGGACGTTTAATTGATACTTGAGAAAAAGTTGGTTTGTTGATAAAACGGCCCGCTTTTCTTGAATATCAATTAAACTTGTGAGCCAAGCTTGAAAAATGTTTGTGGGATTTTCAAATATTTTGTTTCATTGTCTATCTTTTGTACATATATTCTGTTCAACCCCGCTGTTGTGTTTCGGCAATCCTACCCGGCTTGCCGGTGATAGGGAATCCCGGAATGCTCAGCAACCCTCGACTATGATGAGTCATACCTGCCGTTTGTACCATTATTGGGTGTACGCTCAATAGTGGGAGGTATACTTTGACTCTAGTCCGGGGAACCCTTTCTAAACCAAAACCCGGCCTTTATACATGTATAGAAAGCAATAGAACCTTCCAAACTAGGACAGGGACCCGCAGGGTAGGAATTATATGCTATATCCTGCCTACATGTCACTGCTTTCTGCATCTCACCATGCATCTCATCCATTTCATCATTCAATTTCAAGTCCTGTGCTCTTAAGACTCGCTTGCTCGCACGGTCTGTAGAAGGTTGCCAAGACCCGATGAAGAATCGTGCACCCCAGTGTACGTTGTCTGAACTACATGAGTCCTTAGAACAACGAGACTTTGGGAAATCAAAATATGCTAAGTCCTTGACTAATGCCTAATCAAAAATTCAACAGAGAATAAGGAATAACGTGGAAACGACGCCGTGATGTCACTTTACTTACACCACTTTGGCTAATGGCACCATGCCACTGACACCACTTTGGTTGTGGTTTCACGTCGTCTATACTAGTCTATTCCAAGTTCAAAATTGAAGTTTTGAATGAGCACTGGTCGAATACTTAGTTTATTTTGACATCTCTTAGAACCTGTCGTTCTAAACAAAGGATACACCTTAAAAGAAATTCTGAGGAATGAGGCAACCTTCGAAAGACCGTAATCTTATCCAGCTTGCACATCGCACATCGCATCTTATGTAGTCCATTTGCTTTCGTGTTCCATATAGAACTCTTGGACTCGCTTGTGCGGCTTATTTAGGATTGCCTGGACCGATGAAGAGTCGTGCTTTTTAAAGGCACGTTGTCGAAATTAATTAGCCCTTGGAACAATGAGGTTTTAGGGATATCAAAATTCATTAAGTCTTCAATACATTTTTCAATCATGGATTCAATAAAGATTAACGAAACAATTAGGCTACAATGCCGTGATACCTACACCACTCAGGTTATAGTGCGAAGTCACTTACACCGCTTAGGCTAATGGCGCCATGCCACCTACGCCATCCCGGTTACGGTATCATGTCATTTACGCCAAACAGTTTTTGAAACCAAAACGGAAATTTCTGGTGAAAAATGTTGAAGACTTAATTTGTCTTGATATCTCTCAAGTCTTGTTATTCCTAATCAAAGGATACACATTCAAAAGAATCTCTGAGGACTAAGGCAATCCTTTGTAGGTTGTCATTTCTTGAGTCAAGGTCTAGGAGACCATAAATCCATGGAGTTTGGGATAACTTCGGTGTTCGCCGTGCCCGAACGGCTCCCTTTAATTAAGTGCATCTTCCAGCAGTCTTATTGCTCTGTCTCGGATGGTCTTAGATAAGGAGATTGGCTCTGATTCCCGACGTGAGGAATTTAACCTGCCTGACATCGACCTACCCGTGACTGTTGGAACTATCAGTAAAGTTTGATCCCTTGAGTCGACGATGACAACACGTGAATAACAATTCTTTTATGCATACACGTTTTTTTCAATAAATCACAACAGGGGCACATTCTGAGTTCGTTTCTTACTTTACTGTCAGCATTGGGCCATCCATCCTACAACAAAGCCATACCCTCATAGACTCAGAATTTGTGGGGAAGATATGGAACAACCGGTGGAAAATTTGGATGGGGAGCATTTGAACGGGGAACAGCCAACGGGGAATCTGAATGAGTTGGATCAAATTCGAACCTCTATCCGACAGATGGGTGAGCGAACAGACAACCAGATTACCCAGTTGATGCTCATGATAACCGGGGTTGCCAGACGACTTCCACCTCCCCAAAATCCAGAAACACCCCTTGAACCACCCCTTGAACCACCCCCTGAACCAAACCCCCAAAGCCTAGAAATGGCCGTCATCAAAGCCAAATTGGCCCAACTTGAGCTGTCCTTAGCCAGAAGCGAAAGAATCACCTCAACTGGCTTCGACATTGACGAACTCTGCCTCTTCCCAAATGCCAGACTACCCAAGAAATTCAAGCCAATCGACTTTGCTAAGTTCGACGGAACCGGTGATCCAAAAGCACACTTGACCAGCTACATTGGGGCACTTTCCATGTGGGGCGTGGAGAAAGACGCCATGGCCCAAATGTTTTCTCAAACACTGGTTGGACATGCTTTGCACTGGTTCACTGCCCTGGAAATGACGAAAAAGAGATCTTGGGAGGACGTCTATGAGGCTTTTGTGGCCCAGTTCGACTACAACACCCAACTTGAGGTCACCATCCGAGAGTTGGAATCAACAAAGATGGAACCGAAGGAGTCTTTTATGGATTTTGTCAGAAGATGGAGAGCAAAGACTGTTCAAATGAAGGACAAACCCCTTGAGAAAGATCAGCTTCGGATGATTGTCCGAAATCTCCAGCCTGCACTTGCCAAGCACATGATCCTAGCTCAAGCCTCTTCCGACTTCAAGACATTCTTCGAAACAGGCCTGGCCGTCGAAGAAGCTGTTCAGTTGGGCATCCTCGAAGATGCTGATTCCCTCCCAGAGACAAAAAATGTGGACCCCGACAGCAACAGCACATTGCATGGCTACACCAACCTACCATCTAACCCTGCAAATACCATCCCAGTGCCAGACCCCAGATCTGAAGAAGAATGATGAATTCAATGAAGCCAATCCATGAATAGAATTTCTCATGAGTCTGGAGAGTTTCAAGTCAAGTCGAGTCTTTCAATTTCAAGTCGGTTTGTACTTCGAGTCTTCCATGCTTTCGTGTCTGTATGTTTGCAAATTCAAGTTTGTAGTCAAAGAAGAAAAACCAAAAAGAGAGTCAGTTTCGTAGTCCTGAACTACGTTATGACCTGATTCCTTTGCAAGAAGGATACGTAGGCAGCCTCATCCTGAGGCCCGGTCATGTTCATTCAAGTCGATCCCAAGATTCGGTCACAATCCTTTGTGTCAATCCTTCATCAGTCCGTTCTGTCTTTTGAAATCAATCTCAAGCTTCTCGTGTCGAAATTGTGATAATAAACTCGCGTTTTGTGATAATCCCTTAACTTGGAATCGTTTTTCACCACCAATTGAGGAATCAAAACACGAGAAACTTCGCCCTTGCAAGAAGAAGAATTTCATGGGACCACTCCCTGGCACTATCAAGAAACGACGCCTTGGCCCGAGGAAAAGCTCGCTAGATCAAAACCTCAAAATGTGATCTAGGCAAAAGTTAGAGCACACAAATCTCTTAACTTGCATCTAGGATCCTGTTATCAAGTTGTGCAATTCAAAATGAAGAAAGGCATTCTTTTCTTTTATCAAACGCTTGAAGATATATATCCATTGATAACCCCTTTTGAGCCTAAATCAATTTCTTTGAAAGAACCCAGCTAGGCAGCTATCCCCCACACCGGGATGAAATGAGGAGGACAAATGTGCCAAACACATGGTTATCATCAGCGCATCAGAATTCAAAGCGTGAAAGTGCCAAATACATGGGCGCAATGAGATGCAAAACTTTGAAGAAAAAAAATAGAGAAAGCTCAAAATCAATGAAAGTGCCAAACACATGGGCACAACAAAGTGCAAAGCAAATCAAGTGAAAGAAGGCACCCATTAAAAGCAAAAGGGCACAAAAATATTCAGGATAGCTGCTAGCTCTCGAAACCCAAAGAAAATGAAAATTTTTGAGCCTATTATCCTTCCTTTGTTAAACCAAACCTTGGCCACGTTACAACCCGGATAAAGTCCTTTCAGATTGGAAAACACAACTTGATAACAAAATTCCTAGACAATAGGAGAAAACAAGAAGGAGCAGCAAGGCAAGACATTTCATGAATCTTGTAAAATCCAAGCTGGGGCATTTTCGAAATCCATGGGTTGTCATCAACAATCTGGGGCACGGTTTATGGTAAAGACCCTCGTGTTTTGACGAAACAAGATCAAAGAAAATCCTGAATGAGCATCACTTGATGGAGCTAAAGCAATTTCAAACCCCAATTGGGAAAATCACCAAAACTTGATTTTATCATGACAATTTCAAACGTCAATTGTGGGGCATGCTTGCCACTTTTCGAACCCCCAAACAATCAAGTTTCTCGTCGAGTCATATAAAACTCCTCATCCAATCAAAGTCATCACGGAGAATCAATGGTCTTTCTCGTCTTTTGAGTCATCTGGGCCTTGTCCAAAATCACACAAGGTCATGTGTCTAGTCAGGTCATATTGATCTTGAAGTCCCAACTTGTGAGAGAAATTCCAATAAATGGAAGAACCCGCGCTTGCACTCATGATAAAATTGGTTATCAGAACTATCAGTGGAATCAAAGAAAAGAATCAAAGCTAAGGCCCGTCACTCACTGGGACACATCAGCCCAATGCCATCAATCATAGTAAGCATACAGCCTACATCAAGACTGGGGCCTGAATGCTCAAAACTCAAGCCCAGATCAAAGTCAAACCAACTCTAGCTCAAGTCATGGGTCCAGCTCAAACCCAATTTTCATCCAAAGACAAACTCCATCCCAAATCCCAAGGTCCTGAAAATACCAGCCCGCTGGCCAAAAATAGTAAAGCAGAAAGGGTACTCAGACATGCCCTTTGTTGTTTTCAAAAAAATAAAAAAAATCATCATTGTTGTCAAATGTCGAAACAAGGGTCTCGCTTTCTAGCATCGACCTCTTATGGTCGCCTTCATCTATCATATTTGTCAACATGACTGCTTGACATGTTGCCATAGATTTGGCACCATCCTCCGAGACATCATCCTTCAATCAATCTCTGCCATAGATTTGGCATCCTTCAATCAATCTCTGCCATAGATTTGGCATCTTTCAATCAACTTCTGCCATAGATTTGGCATCCTTCAATCAATCTCTGCCATAGATTTGGCATCCTTCAATCATCTGCTGCCATAGATTTGGCATCCTTCAATCAACTTCTGCCATAGATTTGGCATCCTTCAATCAATCTCTGCCATAGATTTGGCATCTTTCAATCGTCATTTGCCATAGATTTGGCCCCATCCTCCGGGACATCATCTTTCAATCAATCTCTGCCATAGATTTGGCATCCTTCAATCAATCTCTGCCATAGATTTGGCATCTTTCAATCGTCATTTGCCATAGATTTGGCATCTTTCAATCGTCATTTGCCATAGATTTGGCGCTGTCCTGAGGGACACCTTTCAATCGTCTTCTGCCATAGATTTGGCGTTGTCCTGAAGGACATCTTTCAATCAACTTCTGCCATAGATTTGGCATTGTCCTGAGGGACATCTTTCAATCAACTTCTGCCATAGATTTGGCATCGTCCTGAAGGACACATTTCAATCATCTTCTGCCATAGATTTGGCGCTGTCCTGAGGGACATCTTTCAATCCTCTTTTGCCATAGATTTGGCATTGTCCTGAGGGACATCTTTCTCTTGAGTTCTGCCATAGATTTGGCATCGTCCCGAGGGACACCATTTCAATCATCTTCTACCATAGATTTGGCACCGTCCTGAGGGACATCTTTCAATCCTCTTTTGCCATAGATTTGGCATTGTCCTGAGGGACTTCATTCTCTCGACTTCTGCCATAGATTTGGCATTTTATCGATCATTTGCTTGCGTGTCTGCATGTTTGCATTTGCCTCGAAGAACTACGCTGGTTTGATCCCTGCAAACGGGGTACGTAGGCAGCTCGAAAGAGCACGACCTCATGTTTCGAATGCTTGTACATCTTTGCTTGCATTTGATTTTGAATTAAGGATTTAGTAGGGCTCGAATTGGGCTGTCTCAATCTTTGGGCGTCACTCGTATCCAGACATGATACCGAGCGCCGTCCAAAGAGGGGCAACTGTAGACACCCCAATTTGGACCTATTAAATATCCTTAATTTGTGCCCTCGAGGCTCCCCGATGATGAAAATGAATCAAAACAGGCCTTGGAAAACTTGGACAATACTTCTTGGACTTTTTCAAAATCAAAACGTTCCTTTTCCTCGACACCCTGAGGGTAAAATTGGCACACTTTTTGGCACATAAAATAACTTTGAATGAAACCAATTGGGTTAGAAAGAGGACTCAACGAGCTTTCCAACGCTTCAAAAAACACCCAAAACTGAGTTCGGGAGTGTCCGTGGCGCCTTTCTGAAGTTGGGCTGCCACTCCCAAGCGCTCGGGACCACTCTAGAGCGCTCGGGAGTGCCACTCCCAAGCGCTCGGGACCACTCCCAAGCGCTTGGGAGTGCTGATAGACCAATGCATGTTGAGCTTGGCTTTGACCATGGCTTTTCAAGCTTTTCAAGTCATTCAACGTTCAAACCTGCATATACAGGCCTGCCTGAGCCAGCAGAGCATCTCATGATGCCTTTTGCCCTCCCAAAGCCATTTTCTCCTTATTTTTGATTTATTTTTCATGCTTCAAACTTATTTTTCCTTCCCCTATATATACCCCTCCATTCCACATGCAAAAGGACCACGAAATGGTACTCTCTCTCTCTACTATATTCTGAAAATTTCAGTCTCTCAAACTCTCTCTCAAAACTCATCATCTTCTCAAGCATTTTTCCAAGAAAATCACAAAAACATTTTCACTCTTAGATACATTCTAAGACTCCATTTCTCACTGTTTTTCAGCCCTCATTCAAGCATTCAAGTCAATCCAAGAAGTCTTGTTCAAGCACAAAAGGTATAAAACTCCTTTTTTTTATACTTGAAAAGTCCACTGTTTTTCTCCTTCTGAGGGAGATCAAGGGCTTGTATCAGTTCCTCATACTGATTATAAGTCCCTTTGATCTTGGTTTAACAACAAGAGCAAGAGGAGCACAAAGAAACCAAACTTTTTCTGGGCACTGCATGCACTCCCGAGTGCTCGGGACCATTCCTGAGCGCTCAGGAGTGATGTTGCCACTGAAACCTTGTTTTGTCACTACGTACTTCATTTTCTATTTGCAGTAGACACTGGGTGTGCACTGGTCCCTCCAGAGCCCAGTTAGGTTTGCTTTCAGTTGCAAGGAGGCATGATTTGGATGGTTAGAACCTGTTTCTAGTCATTTAAACCCTATGCTGAGCACATTCATGTTTAAATAGTTTTGGTATTCTTGTTTAAAGTATCATGTTATATCTGTGCTAACAAGGTTTGCAGGATGGCTTGACAGTGGTCCCGAGCGCTCGAGACCACTCCTGAGCGCTCGGGAGTGATTGCATGCTATCTCACTTCACTCTTTCTACTATCTTGTTATTTCCTGTCTTTGCATGTCCCTGCATGTGCCTGTTTGCTCTTTTAAACTATAGATCTCCCCTTCCAGAGGCAAGGAGGCATAAGTTGGAAGGCTGTGGTGCAACTTCAGCCAAGCCCACTGCTGAGCCTGTGATGTGTTTAACTTTAGTTCAGTTTACAGTTTATGTATTGCATCCTGTTCATACTAACAAAAATTTGCAGGTTGGATGTCAGCACTCCCAAGCGCTTCGTAGCATTCCCGAGCGCTCGGGAGTGAAGTCAGAAGCAGATCTCCAACTCTTTGTCATCCTGCATTTTATCCTTTGCCATTTTATCATTCACTGTACAC
The DNA here is from genome assembly GCA_025413875.1 of Rhododendron molle. Classification (NCBI taxonomy): domain Eukaryota; kingdom Viridiplantae; phylum Streptophyta; class Magnoliopsida; order Ericales; family Ericaceae; genus Rhododendron; species Rhododendron molle. The sequence continues at coordinate 44,267,485 of CM046391.1, forward strand.
ATGCACCAGCATGCACTCTTTATTTGGCATAATTGTAAATACTTGCTAGTTGTTTAGTGAAACAAAATCTTTTCGAAAAATCCCACAAACATTTAGTAGAGACCGATTTCAAATCGGGCGAGGGGGGTGCCGTAAAACCCTTCCCCCCTCTTAACGTGGCTTCCGAACCCAAAGCAATCTCTGGTTTTCAAGTTCAAATCGATCATTTTCAAATCAAAACGGTTTCTCGGGTGGCGAACCACAAATCCGGGTGGCGACTCTTCAAACATTTTCAAATCGATTTTCAAAAAGGCGAGGCGCTTCTTTTACGGGCCGCCCCGATATCCACCCGGGGCTGTGGTAGCCCACAGATGGACTCCGAGTCTACTTTCTGTTATAGTCATATGCTCAACCTTTTCGGTTTGTCTCATAATATGAATTGGCTTGGAAGTGGGATCTTAAGTGGCAGCAACAAGTCTTAAGAATCATCCATATCAAAAATGGCTGGCTATCTATAGTATCCAATCAACTCATGCATACAAACGAATTGCAATGCATGATTCATCCATAACCTGTGTCAGTAGCTGTGGTGCTATATATATACATATCATTTTGATTGCCTCTTTCTAACTATGCAGGGGCCAACCAAAAGAGGAGTCCATCCTTCTCATTTCCTTTGTTTGTTCATCGCATGTCATTTGGTTGCACCAACACTAAGGGCAGTTTGCATATTAGAAAATGCGCCGCATGGACAATTAGTTTTGGATATCTCAACTTGAGCATGATTATGTTTCTTCTTCTCTTAGACTTGGAGTTTGATCTCAGACGTGATGGCAAAAGCTGCAAAAAAAAAAATTGAAGTTTTAATCCAACCAAGTTTTGAGCAATGGTAGCCATGCCCATCACGTCTTGGCTTAAATTTTAAAACAATCCTTTCATGGAAATCCTACCTAGCTAACTTTCGCCGCCATTTTGGCCCATGTTGATATCATTTTGCTCATCATGGTTTCTGGCCAATTGTCACACTCATCATGAAATGTGGATCTTAAGTTCAAATCTCCTCGGACATGAACTACGAATGGCCTGATTCTCTATTGGGATACGTAGGCACCTTTCGGTCGGCCACAATTTTGAAAATGTTTTCTCCTGTGCTAGTTTGCTGCCATAAGAATACTCATGCTAACGTCAAACGTTGAAAACAATCCACAAGGGTTTTAAAGTAATCTTATGACATCTTTTGGAGCACATCATAGTCACTCGAATTGTCAAAAGCACAAAATGAGTTTTTCAAAGCCATGACCCACGTCATTTCTGTTGAGCTAAGAAGGAGTTGAAACATCTCTGCACCCTCATAGAGATCACCTGTAAGCAAACCATGCTGTTGAAGATGAAGAGTATGAAAAAAAAAGAAGAGAGGAAAAAGAAAAGAGGAAAAATGAGCTCGCTAGATTGAAAACCCGCAAGGGCGGTCTAGGCAAAAGTTAGAGCACGAACAAAGCGAGAAATCAGCCATGTCTCCATGCATCTACTATGTCCTCAATTTTAGAAAATTCACTTAGTTAAACATCAAAGCCCCTAATCTCTTGGTTAGGACCTCTGTCACTCTGTCGTGTGTTTCAAAATGAAGAGAGGCATACATTTCATCTATCCAAACACTTATCCCTTGCTAGCCATGTTGAGCCTCTAGATAATTTCTTTGAAAAGCCTGCTAAGCAGCCATCCCCTACATTAGGGCAAACAAAAAAACACAAGGAGAGATGAAAGAAAAATCAATGAAAGAATTAGCACCCCGTCATACAAGGGGCATTTTGAAGGAAACATTTCTTCCAATCCATACAAAGGACATTTTTGAAGAAAACAACTCTCTCACACAAAGTGAGACAAGAGACAACGAGTTGAAGATGGCTGCTAGCTTTTAAAACCCAAGCATGAGTAGAAATTAGGTTTGAGCCTTTATATCCACTTCTTTCTTAAGCCAAAACCCCAAGCCTACATTATGGTCCATAACAAAGTCCTCTCAGATTGGGGAACACGACTTAGTAGCAAGGTCCTAGACACTAGGGGCATCACCAATGTGGGACTTAACTAGAAGGGCAAAGATCTTGGAATTCACATCGTCTTGGCAAATCGCACAACATGGAGAGTTACAAGGGGCATGGCTACATTCCCCTTTATGCACTTCTCTCAAAAGTATTCAACCTCTTATGTGGGTCTCAGTAGGCCCTTATAGATCCAACTCAAGTCAACCAAATCAGGCTCGAAGCAACGAACTTACCTAATTGACTAGGGGAATAGGTTTGCAAAATAGTTCTGTGTTCTTTGATGATTGAATGACGTGAGTGTGGAACATGGATGGAATAATATGACTTTGAAATCCTTGAGAAAAAACTTTCAAACATGGCTTTATCCTAAGCATTTTTACCACAGCAATACAAGCACAATTGCTTTTACAAACTTTCGAGGAGATAAGATGAGTCTCTCATTTCATGAAGAGTATAACAATATGGTCCCTTGACCAAAACAATGTTTTCAGTAGTGCCGCTAAGACATTGCGGTCTTTTAAACGCCTGGCTAGTATAAATAAGTCATTATTTGTTTCCCTAAATCAAAGAGAAGCATTAGCTTAAATGTGCGAAAGTTGAGATGTCCAAAATGCATTGCAGATTCACATGCATATCATTCTCACCCTGTCTTTGCATCCTAGTATTTCCTTATGGCTGCTTAATGAAAGTAGTTGTCTTGGTTGCACGAGCTAACCCCAAGTATGAGGTGTTCTTATGCTCAAGCAAGGCAGGTTCATCAAGGCATCATGGCCATCCTCTTTATACAAGGATAAAGGGCAACAAAGGGATGCACTGCAAAGTCTACCTCCCTGTCAACACACTTGAAGAAAGCTCAGCCTGAGAAGCGCTTCAACTCTTTTGTGGAAATGCTGTCACACAGCACTGTCAAGAGCATGCCGAGATCTCTACCGGACAGAAACATCGCACTCACCTTCATCGTTAATTGCATCGCATGTTAAGGGCAATTAGATCATCGTCATCATACACGATTTAGTTGGGGTCAAGCATTCATGGCCTAAACAGGGAGCTTACGTTCCTTTCTAAACACTCAAGTTAATATGCATATATGTCGCATTGCAAACTATGTCACCCGCAATCGTTCAAGCTCTTGAATTAGGGTTCTTTAAGTATGGTGGTCCTGCCCCTAGCAGTCAGCATAAAAGGACTTCGGCCCGTGGTCGACTCTAAGCCTGTTGCATGTTGTTTTCTTATCCATTACTGTTTTCTAAACTATTCAAATGTGGATTGCAGGATTCTCTTGGATTTCGGTCCTTGAACCGACCATACCGAACTTTGTATCTGTGGCCGACAAAGCCTAGTCAAAGAACCTGAAAGATAGCCTTGCCCAGAGCAAACTCTACAAATGGCACCATGTCAACAACATTAATTTGGCTTCACACTTCACATCTCCATAGCTCCTTGCTTCGCACTTTCATCTCCATCTTAGCAGCTCTGTCTTCATAAAATCAGAAGCCTCACACTTTCTCTTCAGTAGCAACTCTACACTTAGGCCTTGCCATATGCACAGCCTCGCGCTCAGCAGGTTTCATCTCAAATAGTGCAGTGCTTGCCCCGAGCTCACATCTTGAAGCTAAGCAGCCTCGCCACTTCCAGGCCAGCGAAACAATCCCGCGGCTTCCACTTAATACATTGAGTGTAACAGCCAACAAGAAAAAGCACCTGTATAAAGCTTGCACACTTCGACCCTTCAGAAGGCGTCTATCCTCCAAAAAGGGCATCCGTATTAATAAAGCCCTCCAAAAGGCGTTTATGTTGTTGGCTTCTAGAAGGCGTTTGTGTAGTCAACTTCCAGAAAGCATTCAGCCTCCGGAAGGCACCCCGTCAGAAGAGGAGTTGGAAATCTACTTAACAAGGTTAAAATTAGGAGGCGAAGGAAATCTCCTAGGCGTGCATGAGGATCATCTCGTCAGCAAAGACGATAGAAATCTGTGAAGGCCATAGTAGCCGAAGCATTTAACAAACATGGCACTTTGGGTCAACAAGTCAACAAAGTCAAAGTGGAATATGGTCAAGAACTAGCCTCGGGGGGAATCCCGAGTATACTCAGAACCAGCCTTGGGAGGCATCCCAAGCATGTGGAAACTAGCCTTAGGGGCACCCCAAGCACGTGGAATCAATCCTAGCGTTCCCACGCCCGATAAATCAACCTTGCAGCTGCTGCATCCTTCTGCAAAATCTCCTCTTTCAAAGGCAATCGATTTGAATCCAGGCACCAACAAAGCATTCATGGTATTATGGGCCCGCAGCCAATAGAATTTATAACCAAATCCAGCCTTGGGAGCATTCCTGAGCAAGCATGGTATCAAGCACCAACGTCAGAATGAATCAAAAGCCTTGCATAGGCTGTCAAATGTCCACCAGAAGCATTCAGTCTAGCCTCAGAATCATTTCGAGCGTGAGGAAGCTAGCCTTGGGAGCATTCCCAAGCTTAAGGAAGATCAAGTATCAATCAAGGCCTTGCAAGGGTTACCAAATACATGAAGTCTAGTCTTAGGATATTCCTGAGCAAGTGGAAATTGGCTGAATCTTGCCTTGGGGGCAATCCCAAGCAAGTGAAATATAGCCTTGGAGGCGATCCCGAGCATATGGAATCTAGCCTTAGAGATGACTCCAAGCATATAGAATATGTTGGCCTTGAGGACAATCTCGAGCATGTGGAAATTAACCTTGGGCGCATACCCAAGCACGAAGAATGATCAAACACTGGTGTTGAAGCCACATTGGGACCTTTTTCGAAGCTCTCTCCATAGCAGGAAGCTCATAATTACTCGTCACTTGATCGTCAAGGATTATCAATCACTGAGCTCTTGCTCACAAAACCCAAGGGTCCTTGATACCTCAAGCATAGGCTCTACGCCAGCCATCACAGCCATAAACGGCACTACACTCATGAGATCACTACTTCAAGCTCCAAGCTCACTATCTCTGTAATCGTAGCTCCAAGTTCACCAGCTCGGCAGCACCACGTGCTCAGCTCCACTCATTCAACAGCCCTGTGCTTAAGTCACTCCTCAGTTCCATGACCACCTTCTTCATATTCACCACCATCAAACTACTTGATCACTTAAGCAGCTCTATGCTTACTCATTGCCATCAAGCTACCTAATCACCTAGCAGTTCAGTGCTCACCCTCACCATCTCAGTAGCACTCGCTGCTGCCAAGTCATTATCAACAAGCTCTAAGCAGCTCTATATTCATACTTAGCAGCCCTGTGCCCAAGTCGCTCAAAAAGCTCCATGCTCACTACCTCAACAGCCTCGTGCCTACTATTTCAGTCATTCAGCATCTCAGCAACCAAAGCCCCGAGCTCATTATCTCAGCAGTCCTGTGCTTACTATCAGCAGCGCCATGCTCATTGCTTCAAGCTCCATCTCGGCGGCTCCAAGCCGACAAACTCAAACGGCTCCTCCACAATTCCAAGCTCAAACTCGCTATCACTCAATAGCTCCGAGCTATTACCCAGCAGCTTCGAGCTATCAATCAAGCGGCTCAACGCCCGTGTTCAAGCTATTCAACGGCTCTAAGCCTATCATCCAAGCGGCTCCCCGCCTATTATCAAGGTCAACGGCTCAAAGCACATTATCATAGCAGCTCCATGCTTGCCTTCACTACCAGCAGCTCTACGCTCGCTCAACTGGCTCCAAGCCCATCAACTCAGCGGCTCCGTGCCTATGTTTATTATCGGCAGCTCTACGCTCGCTCAAGAGGCTATACGCCTGTTATCAATTTAGCAGCTCCATGCCACGATACTACTCAACGGCTCCATGCCATAATTATCCCTACAGACTCTACTCGTTCTCAGCAGCTCTACGCTCGCTCAATTGGCTCGAAGCCGCAGCTATCCCAACTGGCTCAAAGCCGTAACCACTTCAACTGGCTCTATGCCGTAACAAGCTATCTCAGTAGGCTCTATGCCACGCCAATCAACGATCATCAATTCGGCAGCTTCAAGCCCATTACTTCAACGGCTCCACGCCTGTTATCAACTCAACGGCTCAAAGCCCATCTCTCAACTGGCTCGAAGCCGTAACTATCTAGCTCCACGCCGTAATTATCTCAGTGGCTCGAAGCCCACCACTTATGCGGCTCGAAGCCCATTACTCAACGGCTCCACGCCTGTTATCAACTCGGCTCGAAGCCTACCACTCGGCTGCTCAAAGCCCATTATCGGTGGCTCCAAGCCGTAACCAATTCAACCTGGCTCAAAGTCGTAACAAACAGGCTCTACGCCGTCAGCAACAATTATCAAGCCCAACCACTTTGTACTACTGGATGCTTAAGTTCTACACTTGAATGCGCACACGCTCTACGCTTGAATGCCCAACCATCGTGTATTGGATGCTCAAAGCCTGTACTTTGAACGCTTGGATTCTGCCGTCTGAATGCTCGAGCTCTAGCTCTGATTGCTCAAGTCCGGAACTTGAAAGAAGCTCTAAGCTTATATCAAACACACACGCACGGGCCCGTGTACATATTGCATCAAACACATCGAATCTGCATAATTACCACTATCACCTAGGCTGTTCACATCTAACAAACACTATCATACATACATGCTATGCTTTGCATCTGTCACTCACTCGCAGGTCTATCTTGCAATCAACCGGCTCTACGCCTCGGTTTTATTGATCGGTCCAGAACCTCGATCCTTGGGCTCAAAGCTAAATCTTTATGATGAGAAAGCTCGCGCCTGAGACCATCGTAATACAACTGGCTCTACGCCTCGCTTCAATCACACCAAAGCTCGAACCTCTCAAGTTCTTACCTCCGGAAGGCAAAGATTTTTGAACTATCAACACCACCTCCGCACTTCGGTTCCATCTCCTAAGTTCTCGCCTTATGACCAAAACCAGCTCCGCGCTTCGGTCCAATCAAAGCTCAAAGCTTCAATACCTCAAGCTCTCCGTCTGACAAACCGGCTCCGTGCCTCGGTTCCTTTATTACAACACTCCGTGCTTCAGTCACTGGCCCCGCTCCTCCCGCATCTCGAACAACAGCATCCAACTCATCTCCGGAAGATGACTTGGGTTCCACCCTTATCTCAAAACTGGCATCCGATTCATCCCCACAGATGGCTTGGATTCCGCCCCAACTACATCAATTCCTTCCAGCTCATTCGCAAGGATAGGCTACTCTACCGAGCTCCCCTCAGTCAAAGTAAGGATGATCAAGAAAAGCAAACACACCTGCCGTGTACTGATCTACCCCAAAATACTAAAGGTGACTCTCCGCAAAAACTTCCCCGGCAGCCCCGCGCTCCTTCAACTACTTTCCGCCAAAACCCTGGCATTACCCAGGTATGTTGCGCTACGACTGTTCAAGCCCGAAGGTACATCTTCTGTCTCTAACCCTCCAAACTTTTTCTTTTTTTTTGCCCTCTGAACTACGATTGGTCTGAATTTCCCTTAAGGAATACGTAGGCAGCCTCCCGGCCCGACCATAACAAAACCTTTTTTCAAAAACCCTTGGAATAGTGGTTAAACCAAATTGAGTTGCTTTTACAGCTTTGACTATTACTCAAACATGTCTCGCGATCCGTTTGAGCTCAGTCAAAGAGGGGCATCTGTGGACACCCCAATTTGGCCTAACGATTATTTCAACTCCCACCTTGGGACCATCCCGATGATGATACAGATTCGATGATTACTGATTGCTTTCTTGTGAAACCCCTGGACTTATGGTTCGAATTTTAGCCACTTAGAGGTCCCAATCCAGAGCCAAATAGCCTTTCAGACAGAAAGATAGTGTGTTAGGAAAATCCATCGGACGGCCGTAACATCGATATCACGGCCTCAACATCCATTCCTCACCCGAGCAACCTGTTGCACCAAAAATCTCCCTGAGAGATCGAAGCCTCGGCCGCCAGATCAATGGCTCGGCCGCCACATCCATTTCCAGGCCGCGACATCCTTTGCTCGGCCGCCAGATCGGCCTTTTTCCAGACTCTCGAACCTTCTGTCGGTTGTTTGATCCAATCCTGCCGCCTCTCCGATGCGTTCGGGCCACGTTCAGAGATTGCAATGAAGAGTTTGAGTTGCAATGCAAATGCAATTGCAACCCCGTGATTTGATTGGACCGAGTGAGTCACCCCCTTGCCTATATAAAGAGACCCTCGGATACACCCAAATAGACACGAAATTCCTGAGATCCATATACATTCAAGCCACGAAACTCTGGCTATACACTCCCAAAATCCCTCTGTACAAAAGCCCTAACCTCCCGAAGGCGGCCATCAATCCGACGATCCAACCCCGGAGTTCCAAACCCTAGCCCTAGGGTTTCATCCAAGTAGCAATCAATCAGTCGATCCCCATCGATCCGAAGCAATCAAGCAACTGAGGGATCAAGGTGGTGAGGCACAACGGCCTCTGGTTTGGTTTATTTAATGTTTTATGTCGTTAATCGTAGCTTTCGGATCGTTTGTTAGTTTTCTGTCTGGTGTGAGGAAGAACACCAGCCGGGGCTTTGATGCCTCGGCCGGTACATTGACCCAGTGTGATCCCTCGGCCGCGACTTCCATTCGCCGGCCGAGTGATCGATTTGCTGGCACAGCTTTGTTTTGTTTCTTGCTTTCTGATGCATGCTTATTTACAGTCTCGGCTCACCTTATTAACTGTTTAAGGCATAAAAATAGACTACGTGTATGAAATTGAATAAAGCATCTATATGTCTTATGTTGAATGATTATGGGCTAGCTTCACGGCTAGCGAAGAGGGTGCCTAACACCTTCCCCTTATTGTACTTTTGGCTTCCGTATCCAGAATCTCTATCTGTTTTCCTAGCTTTAACAAACTAGGTGGCGACTCTGTTTTGATGATAACCGCTATCGTGTGGCGATACCTCTAGCCATGGAAGTATCCACGATCTTGGTTTATGAAGCGAGCAACCAATCGAGCAAACACAGTGATGATACAACTGTATGGCGATGCCCCGTCTGGGAGGTGTCTACACACTCCTGGAGTCGGCCTTTGGCTGGCAATGGTACTTAAGGGATCGAGTGACTCGCCAGTCACTTGGTTACCTTGAGTTCCAGGTGCCCGGGCCACTCCCGCCACGAGCTTCACACACGAATGATTACACACTGGCAGAGCTAGAGAGGTTTACGAGGCCAGACACTGAGCTGACACGGCACCTGCGTCCGACGATGGACTATGCAGCCTATCAGAGAGATCACTTGACGAGGCCGCTCGGTGTTAGGGCTCGCAGAGAGGTCCAGGAGCAGGCACGTGAGGCTGGTGCAGAGAGAAGGGCTGCTGCTGAGGCACTGAGAGGAGGAGAACGCCGCGTAAGGCGCAGGGAGAGCAGGCCAGTGGTAGGCGGGCCTCCAAAGTTGCTTTGGAAGGTGGACGTGGTGGATTCCCAGGGCAATCCGGTTGAGGTGCAGCTTGCACCAGCACGTATAGAGCCCGCGACAGTGACTGTTCAGGTAAACCAACTTCCATTTTTGTAATTTCAATACTCTTGAATTGCCTTTGAAGTGTTTGATAATTGTAACACATTCACAGGTGCCTGTTGAATGGGTGAACGAAGCCGTTCGTCGCATGCTTGCTCTAGAGAACGTGGTTAGGCGAGCGGCATACGGCTTTCCATTGGAGTTACGCTATCCAGCACCCATGGCTCAGCTTGCTCAGACAGTTACTCCTCGGAGGACCCAGGTATACAACGATACACTCCCTTTTGCTTTCGATACATACAATACATATCTGCTTTCAATATATGACATGCACGCCTTGAAAACCTCCTATACTGACAGATAGCTGATAGATAGCTTCCAATTGATAAACTGTACCTTTCATTTAAACATTTGATAGACAAATATACTGCAAAATGTATACTAATGCAACATATAAATATGCAGGCACAGGGACGGGCGGCTTCTAAGAAGAGAGCGCGATCTCCGCCGCGAACACAGACTACTACGCCTCCGGCCGTTACTCGACATACCAGGAGCTCATAGCCTGCTGCAGCAAGCAAAGAAGCAGCCAGGAAGGCGGTGGCACGCACAGAAGAGCAATACCGGATAGAGAGGCAAGGTAGGTCGGGCCAAGGCGAGCCGGCCCGCAAGAAGCAGCTCGTCTTGGTCCAGCCTCGTGAGAAAGGGGAAGAAGAGGAAAGAGGAGAAGAGGAAGACGAGGAGGCCAGGAGCGACTCCGACGACACTGTTGATGATCCTAGGTTCTTGCAGGATCCGAGAGTGCTTGCAGCTGATGACGACGAGGATGATGATGACGACGGTGGGGATGACGGGGATGATATCGAGGAGGACCTCGGAGATACCGACTGGCTTGGACGAGATGAGGACGTCTGAGGAGCCTTTTACTTTCCATGACTTACTTTTTGATTTTGGGCCTACGTGCCCAAGTAGTTAGATACAGAGGCCAACGTGCCTTAGATACTCTGATACATGCTTTTGGAGGCCTGCGTGCCCTTTTGATAGTGGGCGAGTGTGCCCTGGTTTTGACTTTTGATAGCTTTTGATTGACCAGCAGGCCATGCACACAGTACTTTCCTTTGGTTTGGTATGATAGCGTCATAGTTTAGTTATAAAATTTGCATTTTCATGGTTTATTCGCTCTTATTATGCATAAAAGAGGTTAAACGCCAACCACTAATACCAAACTTGCATTGATAACCAACCGAGACTGTCTGCAAACACACATGTATGTAAAAGAGTGACTAGCTCGAAAGAAAAACGGAAATATACCCCAAGACAAGGCCAAGATACGAGGATACGGCAAATTTTGGGCTTTAACAAACCAAAACTCAAAATACTCGACTTTGATTGAAACTGATGCTTCCGCAAGGTTAAATACACATAACATGACTTGCACGAGTTGACGGAACCAAGAATAACGCCCCGAGACAAGAAATATGCCGAAAAGTGTCCAAAAGACACTAAAAGAGACACGGGATGCAAAACACAACTCAATTATGTCCCGGACTGAAACCGACACCTCCGTACAGTCACATACACTCCATATGACCTGTACAGCATGAAAGAACTTGGCAAGAGCCTTTAGAACGGATTTCGACCTTCCAAAACCTTGCTTTTGACTTGAAACGGGCCACCGAGGGTCCAAAATCTTCGTTAAACGTGAATTTTTGAATCCGATGCTTGGATACAGTCACATATGCCCAACATGAGTTGTAGGAACCATGAGAAGTGCCAAAAGACCCCTGGAACCCAAAATGACCAAGCCAAACCAGTAGCTGCTGCACACTGTAAAAAATGCAGATTGGACCACCACGCGAGGAAGTGGAACACTCGCGCGAGGGACATCTGTCGCGCGACTAAAAGAGACGCACACGCGAGGGAGTTATGTCGTGCGAGAGAGTGAGACTCTCGCGCGAGGGTCATCCTCTGCCAGGCTGCCTTTGCTTGACCAAATCCACCCTTTTTAAAAGCTTTAGGGGCTTCAAGGGGCGCCCCACGACCTGCACATAGTATGCAACCATAATTGGAGTGTTCTTCACTTGCCAAGTGGTAAGACATTTAAGCTTTTTCATTTTTTCCTTTGGCACGACAAATGAGGACCGACATCTCCAAACAAATGTCTATAAAGTGGAACACCTTGGTAGCGACGTAAAGCACATTATCCCTTTTGAGAAGCACAAAAAAGCTCATCAGTCAATGGAGAGTCCACTAGCAACAATACTCGATCCTTGGTTGGTGAGAACCGAAACCCTTGTTGGGCGAGTCCTCGATCTCGAGGGCTGGCCTCAATTAAAGATCTTCGATATGTGGGGCCATGCCCACAGCTTCTTGAAGCTGCCATGATTCACTAGGATCCAGTCATGCACGTCTTCCGTAATTATGACAATGAAATGTGCCCAACAGTGGAAGAGTTCCAAGCCTACCTGCCCGGCTTTGCAAATTCTAGTGTCCTTGCCGTTCCTCCGGTTCAGGAGAATATGAGCCATTTATTGATGATGAAACTGAACATTTCCGGAGAACTAGCGGCCAGTATTATCCATGACGGTGAATTGGACATCCCCCGTCTGATCGAATTGTATGGTCCAGGCGGAATTGATCATGTCGAGGAGGCACACAAATGCTTTGCCTTCTCGATTTGCGCACTGGTGGCTTATGCATTGGTTCCTACTAACGGAAGGGTTAGTCCTAGTGTGGTGAGCATGGCTTCACAAATGGGAGCCAGTAAGAACATCATTCCAATGATCTTAGCTGAAACGCTGATGGGCTTGGATCTGTTCAAAAGCCAACAGAGCAACATCTTCAGTGGCAGTCCACGGTTGCTCTAGGTAAATCCTCACTCAACTCACCTTTTTCCAGTTTTCGCACTTTCTCATTTTACCTCGATGCTCGGATAAGGATCGCTCCAGAACCTTACTTGTCTTTTTGCTCAGGTTTTATCTAGTTGCTCACTTGTCTTTTCACTCATTGGTATGTCTTTCTGACAAGGTAGGCCTACTCGAAGCTCCCTAGGCTGTTGGGAACATTTCCCGAGATGGTTGCTCGAACGACCCTTGCTATATCCTGAACAAGACATGGTGGGATGGTATACAATCCTTCATGACATGCAGTCTGATGACCTCGTCTAGAGATGTCCATGGCTGATTATGCCCGAGATGGCCGTCAATACCACAGGCTTCGAGAGGGTGATAATTGCTGGTTTGGCCAGTTTTACCTTTTACATCCCGGGTCGCATACTACGCCAGCTAGGCATAAGTCAAGGGCTGCATAGCGCCGGAATTGAGGAGTTCCAATTGCCTGACTTCAATGTACCGACGCTGCGCGATTACCGAAGGTACTGGAGAAACAGGGTGCTTGAGGGTCCCAGCCCAGACTTTGTGGATTGGCTGGATAGCCGCTACGCGGCATGGCTTCGTGCAGAGATCCAAGCGAGGCCTGAGGGATACTATTGAGTCCGTGAGTATCATGTCTGTATTAAGAACAAGTTCAAAAGCTATTAGGCTAATCGAACAATTTTCTTTGCTTTCGTTTGACCCTTGAATCCGTTGTATGGTACTCATGCCGGGTACATCCAATAAAGGATGTCTTTGTTCGAAAATAAACAACAGGGTTGAAAAACGTATGCAATCACCAAATCACAAAATGGAATCTTCAATACATTCGTTTACACCTGTGTTGACCCGCTGGCAACGTACAAAAATCCACGATTCAGTCCGTGATGAAACATGAGTAAACACCCCAAAAAGACAGTAGGCTGCTCCTCTAACCATGCAAAGAAACAACCCTCGTGCGAGTAAGTGGCTTCCTCGCGCGAGAATCACTCACTCGCGCGACTATCCCAATGTATCGCGCGATGGTTCTGTCCAGTACAGATGCCAAGTTCAACCTTTTTCAGAAAGTTGCAGTGTTTGCAGGCTTTGTCCCCACATGTGGACATCCAGGAAAGGTCTAGGATAGTCTAGGTGTACCCTTGAAGAGACCTATACCAACCTCCCTAGATATTTTCTTTGAAAAAGAGGAATCATCCTGCCATTCTTTTGGCTATAAAATGCCATATCTTTGTTTACGCAAGGCACTCATTTTCAAAGGAAAATTCCAGGCCACAATCAAATGGCAAACCATCTCCCCACCTTAATTGGTCCATGGCTTGAAACATTCGTTGCAGGGGATTGGCTATCATTCCGGACTCACGGACTGGCCGCATTTCGTTATCTCCGAAGCGTAAGATTGCGCCCTGAAATCCTATGGGCTGCGGTGCGGTTATGGGACCCAGACGTCCATGTGTTCCGATTTGGAGATGATGAGCTATGTCCAACAGTGGAGGAACTCCAGGCATACCTCCAAGGGTTTGCTTCCAGCGTGATCATCGTATCTCCCTACAGAGAAAGCATGTCCAAACTCCTGAAGTCCGCGCTGAAAATCTCTAAAGGTGCAGTAGAGGGTCTGCTAAGTGGAGGGCAGATAAACATAATGCGCCTGATAGAGTGGTATGACCCCGAAGGTGACCTCACAGACATTGCCGTGCAGGCCAGGCGACGTTTTGCTTTAACAATTTGCGTGCTAGCTGCATATCTGCTGGTGCCTCCAGATGGACGAGTCAATCCATCATTAGTGCATGTCGCCACCCAATTGGGTGTTCGAAAGAATATTGTACCAATGGTCTTGCAGAAACACTCATGGGTTTGGATTTGGCAGCTACTGGCCAAACAGAAATATTTGGCGGTAGTCCACTCTTACTGCAGGTAAACTCACTCAGCTCACCTTTTTCTGTCTTTTACATATTCTGCTATTTCCTCAATGCTCAGCTAAGGCTAAAAATTGGAGTTTCTGACTTGTTTTTCCACTCAAGTTTTATGTAGCTCCTTACTTGTCCTTTCACTCATGCAGCTGTGGTTATCAGACAAGCTGGGATTGATTGCAGCTCCAGAGGCAAACTGGTCGCACCTGCCCAGGCGAATGCATCAACGAGGGATGCTATATCCAGAAATGTCCACGGAGGAGTGGTATGAATTTATGAACAACCTGTCACCGCAGGAAATTGTCTGGAGGCACAGAGCTTTAGATATCCCAGACATGGCCCTAAATTCTGTCGGTTATGAAAGAATGGTGATCGCTGGGCTATCCAATTTCACTTTCTATATTCCAGGTCGTATCCTCCGGCAGTTAGGAATGAGCCAGGGGTTACACCGAGCTGGGGTGGAGGCCTTCCACATTCCTGCATTCACTGCCCAGAACTTGATCGGGTACGCACACAACTGGGGCTTGAGGCAACTTGGAGGAGCAGATCTAGATTTCAGCATTAACCTACAACGTCGCTACAAAACATGGCTACGAAATGAAGTTGTAGAAAGACAAAACGTAGACTGACTCCTGACAAAACCCATATGATCTAGAATAAACTGTGAGCCTATGAAGGCCTCTAACATGTATTCTATTTTTATGCTTAACTGTTTTTAAAGGCTTTGCTCAGCTGTGTAATAGAGATAATAGTTTGGAATAAATTTGAAAAATCAAAAACTTTCCCCCTTTTGGTCCAAGTGTTGAACACCAAGCCGGTCTTGAATGTCAGCATATACACTGGAATGGAAAACCATGGATCAAGTTAATTGACTATGACCGAATCTCACAGAGAGATTGCCGACGTATCCCTTTTCAAGGAATCAAGTCAAAACGTAGTTCAGGTTAAGGTTCACTCGTGTGTTTATCTCTCCTTTTGCGCTCTAATTTTTGCCTAAGACTACCCTTTTCAGGTTTTCAGCCTAGAGAGCTTTGGATGTTTGCCTATTTATTTTTGCCTAGACCGCCTTCGCAGGTTTTTGGTTTAGCAGGCTTGCTCTAATTGTTGCCTGGAGCCACCCACCCTTGTGGTTTTCGGCCCAGCGAGCTCTCTCAGGGATAGTAACGTTTGAGTTGATCCAAGTTAACCAGAGTGTTAAACTCGTTGCTGTCCAGATCAATGAGCTGAGCCACTCCACCTGAGAGAATGGTTTTGATAATGTATGGCCCTGCACGCTTCGCACGGAACTTACCGCGGAGATCAAAGATGGGAGCACAGATTTCCTTCGTAACCATGTCACCTTCAAGCAAATCACGAGACTTGACCTTCTTGTTGAATGCTCGAGCAATCCTTCGCTGATACGCCTGAACATGATACAAGGCCCGGAGCCTCCTCTCGTCAAAGAGCATGAGTTCAACAAACTTCCCGCTGAGCCACTCAGGTTCCGTGAGTTCACATTCTGTCATGATCCTCAAAGATGGCACCTCAAGTTCGATAGGGAGTACCGCTTCCATCCCATAGACTAGAGAGTAGGGTGTTGCCCCGGTTGATGTTCGGTACCCCCACAAAGCTAGAGGCAGCTGCTCGTGCCAGTCCCTGGCGGACTCTGCAGACATCTTGATGATTGTTTCGATGTTCTTATTGGCTGCTTCAACCGCCCCGTTTGTCTGAGGGCGATAAGTCGTTGAATGATGTATCTGGATTTTGAACTCATCAAAAAGCTCCAAAACCCTGCCTTTGAAGTGAACTCCATTATCCGATACGAAGGCCTGAGGGACACCATATCGATAGATGATGTTTTTCCTGATGAACTGAGCAACCTGAACTGCAGTCAGAGTTTTGTAGGACTCAGCTTCAACCCACTTGGTAAAGTAGTCTATCGCCACCAGAATGAACCGGTGACCATTCGAAGCAGAAGGCCTGATCATGCCGATAACATCGATGCCCCAGACAGAGAAGGGCCAAGGCGAGGTCATACCAAACAGCTTTGAGGGAGGAACATGCATAAGATTGGCGTGAATCTGACACCTATGACAGCGATGGACATAATCCACACACTGTGATTCCATAGTAGACCAGAAGTAACCCTGACAAAGAATCTTCCTGGCAAGCATGACTCCGCTCATGTGAGGACCGCAGATTCCCTCATGAATCTCCTCCATTATCGCAGTGGCTTTAGCACCGTTGACGCAGAGCTTATGCATCCCACAATGAGATCTCCTATAAAGCTTCCCTCCACTGATGATGTAATGAGCAGCTATTCTCCGTAGTGCAAGTTGATCCTTTTTAGAGGCTTCAGCCGGGTATTTACCACTTTCTACAAAATTCCATATGTCATGGTACCAAGGCAGACCATCATCGACATCATCAATGGTACCAACATGTTGATAAGCAGGGTAGTCTCGCTGTTCAATGAGGATAGGACGAAGCTTGACACCCAACGGGAGTTCAACCATGGAGGCCAAAGTTGCCAAGGCATCGGCGAATTGATTTTTCAAGCGGGGGATGTGAGTGAAAGTCACATTGTTGAAACGAGGAATAAGATCTTCCAAGTCTTGATGGTAAGGTTTCAAACTTTCTTCACGAACTTTCCAGTCCCCGTTGGCCTGAGATACAACAAGGTTAGAATCGCCAATGACCTCGAGCTTTTCAACGCCAAGTGCTAAAGCAGCCTCCATGCCCACAATGCAGGCCTCATATTCGGCTTGGTTATTCGTGATGTCAAAATTGAGTTTGAACGGAAGTGGAATATGAGAGCCGTCAAGTGTTATCAACAAAACCCCAATTCCATATCCTTTCTGATTAGCTGCCCCATCAAAGTAGAGAGTCCACGCGTCGTCGGCTACTGTTAGCACTTCTTCATCTGGAAATGTTAAGTCTGAGTCTTCCGGACCATCTACAGGATGATTAGCCAAGAATTCTGCCACAGCACGGCCTTTCACAGACTTCCTTGTGACGTGCTCGAGATCGAACTCAGCTAGCATGAGCAACCAACGCGCTAACTTACCAGTAAGTGCTAGCTTCTCAAACAGATACTTGAGAGGATCCATTCGAGAAATCAATTTCACTGGGTAAGCCAGCATGTAGTGTTTCAATTTCTTGGAAGCCCAAACAAGAGCCCAACATGTCTTTTCCAGAGCAGTGTAGTGTTCTTCGTAGCCAACCATTTTTTTGCTTAAGTAGTAAATGGCCTTCTCAACACCCTTATTTCCTTCTTGAGCTAGCAAGAATCCCATAGAGGAGGGATTTATAGACAAGTAAAGTATCAAGGGTTTCCCAGGTACTGGCGGCATAAAAACCGGAGGATTCTGAAGATAATTCTGAATGGAAGTAAAAGCCGCTTGACACTTGTCTGACCACACAAACGAGGTATCTTTCTTGAGAAGACAAAACATTGGCTCGCAAGTTAAAGTCAACTTGGCAATGAATCTGCTGATGAACTGAACCTTTCCCAAGAAGCTCCGCACTCCATTTTCAGACACTAGTGGCTTCATCTCAAGCACTGCCTTGATTTTCGACGGGTCAACCTCTATTCCACGAGAAGTGGTCATGAAACCGAGCATTTTGCTAGCCGTGACTCCGAAAGTGCATTTCTGTGGATTGAGACGCATACGAAACTTACGGAGTCTCTCGAAGAACTTCCTTAGCACAGGAATGTGTCCCTCTCGAGTTTTTGACTTAGCGATCATGTCATCGACATAAACCGCAACTTCCTTGTGGATCATATCATGCAAAATGGTCATAGCAGCCCGCTGATAGGTAGGTCCAGCATTCTTCAATCTGAAAGGCATGACCAGGTAGCAGTAAGTTCCCCACTCTGTGATGAACGTTGTCTTCTCACGGTCCTCGGGTGCCATAAGAATTTGATTATAGCCTGAAAATCTATCCATGAACGAGAGCAAGGCATGCCCCACAGTATTATCCACAAGCACATCAATGCGTGGCAAGGGAAAATCATCTTTGGGGCTTGCTTTGTTCAAGTCCCTGAAATCGACACAGACCCGTATCTGTCTATTCTTCTTGGGAACAGGAACGATGTTGGCCACCCAAGTGGGATACTGAGAGACCATGAGAAACCCAGCGTCGATCTGCTTTGTGACCTCATCCTTGATCTTCTGAACCCAATCTGGTCTCATCCGTTTGAGCTTCTGTTTCACAGGCTTTGTATCCGGCAACAGAGGGATTCGATGCTCCACTATCTCGGGGTCGATGCCTGGCATGTCTTGATGAGACCATGCTAAGATATCACTGTACCCGGTGAGTAGATCCTTGAAATCACGATGCTCCTCTGGTGAAAGCGTGGAGCCCACTTGAACCATTCGGGGATCATTCTCATCGTTCAAGTTTATAGAAATTACTTCCTCTTTTAATAGCTGAGCATGCCTTTCATCTTGCCTCTTGATGAGGGCACGGATTTCCTTGGGAGTATCCCCATCGAAATCGATCCCTTCATCGTCGGGGTCGACACAGTTTATATAAAGATCATGCAAGTACTCAGAAGATGCCTCATTCATTTCACAAGACCCCAACGGGTTGCCAAGTACAAGGGAGTCAAACTCGAAATAAAAGCTATGACATGGAGGGCCAAGAGGCATAAACTCTGACTCAGAGCTAGGATTAGATGACTCACTGGACTCTGACTCTGACCCAGATGCAGACTCAGACTCAAAAGTGTTATCAATGCAAGTTAGGCGTGGTTTGAAAATGCAATTTTTAATGCTACCCTTGGCCTCTGTGATAAGAGCAGTGGGGTCCTCGAGGGCATCAGGCCTGAGCATGAGCACCTCGGCTTCTTCAGCTTCCTTGGCCAAACCCACTAGAGAGAACTCTTGGAAGAACAGCTCCAAGCTCCCCTGATCGAAAGTCCCCAGCCAGTCAGTCTTTGCTTTCGGCTGACTAAGCTTCCTTTTGAATTCCAGCTTGGCTGGCTCATCATCACTCTCAGACCAGGTGTCATTGGCGAAGATCTCAAAACCAGGTAGCAGCTCCCCAGTTTCCGGATTGATGAAGGGCTCGGACTGTCCAGTGTAAGCAGCATTCCCCACTTTGCGCACAAAGTAGCTGTCGGGATCACCATAGAGAGTTTGAGGCTTTCCCGTATGTTTCCTTCTTTTGGCATTTCCGGCAGAGGCAGTGTACCCCAAACCAAAACGACCCTCAGAAGAAGGAAAGGTAGGGAACTTCGGGACTCCTTGTTGGTGGATTCCTAAGCCCAAACCAGGAAAATAAGACATCCTGAGCATAATGTCCATACTGACAGAGCTGATGAGGAAGTCCCCGTCCACGTTGATAGCCAAAACAGACCCAGAAGTATCAAATGAGAAACCCCCAAGGTCAACGTCTTCCTCACCGTGCATGATCCCCAAAACGGGAGTCCCATCTTCTTTGAGCGGGCGGATTCCAGAATCCCCGCAAATAGTTAGTGTACCAGTCGGCAGTCCCAGCATGACTTTCTGGTGAAGAGTGGATGGCACAGCCATGATATCTGAATGATGGAGCCATGGCCTGCCTAGTAGTAGGTTAAAGGTTGCTGGTATGTCGACTACATGGAACTCAACGTCCATCTCAAAACCCTCAGCATCAAGCTTGAGCATCAGAGTGCCCTCGACCATACGACGGGTGCCGTCATACGCTTTGACAGCCAGGTTGGAAGGCGCGAAGTCTTTCTTGGCCAGTCCCAGACGATAGGCCACCCTCATAGGACAAACATTGATGGCTGAACCGTTGTCAATGAGGACTGTCGGAACCCAGAGTCCGCTGTAAGTGCAGGAAAACAAAAAGGCCTTCGAACAGCACCAAGATCCAATGGCTACTTCCTTCTCCACGCCGGAACCCTAGCACTCCGCCGGAGTTGAACCTGTAAAATAGACAAAGGTGAGCGCACCTTTGCCTTCTTGTGGCAAAGGCCCTCCGATGCCAAAGTTAGTATCTCGTACCAGTGAAAACCCTAATTCTCAGTAGGTAATAAGCAAATAACCAGGAATTGCGTACCTTTACCTTCCGGTTTACCTCATATTTATAGATCCACATATACTTGCTGTCCAAGCCATCTAGTTGCCCTAAGTTTCCTTACTCGTAAAGGGAACCCAGAATATCAGGAATTCTCATTCCTATAACTATGTATTACCTTACAGACCATTTAGGAAATCTTTCCTTAATTGGCCATTCACCCCATTCTCGTTAGGTATCTTCTCCAGATATTATTTCCTTACTGGGTATTTGCCACCTCTGGACCCCTTTGGAGCATCTCCTCCAGAATGCTGCTCCTGTTCGGCCTTCTCGTTGCCGAACAGACCATCCGGACCAGTGATCTCTCATATCATTGGTTCCTCTTCCATGCGACTGGTCCAACAACTTCCCTTGCTCTTTGGACCATACCCCTGCTCAGGTATTTTAGACCTGGGACCTCACGTGTCCCCGGTCCTTACTGCCGTTCACTGTACTGCACAGCGGGTGCTCCGATTATATTTATCCTGGACCCCACGTACCACATGTTCGGGCCACTCTTTGTACCTGTTCGGGATTACCTCCCTACAATGGCTCCCCAGCTTTACTCGTTATTTTCTCTTAATATGACGAGCAAAGCTTCTGAACACCGAGCAAGGTTCTCGTCCTTTGCTCCTGCACCTCGTTTCTCGTACTTGGTGCAAACTTCATCATTAGTCTAGGCCAAACGTCTCGTCGTTTGATCTGGACAGGCTTTTCCAGCTAACACCGTTACACGCGGCATGCTTTGTACTGCCCGTATTAAATGCGAGCAGACGTTTCGGAGAACGGAACGCCCAAACGGCATCTGGGTAACGTCTCTCATACGTCACCCCCCTTGCTGGGTATACTTGGATTTTTGTCCCAATTTGAAACCCTCTTTCTTTCTCTGAACCCCCCCCTGCAGAAAGCACGCCCAAGCGCTCCCGCCATTGAAGCTCTGCTCACCATCTCTGGGTCTCATTCTTCTCTGATTCTAGGGTTCTACTTACTCGTAAGTTCTTATTCCCCCTTTCCATTCCGTTTTCCTTGTCGATTGAGGACTTCACACGGTCACTTTAGGGCTTTTCGTACCCATCTCGCTCTTTAAACCCAAACCCACAGTTCTCGTTATGGGTCGGTTTCGTAGGCACTGTGACACGCCTCAAAGGATGTGTAGACACCCCAATCTGGACCCCTGAATAATCTTTAAGTTTCCCTGATGATGAAATAAGGAAAAATATACCTTCGAGGCTTGGATTGTTGCTCCTTTGCTACTCCTTTGCTACTCCTTCTCTAACCTCAAGAAAACCCATTTTCAACAATGTAGGGTGGCCCTCGATTCAATTACCAAAGAGAAAGATGCGTTTACTTTGTCAAAAATAACTTTTTCCATGACACACTGAGGATAAAATGGGCACATATTTTAATATATAAAATGGCTTTGAGTGAAACCAATTGGGTTAGAAAGAGGACTCGACGAGCTTTCGAACGCTTCGAACCGCGTCCAAATCCGAGTTCGGGAGTGTTCGGGGCGCCCTCGCGAAGTTCGGTGTGCTGTGCTGATTCACATAGCGCGCGGCACTTCAAAGGCGCACGGCACCTTAGAAAATTCAAAAAATCACTCTCTCGCACGGGACTCCACTACGTCGCACGGCACCTTGAAAAAGTTCGACGATCATGGCGCCACGCCTGCAGGAGGAGCGTCTGTGCCCGAAAATGAGTTTTATTCGGCCCAGAAGTCACCTCCCCTCTTTTAGTGATCATCCTTGGCTCTTTTGCTTATAAATACACCCCCTCTCTAATTGAGAAGTACCCCTTCAACTCCAAGTAAAGTTACTCTGCCATTCTTTTTGCTCTCACTCTCTCTCTTAAAATACTCCCTTTTGATTTTCTCTCTACAACTCCATACACCCATCTCCACTATACACATCTCTCTCTCTAAATTCATTTGCTCATAAGTCTCTTAAAACTCAACCCAAATCAACCTCCACTCTCCATCTTCAAGCACATCCAAATTTTAATATCTTCAAGCATATCCAAGCTTCGATCAAAAGGTATAAATCCATTTCCTTGAGTTAAACTACATTTAGCTTTGAGGGGAGCCAATCGAGGCCCTTCTCAGTCTTTCTATACCGAGTTTGGGTCTCAAACGAGATTTACATTAAAAGTCTTTCTTTTCTTTTCTTTTTTGTGCTCTTTCTTTTCATATTTCGGCTAATATTGCTTAAAGATCGTGCGGGTACATTCTAGATTCAAGTTTCATGTTGAAAGTCTTTCTTTTTTTTACTTTATGAGATCTTTCAATATTTCAAAAAGCTTTTAACATTATTTTACCTGATAAGATGAACAAAAGGGTCCCGTAAAATATTTTTCGAAGATCCAGAAAATATAACAAACTATTTTGCGGACCTATGATTTGTTTTGTCATGTAAAAGCAAGCTGATTCTGGAATGTGTAGACAGGTGTACCGCACGGTGTGTTGGTTGCACCGTGCGATGCATCCGGGCATCGCACGGCATATCATGTTTAAGCGCACGGCACTTCATTAGCTATTATTTTCTTGTCTGAGCTGTCTGGATCATGGCCATCATTCATCGGGCCCATTATTGTTGTTGAGATACTGACATTAGTATTTTCGGAACAAGACCATATCTACAAGCCATATTTTATTTCATAAATAAGATTTCTTAGATCATCTCGGATGATCAAATGTAACAAAAATTATTTTGTGTTCATGGCTTGATGGAGTGGTACTGTCCCGAGGTCGGGTGACGTTCTGAATGCTTGTAACAGACTGACAGTAGAACAGGTACCACGCGCGGCATACTGAAGAGCCGTGCGGGGCATTACAGTGTGCCGCGTAAGAAATAGTCGCGGTCCAGACAACTTGTCAAATGTTTTTCATTATATTTGCTTGCATCATTCTTATCATTCTGTACAGTTCACACCACAAGCACACCAATGTGTTATATTTTATCCCGTGTCCCTTCCCCGTATATGTTTTAAAGTTAAAATTTTCAAATGGTATTAAATCTCCCATTTAAAATACTTAGTAGAGACCGGTTTTACCGGGCGAGCGGGATGCTTTTTCAACAAAATCTTCCCCGTTCGTAACATGGCTCCCGGATCTAAAATCTCAACGTTTTCGCTAGACCAAAACCCTTTCTTTTTCAAATCAAACTCTCGGTTTCTCGGATCATTCATCTCAAAAATTCGGGTGGCGACTCTTCGAGTTAGCGCTTTCGGGCGCGGGAGCCCACAGTGGCGACTCTGCTGGGGACTTTTATTCAATACTTTACTTGTGCTTTTTTTAAAAAAAAAAAGAATAAAAAGTATTGAATAATCAAGAGGGCCAAGCTTGAAAAGCATTTTTCTTGGGGGATTTAAAATCATTTGAAAATTTTAACTTTTTTTTTTTACACTATGCACCGCACAAGTCTCGCTAGTGTGTTTCGGCTATCTTGCCCGATTTATCGGTGACAAGCTCTCCCGGAATGCCTAGCAACCCTCGACTATGATGAGTCATCGTGCTGTTCGACCATTGTCTTGCAATACACTTGACATGGGGTAGTACATCTTGGCTCTAGTCCGGGGAACCCTTTTGAGACCAAAACCAGCCTTCTGCACTTGTACATAACCATAGAACATTCCCAACTAGGACAGGAACCCGTGGTTAGAACTTATGTGATATATCTTGTTTATGTGCATTTTTTTTTCTGTACATGCATATCATTCATACATCATTGCATTCATACATTCTAGAGGTCAGGTCCCCGCAAACCGATAAGTTAATCCGCCTTGTAGAATAATTTTAGGTTCCACGGTCTTTAAGAAGTTGCTAACACCCGATGAAGAGTCGTGCCTCATGGGACGCACGTTGCTCAATACTAATTAGTCCTTAAAATGACGCGTTTGAGAGAAATCAATTCTTACTAAGTTTTTGATACATCTTTCAATCAAATGTTCAAATATCAAAAAAATGGAATGACTAAAGTATTAATGATGTGATACTTACACCGTTTAGGCTAATAGCGCCACGTCGCTCACGCCACCTGGTCATAATGCCGCATCATTTTTACCCACGTCATTTCAAAAACAGAAATTGAACCTTTAAAAAAAAAAAAATGAAGACTTAGTTTGTTTTGACATCTCTTAAGCTTCGTTGTTTATAAAGGATACATTGTCAAAAGAAACTCTGAGGATCAATGCAACCTTTTGAAGCCGTTTTCTGTGAGTCTAAGAGACTTAAAATCTATGGAGTTTGAGATACCTCCGGTGTTCGTCGTGCCCGAACGGCCCCTCTGGTCTGGATCTAGCCTTAGGATGTGCTTGTATCTAGGTTTCGACAGCCTTATTGCTTTGTCTCGGATGGTCAAGATAAGGAGATTGGCTCTGATTCCGAAGCATTCGGAATTTAACCTGCCTGACACGACTTACCCGTGGCTGTTGAAACCATTGGTACAGTCATATCCTGAGTGAGACTTGGAGCTGAGGTAGGTCTGCAGGAAATTAGGACGGTGACAACAACGATGACTTATGTGCATAGAATCTTCCAAAGTTGAGACAATGGCTCATTTGTCAGAACTATGTGTTATATCTAGCTTGATGCATTTTTCGTGCCGTATCATATCATCGCATTGCAATGCACATGGTCTGCCCACTAGACACTCGTCTACTTGTCTTCTGGGACTCGCACTTATTCTCGCTTCCTCCTCTGCCCTTCTCTCCTTCCCTCCCCGTGGTCTGAAAAGATTGCCAAGACCCTATGAAGAGCTGTGCATCTACACGATTTCTAAATCAAATGATCCTTGGAACGATAAAACTCTGGGGATGTCAAAATTTGTTAAGTCGTTAATACATTTTGCAATAAAAAATTCAATGGATATTAAGGAAACAATTGGGCTACAATGTCGTGATACTCACATCGTCCAGGTTACTGTGCCAAGTCACTTACACCACTTAAGCTAATGGCGCCATGTCGCCTACGCTGCCTCGGTTACAGATCATGTCATTTACACCAAATGATTTCTAAAACCAAAATCGAAACTTCGAATGAAAAATAATGGGAACTTAATTTGTTTTGCTATCTCCCAAGTCTTGTCATTCCTAATCGAAGGACGCTGAGGATCGAGGCAATCTTTAGGGATCGCACTGTCGGTCTAGGAGACCTTAAATCCATGGAGTTTGTGATACCTCCGGCGTTTGCGGTGCCCATACGGCTCCCCTGGTTCAGTCTAGCCTTAAGGAACATTGGTATCTAGATTTCGGAAGTCATATTGCTCTGTCTCGGATGGTCAAGATAAGGAGATTGGCTCTGATTCCGAAGCATTCGAAATTTAACCTACCTGACATGACCTACCCGGATTGTCGAAAGTCATCTGTGCCACGTCCTAAGTGAGATTTGAACCACGGTAGGTCCATTAGGATAGTCTAGGAGACTTTAAATCCACGGAATTTTCGATACCTTCGGTATTCGCCATGCCCAACAAGGCCTCTGATCTGGGCTAGCCTTAAGAACACTAGCATCTAGGTTACAACAATCTTGTTGCTTTGATGGACATAATAAAGGCGTTGGGTCTATCCCTGCTAAACAACCTACCCGTGATTGTTGGAAGCCATTTGCACAGTGTCTTAAGTACATGACATATTCTTTCTTTTTCAAAAAAGCGTCTGGGACTCTTCTAAAATTCAATTTTTGCTTTACTGTTAGTATTGAGCCACCCATCCTACACAAAACCACACCACATTTTCCGATCACCTCAATGGCAGGGCAAACAGAACTGAATGAGCTGAAAAAGACTATGGAAGAAATGAGTCAGAAAATGGACAAGATGCTAACTCTGGTCCAAGGGCTGGTTAACCTTTTGACCTCCGTAATCCCGAACACAAATGTGGGACTAAATGATGATGTTGGGAACCTAGGTGCCGACAGGGCTGACAAACTTTTCTCAAAAGTGAAGCTCTCAGAAATGTTCAAGGACCTGGCTGAAATTCATGATGCTAGGGCTCACTCGAAGGAAGATACTGGACTCTTGATCGAAACCAGTGCTGACATGCATATTGTCTCAGCAGAAGTACATGAGATCAATCCCAGAGGCAAAAGGGAGGTTTGTGGTCCACGGTTTCTTGTAACCCTGCTGACTTTAGGGCCAAGACTGGTATTGATTACCAGGCTTGGCCCTGCCAGCCCCCCTCAGGGATCAGAACAGAGAGCAGAACAAAGGTAAGCTATACCTTTGGTTCTTTTGAGTTTGAAAGGTGTTTGAACTTTGAATTGAATTGAGATTGAACAAGGTGATGTAGCTTGGAATATGAGTGTATGTAGAGCACAAGAGTGAGTGAATTGCAAGTGAGGTTAGGGTTTGTAAGCTTTTTTTGCTTGATTTTTGGTAACCCTTAGCTTTGGAAGCATGGGGGTATTTATAGGCCAAAGGAAGGCCAAAGGGTGATGGCATACATGGCTAAATAACCAGCCAACAAAGCTGGCCAGCCACACTTGGTGGAGAAGGCCTCCAACAAGGTGATGGAGTGGTTGTGTTGGGAAGAGCCAACCATGCAGTCTACAACAGCTGTGCTGGTGGAAAACGGGGTTCCTCAGGCTTACTAGACCTCTAATCATCATAAAATCCAGCTGGAAATTAAGGATGGGGACAGGAGAGAACCGTCGCGCGAGGGTTCTAAACAGTCGCGCGAGGGTTCTACAGATCACGCGAGGGTCAACGGTCAACAGATTGACTTTGACCCACACCTGGCATAGAACACTCGCGTGAGGGTTCCAAACCCACGCGTGATGGTCAACCCTGGCTTCATGGTTTTGACTTAGGGTTCCTGAGGTCAAAAAGGTTCAAGGAGGGCTCCACACACACAAACTTCAAACCATTTCAAACTCAAGTCTGTTCTCAATCCGATTTCATCATTGGGGAATCAAAAACCGTAAGTAAACTAATCTAGAAGCCCAGATTGGGGTGTCTACAGTAGCCCCCCTTTGACGGCACTTGGAGCACCATCAACTTGGTACAAGTAACGTCAAAGGTTTCTAGACACCCCTCAAGGCAATCTAGAACAAAGCATACTAACAAAGTAGACACGAATACTTAAAGAACCTGATTGGTGGAATGGATGGGCGGTCCATTGCCGGGGATGGAAGTAGAAGTGGACGATTGCATCGCCGCTTGTTGATCGAATTTGGACAGGACAGGCTATTGCTGCAAATGTGGACGGGACAGGCCGTCGTTGTTGGGGATCAAGCTATCCTCGGCACAAAGTATTCCAACAAACACGGGTAGGTCGTGTCAGGCAGGTTGAAGTCCATCTGTTGGGAATCAGAGCCAATCTCCTTATTAAAGACCATTCGAGACAGAGCAATAAGCCCGTTGGAAGATGTACTTGCGGCTAGACTGAGGGTGATTGTCGTTCGGGATAGGCCAAGACGGACTCTCCTGAGGAACAATCAGTTGCAAATGAACGCACCATTGGACGATATTCTGATCGTCGTTGTGGATTGAATAGACGATGTCCTGATCGTCGGCGATGACATGGCTGATCATCGTTGATGGATTGAAAGAGACGACATGGCTGATCGTCGGTGATGACATGGCTGATCATCGTGGATGGATTGAAAGAGACGACATGGCTGATCGTCGGCAATGACATGGCTGATCATCGTTGATGGATTGAAAGAGACGACATGCCTGATCGTCGGCGATGACATGGCTGATCATCGTGGATGGATTGAATGAGACGACATGGCTGATCGTCGGCGATGACATGGCTGATCATCGTTGATGGATTGAAAGAGACGACATGGCTGATCGTCGGCGATGACATGGCTGATCATCGTTGATGGATTGAAAGAGACGACATGGCTGATCGTCGACGATGACATGGCTGATCATCGTTGATGGATTGAAAGAGACGACATGGCTGATCGTCGGCGATGACATGGCTGATCATCGTTGATGGATTGAAAGAGACGACATGGCTGATCGTCGGCGATGACATGGCTGATCATCGTTGATGGATTGAAAGAGACGACATGGCTGATCGTCGGCGATGACATGGCTGATCATCGTTGATAGATTGAAAGAGACGACATGGCTGATCGTCGGCGATGACATGGCTAATCATCGTTGATGGATTGAAAGAGACGACATGGCTGATCGTCGGCGATGACATGGCTGATCGTCGTTGATGGATGGAAAGAGACGACATGGCTGATCGCCGGCGATGACATGGCTGATCATCGTGGATTGATCGAAATAGACGACATGGCTGATCGTCGGCGATGACATGGCTGATCATCGTGGATTGATCGAAATAGACGACATGGCTGATCGTCGGCGATGACATGGCTGATCATCGTGTATTGATCGAAATAGACGACATGGCTGATCGTCGGCGATGACATGGCTGATCATCGTTAAATTGATTTAAAAGTGACGACATGGCTGATCGTCGGCGATGACATGGCTGATCATCGTGGATTGATCGAAATAGACGACATGGCTGATCGTCGGCGATGACATGGCTGATCATCGTGGATTGATCGAAATAGACGACATGGCTGATCGTCGGCGATGACATGGTTGATCATCGTGGATTGATCGAAATAGACGACATGGCAGATCGTCGGCGATGACATGGCTGATCATCGTGGATTGATTGAAAGAGACGACATGGCTGATCGTCGGTGATGACATGGCTGATCATCGTGGATTGATTTTGACAGGACTGGTTGTCGTGAAGGCGGATAGAGATCAATGTCTTTGTTTTCTGTTGGATCTAGATGGAAGGATCATCAGAATAAATGATCGAACCGTTGCGAAGTTTTGAAGGATCATCAGCATAAATGATCGAACCATTGAAGAATGGATGGGAGTATCATCAGGTTTAAATGATCGAACCGGTGAGAAGTTTTGACAGGACCGGTATCGTTGATTGGATGGGCAGATCAGTGTGCAAAAGATCAAGCCGTTGAGAATTTGGACAGGGCCGCCGCCGCTGAGACGGACGATATGCCTGACCGTCGTTGATGGTATGGCTGACCGTTGCTGTATTGACTGAGACAGACGATGTGGCTGATCGTCGTTGATGGATTAATCATTGAGGATTAATCGGACGATATAACCTGACCGTCGTTGATGATAGAGTAGACCGATATGGCTGATCGTCATTTGGATTGATAGATAGGGCTGGCGGATCAATCTTCAGAATGAACATGCCGTCGTGGATCGGACAGGACCGGCTATCGTGATGGGAACGGGCGGATCATACTTCAGGATGAATGAGCCGTTGAGAATTTGGACGGGGCCGGTATCGTTGATTGAGATGGGCGGTCGGTGTGCGTAATGATCAAGCCGTTGAAAATTGGACAGAACCGGATGTCGTTGATTGAGATGGGCAGATCGGTGTGCAGAATGATCAAGCCGTTGAAAATTGGACAGGACCGGCTGTCGTTGTGTTAGATCCAAGTACCACAAGCAGTGGTTATCCTTGATAATAGCATGGATAGAGGCAAGGCGGACTACAGCTGGGGAGAAATTGGTGATAACTGCTGATTGGGCGTCAAGGCCGAATTTACCTGCGCGCGCTAGTACAGGTCGCAGGCTTGACTGTTACCATGGAAAACGAGATAAGGAAAGCAACGTGTGATACTCCTCTCACAGCTGCACTATCCCAAAGAAATGGTTTCGGTTGCAGTTCCAAAAGTGAGTAGGCAACAGGCATGATCCCCAACATCCTAATTACTTGCTGCCTTCGATACTGGACAGGCGTGCCTTGACACTTGATAGAATTTTCCTGCTTTAAACATTTGATATACAATATGCAATGATGTGTAAAAAAATGCACAATTTGAAAGTGCAGATGCAAGCTAAGGGCGGCTCCTAAGAGGACAACGACGCCTAAGGACTACCAATGAGTCTCATTACTGTACTGTCTTTTGCTTCTGAGATGCGCACCTAGATAAATAGACACTGAACAGGCAGGCATGCCCCAGTTGACGGATTTTGGGCTTATGTGCCCTCTTTTCGATGCTTGGGCAGACGTGCCCCAGAGATGCTTTGCTTTGCCTTAGGCTGACGTGCCCTTGCTGCTTATGAGATTTCCACAGCTTGTGGATTACAGGAGCTAGGGTAGCACATGTAAAAATTGCACTTTCTAGCTGCTAATATCTAATTTGCATTGACAAGTGCCTTGAATCGACACACAGACGCGTGCGCATATGTACAGACTCGCGCGCATATGTACAGACTCGCCTAACTCAATTAAAAAGGGAGAAAGAGCCCCAGGGTACAATGCGAACCCTTAGATACACAGAACACAATGAAATTTTGGGCATTAAGCGGCCAAAACTCACAACATTCTATAGATAGGTGAAACTGACACTTACGAAAGCGCAAAAAGTACAAAGACTTGTACAAACAAAATCGAGAAAAGCATCTCGACATTACAGGTGATTGAAAAACTAGAAAAATGTCGCAAAGATGGACATAAGACGCGGATGATGACTCGTATAGGCCCGGACTGAAACCGACACCCCCATGCAGTCACTTTAAGTTCATATGACTTGCATGGTATGACAAGACTTGGCGAAAGCCCCTGGAATGACATTCGAGGGCAGTAGCAGGCTACCGCTGGAATTGAAAAAGCACGCACAGGACTGAGACCAACGCGAATCACTTTGAACAAATGCGCGTGACTATAAGCTAGCCGCGAGCCTGCAGCTGCTCATACCAGACCTCGTTGAACTTAGAATAAACTGTGAGCCATTAGGCTTCTAGCATTTCGTTCTGTTTTTGATGCTTCAAATATTTTAAGACTTATGCTCAGCCTGTAATAGAAATAGCAGTTTGCAATAAAATTGAAAGACAAAGGTTTTCCCCCTTCTGGTTCCTCCAATTCAGCTTGATCTGACCTTTGATCCTCTTCGACCTTTGATGTGTACCAAAATGTCAACCATGAACCCAATTGATAGATTTGTGACCGAGTCTCAAAGAGAGACTGCCTACGTATCCCAAGCTAGGGAATCAGGTCAAAACGTAGTTCAGGCTAAGATTCACTCGTGTGTTTACCTCTCCTTTTGCGCTCTAACTTTTGCCTAGTACCGCCCATTTGGGTCTTCGGTCTAGCGAGCTTTCGAATATTGCCTATTACTTTTGCCTAGACCCCCTTCATAGGTTTTCGGGCTAGCAGGCTGCTCTAACTTTTGCTTGGAACTGCCTACCCTTGGGGTTTTTATCCTAACGAGTTTCTCTCAGGGAAAAGTTGCTTTTGAATTGATCCAGGTTGACCATGGTATTGAATTTGTTGCCGTCGAGGTCGACGATCTTTAGCTGTAGCCCCAGATACAATGGCTTTGATGATGCAGGGTCAGGAGTGCTTCGGTTGGAAATGCCTTGCTCCGGGCCATTTTGTACACTATCTCATTTGTACTTGACGGAACGTCACTGTTGCTGTTTTTAAACGTAATGAGAGGCCCAAAGCCTTCCGAGCTTCTACTTTCTGGCTTGGCACCCGGTAGCAGGGGGATTTGATACTTCTTTTTCTCAGGATCAACGCCAGGTGCGTCTTTTGTGAGACCACGCCAAGACGTCGATGAATTCTTGAGCCTGCTTGACCGGGCGCAATGCTCCTTTGGGGCAGTGTTTGGACCAACTTTGAACCTTTCGAGAGGTTATACTTGTCTTTCAAGTTTATTGAAAATTACTTCTTCTTTTAATAGGCTGAGCATGCCTTTTGTCTTTCCTTTCGGCGAGGGAACACATTTCCTTGGGGATGATCCCATCGAAATCTATCCCTTCGCCGTCAGGGTCGACACAGTTTATATAAAAGCCAGCGAAGTACTTAGAAGTAAGATAAAGCATATCATAAAAACCCACGGGGTTTGCCAAGTACAGCAGACTCAAAACTTGAAATGAAAGTTACGACGTGGAGGGCCAAGAGGCACGAACTCCGACTCAGAGCTAGACTTTAGACAAACGCAAAAGACTCTTTGTCAGACTCAGACATAACGCCAATGCAAACTAGACGCGGTTTTTAAAACACAATATTTAAAAAAGCTACCCATAGCTTTCCACAAAAGAGGTAAAATACAGAGGATGTCAGGCCCAAGCAACAGCACTTCGGCTTCTTCAGCTTCTTCAACCAAACCTAGTTGATGCTCCTTTGATCAGTGGACCTCAGCCAGTCAGTCTTCTCATTTATAAGCCCCTCATCACTGTCAACCCAGATGTCAGTAGTGAAAACCTCATTCGCACAAACAGCGGCCAGCAGGCTGTCCTCAGGCTCGGGACGGGATGAATGTAGCCGGCTTGGAGTTCGGGTTGATTTGAGTAGAGTTGATAGTTATCTGACCAACCAGAGGGTCAGACCCGTGTTGAGGCAAGGGGTTGGAAATGATGTTGGGCTTTGGTGGAACTTGAAATGTACCATTGTCAATTAGATCTTGTATCTCGTGTCGGAGACGCAGACAGTCATCCGTGAGATGGCCAAGCATTTGATGGAAGGCACAAAAATGGTTGGCATGGTAGTTGGCTGGTAAGACTTTGGGTGGGGAAGTTGGGGTCAAAGGTTTGAAATACCCAGACTTGACGAGTTTCTCCATCACCGTGGATAAAGATGCCTCAAAGGCAGAGAAACTCCGGGGTTGGGTTCAAGCTCGGAAGCTTTGAGTGTTTTGAATCTGCTTGACATCGGCTGTTGATGGAGGTGGGGTTATGATGATGCCATAGTCGATGAGATCTTGAACGGCATGTTGAAGCCGTAAACAGGCATTGGTAGAATGGCCAGGCATTTGATGGTAGGTGCAATAGAGGTTATATTTGAAGTTGGCAGACATTGGGTTATGACTTAATTGGACAGCTTCTTTACTAGGTGGGCCCATGAGGTCACGGCTGGGCACTAATATTTTATAGTATAAAAGGAGGAGGAAAAAGGGTTTCGAGAAGGGATGGCTGACGGACGAATTAAAGAAAGAGGTTGCGGTGATTTCTTTGAAGGGAACTTCATGCAACACAGTGAGAAGAACGGGGGCTGTAATCAGAGACGATTCTCTTTGTTCCGAATATTGTTAGTTTTCTTTTGAGTTTTCTTCTTTTCAAGTTTTTGATGTTTTGTTTAATTACTCGCACTCTGGTAACTTGTTTTGATTTTTGTTCTTTATAAAAGTTGTTCATTAATTCTTGTTTAACTTAGATCTTTTGTTTATTTTTCATCTTGAGTAATAAAAGTATGTTTCAAATTAGGGTTTTTTTTGTTTTTTGTTTAATAATGAATGAGTAGTCGTATAGGTAGGGTCGCGGGGTGATTGGCACACCGTGGCCAGTCCGGACACTGCTCTTGTTTTCAAACAATGAATTAGAGAATTTTAGGTTGGTAAAATACTTCCCGCGGACGAACCCGGGCATTGTTGGAACCCATGTGAATGGGGGAATGGGGGTCCAAAACCCATTCTTTGTTGTGCATGGGTAAACAGCGACCTTAAGGTTTCGTATCTTGCAGGGTATCTTTTCAATCCAAAATTGAATGTTTTTAAGAACACCAAATGGAGCATATCGATTCGGACTAGTTACGAGTGTTACGAACCCTACGACCATACCTCCTTTTAATTATCTGAAAAGTTCAATTATTTCGTAAGTTTAGTTAATCTCAATCAATCGACAAGTGGTGGCTACCTAAGAGCCCAATTTAATTAGTAACATCCCGAGTTTTAGTCAGCACACATCACCGTGCCTGTGAATTCGACTCCAGACTTATCGGATATTGTGCTACATCGGTCTCCGCTCTACGCTTGGGGCAACCTGTTAATTCAGGACTAGGAAATCGTCAAGCAATGAGCAATCAAGTTTAGAAATGATTAGAATGTGATTGGAAAGTGTTCGAAGTGATTGGGGATTAACATAATCGACGAATGATCAACAAAGTTCGAAAACAGTTTTCTGAGTCATTGGTACAAATACCTCAAAAATTAGGTATCAGTACCAAACCAATCCAGTGAGCAATTAGAGTCAAGGTATCGGTACCTTAAAAATTAGGTATTGGTACCAAAGGTACCGGTACCTCAAAAAAGTGGTATCGATACCACTGCATTATAGTGCACATTTGCAGAAAAATCAAAGGAGAGCATAACTTCAAATACAACCAATTAGAGCATGATTTTTGGCACACAACCAACTCATAAACATGTAATGAGAGTAAGAATTCCCTACCACGATTACCAAAGCCGAACCCAAAGAGATTGATCAAGCCCTAGAACTCCAAAGCCGAAACCGAGCAAGAAAGCTCCTCCCTAAGCTAGACCGAACTATATACGAGCTCAATAACGCGAATAGATGAAGGATCGGAGGTTATTTGCCATAGGTTTTGAGTGATTGAGTGGGATTTTGGGTATTAGAGGGAGAGAGGGAGAGAGAGAGAGAGAGAGAGAGTGCCGAGAGGGAGAGGGGGATCGAGAGATGGAGAGAGGGAGTGAGGAGTGAAAATACTCCTCTACAAACACACCCACACCTATTTATACTCACATAAACACATATTGCACGTATACCCTCCTACAAACAATTCCATCACTTTCACCCCAATTCATTTAAACTCAATAAAACCCATATTTTTCTTATTTATATATAATATCAAATAAACCTTTTATTAATTTTTGAAAATACGGGTCCTTACACCCCATCCTCCTTAAAAAAATTTCGTTCTCAAAATTTATAACCATAATCAACAAGATATGCAACATTTAGATATGCACCAACAATGTCATAATCATATGTCTTAATTCGGAAACTCACATTGATTCAAATCGGAAATAAGTGCGGATACTTCTCCCTAACCTCATCTTCATATTCCCAAGTCGACTCTTCCTTGCCTTGGTTACTCCACAAGACTTGCACTAACGGTATTGTCTTACCCCTCAACACTTGATTGCGCGAATCTAGGATACGTATCGGTTCCTCCCCATATGACGCATCGGCTTCTAGCTCAAGTTCGAACCACTCTAAGACATGGGACGGATCCGGTTCATATTTCCTCAACATAGATGCGTGAAACACGTCGTGCACTCCCAAAAGCTTTGGTGGCAAAGCCAAGCGATACACGACTTCCCCAATTTTCTCGATGATGTCAAACGGCTCGATATAACGCAATGAAAGCTTTCCTTTCTTCCCAAAACGTGACAAACCCCTACGCGGTGATACTTTAAGAAAAACGTGATCCCCTTCTTCAAATGATAACGGTCGGCGAAAACGATCGGCATAATTCTTTTGCCTACTTTGTGCAGTCAACAATCTTTGGCGAACACCTTGACTTTTACGGTCGTTCTCTCTTAAGCTTCCAAAAGGCGTTGGCAAATTGCTTTCATGCTCTCGGAGGTCTCCTTAATCATATCCAGCCCTACTAACGTAGCCTCGCCCAATTCGGTCCAACACATGAGTGATCTACACAGTCTCCCATACAAAGCCTCATACGGTGCCATCTCGATACTCTATTGATAAACATTATTGTACACAAATTTGACTAATGGCAAATGATCCTCCCAACTACCTTGAAAATCCATGATGCAAGCCCGAAGCATATCCTCCAAAATCTGAATCATTCGCTCAGATTGACCATCGGTTTGAGGGTGCTATGCAGTGCTAAACGAAAGATTGGTGCCAAGATTGGCTTGCAAGCTTTGCCAAAAGCGCGCGGTAAACCTTGGATCTCAATCGGATAAAATAGAAACGGGGATTCCATGAAGATGCATAATATCTCGAATGTACAATCGGCTAAGCATGTCAATCGAATCGGTAACCTGAATAGGTAAAAAATGAGCAGTTTTGGTCAAACGATCCACAATCACCCATATAGCATCGTGTACCCTCGATGACTTCGGTAAACCCGTAACAAAATCCATGGTCACGTTCTCCCATTTCCACTTGGCCACTGGCAACGGTTGTAACTCTCCTGCGGGTCGTTGATGTTCGGCTTTCACTTGTTGGCATGTGAGACACTTAGACACAAAAATAACGACATCCCTCTTCATTCTAGACCACCAAAATTGTCTACGCAAGTTGTGATAAATTTTCCTCCCTCCAGGATGAACGACTAACGGAGAATGATGGATTTCTCGCAAAATTTCTTCCTGACACGAAATGGGTATGAATAACTTTCCTTGATAACATAAGCCTCGATCGGTATGAATCATCCACCCTTCTTGAGCATTCCCACTAAGGAATTTGGTACGAAGTTCCTCTGCTTCCTCGTCGTGTTGTTGTGCTTCAATGACTCGATTTGATAAAGAAGGTTAAATGGTCAAATTGCATAAGGTAACCCCATTCCGGACTTCCTTAAAGTGCAATGCGTAGAATCCTAAATCATTCATCATTTTCCACTTAAGAATCGCTAAACTCACAAGGTGTGTCGGTTTTCTACTCAACACATCGACCACCACATTCGCCTTCCCCAGATGATATTGTAAATCAAAGTCGTAATTCTCTAAGTGTTCCATCCAATGTCATTGTCGCAAGTTAAGCTCTTTTTGGGAGAATAGGTATTTTAAACTCTTATGATCAGAAAAGACCTCGAATCTCTCACCGTACAAGTAATGACGCCAACCTTTCAATGCAAAGACGATGGCCACAAGTTCTCAATCGTGCGTAGGATAATTCCGCTCATGAGTTTTCAATTGTTGTGACCCATACGCTACCACTATTCCCGATTGCATTAAAACGCACCCAAGGCCTTCTTTTAAAGCATCACAATAAACGGAGTAGCCAACTCCAGATTCGGGCACAATCAAAACCGGTGCAGTAGTCAATCATTTCTTCAACTCCTGAAAAGCTATCTCACATGCGTCACTCCAAACAAAGCGTGTCCCTTTCTGGGTTAACCTAGTCATAGGTGCCGCTAGACGCAAAAAGTCTTGGATGAAACGGTGATAATACCCTGCCAAACCCAAGAAACTACGAATCTCGAACACATTTTTCAGTCACTCCCAATTCATGACGGACTCTACCTTCCCCGGATCAACTGACACTCCACCTTTCGAAACCACGTGACCTAAGCATTTGACCTCGGATAACCAAAACTCGCACTTACTAAGCTTGGCGTACAAATGGTGCTGTCTTAAGAGTTCAAGGATGACAGTGAGATGAGATTGGTGTTCCTCCTCCGAAGGTGAGTAAATAAGTATATCGTCTACAAAAACAACCACAAAGCGATCGAGATAAGCACAAAAGATACGATTCATTAAGTCCATGAACGTTGTCGGTGCATTCGTCAACCCAAAAGGCATAACTACAAACTCGTAATGACCATAGCGCATACGAAAAGCGGTTTTCAGAATATCCTCTATTCTGACCGTTAACTGATGATAATTGGATCTCAAATCGATTTTAGAGAAACATGTCGCACCCCGAAGTTGATCAAACAAGTCATCGATTCTAGGCATTGGATAGTTATTCTTAACAGTGACACGGTTAAGCTTATGGTTATCGATACACAAATGAAGCGAACCATCCTTCTTCTATGCAAAAAGTGCTGGTGCTCCCTAAGGAGATGTGCTCGGACGAATAAACCCCAAAATTTCCAATTCTTGCAACTGGACCTTTAATTCCCTAAGTTTGGCAGAAGCGAAATGATAAGGAGGTACAGAGATTGGTGCGGTACAGGGAAGTAACTCGATAGTAAACTCGACTTCTCTCTCAGGAGGTAAACCGAGTAACTCCTCCGAAAATACATCCGGGAAATCGCAAACAACAAGGGGCAACTCCCCATGCGCAGACACATCCTCATCTAGAGTCAAACTCGCCAACAAAGAATAAACGGACTCCCGCTCTCGAGACCCACATAGATACCGCTCCAACGATTCCCGACATTCCCTAAAGAACTCAAAACAAGCACCCTCCGGTGGACAAATACGAACTCGACACTTGAAACAATCAATGGTGGCATGAAACATAGAAAACCAATCCATTCCCAGAATAAGGTCAAAGCCCGGCATTCCCAATATAATGAAATCAAAGGTGAAGCGACAATCATGAATGAGAAGTTCGCAGTCTCGACAAACACAATCCAAAGGTGTCTCAACAAATAACGGTGGGTTTATACTTTCGATTTCCAACTCCCAAGCACACACAAAGGATGCAGCAATAAATGAATAAGATGCTCCAGAATCAAAGAGTACTTTAGCAAAGGATTGAACAATAGAAATGTACCCATCACAACCGAAGCCTCTAGAGCATGAGAAGTGGCTGAAGGCGGTGGAATAGCAGAAGTGATAACAAATGCCCTACCTTGAGCAGTCTGGTTCTAAACAAATCCTCCCCTCTGCCTCGAAGCCTGAGAAGGAGAAGAAGAATTCACACCCCTTTCATTCTGAGAGCCCTGAACGGTAGTGGTATGACGGAAATGTGGTTGGTGCTGCCTCTGCGTACCCCTAAATGACTGTTGGCCAAACCCATGCCCTGACCTTGATTGCTACACGAAAACTGACTCACTACGAGCGCCTCTCACTCTACGAGGACAATTCTTGGCTAGATGGCTGAACTAGCCACACACATAACACTTCTTTGCCCGACAATCTGCTCGAAAGTGGCCCAGCTGACCACAACGGTGACATGTAATCGCAGGCCTAGAATGAGCTCCTCGAACTATGGAAGAAACGGCCGATGCCCTAACACTCGGTTGACTCTGAGTTGCAAAAGATGTTTCCCTTGATCGCTTCCTCCCTTGACTCCCAAAACTCCCCGAAGAACTAGCAGTAACGGCTGGTTGCCTTGATTCCCAAACTCCCCTATTCTTCTGTGCTTCCCTTGGTATCTCAATACTCATTGCACACTCAACAACCTCGGCGTACTTTGACTTGCGTTGCACCATTACCATCCTCCTCACAGTGTTATGTCACTACAAGAAAAAACACTTTTGCCGACCAAATTCCCCGACTAAATGGAATTTAGTCGCCATTGACTTGCCTTTCGCCGACAAAATAAGTTTGGTCGCCGTTGTCCTACCTTTCGCCGACTAAATTTATTTGGTCGCCGTTAGCCTAGCTTTCGCCGACTAAATTTTAATTGGTCGCCATTGACCTAAACTTTCGCCGACTAAAATTTTTAGTCGTGGGAAAATATTTTTTGTAATTAAAAATAAAAATATTGATTTTGCCGACTAAAATATTTTTAGTTGCCGTTGACCTATGCTTTGTCGACTAAATTTTATTTGGTCACCGTTATCCTAGCTTTCACCGACTAAATTTTATTTAGTCGCCGTTTGCTTTCTCCGACTAAATTTTATTTGGTCGCCATTGACCTAAGCTTTCACCGACTAAAATTTATTTGGTCGGGGAAAAATATTTTTTGTAATTAAAAATAAAAATATTGAATATTATTTCCGACTAAAATATTTTTAGTTGGAGAAAAGTATTTTTGTAATTAAAAGAAACAAAAATTATGTATTCTTTGGCCGACTATAAACAAAATATATTGCTTTTGGCCAATCAAATTTCAATGATCCGAGCCGCTCAATGTGTTTAAAATGTGATTTTAAGGGTACTCGTAAGAATTCACCAATAAATATGATCGGAAAGGGTTTGATCCGAGCAATTTTGCTAAAAACGCTATGAAAGTGTTTTATTTTATCAAAACCTGCTTCGATCAAGCCTTGTTAAAAATAAATTTGTTAAAAAGAGGCATTTGTTAAAAAAGAAAATTGTTTGTTCAAAAATAAAAATAAATTTATTTAAAAAATAATATTAGTTGTTGTTTGTATAATGAGTGTTCAAATGGAGAGAGTAAAATAATTGGAATAAAAAAAACTTATTTGTATAGTATAAATTGCATTAAAAAAAGATTTATTTAAAGGCATTTGTTAAAAAAGAAAATTATTGCATTCAAAAATAAAAATAAATTTATTTTAAAAAAATGATATTAATAGGTGTTCAAATGGGGAGTGTAAAACCATCGGAATAAAAAAAATTATGATGATCCGAACCGCTTAATGTGTTCAAAACGTGTTTTTAAAGGTCCTCGCTAAAAATCGGCAAACAAAATGACCGGGAAAGGCTTGATCGGAGCAGTTTTCGACAAAAAGCTAATGTTCTATAGTGTAAATGTACTATAGCCGCACGATGGAAATAGGATTATGATGATCCAAACCTCTCAATGTGTTTAAAACGTATTTTTAAGGGTCCTCGCAAAGAATCGGCAAAAAAAATGAACGGCAAATGCTTGATCTGAGCAGTTTTCGAGAAGTTTCATCGGAAATTGCTCGGATCAAGCCCTTCCCGGATATTTTTTTTGTCGATTCTTTACAGTGTTAAAAACACATTTTAAACACATTGAGTTTATTCGATCATTATATCTTATTTCCATCGTGTGGCTATAGTATATTAGACTACAGTAGAAGATCTTAGTTATGAAACAAGGTCATCTATTACATTGTAATGTACTATAGCCACACGATGGAAACACGATTACGATGATCGAGCCGCTTCAATGTGTTCAAAACATGTGTAAAACAATAAAAATAAATAAAAACGTATTTGTATAGTATAAATTGCATTAAATAAAAGACTAATGTTCTAATGTTCTATAGTGTAATGTACTATAGCCACACGATGGAAATAGATTATGATGATCCGAACCGCTCAATATGTTAAAAATGTGTTTTTAAGGATCCTGACCGGGAAAGGCTTGATCGGAGCAGTTTTCGACAAAAAGCTAATGTTCCATAGTGTAATGTACTATAGCCACACGATGAAATAGGATTATTATGATCCGAACCGCTCAATGTGTTCAAAACGTGTTTTTAAGGGTCCTCTCAAAGAATCGGCAAAAAAAAATGACCGGGAAGGGCTTGATCGGAGCAATTTTCGACAAAAAGCTAATGTTCCATAGTGTAATGTACTATAGCCACACGATGAAAATAGGATTATTATGATCCGAACCGCTCAATTTGTTCAAAACGTGTTTTTGAGGGTCCTCGCAAAGAATCGGCAAAAAAAATGACCGGGAAGGGTTTGATCGGAGCAGTTTTCGACAAAAAGCTAATGTTCTATAGTGTAATGTACTTTAGCCACACGATGGAAATAGGATTATGATGATCCGAACCGCTCAATGTGTTCAAAACGTGTTTTTAAAGGTCTTCGCAAAGAATCGGAAAAAAAAATGATCGGGAAGGGCTTGATCGGAACAGTTTTCGACAAAACTAATGTTCTATAGTGTAATGTACTTTAGCCACACGATGGAAATAGGATTATGATGATCCGAACCGTTCAATATGTTCAAAACGTATTTTTAAGGGTCCTCGCAAAGAATCGGCAAAAAAAATGACCGGGAAAGGCTTGATCTGAGCAAAAAAAAGACTTGATTATAGGCGCAGTATAGTATAAATATTAGTTGTTCTTCCTACAATCACAAGTGCGCAGGTAGCGTGGTTGGTTCGAGCGCGAGCCAAGGAACCAAGAGGTCCCGGGTTCGAGTCACGGCAATGGAAATTTCTCAAGTTTGGGTAGGTAGCCACGTGGCCGCCACGCTGGACGCCACGTGGCCGCATTAAAATAATTAAATAATAAAAAATCAAAAAATATAAAAACTTTTTGAAAAATTGAAAAAAAATTTAAAAAAATTCTGAAAAAAATTTACATTTGCCGACAAAATATTTGGTCGGGAAAAGTTGTTCATTTTCGCCGACAAAATATTTGGTCGGGAAAAGTTTTTCATTTTCGCCGACAAAAATTTAGTCGGCATAAGTTATTTTTTTCGCCGACAAAAATTTTTAGTCGGGAAAAACTTTCCCAGACCAAGTGTCAACGACGAACCTAGCGACCAAAAATTTAGTCGCTGAAACTTTTGGGCGACTAAAATCTGACATTTGCCGACTAAACTTTTAGTCGGCGAACTTGTATTTTCTTGTAGTGTGTAACCCCTTCTCGAAACGTCTGCACTTTCTCTCCTCGGTAGCCACTAACTCTGGGGCAAATCATGACAAGGATTGGAACTTCATTGCGTATTCAGAAACAGTCATATTACCCTGCTCAAGCTTCTCAAATTGATCCCTCAACTGATCACGGGAAGACTCCAAAAAGTATTGATCCTCAAAAAGTGTTTCAAACTCAGCCCAGGTCATATTCTCTACATTCGGCTCGTTTGCTTGAGCCGCGGTCCTAGCTGCCCTCCTCGCATCCTTTCTACTCTCCAAAATAGACTCCCACCACTCACGGCCTCTTTGACAAATTGAACGGCCATAATTCTCACTCGTAGGTCATCTTCAGTAATCTTAAGAGCGATGAAGTTCTTACAGATTTGTGCCAACCAGTGGTCGGTCATGAGAGGGTCACTATTTGTCCCGTCAAACAAAGGTGGATTTAGATAGCAAAATTCTCGCATAGCTATTAAGGCTCGATTGTCCGCATTCTCTCTAGGAGGAGGTTGCAAAAGATTAGCTGCTGCAAGTGCCGTGGCAATATCCTTTGCGGGAGGGTTCTGAACATTCCGCACCCTCGGACCCGGTCTGGCCCCCAATTCTGCATCCCCACTTGGGTTCTCCCCATGATAACTAACCTCATCCTGTAACGGTTTCGCACAACCACGACCACGACCACGGCCTCGACCACCCCGATTTCCAGCCCTACCTCGCCTTTCGCCTAGTCTCGGAGGCATCTTACTAAAGGGATTAAGAGAGAAAACTATCAATTGCAACATATTAACTATGAGGTCAAACCCCCAACACCCCAACATGGGTTAACAACTCTACGCCACTCTACAATAAGGTAAATGTAATGCCACATAATTCCATGATTGCCAATCACACAAGCACACACATGTCATGTAAAAGATGCAATGCTTTTTGAACCCATGATAATAAGTCTCCCCACAGTCTCGCGGTATTCTAAAACTATGCTTTGATACCAAGTTGTCACATCCTGGATTTTCAACATAATAATAATAGCATTTCCAAATAATAGTCCATCACGATAATACTTCATAATGCCCCAAAATGTTTCCTATAATCCATCCGAGAGAATAGTCAAGTTTAAGAGTTTACAATAATGGCACTCCGGCCCTAATTTTTTACACAATAATCCAAAGAGAGTAAGTCAAAAGAATATAATTGAAATTATGATTACATCTTCAAAAGGGATTTTACAAAAGATGCCATGGTAATTCCTTGATGTTAGCTTTCAAAAGTGTAGTCGAAATGCACAGCAAGCACTCCATGTCAAGGCCCTTGAGGTGTACCTAAAAATATTAACAGGTTGAGCTACATTAGCCTAGTAGAGAAATTTTTGCTCAAACTATATGCTTATGAGATAGACAATGCACCGAGATAAACATTGATACAAGAAAGTTTCCCACGTGAACAAGAGCAAAAGGATAATGCTTGACAATCAACATCGTTCATATTCACGTCACTTAATAATCTCTAAATTACCTGTTTTCATTATATCAAGTGTTCTCAATTTCCTTTCCGAGCAGTTAGGACCCCGTGCATCCTGAATTCATTCTGGCATCGCACCATTCGGTGGATCCGTGGCTTTCTTGTGCACTTATGGGCATTTGGGACCCCGTGCGTCCCGTTTCTAGTATCACACCTTTTGGTGGCTCCGTGGCTTTCTTCGTTTCGTTCTATCGTTCTACATTGTGATTTTTCATTCTACAAGCCTCAATACCGTATATCATGACGTATGTCAAATCCGTATCATTCATAAAACATGCCACAATACTCACGTAATAACCCGAATGCATAGACAAACGAACAAGTGTCGTATTCATTTAGTTTTACACTTTTCTTTGTTGTAACGAGAGCAAAAGGAATGGGGATGAACAACGATTCATTGAAACGCGAGCAATCAGGTTTAGAAATGATTAGAATGTGATTGGAAAGTGTTAGAAGTGATCG
Organism: Rhododendron molle; assembly: GCA_025413875.1. NCBI lineage: Eukaryota > Viridiplantae > Streptophyta > Magnoliopsida > Ericales > Ericaceae > Rhododendron > Rhododendron molle. The sequence goes on from CM046391.1 coordinate 44,311,596, forward strand.
GGGATCAACACAATCGACGAATTATCAACAAAGTTCAAAAATAGTTTTTTGAGTCATTGGTACCAATACCTCAAAAACTAGGTTCGGTACCAAACCAATCCAGTGAGCAATCAGAGTTAAGGTATGGGTACCTTAAAAATTAGGTATTCGTTCCAAAGGTACCGGTACCTCAAAAAAGTGGTATCGGTACCACTGCATTACAATGCACGATTTGCAGAAAAGTCAAAGGAGAGCATAACTTCGAATACAACCAATTAGAGCAAGATTTTTGGCACACAACCAACTCAAAAACATGTAGTGAAAGTAAGAATTTCCTACCTCGATTACCAAAGCCGAACCCAAAGAGATTGATCAAGCCCTAAAACTCCAAAGCCAAAACCGAGCAAGAAAGCTCCTCCCCGAGCTAGACCGAACGAGGTACGAGCTCAAGAACACAAATAGATGAATGATTGGAGGTTATTTGCCATGGGTTTTGAGTGATTCAGTGGGATTTTGGGTATTAGAGGAAGAGAGAGAGAGAGAGAGAGAAAGAGAGTGCCAAGAGTGAGAGGGGGATCGGGAGATGGAGAGAGGGAGTGAGGAGTGAAAATACTCCTCTACAAACACACCCACACCTATTTATACTCACACAAACACATATTGCACATATACTCTCTTACAATTAATTCCATCACATTCACCCCAATTCATTTAAAACCCATATTTTTCTTATTTATAATATCAAATAAACCTTTTATTAAATTCTAAAAATACGGGTCCTTACAATTTGCTACCCCTCTGTCCCATTTTATTTGGTTACTTCTAAATTTTAAGATGTCCCAAAATCCTTTGAAAAGTTGAAGAAAATTATGGATAGATTTCCATAACGAACCCTCATATATATATATATGACAAAAAGTAGTTTTCAAAGTAAAAAATGAGCTAGGAACCATGTTGAAATTTAAGTTCTTAATCAAAATTTCTAAGAAGACAAGCATTAATTGCGCATCCCCTCAAGATGTTGAGCTCTTCGTCTTTGTTTTGTTGATTAGGTTTTTTGTTTTCAATTGTTTGGGCTAGGTTCCTTTTGGGTGTTTTTTTTTTTCAAAAGTGAGAAGATTCTATTGATAAATGTCTAGCGGCACTTACAAAACGGAGATCATTACAAAGAACTTGGACAAACCTAAACTAATCGTTTAACAAATAGAAAATAAGTAAATCACAAGGCAATCGATGTCTTTTATCCTGACCCAAACATGGCCTGATACCATATCGGCACTTTTAAACTACCTAACATCTAATTATGAGTCTCAAACGAGAAAATATGCAAAGTTAAGGACAAAAGACACCAAATACCCAGATGATCAGATGCATTCCACCCAAGTATGAACGCACCAATGAACTCTCAAGAACTACAGATCTGCCATGCCGCCACGGGTTGCTGTAGACACCCCAATTTGGCCTAACGATTATTTCAAGTCCCACCTTGGGACCATCCCGATGATGAAATTGATTTGATGATTGTTGATTGCCTTCTTGTGAAACCCATGGACTTATGGTAAAAACTTTGAGCCACTTAGAGGACCCCGTCCAGAGCCAAATAGCCTTTCAGACAGAAACACAGTGTTCTATGAAAATCCATCGATCGGCCGTAACATCGATCTCACGACCTTAACATCCATCCTTCACCCGAGCAACCTGTTGCTAGCAAAATCTCCCTGAGAGATCAAAACCTCGGCCACAAGATCAATACCTCGGTCGCCACAAACATTCCTCGGCCGCAAGATCCTTTGCTCAGCCACCAGATAGACCTTTTTCCAGACTCTCGAATGTTCTGTCGGTTGTTTGATCCAACCACGATACCTTTCCGATGCGTTCGGGCTACGTTCAGAGATCGCAACGAAGAGTTCAAATTGCATTGCAATTGCAATTGCAATCGCGTGATTTGATTGGACCGAGTGAGTCATCCCTTTGACTATATAAAGAGGCCTTTGCACCACGAAATTAACACAGATTCACACCCTCATCAGCCACGAAACTCTGCAAAAATACTAACACAAACCCTCTCTACATAAGCCCTAACCTCCCGAAGGCAGCCACCAATCAGAAGATCAAACCCCGGAGTTCAAACCCTAACCCTAAGGTTTCATCCAAGAAGCAATCAATCAATCAATCCCGATCAATCCGAAGCAATCAAGCAACTGAGGGATCAAGGTGGTGAGGCTCAACGGCCTCTGGTTTGGTTTATTTACCGCTTATTTTACTAATCGTAGCGTTTTAGTCACCTGTTAAACTTTCTGTCTGGTGTGAGGAAGAACACCAGCCGGGGCTTCCATCCCTCGGCCGGTACATAAAGTCAGCATGATTACTCGGCCGTGACATCCATTCACCGGCCGAGTAATCGATCTACTAGCACACGTTTTGTTTTGTTTTCTGCTTTTTTGACGCATGTTCATTTATTGTTTCGGCTCACCTTATTTACTGTTTAAAGGCATAAAGAAAACAGATTATGTGTTAGGGTTAAATAAAGCATCTATATGTCTTATGTTGAATGATTATGGGCTAGTCTCACGGCTAGGCAGAGAGGGGTGCCTAACACCTCCCCCTTACTGTACCTTTGGCTTCCGTATCCAGAATCTATATCTGTTTTCCTAGCTTTAACAAACTAGGTGGCGACTCTGTTTTGATGATAACCGCTATCATGTGGCGATGTTCCTAGCCATGCGAATATCCATGATCTTGGTTTATGAAGCAAGGAACCAAACGAGCAAACAAGCGATATCAAACTGTATGGCGATGCCCCGCTCGGGAGGTGTCTATAGTTTTCTGGCGACTCTGCTGGGGACATGAGAGCCATAACCAAAAAGTTCAACATAAGACTAATACATGCCTTGTTTAATTCATTTATCATATGCATCAAGTAGGCAAGCCTCGTTGAGTTCACCTAATATCCCGGCATGACACCGGCTATGTTAGGGGTTCTAGCAAACTCCATAGTCACCTGTACCTATTGGTATATCAAAAAGGGGATCGCCCAATCGCCGCCCATGATAGGCTGGCGAAAGGATTGGTGCCCTTTGACAACGGAGCACGTTGAGACTACCTAAACCTTACATGTGTTAGAAAGCCATAGAACCTATCAAGCTAAGACAGGAACCTGCAGGTTAAGGAAATTTGCTGCATTTTTCTAAGTTCTTCCTTACACCCATTGTATGTATGCATGTTGTAAAATTTTCTTTGGCCGCCGCTATTTGCAGCGTAGTTTGTGCTACTCGCAGCCGATTAAAATTTTTATCAAAAACGGACAAAAATGCCCTCATGCAGTTTGACCATTATACCCCTAAGACCTCATGTTATTTTACCATTTTATCCTTTAAAAATATAACACACAACCCATTACATACAACCACAAAAAATCTCCTGATTTCCCTCCCTCCCTCCCTCCCTCCCAGAACGTCTTCTCCTTCCCCCATTGAAACTCCTCCATTTTCATCCCTACCCAGCTGCCATCACCCACCACCAGGCCCTCCCACCAGCAGCCAAGTCTGCCAATCTTCCTCCCCTCCTCTTCCTCATACATTGTCAATAAAAACCTCGATTGCTTCATCTCCCTCCATTGATAAACAAAAAATACTTGACCCATCAATACACAATGATTTGGAGTCGGAAGATTACACAATGGAAATTGAGAAACAAGTCACAGATGTTGTAGGGACAGAGCAATTTCAGTTCAGAAGCCCTCCATTTTGAATTTCAGAAGCCCTCCATTTTGAATTTCAGTTCTGGCCCGACATAGTTGGACACAGTGCCAAAACTTTACTAACTTTTCGGATTCTAATGTTTGAATTATGTACAATTATTCGGATATTAATATCTAAATATTGCCAACATTGTTGGACTCTTATATCCGAATTTAGTTCCAGCTTTCAGATATTAATAGATTGAGAAACGATTTAATGTGTTGTATTATATAATGTGTTCTAATGTTATCAAAATTGGATGATTATGTGTGCTTGAAGTTTTCGGATCGTCAAGTTTGTGACATTCAGTTCAGAAACTACAATGGCGTCATGCTATCTCATAGTTTTCATTCTGTTCGGAACTTAGAATCCAATTACAGGTATACAAATCAGATATTAAAGTCCGAACATGGTTATAACTTTCGGATATTTGTTTCCGAAATTATTAATCCAGTTCGTACATTAGTATCCGATTGGTGTTATTCTATCTGTTAGTTCACATTCTGTACGAAAAGAGTGAGGATATGAAAAAGAGAATTTGTAATTATTCCTTGTATAACGTACGAACATGAGGGGAAGAAGAAGAAGAAGAAGAAGAAGAAGAAGAAGAAGAAGAAGAAGAAGAAGAACATGTGGTGTGGTGGGAGTGGTGGAGTCGATTGGAGCTGTGGAGCTGTGGACTGGAAGAGAGAAAGAAAACCTAGGTTAGATGATGGAACGAACGGACTGAAGAAGGCAGGAATGGTGGGTTCGTATGTGGTGGCGGTAGTCGTGGGTTGTGGAGGAGCTGTGGAGAAGCAATCGGTGGACCACTGGAGCTGTGGAGAAAACCTAGGTTAGGAATGTACTGAAGAAGAGTTCACGGGATTGTTGGGTTTGCTTGGGTTGTATGTATATTGTAGAGAAGGGCAAAAAGGGGAGTTCAGGTATAATTTGTTTGTTGTAAGTAGCAATTTTTTATAAGGTGGTGCGTTGTAGGTAGCAATCCGTTGCGAGTAGCACAAACTACGCTGCAAATAGCGGCCGCCTTTTCTTTTGCAGGTAAAACCTTAGGGGCCTTTCTAAGCCAATTGGCAGTAGGTAAGCCAAACTAATCTAACTAAAAGCAAAAACTTTTCAGGAAAAATGGCCGCATCGCTGTTCATGTTCGATTCGCACTTTCAAATTGTCACCAAGCTGTCTGGTCCGTCCCACTCTGCAGTCAAGGATTTTGATCCCTCCAAATACATCACTCCGATGGAACAACCAAGGCCTATGGTAACCATCATTGCGGACAACCATGTCATGTTCGCAAGAACAGTCTATGAAGAGGAAGTAGAAGACATAATTGAAGAAGAAGGGTTTGGCAGGGTTCCAATCTATTTCTATGACCCTTATGCATCCACCGATGACTATTGGCCAATCGATGAGGTCAACAACTCTGAATCTGAAGAAGCAAAGGAAGAAGAGTCTGCTGACAATGATCCACTCGATGAAGTATCACTAAACTTACTCTTTGATGAAAGGGTTGCCAACAACGAAATAAGGGTGATCCAACCCATCACAAATAGGTTTGGTAATTGGTGGGGATTTGTTGGCACACGAAGGGTTGACAACAGCGACGAAGCAGAAATCGAAGCTCAACTGGAAGAGATAACAGCAATAGCAAATCAAATGGCCCTCCAAGACTTGCAGGGTGACAATGATGAAAGTGCGAATCAAAGTGACAACGAAGTGCTGATGATCAACCTTGGTGATGAAAAAGACTGCTCTGAGCTGATTGTGGAAGCTGAAAGTGGGGCTTACCCTAACTGGACCGTGGAACACACTTTAAAATACAAAACGAAAAATGCTGATTCCGATCTTAGCTCTGATTCCGATTCTGACTCTAGGTCAACTCAATCCAAGTCTAGTTTTTCATCTTCCCAAACTACTGAGTCTAGTGAGGAAAATCTGGCCAAAGTACCAAAGAACAATATCTATTTTGAATTTGACTCTGAAATGTCTTTTGACAATTTTAGCAATGAGAAGGAAAATTTAGAGTATTTCAAGTTGCCTATGATTAACTATGTCGATTCTGACAATCTGAATTTTAAGGAAGAAATTCCTAAAGAAATTCTAGAATTCATCGAAAGAGAAGAAAAAAGGCACGCCAAACATTTTTCCAAGGAAATAATTACAGCAAACATAAGCTCTGAAAATGAGCCCAAGCTGGTTAAAATTGGTGCAACACTATCTTCTCAAGAAAGTGAAAAATTAATCCTTTTGCTAAAAGAATACAAAGATGTTTTTGCTTGGTCTTACAAAGACATGCCTGGGATAGACCCTGAAATTGTTCAGCACAAAATTCCACTTCATCCTGATGCAAAGCCTGTTAAACAAAAGCTAAGACATATGCGCCCTGATTGGGTCTTAAAAATAAAAGAAGTCACTAAGCAAATCAACACCGGTTTTCTCATAGTCACCGAGTACCCCCAGTGGGTAGCCAACATCGTCCCAGTACCAAAGAAAACTAGAGGAATCAGGGTTTATGTGGATTTTCGAGATCTCAACAAAGCCAGCCCAAAAGATGACTTTCCATTACCACACATAGACGAGCTCGTGGACAACACTGCAGGACATGCACTGTTATCTTTCATGGACGGGTTTTCTGGGTATAATCAGATTTTGATGTCGCCTGAGGACAGAGAGAAGACCACCTTCACCACACCATGGGGAACTTACTGTTACCGAGTGATGTCATTCGGATTGAAAAATGCTGGAGCCACTTACCAAAGGATGGCAACCACATTGCTACATGACATGATGCACAAGGAAGTAGAGATGTATGTCGATGACATGATAGTCAAATCCAAGGAAAGGGAGGGACACTACGAAGCACTTCGAAAGTTCTTTGAGAGGATTAGGCAATACAAGCTACGTCTTAATCCTCAAAAATGCACTTTTGGGGTAACAGCTGGTAAAATGTTAGGATTTCTCATCACTCAAAGAGGAATCGAAGTAGACCCTTCCAAGATACAAGCCATCATGGAGATATCACCGCCGAAGACGGAAAAGGAAGTAAGGAGCTTTCTGGGGAAAGTGCAATTCATCAGCAGATTCATTTCCAAACTCACAACCACCTGCGAACCCCTCTTCAAGCTTCTTAAGAAAGGTACTGATTTTGAATGGAGCCAAGATTGTCAGCAATCGTTCGAAGCCATCAAGGAATATCTTCAGAATCCACCTGTGCTGTCGCCACCCATCCCTGGAAAGCCATTGATTCTATATCTTTCAGTAACAGACACATCCATGGGATGTATGCTAGCACAAGAAAACGACGCCAAAGTAGAGTGCGACATATACTACCTCAACAAGAAGATGATAGACTATAAAACAAGGTATACTCTCCTGGAGAAGACTTGTTGGGGGATAGTATGGGCCACAAAGAAACTAAGGCACTACCTATTAGCGCATCCGGTAGTGTTAGTTTCTCATTTAGATCCAATCAAATATCTTTTCGAGAAGCCGGCACTTATTGGAAAGCTAGCTAGGTGGTTATTGCTTCTAGCAAAATTCGACCTCAAATTCATGACAAGGAAATCAGTAAAAGGAAGGGCTGTGGCAGAATTCTTGGCAGATCACCCTGTAACAGAAGCCGAGGCAGAAGACTTCATGTTCCCTGACGAGGACATCTTATGTCTCCTAGACGACAACTGGCAACTATATTTCGATGGAGCATCGAACCAAAGTGGATATGGCATAGGGATACTGCTAGTTTCCCCAAACAACTCTCATATTCCCTTGTCATATAAACTAAGGTTTGAAGTCACGAACAACCAAGCTGAGTATGAAGCTTGTATCGCTGGAATGGAGGCTGCATTGGAACTAGGGGCAAGGAGGGTAGAAGTCATTGGAGATTCAAACCTAGTAGTGTCCCAAGCAAGAGGAGACTGGAAGGTCAAAGAGGATACGCAAAAACTATATCACTCCGTGCTGGAAGACCTGATTCCACAATTCGACTCAGTCATCTTCACGCACACTCCCAGAGAGAGCAATAGATTTGCAGATGCATTAGCAACATTGGGCTCCATGGTCGAAATACCCTTGGGTTTCACAATGCGACCCCTTATGATCGAGCAGAAGGTCAAACCAGCATGCAAGTGCACTTTCATTGAAGAGGATGAAGATGATGGTAAACCCTGGTATGCGGACGTGAAGAAATTCTTGGAAGAAAGAGAGTATCCCTCTGAAGCCACTTCAAAAGACAAGATGGCTCTACGAAAGTTTGCCACTCGATTTATAACCTGCGGGGGAGCATTATATCGAAGAGCGTATCTAGGTCCCAATCAGTTTTGTGTCACGACAGAGGAAAGCCGTAGAATAATGGAGGACATACATGAGGGAATTTGCGGGCCGCACATGAATGGGGCCACAATGGCAAAAAAAATCCTGCGTCAGTGATGTAGCGGAAGCTTGAAGAAATAAAATATAACGCGAGTTTGAGTCCGTTGATTCGCACACAAATACCCGGAGACCAAAATCCTTCCTTAAACCTATTAATTCACTAAGAATACCAGGACCAAGGGCATCAATAACTTTGTTGATTCCGCAGAATACCAAAGTAATTGGAAGAACAAAGAGAAACTCTCTCAATTTAATTAATCACCAAAAGCTGAATAATTCCAAGGACTTACAATCCTATTTATACTAACAAATGGATGATTCTAGACACAACCTTTTAGCCTTCCCCATAAGACCTTAGACTCTCCCACAATACAATTTATACTAGAAAAGAACCATTGGACTACTAAGACTCAACATGCAAAGTACTTGACCTTAGAAATGAAAAGACACAATTTAATGAACTTTAAAAATTGAAAAGACATGATTAAAAGACTCTTCGGTTCACCCAGAATCATTATGCTCCTGCATCAGTCAGGGGTACTACTGGACTACGATGGAAGCCGACTGTGCTAATTATGTTCGCCGATGTTACAAATGCCAGGCTCACGCTGATCGCATGCGTATTCCCCCTACGGAGTTATACAGCATGACATCTCCTTGGCCATTCTCCACCTGGGGAATAGACGTCATTGGGAGTATAAATCCAAAGGGAAAATACAAGCATCAGTTCATTTTTGTAGCCATCGACTATTTCACCAAGTGGGTAGAAGTAGCCTCATATGCCACCCTTAAGGCTACTCATGTGGCTAAGTTCATTTGCACCAATATCATCTACCGACATAGAGTACCTCGCGAGTTCATCTGTGACAACGGATCACATTTCAAAGGGGCAACAAAGAAGCTCTTTGCCGAATTTGGGATACACAATCATCGGTCATCCACCTATTGACCTCAAACTAATGGAGCAGTTGAGGCTGCCAATAAGAATATCAAAAGGATTTTGCGGAAGACTACCGACACTTACACAGACTGGCCAGAAATGCTGCCTTTAGCACTATGGAGTTATCGAACAACTGAAAGAACTTCAGCTGGGCCACTCCTTACTCCCTGGTCTACGAGATGGAAGCTGTCTTACCTATCGAACAAGAACTACCCTCATTAAGGGTTCTAGCTGAGACTGGTATGATCGAAGAAGACTGGATTCAAAACCGCTACGATGAGTTAGCATTGATAGATGAAAGGAGACTGAGAGCATTATACCATGTGCAAGGGTATCAACGCCGCATCGCACGAGCATTTAACAAAAAGGTGAAGCCACAAGACTTCAAAGTAGGGGATATGGTGCTTAAAGCAATCCGTCGCCACGTTTCAGATCCAAGGGGCAAGTTTAGACCAAACTGGGGAGGACCCTACCTTATCAAGCGTATACTGTCTAGAGGAGCAGCCTACATTGCAGATTTGGATGGAATGGAGTTCGCAACGCCGGTCAACATTGACAAGCTAAGGAAATATTACCCCTGAGAGATGCTCGTTGGGCCGAAAACCACAAGGGTGGGCGGACCCAAGCAAAAATTAGAGCAAGCCTGCTAGGTCGAAAACCCGCGAGGGCGGCTTAGGCAAAAACTAAGGCATAAATAAAAGCGCTCGCTAGACTGAAAACTTGCAAGGGCAGTTTAGGCAAAATCAAGAGCACAAAAGGAGAGGAAAATACCCGAGTGAACCCTAACTAAAACAAACAAACTCTCTTGAAACTACGTTTATGGCCTGATTCCCTCTATGGGATACGTAGGCAGTCTCTGAATTGAGATTCGGCCACTGCTATTGTTATCACTTCCCAATTTCTAGGTCTATCCTAAAGCACGTTAACTGTCAAACCATGGCAACAACATTTTCAAAATAAAGCAACCAAAGTTTTATTATTTCCAAGGAAAAAGGAAAAGCAAGCTCAAACAATTCCCAGTCTATGAAAACTAGAATCAAAATCTTTCAAAACACATAAGCAAAGTGTCGATCTCTAGGTCCTCCTTCTCTTTGCACTCTTGTCTTCCAAAAGGTTTTTCTCTAGCCAACGCTTATACGAACCCGACAGGTTGTCAGCAAAGTTCTTAGCAACCCCTTGCATTACTCGATTTGGCCACAAGCGAAGCACATTACGACGAAGGTTGGCATCATGAACCTTAGAAACAGCATACTCATGGTCACCCAAAACCTTAACCTGTTCAGCTCCGAACTACCTTTGGAAACAAGCGAGGAAATAGAAGGTAACTTGAGTGATACCAATCACTGCTACACCAAAATGGTTCATGGTACTTGCAGTCATGCTCTTTACACCATACCAAGGGCAAACCCATTGAATCCGGTTACCCTTATGAGTCTTCATCCACGCTTTCCAAGCAGCCTCACTGGGAAACTGTCTGATCACACGGCGCTCCACGCAGTGATCCAAACTATAAGGTAACCGCTCTGGCACATCCCACACCCTCAACTTCTCATAAAGCCATACCTATGGAAAACAAGGGAAAATTGCGAGTTGAGAGAACACGTGAGTCAAAACAAAAGAGGGGCAAGCGGAAAGATAAATAGCAATGAGCGAACCTGCAATAACAAAGGGCTGCCTAAAAATTGGACTGTAGGATTATCCTTTATCATGTCAAGGCCTATCAAGGTCTCTGCCAACACTAAACCAGCAAAACCTACACGGTTTCCCATCTGTTGGGTAAAGTCAAGCAGCATAGAATCAACATGGCCGGAAGAAGGTCCAAACAAGTAGTAATGGAGAAGACAAATGCACAGCGCATGAAAGCACGCCTTCTGTTGAGGAATCTGACGATGAGCTTCAGTGGTACCAAAGCGCTGAACAAGCTGTAAGGTTTCCAACCTTCCATTTACCATGAAAAACCTAGCTTCATGTTTCTAAATTTGGAGCAAATCCTTCAAGAGGTTGCCCCGATTAAACAAAGGGTTTGGAATAATGAGACCTTCTCTATCCGAATGACCCATGATAGCTACAAATTCCTCGATAGTAGGACACAATTCCTATCTTCTAAATCGAAAGACATGGAAAGCAGGGTCCCACAAGCTAGTGGCTACCTGAAGGAAAGCAAAATTCACACGAATTTGGCGAAGGGAGAAGATGAAGTCCATGCCGAAGGGCCTAAAGTGCAAACGGTCGAGGCCATTAAAAGAGTTCAACCACTGATCGAGGACTAGTTGTGCCATGAAATCGTTGCTGACAAATACCATTGAGTTCGTAGAACGTATACTTATAGGCTAGGATGAGTCTTAGTTCGAATCGGAATCAGATTCTAAACTCGCCGTTAATCTAGTCGGTATCTCGACCGGCACTTCGAATAAACGGCCACAGGATCGATCCCCTGGCCCATGGAAATCAAAGTTGACCTAAAATCAAAATCTGGCAAACGGAACGATCCCTCGGCCGCCAAAACGACTGTTTCCACGGTTCTGTCCATTTCACTGGATTTTCAACAAAATATCGATTTTATCATAACGAACGGTGAACAACAGCATATGCAATCATATAACAGAGCAAAAGATTTTGTTTCATATAACAAAAACTTTTTACAACACAAGGTGAATCATCCCACATTTCCTAAAACAAAGCTATACATCAATTTCCTGTTGAACTAACCTATGCTGGAAAATGAAAGAAGGAGAAGAGGATGCCGAACTCTCTGACGGTCCGAACGCCAGATACCAGCTGCAAAAAAAGAAAAGGAAACCTCCCGAGGCAATGTGTACCAAAGAAGCACTGCGGTGCAGAAGAGACATCACGCAACCCAAAAAAATCATCATGCCGCGTACAAGCGCCACCCCGGAAGTTCCACATCACGGAAGCAAGCCACCCATGCAAGGGTCCCTAATCAAGCAGCAAGACAGAACCAAAAACAATGCAGACTCCCTCCGCGATTGCTGGCCATGCATCGTCCATCCCTCGAACCCAACGAGAACGAGGCAAAGAAAGGGAGGCGATGGGTCTTCGGTGGAGTCCTCGGAGAAAAGAGAACGAAGAAAGAAAGAAGGAAGAGAATGAAAATAAAACGCCGAAGGCTCGGCTTTTATAACACTCTGGAAACGAAGCGATTAAACGGCTGATGAATCTATAGCTCGGCCGAGACATCAATTATCCGGCCGAGATATCGATCTCTTGGCCCTCCAATCAATTTCCTTCAACCCCAGTGGATTTTGCTCAGTGCACTAACTCAAACCATTATGAAGTTTTAGGCCCATGGCAAACAAAACCAATGATCAAATCAGCCTTGGGGGCATCTCCCAAGCAAATGCAAGGCGACCAAAACCAGCCTTGGGGGCATGCCCAAGCATGAGAAAAGATCAAGCACTGTCAAGTTCATCATCCAGCAAAGCAGCTCTATGCTCCTAATCATCTCAATAACCACCATCAAAGCTCACTATCACCTGGCAGCTCTATGTTCGCCGCTTAGTGGCTCTATGCCCACTGTCCCATTAATTCAACTGGCTCTACACCCGTGCTCACAGCTCTAAGCCATTCAGCGGCCCCAGGCCCATCACCTCAGCGGCTCCAAGCCCATTATTTCAGCGGCTCTACGCCTATTATCCACCCAGCGGCTCCGAGCTCAAACCCACTATCATTCAACAGCTCCAAGCTAGCCAAACCATTCAATGGCTCCACGCCTATTACCTCAGCGACCCGAGGCCCATTATCATGGTAGCTCTATGCCCATGCTCACAGTCACTCAACAGGCTCCAAGCCAATCATTTCAGCGGCTCCAAGCCCATTATCTCAACAGGCTCTATGCCCATATTCAACTGTTTCAGCAGCTCTACACTCGCTTACTCAACGGCTTCACTCAAGCAATCTCAGCAGCTCCATGCTCGTTATCACTCGGCGGCTTCGTGCCCATTATTTCAACTGGCTCTATGCCTGTCAACTCAAAATGGCTCTGTGCCATCATCACTTCAACTGTCTCTATGCCATAACAGCTATCTTAGCAAGCTCCATGCCGCCCCATCAAGATATCATCAATTCTTGGGCTCTACGCTTGAATGCTCAAAATCTGACATTTTGAATGCTCGAAGCTCTTCGAATGCCCAAGCACTGTGTACTGGATGATCAAAGCCTGTTGTAGGGAGGTAATACCGAACAGGTACAAATATGGCCCGAACACGTGGTACGTGGGGCCCAGGAGTAAAAATAATCAAAGCGTCCGCCGTACAGTACGGTGAACGGCAATAAGGATTGAAGATACGAGAGGTCCCAGGTCCAAGATACCCGAGCAGGGGTATGGTCCAAAAAGCAAGGGAAGAGTTTTGGACCAGTCGCATGGTAAAGGGACCAATGATATGAGAAATCATTGGTCCAGGTAGGCTGTTTGGCAGCAAGAGGGCCAGACAGGAGCAGCATTCTAGAATAGTCAACAGATGACGCTCCAGAATAATCCAGAAATGGAAATACCCAGTTAGGAAATGAGATCTGGGGAAGATACCCAACGGGAATGGGGTGAACGGCCAATTAAGGAAATTATTCCTAAATGGTCTATAAGGAAATATGCAATTATAAGGGAACGAGAATCCTTGATATTCTGGGTTCCCTATACGAGAAAGGAAACTTAGGGCAAAGAGATGGCTTGGACAACAAGCATATGTGGATCTATAAATATGAGGTAAACCTAGAGGTAAATGTACACAATTCTTGGCTATATGTTCCAATACCTACTGAGAATTAGGGTTTTTCACTAGTACGAGATACTAACTTTGGCATCGGAGGGCCTTTGCCACGAGAAGGCAAAGGTGCGCTCACCCTTTGTCTGTTTTACAGGTTCAACTCTGGCAGTGAGCTAGGGTTCCGGCGAGGGGTCTGAAGTTGCCGTTACAGTTCGGCGTAGTTCAAAGGCTCTTTCGTTTTCCTGCACTTACACCTGTACTTTGAATGCTCGGATTCTACCGTCCGAATGCTCGAGCTCTACGCTCTGAATACTCAAGTTTAGAACTTGATAGAAGCTCCATGCTTAAATCAAACACACACGCACGGGCCCGTGCACATTTGCATCAATTGCATCACCACAATCACATCGAGTCTGCATTATCATCATATCTATCTAACAAACATTATCATACACCCATGCTATGTTTTGCATCTATCTCTCATTTGCAGGTCAACCCTGCAATCAACTGGCTTCGCGCCTCGGTTTTTTATTGATCGGTCCAGAACCTCGATCCTTTGGCTCCGCGCCAAAATTTATGATGAAAAAGCTCCATGCACAGACCATCAGAATACAACCAGCTCCATACTTCGGTTCCATCTCCCAGGCTTACGCCCTATGATCAAAACCAGCTCCGCGCTTCGGTTCTGTCAAACTCCAATATCTCAGGCTCTCGCCATATGATCAACACTAGCTCCACGCTTCGGTTCGATCTCTCCAGGCTCTCGCCTTCTGATCAAAACCAGCTCCGCGCTTCGGTTCTATCACCTCGGGCTCGCACCTTATTATCAACACCAGCTCCGAGCTTCGGTTTCATCAAAAGCTCTACGCCTTAAGCCTTAAACCGGCTCCGCACCTCGGTTCCTTCACTCCAATGCTCCATGCTCCAGTTACTGGCCCTGCGCCTCCCATATCTCAAGAAAAGGCATCCAACTCGTCTCTAGAAGATGGCTGGGGTTCCTCCCGATATCTCAAAACCTGGCGTCCAATTCATCCCCAATAGATGGCTTGGATTCCCCACCATTACATCAATTCCTTCCAGCTCATTCGCAAGAATAGGCTACTCTACCGAGTTTCCCTCGGTTAAAGTCAGGATGATCAAGAAAAGCAAACACACCTGCCGTGTATTGATCTACCCAAAAATACTAAGGACGCTCTCCGCAAAAACATCCCCAGCAGCCCCGCGCTCCCTCAACTACTCTCTGCCAAAATCCTGGCTCAGTCTAGGTACATCACACTACGGCTTTTAAAACTCGAAGGTACGTCTTCTGTCTCTAGCCCTCCAAACTTTTTACTTTTCTTTATTGCCTCCGAACTATGGTTGGTCTGAATTTCCCCTGTGGAATACGTAGGCAGCCTCCCGGCCCGACCATAACAAAACCTTTTTTCAAAAAACCCTTGGAATAGTGGTTGGACCAAATTGAGTTGCTTTCACAGCTTTGACTTTTACTCAAATATGTGTCGCGATCCGTTTGAGCTCAGTCAAAGAGGGGCATCTGTAGACACCCCAATTTGGCCTAACGATTATTTCAAGTCCCACCTTGGGACCATCCCGATGATGAAATGGATTCGATGATTGCTGATTGCCTTCTTGTAAAACCCATGGACTTATGGTAAGAACTTTGAGCTACTTAAAGGACCCAATCCAGAGCCAAATAGCCTTTCAGACAGAAACACAGTATTCTAGGAAAAGCCATCGGTCGGCCGTAACATCGATCTCACGGCCTTAACATCCATCCTTCACCCGAGCAATCTGTTGCTAGCAAAATCTCCCTGAGAGATCAAAACCTCGGCCGCAAGATCAATACCTCGGCCGCCACAAACATTCCTCGGCCGCAAGATCCTTTGCTCGGCCGCCCGATCGACCTTTTTCCAGACTCTCGAATGTTCTGTCGGTTGTTTGATCCAACCCCGATACCTTTCCTATGCGTTCGGGCTATGTTCAGAGATCACAATGAAGAGTTCGAATTGCATTGCAATCGCGTGATTTGATTGGACCGAGTGAGTCATCCCTTTACCTATATAAAGAGGCCTTTGCACCACAAAATTAACACAGATTCACACCCTCATCAGCCACGAAACTCTACAAAAATACTCACACAAACCCTCTCTACAGAAGCCCTAACCTCCTGAAGGCAGCCACCAATCCGAAGGTCAAACATCGGAGTTCCAACCCTAACCCTAGGGTTTCGTCCAAGAAGCAATCAATCAGTCAATCCCGATCAATCTGAAGCAATCAAGCAACCGAGGGATCAAGGTGGTGAGGCCCAACAGCCTCTGGTTTGGTTTATTTACTGCTTATTTTACTAATCGTAGCGTTTTAGTCACCTGTTAAACTTTCTATCTGGTGTGAGGAAGAACACCAGCCGGGGCTTCGATCCCTCGGCCGGTACATAAAATCAGCATGATTACTCGGCCGTGACATCCATTCATCGGCCGAGTAATCGATCTGCTGGCACTCGTTTTGTTTTGTTTTCTGCTTTTTTGACGCATGCTCATTTATTGTTTCGGCTCACCTTATTTACTGTTTAAAGGCATAAAGAAAACAGATTATGTGTTAGGGTTAAATAAAGCATCTATATGTCTTATGTTGAATGATTATGGGCTAGCCTCACAGCTAGGCAGAGAGGGGTGCCTAACACCTCCCCCATACTGTACCTTTGGCTTCCGTATCCAGAATCTCTATCTGTTTTCCTAGCTTTAACAAACTAGGTGGCGACTCTGTTTTGATGATAACTGCTATCATGTGGCGATGTTCCTAACCTTGGGAATATCCATGATCTTGGTTTATGGAGCAAGGAACCAAACGAGCAAACAAGCGATATCAAACTATATGGCGATGCTCCGCTCAGGAGGTGTCTACAGTTGCCTCACCAAAGACATCATGTAGGGATACTACGCTAAAGCACCGATATCGTGAAACAACCTCGATTGAGAGGACCCGATCTGTAGACAAAATTAGTCCAAAGATAAAACTAATAGGAACTCTCATTGAACGAGAGACAAAACTCTCATAGAACGAGAGACAAAACTCTCACAGATAGACGAAAAGTCGTAGATCTGGAGAGACAAAAGGAAAAACAACAAAACACAAAGAAAGGGAGTCGGTAGTACTATGGCCTCCCCCTCTCGCCGCCGCACAAGGGTATGGAACCACGGGAGGGAGGGAAATGGAGAAGATCCAGGAGTTGTGGTGGCTAGGGTTGAGAGAGAGGAAGAGAGAGATAGGGTTGAGAGAGCTTTTGGGTATTTGTTGGTGCCTTACCAACTTAATGTGTTTTTTTTTTTTTTTAATTTTTTTTAATTGTAGGGTGAGATGTAGTGATAGGTAAGGTATTACGGTTTGCGTATGATGCTCCCTGTGTGTCACTATAGAATTTCTGTTTCGTATCATTTGTATTAATGATATGATATTTTTTTCTTTGCTGATAAAAAAAAGTTTTGAGTTCTTCGGAAATTTTGGCCCAAGAGACGAATGTGGTAATAAGTATACAGAAAGTTTAGGCAAGAAAGAGAAGTACCCTCGAATATGAAGATATTTGACAGCGTACGTCCCTGCTACGTACTCTCGAATATGAGCCCTAGCAGCTCTCCTGTTTAGAGCATCTCCAATCCAAGACCCTCCAAATCTCTATTTGAGAGGATCAAATTAATCTATTTTATTTGAAAAGTAGATTTAGAGGATTGTACTATTTATCTCAATTCCAACCCAACACTCTATTTCTCAACTCCAATACATATTTGAAGGACATCCTCTATTTTTTCCTTCATTCTCTATATTTAGAGGATCAAAGTTCATCCTCCCAAATGGAAGAGAGTTTTAGAGGATGGGTTGGAGAATGTTTTTCCTCCAAAATGAAGATATAGAGTATGGGTTAGAGATGCTCTTATAAGAACCATTTACAGAGCGAAATAAACCTTGCATGCATCCTTAATTTGATATACAGAAATCACTCTACATATATATGGGCAAATTTTCGTAGTTATCCCTCTAGTTTTACGGTTGTCTCAATTTCGTCCATGTAGTTTGTTTTACGTTCCAAATTTGTAAAATAGTTAATACCGTTAATGAAATTAACGGAAAAATATGATTAAAAAATTAAGTGCTCCAATTTTTAATCCGGTTGAACTAGTGCGAAGATCTTATTTTTTTGATCATTTTATCCTAGATGGTCGTAATGAATTTTTAGCTCTAAGGCCTTTCAACGAGCACCCGAAGACTCTTTATTTAGTTTTAGTACTCTCTTAGGGTGCTCATGAAAGGCTTTACAACCAAAAACCCATTATGACCATTTAAGATAAACTGATTAGAAAAATAAAATTTTCACACCGGTTCAAACAGATTAAAAATTTGAACATTTAATTTTTTAACTATATTTTTTAATATATTAATGATGTAAAAAAAATAAGTGTTCTTTTTAATCCGTTTAAACCGGTGCGAATATCTTATTTTTCTGATCATTTTATCTTAAATGGTCATAATGGATTTTGGCTCTAAGCCATTTCAATGAGCACCCTAAGAGTGCCCTAAAATTAAATAAGGAGTTTTTGGGTGCTCGTTGAAATGACTTTGAGCCAAAAATTCATTACGACCGTCTAGGATAAAATGATCAAAAAAATAAGATATTCGCACTGGTTCAACAGGATTGAAAATTGGAGCTCTTAATTTTTTAATCGTATTTTTCCGTTAGTTTCATTAACGGTGTTAAAGATTTTACCAATTTGGAACGTAAAACAAACTACAGGGACGAAATTGAGACAATTGAAACTAGAGGAACAAAATTTGAGACAACCGTAAAACTAGAGGGACGACTACAAAAATTTACCACATATATATATATATATATGTATATATGATGATGATGATGATGCATGAATGCGTTTGGCGATGGTTGGATCTGGAAAAAATGATCCATGAAGTATCAAAACGTACAGTTGAGCCAAAATTAATATAGCCTAGCTATCTACTCCTACTATGATACTAGTAATAAAATATTGAGAATATATATATATATGAAATTTATCTGCAGGCCTTCAACTGTAGAATGCATGCATTTGTCATGTTGGCCCATCTACAACTTAATTCCCAAACGTTTCCATAGGAGGGATGGTTGGGAGGGATTTGCTTTTCAATGATGTGGGGGCCAACTATGCACTCAAGTGCTTGGTACTGTATACTCTAGTACTATATTTGTCAACATGGTATATATTAAGGGTGGCGCTATTCGCAGTTACATATTTTCTTCCATAACCCGTTATATTTCGGTAGGTAGTTGTTGAAAATTATAAATAACATTTCGGTAAATAGCTGTTAAAAACTAAATTATATTTCGGCAACTGCATGTCCAAAATATGTTCAACCTTCGGTATACAACTGCTAATACATACATTTCGATAAATAGCTGTTGAAAAACAGATTATATTTCGGTAATTGGGTGCTGAAAATGTATCTCAATTTCGATAACTAACTGTCGAGTATAGTTGAAAATTTTTAACGAATTATGAGAAAAAATACGTAGCAGCGAATAGTGGCACCCTATATTAACGGGGTTAGCGGCAGGGGTGGAAGAGGAGCCAGGGGGTCACGTGCCCCACTTGGCCATATTACACTAGGACTCCTATAAAATTTTGTTATTACATAGTTGTAGTTATTCTTTAGGTAATCACTCTTATACCCGGCCCTGTTACAAATTAAACTGTAAAGGTAATATTAGCCGTCTTTTTTACATTCCTCTCTCTCTCTCTCTCTCTCTCTCTCTCTCTCTCTCTCTCTCTCTCTCATATATTCTCTTGAAATAGTTTAATTTTCAATTGTGCTTGATTTTTTTTCAAGAGATGCTGGGTATTTGTAACTAATGAATTGATTTTGTGCAAAAATTAGAATTTACACTTTCAGGTATTTGGATAAATTAAATCTATAGAAATGAGTAGAATATTACTATATTTTTGTACATGAATTTTCATTCAGATTTGTATAGTTTACGGCTTTTGAATTGGCTCAACTCAATTGTTTCTTTTTTTTTTTTTTTGGTCAAGCGGAAAATCTCAACTCAATTGTTTCATTTACTAGTATTAATTAGTGTCCCATTTCTACCAAATTTCTGGCTCCGTCACTGATTAGTGGGATACGTGTTACAATTAACACATGGGGTCAAGAGATTATCCATAGACTTGACCTCCAAATTAAGCCCCACCTTCCGTGAGACTCAAATCCTAATTACCACTGAAAGAAGAAGATGAGCAACCAACTTTATTAGAAGTGACGCCCCTGTAGTATTTGACTTTAAAGTAGCAACGTTTGTACCAAAAAGAAGAAGACTTTAAATACCAACGCGGGCCTCTGCCAAAGATCGGGGAGGGCTCATTAACTAACTTACACATTTTTCTAGCGCTGGAAACTCAAAGTTGATCAACTTGTACCGGCTTCTTTTTAATTCAGTTCTTCATAAATTACCATTCGTAGTAACTTGTTTCTGTTTTGAGAGTTATTGTCACTTTTCAATTGATTATATTTTATATAATTTTTTTGGTGATTTTAAAAATGTTGTTTAAAAAAATTAATTGAGATCTATCAAACAAAATCCATATTGCATATAGAAAGTATTATCCATTGAAAAACATAATTAATTTTTTAGCCATATAACGAGGGACTAAAAATTAGGGATGCAAGGAGTTACATTTAGACCCTGAACGATATGGATTTTAAAATGAAATTTTTGAGAAAAATGAGCAGAGAAATATAGAGAATTTTTTTTTTATTGAGGACAGTGCGTAGAGATTTTGAGATTCAAAACGAATTGTAGACATCTCCCAAACGGAACATCGCCATACAAATTCATCATTGTTTGTTTGTTTGCTGTCCACTTCATAAATCAAGATCGTTGATATTTCCATGGCTAGAATCATCACCATATGATAACGGTTATCATCTAAATAGAGTCGCCACCTAATTTATAAAAATTAGAAAAAATAAATAGAGATTCCGGATACATGAGCCAAAAGTACAATAAGGAGAAAGTGTTAGGCATTCCTCATTCCTCTTTGCCTAGTCATAAGACTGGCTCATAATCATTCAACATACGACTTATATTTGCTTTATTTAATTCTAAACAAGTAATCTATTTTATTAGCCTTTAAAACAGTTAATGGTGAGCCAAGATGATAATTGAATCATGCATCAGAAATAAGTAGAATAAAACAAGCTGTCTCAGGGAGATGGATCCCGCGGCGGTGAATAGATGTCATGGCCGAAGGATCCTCCTGAATTAATGTATTGGCCGTGAGAACGCAGTCCTAGCCGATATTCTTCCTCACACCAGACTACGAACAGTCTAAACTACAATTAAAATTCTACGATGAAACATATGAATAGAAAATAAATCAAACCATAGGCCCCTGGGACCACATTGATCCCTTAGTTGCTTGATTGCTTTGTATTAGATGGGAATGACTGATTTTCTTCTCAAAAATCCTAGGGTTAGGGTTTGCACTTTGGGGTTTGATCGTTGGATCGCGGCTGCCTTCAGAGGTTTACGGGTTTTGAAGAGGGAGTATGAGAGAGTATTTTTGCAAAGTTTTGGGGCTAGAAAGGGTGATTGTTGTTGTTTATTTTGAATCCTAAGAGCTCTTTGTATAGGCAATTGGTGACTCACTCCGGCCAATCCAATGGTGTGAATCAATAAAGTAGTATAGGGTATAGGATCTCTAGATGAAATCTGCTTCGTAGCCCAAACGCATCTGAAAAAAGCTGTTAGGGTTTTGGTGAATTGAACGAATCAAACGTTTGACAGAACATTTCAGAATCTGAAAAAAAGATGATCTGGTGGCCGAGCAATGGATGTGGCGGCCGAAGAATTGATCTGGCTGTCGAGGAATCAATCTCTCAGGGAGATTTTCAAACAAAATGTTTCACGAGTGAAAGAATGATGTTGAGGCCGTAAGGTCAATGTTACGGCCGACAGATGAATTCTCGTAGGATACTATATTTCTGTCTGAAAGGTTATTTGGCTCTGAATTGGGTCCTCTAAGTGACTAAAAGTACGTACCAAAAGTCCATGGGTTTAAGAGAAGTCAATCAGCAATCACTGTATCAATTCATCATCGGAATGGTTTCAATGTGGGATTTAAAATAATCGTCAGGCCAAATTACAATGTATACACGAACATGCATTTAAAGTCCCGTTGGATTTCAACTGGAGCCCAGGTTCTCTGGTTGGGTCTCTTTTCTGATTCGGTGGTTAATTGTTCACTGGGTTCTGATAACATTGATAGCTAGCCTGCCTTTCAAAAAAAAACAACACTGATAGCTTAGCCTTAGACCTCATTAATTCACTGCCCCTGGGGCCCACTTCGTAAACAGAAATGATACCCATATACGAACCATTTGCTCAATACGATGCATCTAAATGCTTAATCTAATATTTTAAATTAATTCTTAGACTTTAGAATTTTAAAATCTGAAGATATATTTAGAAGATTGAATCAATCACTTAAGTGTATCGGATTGAACTAATTTGCTATGTAATTGCTTAAAAAATTATTTTAAAGCTAATAGACGACTTAGATCATTTATGAGGACCCGTAATAGGTCCCACAGAATTGTTTGTGTAGTATGATCTTTTCACATATTATCTATATGAGTAACATTTCTGGTTCGAGATGGACTCACATATCCATCCCTGATTGGGGCCGGGGAAAGCCCATTGCTTCTTTAACATTCCTCACATGGCATTGTTTGACAATTGACACCATGCAATGCAACTAGCCAGTTCATATATATGAATTACTCCCATAAAGAATGTCGTCAACATTATCTCGCTTGTCAGTTCTTGAGAGTCTGTGCACTGCATTAAGGCATTAATTCAATTCTTCATCCAAGAAAACTTGGATCATATTGGTCAATTTTGTTGTGGGTTTCACAATTATAATTTTGATTTACTCCGTAATAGGTTTTGATATGTTTATGACGTGACGGTGTGTTTTCGAAATATGTTTTATGTTTTGCCAAGTGCCTTGTCCGAAGCGTAGAGCTATGTTATCAAAAGCATAATAACTCAAAAGTCCGAGATCAAATCACAAAGAAAAAGATGGAGTTATTGGGAGGATCATTTTATGGATTTTAGCGCTAGGATCGCAAATCTTTAGAGAGGCACTTGTACGTTGAACTAGAATGAGAACCTAACTTAAAGGCGAGGTCTACGGATTTAAATTAGGGGCGGCTCTAAGGTGAAGCCGGAGGTACAGTCTTTTTAGGCCTTTAAATTTTATGCAAAAATCAGGTCCTGTTGTCCTTATAATGCAGCTATATATTACAGATATGTTGTTCCCCCTTAATTATAGCGCAAGACGAGTCTTGGTCGAGTGGTTTGGCAAGCGAATTAATTAAACCAAAGGGTTCCTTGCTTGAATCCCAGCAGCTTAGTTTTGGCAAACTATTTTTTACCTACCTTCTTATTTTCTTATTGGATCCTAATTATAAATTATTTATGTTTATGTGATTGTAGATGTTGCCCAAGACCAATGTGCAAATCTTTCGCGCACCATATGGATGAATTTTTTTTTGTATATTTTAATTTTAAATATAACTTGGAATATTAAATTCACAAATAAAACACTATTGACTAAAAAAACCAAAAAGTATATTTTTCACTCAACGAACAATGATAAAAAGAATGTTTAAAATAATCCTTAGAGAAAAGACAATGAATGACAGTAATTTGTTGTGTTTGATTCATATTTTTTTAATGGTATAATTTTTTTAAGAATTTGTCTTACTTAAATTACGAAGCTAAAATATCATTTTAATTTTTTTTACATTAAACAGGAAAAAAAATTGTTTGCCTTATATTAAGCAACTAATTATAACAACTCTGATTTTTACTAAATAAAAATTTCGTTGTTATTATACGAAAAATCTTTTAATTAAGCTTGGAAGGTTTTAATCGTCTTCTAACTGCTGAATACCCGTCGTTATTAGTAATAAGCTTTGAGATTTCACCTCTTGGCCGGAAATCCTACTTAGCAGGCCTAGTTAGCTTTTTAACCAACTAGTTAACTTAACGACCATTTAACCTTATTACCATTTGCTTCCTAACTCTTGGTGAACCTTATGAACCTTTGGCCCTTGAACCATTTGAACCCATAACCCTAGATGAACCTTTTGGACCTTATAGCTATTAACCATTGGACGATAAATATTAGGGTAATCTTTACCCATTGGACAATAGGAGAAACTTAGTTTATTCTAACAACGTACATGATTAGATTTTGTTAGTACTTAGATATAGTATTATATAGTGATATATACACATGATTAAAAGTATATATATACTTTATATAAGTATAATACTTTATAGTATTACCCATTGGTTAATAACCGCTAGGAGAATTCTTACCTATTGGTTAATGACCACTAGGAGAATTATTATCCATTGGACAATAGGTTAAAGTACTAGGATATATTAAATTATTCAATTTTTAGATTTTCCATTAAATTAGATATTAGTACATTGGATTATATAATATAAATACTTAGTACTTTGGTTATTTAATTAAAGAAAACATGTGCTAATTGAATTAAATTAATAGGAAAGTTGGATTTGAAAGATCTAGTAAGATTAGGAAGTACATTGTGGGCTCCCGCGCCCTTTTGGTTCGAAGAGTCGCCACTTGGATTTTTGAGATGGATGATCCGAGAAACCGAGAACTCGTCTGCAAAAGGCTTTTGGTCTAGCGAAAACGTTGAGGTTTTGGGTTCGGGAGCCACATTAGGAATGGAGAAGGTTTTTTTTTAAAAAGCACCCCACTCGCCTGATAACAACCGGCCTCTACTTATATTTTCAAAAAGGGAAAATTTCGAATACCGCTGGAATATCAAGCTCTTTAATAAAAGCAAATAGCGGGGAAGGGACATGGGAAATATATCACGTTGACGTGCATGTGGTGCTGTCTGTACAGTAGTGATAAAATGATGTGAGCAGATGGAGTAAAAAGCATTCAGCAAACTGTCTGGACCTTGATCACACTGTACACGGCAAGCCGGGATGCCGCGCGCGGCACCTCATCATGCCGTGCGGGATACCTGCTCTACTGTCAGACCATTACAGGCTCTTAAAACATCATCCAGCTCGTTACTCCCTCCACACATCTTTTGGAAAACTCATCAGAGACCTTATGACAGTCAGATCATCCCAAGGATGTCATTATTTTTTCAAAACATGGCTTTAAAACGGTTTTTAACATATTTGATCATCCGGGATGATCTAGAAAACCTTTACTAAGAGCCAAGACATGGCTTGTAGATGTGGTCTCATTTTCAAAGAAGGAAAAACAGTAAACAGCAGATGCAGACAGCCACAATAGATAACAACTCAGATTCAGACAGCCTGCCTACGATAATATCAACGTATGCTATGCCGTGCGCTGAGGGTCAGCGTGCCGCGCACCTGTTCAACCAACCGCGCGGTTCCCCATTCTCAGCACAGTGCTGGTTTTATTTTTGAAAAATGAGTTTTAAGTCAGGATCTAACCAAAAGGGATTAGATCTGATGACAGAAAAGTCCCCTCAAGACCAGAACTGAGTCTAGCCCAAGGAAACTTTCTTTTACCTTTAGTGTTAAGCTTGATCAAGGATGGTTGGTGCAACAATGAGGATGGATCGCGATGGATACGGATGGAGGTGGTTGAATGAGACAAAGAAAGTATGGGTGTGAGAGAAGGTTAGGTGTTTTGGGGGATGGAGCTTTGAAGTTAATGAGAGATCAACTTCAATGATCAGAAGGAAATGAGTGAAAGTACTTAAAGAATGTCTTTTGGGAATGACATTCTTTAAGACTTGGAAATGGAAATGGAAATGGGAAAGTGGGTGCAAAAACTAGAGAGAGAAAGCTTATAGCAAAAACTAGAGAGAGAAAGCTTATAGAATAAGAATGCCCAAAAGCCAAGAGAAGAGAGCCAAAAGAAGAGCCCTTTCCCTTGAGTGGAGGGGTTAATTTATAGGCAAATGGCCAAGGATTTTGAATTTCAAATAGTGGAGATATTTTCTGGGCGGGCCAGAAGTGCACTTTTGGCTGAGCCATTCATCAGTTGTGGCTCAAACTGGCGTGGCCGACAGCTTTTTGAGTCAGTCAGAACTTTTCCAAGGTGCCGTGCGGTACAAGTTGGTCGCGCACGGCCCCTTGAATTTCATCCTGCCATGCACTGCAGTGCTGTTCCGTACGGAACTGTTTCGGTCCAGGGGCTTTTTGGGCTTTGTCTGGGCTCATCTGGGCTTATCTGGGCTTTTGGGTTTTTTTGGTTTTTTTTGGTTGGTTTGACATTCATGGACTTAGATGAAATCCTTTTTCAAGCTCACAAAGGTATTGTTTCCTTTATTTCATCATCGGGGCGGACAAAGACTCTCCGAGGTCCGGATTGGGGTGTCTAAAGTAGTCCCTCTTTAACGTAACTCGGATACCATTGGCTGGTATGAGTGATGCTTAAAGAATAGGCATCCCAATCCGTTGCTCTAGAGCCTTTGAATAGAGACAAAATGAAAACGTGAGTAAATGACAATGGTAGTCGCGCTCGGGGAGCTGCTTACGTACTTCGTTGTAGGGATCAGACCAGCGTAGTTTGATTGGGACAATGAAATGCAAGAAAACAAGTCTCGGGGGACGAAAATCGTGCGAAGAAAAACAATAGAGTGTCAGTGGTGCCATGTGTCATGCAAATATCATGAAAAATTCGTGACAAGCCCTCAGGAGGCGAAAATCTGAGATGAGCCCTCAGGGGGCAAAAATTTGGAATTGAGACAAGCCTACGGAGAGGCGAATTTGGAATTGAGACGAGCCTACGGAGAGACGAATTTGAAATTGAGACTAGCCTACGGAGAGGCATTTTTGAAATTGAGACGAGCCTACGGAGAGGCGAATTTGAAATTGAGACGAGCCTACGAAGAGGCGAATTTGAAATTGAGACCAACCTATGGAGAGGCGTTTTTTGAAATTGAGACGAGCGGAGAGGCGAATTTTGAAATTGCGACGAGCCTACGGAGAGGCAAATTTAAAATTGAGACAAGCCTTTGGGAGGCCGAACGGGGATGGTGAATTAAGTTGAGTCCCGGAGGACGGATTTTGTGAATTACGGTGGATTTTCGGGGAACGCAAAATCCCACGAGTCCCGGGTGATAAGAATCAAATGGTGCAATAATCAATGCACAACATTCTAAGAGATTATGGCTGCAAAACGACTGGAACGTTGGATTTCCAAGAGGATTTTGGTGGCTGAGTGGATCAATTTCTGAGAAAAAGCATTTAGTCTTCTGGGTCAACATGCCGCACGGGTTCTGGAGGTGTCGCACGGTACCTCCTTTTCCCAGGCATCCCTTCGAGGGTCAACATGCCGCGCGGGTTCTGGAGGTGTCGCACGGTACCTCCTTTTCCCAGGCATCCCTTCGATTTCCGAAAACAGTTGAAAAGTTTAAGGGTGCCATTAATTTTGGCGTGCCCCTTTGATGGCTGGAATGGCTTTATAAGCATGGTGGTGCCTCATTCTATGCACCACCAACAAATCTCTCAAGTCTTCCTACATTCCTCTCCCTTTTCACAAAAAAATAGGTTGTTCTCAAAACTTTGGGATGGACAACAGCCGCTTGGCCGCCCGCGTGGAGTCTTTGGAGGCTCAACTAGCCTATTACCGAGGAGAGATCGAGGAATTGAATACACAAATCGCGCGGCTCATCACAACGATTCGCTCCCTCCGTCATGCGGTGTCCAACCTCCAAGACTTCTGCTTCGATCAGTTGGATGACAAGGATGACCCGGAGCACGCGTCAAGGGATGACTCGGAGGAGACGGCGGAGAACTCCGAGGGCAACCCAAATGGGTCAGACGACCGTTCGGACGGGCGAATGACGCCTCGGATGGTGGGAGCGATTGAGGCTGGGAGGAAAGAAGAAAAGGAAGAAGTAGGAGAAGAAGAAGAAAGGGCAGTAGGCCCGTTTTCTGTTTTTGTTTTTTTGTTTCCTTTTTGTTTGTTGTTCTTTTTTTTCTGAAAAATGTAATGACAAGATCCTCGGGGGAAACCCTGGGTTTTTATCAATGAAAAGTCCCTTTCTTCTTCCATTCGCCTGCATCTACTCCTACGGTTTTGAACGAATCGAGTACAATCTCTCCAAACGTCGTGAACTGTTTTCTGGAGTCAGGGATGTTGAAACAAATCAACTTGCCGTGCGTAGCCAATTTAAGGGCGTACGGTACTTCAAACCAAAAGTACTGCATGCTCGTTCAAGGTGCCGCGCGCCTGCTGTAAGGTGCCGTGCGGCTTCGTTGGCTGTGAACCCGGTCCAGAGTTGGTTCCCAGGTGAACCGGTTCAGGGGGTTTCTATATATATAGGCGAGGTGTACATAGTACACCTCGCACGGTTCGAATTTCCCTCTCTCCTGTCTCTCTCGGCAATCTCTCTCTCTCTCTCTCTCTCTCGTTACTCTCTCTCTCGCTCGACTGCTCTCTCTCTCTCTCCCACCGCTCACTCTTTGTCGACTGCTCTCTCTTTCTCTCGACTACTCTCTCCCTCGTCTCTCTCTCATATTACGATCATGGAAGAGCGTGATATACCCGGTGATGATACGTCACTCCGGGCTGAGGTTACACTATCCCTGATTCCTCTGGGGGACGACACGAAAGTTGGGGGCATACCGGAGACCGCAGGGGTCTCAGTTCAGCCGGCATTGGCCAAGGGAGCCGTGGCCGAGGCTGTCATGGTGGACGGCAGTGGTGGTGGCGGCGGCGACGGTGGCAGCGTTGTATTGGTCGGGTACGGCCAAGGGACGGAAATTCCAGGTGCAGTGGAGTCGAGGAGTGATGCCGAGGCCTTGGGCCAATTGGAGGTAGCGGCGGGTTTGGAGGAGAGGACCGCGGAGGGTCCCGGTGGTGGTGGTTTAGACCAGGCAGTAGAGGAGGCAGAGACCTCTCCTGTGAGAGAGCCCAGGGCTGACTTGGGGAAGGCCCCCATCGTCGAGGACGAGCCGGTGGTGGAGCCAGTTGTGGAGGATACATCGCCCATGTTCGTGGGCAGCGGTGCTGGTGTAGGGTCGTCACGCCATATAGGCATGGGTGACTAGTTAGCGATGGTGTCCATGGAGGACGTGCTTGAGGTAGTGCGAGGGTTTCCCCGGCTGGCAGAGGCTTTGCTCGCGTCTCGCGAGGCGGAACTACAAGTCGAGCTCGGGACTGGGGGTGCTAGGGAGTCGGAGGTTGCGGAGGAGCGAGTTGATGAGGAGGCCGGAGAGGTGATGGTCCCTCGCAGCAGCGTGGTTGACGAGGCGACGCTATCCTTACAGAGGCGAGGAGCCTATGATGAGGAGACCTACGTGCCCTTTCAGCACGTGGTGGTGCCTTCACTTCTAGACCCTTACGCGCCGAGGAGGCCTACGTACGATGCGGCTTTAGTCCTGAGGGATCCACAGCAGCACCTTTCCTTGCGCCGAGACGAGGTATACTTTAAATATTAGTATTTCAAATTCCAATGCACTGTATTTCCATTTCCTTGCATCTGAGTACACCATTTGTATTGCATGCCATGCCTGTCTATTAAACATTGCTGATTTGTTGCAACAGGCGATCTCGCTTTCGTGCTATGGTGGTTCGGCGGACGTGCCGACATTCTGGGAGAGGTTGCCCGGGGCGATACAGGAGATAGTGAGGCAGGCAGTTTTGGGGAGTTTATCGGGGTGTTGACGAAGGGTGTGTGCAATGACCGCACAGTGGTGAGGGCTGTGGCTGAGAAGTGGTGGGACACGACGAATACACTCCACTTCTCCTTTGGCGAGCTGACCGTGACGCCATTGGACTTCGCGGCGATCACTGGTCTCAGGGTCGGAGGTGACCCTATCCCTTTTGACGCTGCCATAGGGAGACAGGCAGCGTTCCAGCGGGAGATTCTGGGGCACGAGCTGAGGGTGGAAGCTGACGACGCCAAGTACGCTCAGCTACTCGGGTTCTAGACGGATAGGCTTCCAACTAACAAGGTGGAGGAGGAGCAGATGGCAAGGTGCTTTCTGTTGTACTTGCTTGGTGCGTCCTTGTTTCCCAACAGGCGCAACTGAGTACACCTCTCGCTTCTCCCGGCCTTGAGGGACGTCGGGGAGCTTGCCCGTTTTGACTGGGGAGGTGCAGCACTGGGGACGTGCTACACCTTCATGGGCTCTCTTTCTCGCGGGGCAAGAGTGAGCCTCGGAGGCTACTGGAGGGTCTGGGAGGTATATCTTGGTTCCTTTCTTTTGAATAGTTAGCTTTCATTTGTATTTTATTCGATGTATACCTTGTGCTAACTTTCAATGTCTTGGATTGCAGCTTTGGTCGTATGAGGTGATAGGGATGTACTCTCCCGAGACCACATGTCCTGACGACACGATACTCCTTCGAGCCTTGCGTTGGTCGAAGGAGTACAAGGGAGTGAAGAAGGGAAGGGGCAAGCTGGATGCCTTCCGCCTTTACTTAGACGAGCTGCAACCCGACCAGGCACTAATGCACTTCTATATCTGCTCCATAGCTTTCCTGTTCATTTCTATTTAAACAGCGTTTTGATATCGCTCATCTTTGATGACAGGTTCGCTAGTGGGTCTGGGACCACTTCGAGATCCCCTACGTCGCGCAGAGTAGGGAGGTTGCCAGGGGGAGGGTGCTTCTCGAGTCCCCTTACGGCTGGCAGTGGTACTTGGGTGACCGAGTGTCACGTCAATCGCTGAGGTTGGACGCTTTTTGAGTCACTGGGCCGCTTCCTGCTCTGGTGCAGAGGACAGGCCAGTACGCGCGGAGGGAGGTCAAGCAGTTCACACGGTCGGACCTCGAGTTGGAGCCATTTTTCCAGGTGGGCACTAGTCTCGCTGCTGACTACGCGGAGTATTGTGCTCGGTACTTGATGCCGAGTCTAGGGATACGTGCCACTTGGGAAGCGGCCCAAGCGGCGCGAGGCAGTGCTGGAGGGAGAGGGGGAAGGAGACAAGGTGGAGGTGACGGAGGTCGAGGGGAAGGAGGTCACAGCGAGGGTGCAGGCCCGAGTGGTACTAACTTCCCTGCCCTTTCTTGGACAGTGGATGTGACGACTCCTTAGGGAGCCCCTGGCCTAGTCGTGGTGCCACGTCCTTCAGCTGAGGCTCTAGAATTTCTTGCTCAGGTATAACATGCTTTCATTCATTCGTAAATTCGCTCTTTTGCATGTTCTGATCAACTTCTTCATTGCAGGCTCCTCCAGGGTACGTGAAGGAGATGGCAGAGGCCATGATGGGCCTGGAGCAGCTGGTGCGACAGTACGCCATGGGCCACTCTCCAGAGGTGCTACCCCGTGCTGGTGGGACGACAGTAATCTCGCGGACCTTAGCTATTTACTTTACTTCTATTGCTTATATCATGATTATGATGCAAATGTTATATGGATGTTATACCATTGCAGGCTAGAGGAGGGGCTACACGAGGGTTACGGCGGAAGTTCTTCCATTTTCCAATGCAACAGGTCTCCTCTGCCGGCTCACGGGAAGAGCCGCCGTCGAAGAGTGCACGACACTCGGTCAGGACCGAGGATGAGCCTATTGACGTCTCTGAGGACGAGACTGTCGAGCCTACGGACGTTGATCTGGAGGTCACCTCAGGGAGCACCGTGCCCAGGGCGACTGGTACTCAGGAGGTGGGCAGCTCCGAGGAGATTTCTGAGGAGGACAAGGAGGAGGGCGAGGATGGGGATAATGAGAGCTGAGCTCCCTTTCTTGTTTTGTTCTTTTGATGGAGCCTGCGTGCTTCTTTTGTAGGGCGCCTATTTGCCTTTGGTAGATATGATTTTGATCATCGGGCCATTATGCCTCTTTTGTACTTCGACTCATGGATGCTTTTTGGATCTATATACAGAGATTTTGTTCCTTCATTGTTTATGCCATTCAATCTCCTTTTGTTTGCGTTAAGAAAACTGAATAACCAAAACATTGACTGGAGCGTGCAACTAGCCGTTGATTCAAGAGATTGAGCTGAGTGTGAGATTTATGATGAGTGACACATTAAAAATCAATGCATATTGACGATGGAATAGAAATCAAAGAAAATAATTAGATAAACCTTTGTAAGATTCACTCTACATACGAGAATTTTCATAGACATCTTTGTTACCAACTTCGAACACAGCTACGAGACAATAATGACCTGACACAAGACTTGGAAACTCGATTCTTCGTTTGGAAGATACTCAAAAGGTAAGAAAACATCGACTTTTTGACTTTGGACACGAACCAGAACTTGAACTAAGTCACTTTTGACCATTATGACTTGTGGGACTCGGAAAATCAACTTGGAACGACTCGAAACAAGTTTTGACAACTTGACATGGCTTAAGAAACGAATTTTTAAAGAGTTTTCGTATCATAACAACGAATCCCGAGAGTTGTCTCGAAACGAAACATCCCTGAAGTCCCAAATACCCGTTGGAGTGTGTTTTGGTGTTTGCTGGTTCCTCGTAATGCCTCGATTCCACTTTGATGTCCTGCTGTCAAAAACTGTAGAAATGCAGACTCAACCTACCACGTGGATGCTCCAAGTTGCCGCGCGGGTCTTGATCCAGCACACGGAATATCAATCACTGTGCCGTGGGGTTTCCTTGGTCTCGACGTGCTGTGCGACTTGTCAGGGTGCCGCGCATGGCACTTTTCCTGACAGATTCCAGTTTTGCTGTTTTCCAAGGCAGATTGCTCAGGGGTTGAGGTTTGACCCATGCAATGGCATTTCTGAACCAGTGCATGTCTGTTTTGAACCTTATAGGACTTGACAAAGCTTTTCCCTATGTAGGACTCATGGAAAACATGCACTTTTGGAAGCCCAAAGCTTTTTGAAAGTTGAAGTTGTCCTCTCCACCTTTCCTCTAAATTCGAGCTCCCTTATACCACATTCTCCTCACCTCATTCAACTCCTATCTTCCTCTTTACTCCTAGCAATGGCTCTTTCTCTCACCGGTTCACTCCGTCCATGGTTGGCTTCCATGGAAGGCGTTGATTGGCTAAACTTCCGAGCCCACGGTCTCTATTCCATGCGGTACCTTCGCAATATTCGTCTTCGTCCTGAGCTTTTAAGGGCAGCTGCGAGTTTCTGGGACCCGAAGGTTCACGTGTTCCGTTTCGGTGATCAGGAGCTTTGTCCTACTATTGAGGAGTTCCATGCGTACCTCGGGGGTTTTGGTTCAGGGGAGGTCATCATTCCTCCCGTGTGTGAGAGCGCTTACAGACTTTTGGTCGTGGCCCTTGGATTGGGTGACGGCGCTACTCGCTACTTGGTTAGGAATGGCCATCTCAATGTTATGCACCTTATCGAGTTGTTTTCTCCTCTCGGTGAGCTCACGGATATGACTTATTAGACTCGGCATATGACTGCTCTTTGTATCTGCTTGCTTGCGGCCTACCTCTTGGTCTTTTTGTCAGTCATGCTAGCTCGGCACTGGTTAGCTTTGCTGTTCTAGTTGAGGCCTGAAAGGACGTGATCCCGATGGTTTTGGCTGAGACGCTGATAGGTTTGGACAAGGTTCGTTTTGGAGAGACCGAGACTTTTGCGGGTAGTCCTCTCCTCCTATAGGTTGGCTGCTCACTCGGCTTGGTTTTCTACGATTTTTCACTTGTTTTCTCTCTTCTCACAGATTTGGCTTTGCGACAAGGTGAATGTGCTGACCATTCCTCCTGGCAACTGGTCATATGAGGCTAGGTTACTTTCTCAGCGCTGTTTCGAGTTTGCTGATAGGAGCAGGGCCGAGTGGGTTGACTTCTTCAGGCACCGGCAAGCTGAGACCATTTCTTGGCAGTGTCGATGGCTGGATCTTCCTCCTATGATAGTGCACTATATGGGCCCTCAGTGGGTCGTTCTTGCTGGTTTGGGAGCTTTCACCTTCTACATCCCTTACCGTATCCAGCGTCAGCTAGGTTTGAGGTAGGAGGCTCCCGCAGAGGTTCTTGTGGATGTGATTCTGCCTCTCTTCAACCATTCGGTTCTTTGTCATTACCAGCGCTTTTGGAGGACGCGCGAGGTGACCGATGCACATCCCTACCCTTCTGTGGCAGTACGTGGGAGTTATCGAAAGTGGCTCAGGCGGGACATTGCTGCGAAGGCTGGAGCTCAAGGAAACTGACTCGATCTTACCACCCTGACCGTTGAATAAATTGTGGACCCATTATCATTATGTCGTACTTCTTTTTATTTTCGAAAGCTTTGCTCAACCTTACGTAGTAGAAATAACTGTGTTAATAAAAATGAGTTTTGGAGGGTTTCCCCTTCCTTGACTTTGTTCTTCGAATCTTCTCAACCTGGATTTTTATTTTGATAGATTGTGACTGGGTCTCGGTGTGAGACTGCCTACGTATCCTCCTGGCGAAGGAATCAGGTCATGACGTAGTTCGGGTAGGGTTCGCTCTGGTTTTGACACTCTCCTTTTGCGCTCTAATTTTTGCCTAGAACTGCCCTTTCGGATTTTCGGTCTAGCGAGCTCATTTATTGTATGCCTTAACTTTTGCCTAGGATGGCCTGATGGGTTTTCATCCTAGCAAGCTTTTGCTCTAATATTTGCCTGGGACTGCCCGCCCTTGCGGTTTTCAGCCCAGCGAGCTTCTCTCAGGGGTAGTAGTGCTTGAGTTGGTCTAGGTTGACCAAGGTTAAGAATTCGTTTCCGTCCAAATCGATAAGTTGCGTAGCTCCTCCAGATAGGATAGTTTTGATGATGTACGGTCCAGACCACTTTGGTCAGAAAGTTCCTCGTGGGTCGTAAACCGGAGCCCGAATTTCTTTCAAAACCATGTCGCCCTCTGCCAAATCCCTGGGTTTCACTTTCTTGTTAAATGCCCATGCAATCCTTCGTTGATACCCTTGAATGTGGTAAAGAGCTCTCAACCGGCGTTCATCAAATAGCATAAGTTCTTCAAATCGATTACTCAACCATTCCGCCTCTTGGACTTCGCACTCAATCATGGTCCGAAGGGATGGGACTTCCAATTCGATGGGCAGCACTGCTTCCATTCTGTAAACCAAGGAGTAAGGAGTTGCCCCTGTTGGGGTTCTCACAGACGTGCGATACCCCCATAAAGCTAAGGGCAGTTGTTCATGCCAATCTCTCGCGGATTGAATAGTCTTCTCCAGAATGGCTTTGATCGTCTTGTTAGCTGCTTCGACAGCGCCATTGGTCTGCGGCCGATAGGTCGTTGACTTGTGCACTTGGATTTGGAACTCATCTAACACTTCTCAAGCTCGCCCTTTGAAATGAACCCCATTATCAGACACAAAAGCTTAAGGAACCCCATACCGGTAAATGACATTTTGCTTGATAAAGTGTGCAACTTGAACTACAGTCAAAGTGGTGTAAGAAGCAGCTTCTACCCATTTCGTGAAATAATCGATGGCTACTAGAATGAACTTGTGACCATCGGATGCTGCCGGCACTATTCTCCCAATGACATCAATTCCCCATGTTGAGAAAGGCCATGGCGAGGTCTTTTGTTACAACTCGTACGGTGGAACATGCGTGAGGTTGGCATGAATTTGATATTTTCGACACCTTCGTACATACTCTACACATTCCGTTTCCATGGTGGTCTAGAAGTATCCCTGCCTGAGGATTTTCTTGGCGAGCATTATGCCATTCATGTGGGGACCGCATACACCTTCATGAACTTCTTCCATTACCTTTTTTGCATCTTCTCTATGGATGCATAATTTGTGCGTGCCACAGTGCGATCTTCAGTATAAGTTTCCTCCGCAGATAATGTACTGAGCTGCCATCCTTTGAAGAGCGACTCGGTCCTTCTTGGTTGCTCCCATGGGGTATTCTCCTCTCTCCACATATCTCCAAATGTCGTAGTACCATGGGTGGCCATTGTCAGGCTCGTCGACCACCATGACATGTCGGAATACCAGTGTGTCCCTTTGTTCTATCACAATCGGTCTTAACTTTACACCAACAGGGATCTCGACCATAGATACCAGTGTTGCCAAAGCGTCCGCAAATTGATTTTTGAGCCTCAGGACATGAGTGAATGTCACCTTGCTGAAGTGAGGGATAAGGTTTTCGAGATCTTGATGATATGGCTTCAGCTTCTCTTCCTTAACCTTCTAGTCGCCATTTGCTTGGGATACAACCAGGTTCGAGTCTCCCACAACTTCTAGTTTTTCTATGCCAATCTCGATGGCAGCCTCCATGCCCACGATGCAGGCTTCATATTCTACTTGATTATTGGTGACTTCAAAGTTAAGCTTAAATGCCAACGGGATGTGCGATCCATCGGGCAAAATGAGCAATACACCAATTTCGAACCCTTTTTGGTTGGCTGCTCCATCAAAGTACAACTGCCAAACATCCTCAGCCACCGTCATTATGTCTTCGTTTGGGAAATTGAACTCGGCATCTTCCCTTCCCTCGACTGGATAATCGGCTAGGAATTCTGCGACTGTTCTTCCTTTTACTGACTTTCAGGTAACATACTTTAACTCAAATTCGGTCAGCATTAGCAACCATCGTGCCATCCTACCGGTGAAAGCCGGTTTTCAAATAGGTACTTTAAGGGATCCATTCGAGGTATTAGTTTTACTGGGTAGGTCAGCATATAATGCCTCAACTTCTTGGAAGCCCATACGAGTGCCCAGCATGTCTTTTCTAAAGGATTATAACGTTCTTTAGGTCCAACCATCTTTTTACTGAGGTAGTAAACAGCCCTTTCAACCCCATCGTCTCCTTCTTGCGCTAACATACACCCCATCGAAGACGGAGTGACTAACAGGTATAGGATCAAAGGTTTTCCCGTTACAGGCAGTGTCAGTACTGGCGGCTTGTGCAGGTAGGCCTTAAGGGCTTCGAAAGCTTTTAGGCACCTATCATCCCAGGCGAACGGTACTCCTTTCTTGAGCAAGCGGAATAGGGGTTCGCAAGTCGAAGTCAACTTTGCAATGAACCTACTGATGAACTGCACTTTGCCAAGGAAACTCCTTACATCCTTCTCAGATCGCGGCGGCTCCATTTCTAGGATGGCTTTGATCTTTAATGGATCGACTTCGATGCCGCGGATAGTGATCATGAATCCAAGCATTTTCCCTGCAGTGACCCCGAACGTGCACTTGGCCGGGTTGAGGCGCATCTTGTACTTTCGGATCCTTTCGAAGAATTTCCTGAGTGCTGGCAAATGTTCCTCTCGCTCTTTGGCCTTAACGATCATGTCATCAACATAGACTTCCACCTCTTTGTGAATCATATCGTGCAATAGTGCTGTAGCGGCTCACTGATAAGTAGATCCTGCGTTCTTTGGTCCGAAGGGCATGACTCGGTAACAGTACGTTCCCCATTCAGTGACGAACATAGTCTTTTCCCGATCTTCCGGAGCCATGAGAATTTGGTTGTATCCTAAAAAACCATCCATGAAAGAGAGCAAGGCATGGCCGGCGGTATTATCAACCAGCACATCAATGTGTGGTAATGGGAAGTCATCTTTAGGACTAGCTTTGTTAAGATCCCTGAAATCAACACAGACCCTTATTTTACCATCCTTCTTTGGCACGGGGACGATGTTTGCGACCCACTGAGGGTAGTCAGTTACCATTAAAAATCCGGCATCGATCTGTTTGGTGACTTCTTCCTTCATCTTAAGCACTCAGTCAGGTCTCATGCGTCTTAGTTTCTGTTTTACTGGTTTTGCATCGGGATAAAGGGGAATCCGTGCTCCACAATTTCAGGATCGATTCCGGGCATATCTGCGTGCGACCATGCGAACACATTTTCGAATTCCTTGAGCAAGTTTATAAGGGCTTCGCGTTCTTCAGCAGATAGCGCGGAACCGATTTGGGTCATCGGGGATTCCCTTCATCTCTCAAATTTATTAAAACGATTTCTTCTTTTATAGGTTGAGCATGCCTTTCATCTTCCCAGTCGATTAGGGATCGAATTTCTTTGGGGATATCCCTGTCAAAATCCATTTCTTCATCATTAGGGTCGACGCAATTTATTTCGAAGTCAAGGAAGTAAGCGGAATCAGAATCATTCATTTCATTGTTAACAGAGGCCTCGGGGGCACCATACACACGGGTGAATTCAAACTCGAAATACAGACTCTGAGAGTTTGGGCCGAGAGGCGCCAACTCGGACTCGACAGACTCAGAAGACTCAGAGGACTCAATAGACTCAGATTCGGACTCAGACTCAGACTCAAATCCACGGCGAGTTACACTCGGTATGAAAAGTCCAGTTCTTGTACTCCCCAGCGGCATCCATGATGAGCAAAGTCGGATCCTCAGGAGTATCCTGTCCCATCATCAACACTTCTGCTTCCGTAGCCGTACCCATTGGTTCGTCTTTCTCGGACAGAGTCGCGAGACAACCAATGGCAAAAACCTCAATCCAGTCGGCGGGCTTCTTCTGTCCTTTCACAATTTCGACTTCCGCATCACTCTCCGGCCAAACATCATTTGCGAATATCTCAAATCCTGGTAAAAAGATATTGGTTTCCTTATCCCAAAACGGTTCTGGCTGCCCCTGGTAGATCTGTTTTGCTTCTTCTTTGATAAAGTAGTCTTCTAGCCTGTTTCCTTTTTTCACCTTGCCGCTGTTCGAGGGTGAATAACTGAGGCCAGTCGTGCGCATCAGAGTACCTTGGGCTTCAAACTTTACAGGGCCTTGGAGATTCTTTCCCAGTCCCAATCCTGGCATGTAAGACATCTTGTTCATTATCTTGATGGCAACGTTGCTGACAACAAAGTCGTCATCAATTCTAACTGAATAGACAGATCGGGAGGTATCCAGAGAGAAGCCTCCCAAGGCGATATCTTCTTCTCCGTGTTGAATTTCCAGGAGTGGGGCATTGTCCTCAACAGGGGAATGGATCCCAGAGTCCCCGTGGATAGTAAGCATTCCCGTTTCCAGTCCCAGTCAAATTTTCTGATGGAGTGTAGAGGGTACAGCCATGATGTCTGGCCAGTGGAGCCAATTTCTGATGGAGTGTAGAGGGTACAGCCATGATGTCTGGCCAGTGGAGCCAAGGCCTTCCTAATAGCAAGTTGAAAGAGGCGGGAATGTTCACCACATGAAATTCCACTTCTGGCTGATACAGCCCGAAAGTCATAGGAAGCACAAGAGTCCCAACCACATCTCTCTGAGTGTTGTCATATGCCCGGACTTTGACCTCTGACAGGCAGAAGTCCTTATTTTTGTACCCCAAGCAATAGGCAAAACGGAGTGGACAGACATTAATCGCTGAACCATTGTCAACTAGGATTACTGGAACTGATTTGCCATGGCATTTCAGGGTGATGTGCAACAGCCGATTGTGATCAGTTCCTTTGGAAGGTAAGTCTCGATCAATAAAGGTAATGGCATGCTTGATAGGTATGGTTTTGATCAGGGCCACAAGCTCATCGGGGGTTATGGCGGAGGGAACTTTTAGTTGAGAGAGTGCTTGAATGAGCCCTTCACAATGGCGTGTGGAATGAACCAGCACATCCCAAACGGACATCTTGGCCTAGGTTTGTTCAAGTTGGCACTTAATCATTCCTTCAGGGTTTTTCTCTGGTCGGGAAGGCTCCTTAGCTAGTGGGTCGAAGGGTCGGAAAGTGTTTTTAATTTGGGCGGTAAAGGGATCAGAGGGCCTGGGGTTGCAGGGTTGGAAGATTCTCTGGCTTGAAGGTTCGGAGGTTGATAAACACGGCCGCTCCTGCTCAAATGATCAATCTGGCGGTACTTTGATTCCTCATTCCATAAGTCGGCTAGGGCTTTACGCTTGTTTCCGATCGTCGTATCTTGCAGATTGGCGGCCAGATCGGCAATGAGTAGATCGTCCCACAGATCTTCGGGTTTCCATTTTTCAACCTCCATCACTGTCTTGTTGACGGTCCATTCTTCGTTTCTCCCTTTTATGTTGACCACCTCGGTGTTAGCTCACAAGTTTGTTCCAGCCCCTGGTTCATCTTCCCACAAATTCATCATAGCAACATCAGTGTCTTTTGGAAAAGTAATTGATGGTTCGGATTCAGTCCCATCGACAAGGTAGTCCATCGAATCACACTCATTACTGGCGACTTCTTCTTCGAATCCAAGGAGGTTCGGGTACGGGGTGAGGTCCACATTGCTATACAAGTTATTGGTGATAAAAATATTAAAATGAGAGAAATCCGGGCGGAGCGGAGCGGAGCGAGTTCTGGCCAGTTGTACATCATCATTTCAGGCTGATATTCTTCACCGAACAGTGGCAAGGAGAAGGTATCCAAAGGGTCATTCCAAGCCAAAAGCTGGTACTCGTCTGGGGTTGGGTCCCACCCCCACTCGGGCATCTCTTGAAAAACTTGGTACTCTTCCCCTTGATTTTCAAACAGCGCATACAAAGAGAACCCATCAAGAGGATCTGCATGGATGTTTTGCCAGTCAACTTACCATCTGGCTTCGAACAAGGGTTCATCATTCCTTTGGAAGTTGGCGGGTTCAAACTCTACCCAATCAGCAATCAGTCCTCCCCATGCGTCTTCCCACTCTCATAGGAAACAAAGGGCAACCTCTTCGGAAATTTTGACGATAGGCCTCGGTTCGGTAACAGGGTGGGGTCAAACTCTGGGAGGCTTTAATCTTCGGCTATAGTGATTTGGTTAATACGGAAGGGAGCGTTGTGTTATGGTAGAGGGTTTGAAACGGTGTTTGGTTTATTTGAGGGTGGAGCGTCAACAACCTTGTTATCAATAAGGTTTTGAATTTCATGGTGGAGGCAGATGCAGTTGTCGGTGGTATGGCTAGGCATTCGTTGGAAATCGCAGTAGACATTTTGGTTTTGGTTTGGTGGAATGGTTTGTGGTGGCGGAAGAGGTTTCAACACTCTGATTTCAGTGAGTTTCTTTAAAAGAGCGGATCTGGGAGTGCTGAATTGGGTGAAGGTTCGGCTTTGGGATTTTGGTTTTTCGGAGATTTGGTTGACTTCTACAGGTTTAGTGGATGAGGTTCCTGCGTGGTTGGTATACCCGAAGAGAATGTTGCTGTTTCTCGAATACGCCCTTTTGGATTTTGACCCCGATCCCGATTCTTTCTTTTCCAAAGTTCCATCCCGTAAAGCCTCCTCCACGGCTAGTCCTGAATCATAAAAGGTTTCGAAATTTGGGGCAGCCTGAGAAAGAACCATGTAAGGAGCGAAGGAGCTTGGCAGGTTCTTGGTTATGATCCGTATCTGTTCTTTCAAATCGGGTTTATTCTGCATTTGGGCGGCCTTTGCCTTCCAACGCTTCACAAAGTCGGTGAAGATTTCCTTCTCACTCATCTTGGTGCATTACAACTCGCTCGTGGTCATCTTCAGGACGACGTTGAAGTCATACTGGGCCACGAAAGCTGTCCCGATGTCTTCCCAAGTCCTTTTCTTAGATGGTTCGAGAGTGAGGAACCATTGTAGAGCTGGACCAGACAAGGACTCGTGGAACAATTGGGCCATAGCTTCCTTTTCGATGCCACGCATAGTGAGGGAACCAACGTATCCTTGGAGATGGGCCCTTGGATCGCCGGTACCATCGAACTTCGCAAAGTCCACTCCAACTTCGCAACGTATCCTAGCCATGGGTTCCTGTCTTAGTTGGGAAGGTTCTATGGCTATGTACAAGTGCAAAGGCTGGTTTTGGTCTCAGAAGGGTTCCCCAGACTAGAGCCAAGATGTACTACCCCATGTCAAGTGTATTGCAAGACAATGGTCAAACAACACGATGGCTCATCATAGTCGAGGGTTGCTAGGCATCTCGGGAAAGTTTGTCACCGGTAAACCGGGCAAGATAGCCAAAACACACTAGCGAGGCTTGTGCGGTGTAAAGTGTACAGGATAAAAGAGCTTAATCTTCCGAAAAATACTTGAAAATTCCCCTTTTTGAAAACACCTTTCAAGTTTGGCTCTCTTGATCATTCAACACTTTTGTGCATTTAAAAAAAGAAAGAGTATAGAACGAAGTTTGATCCCCAGTAGAGTCGACACTTTGGGCTCCCGCGCCCTTTTGGTTCGAAGAGTCGCCACCCAGATTTTTGAGATGGATGATCCGAGAAACCGAGAACTCGTTTGCAAAAGGCTTTTGGTCTAGCGAAAACGTTGAGATTTTGGGTTCGGGAGCCACATTACGAATGGGAAAGGTTTTTCTTTAAAAAGCACCCCACTCGCCCAGTAACAACCGGTCTCTACTTATATTTTAAAAAGGAGAAATCTCGAATATCATTTGGAATATTAAGCTCTTTAATAAAAGCAAATAGCGGGGAAGGAACATGGGAAATATATCACGTTGACGTGCATGTGGTGATGTCTGTACTGTAGTGATAAAATGATGTGAGCAGATGGAGTAAAAATCATTCAGCAAACTGTCTGGACCTTGATCACATTGTACACGACAAGCCGGGATGCCGCGCGCGACACCTCAT
Organism: Rhododendron molle; assembly: GCA_025413875.1. Taxonomy (NCBI): domain Eukaryota; kingdom Viridiplantae; phylum Streptophyta; class Magnoliopsida; order Ericales; family Ericaceae; genus Rhododendron; species Rhododendron molle. Next base: position 44,353,775 of record CM046391.1, read on the forward strand.
CATGCCGTGCGGGATACCTGCTCTGCTGCCAGACCATTACAGGTTCTTAAAACATCATCCAGCTCGTTATTCCCTCCACACATCTTTTGGAAACCTCATCAGAGACCTTATGACAGTCAGATCATCCCAAGGATGTCGTTATTTTCTCAAAACATGGCTTTAAAACGGTTTTTAACATATTTGATCATCCGGGATGATCTAGAAAACCTTTACTAAGAGCCGAGACATGGCTTGTAGATATGATCTTGTTTTCAAAGAAGGAAAAGCAGTAAACAACAGATGCAGACAGCCACAACAAATAACAACTCAGATTTAGACAGCCTGCCTACGATAATATCAGCGTATGCTATGCCGTGCGCTGAGGGTCAGGGTGTCGCGCGCCTGTTCAATCACCCGCGCGGTTCCCCATCCTCAGCACAGTGCTAGTTTTATTTTTGAAAATTGAGTTTTAAGTCAGGATCTAACCAAAAGGGATTAGATCTGATGACAGAAAAGTCCCCTCAAGACCAGAACTGAGTCTAGCCCAAGGAAACTTGTTTTTACCTTTAGTGTTGAGCCTGATCAAGGATGGTTGATGCAACAATGAGGATGAATCGCGACGGATGCGGATGGAGGTGGTTGAATGAGACAAAGAAAGTATGGGTGTGAGAGAAGGTTAGGTGTTTTGGGGGATGGAGCTTTGAAGTTAATGAGAGATCAACTTCAATGATGAGAAGGGAGTGAGTGAAAGTACTTAAAAGATGTCTTTTGGGAATGACATTCTTTAAGACTTGTAAATAGAAATAGAAATGAGAAAGTGGGTGCAAAAACTAGAGAGAGAAAGCTTATAGAATAAGAATGCCCAAAAGCCAAGAGAAAAGAGCCAAAAGAGGAGCCCGTTTCCCTTAAGTGGAGGGGTTAATTTATAGGCAAACGGCCAAGAATTTTAAATTTCAAATAGTGGAGGTATTTTCTGGGCGGGCCAGAAGTGCACTTTCGGCTGAGCCATTCATCAGCTGTGGCTCAAACTGGCGTGACCGACAGCATTCTGAGCCAGTCAGAACTTTTCCAAGGTGCCGTGCGGTACAAGTTGGTCGCGCACGGCCCCTTGAATTTCATCCTGCCGTGCGCTGCAGTGCCGTTCCGTACGGTATCTCCTTGTAGACACCCCAATCTGGGCTTCCAGATTAGTTTACTTACGGTTTTTGTTTCCCCGATGATGAAATAGATCAAGAACACCCCGGGAGTGATGGCTTGCTTGAGCTTTGAGTGTTTGCAAAACTCTTTAAAATTCCCGGAACCCTACTGGAACGCGTCGATTTTCGATCCGCGAGCGCTGGTTAAATTTGCAACTTTCCATTTCTGAAAACTTTCTATTATTAGAAAGATTCTAGAATGTTCTAGAAGATTCTAGAATGTTCTAGTTCTAGAATGTTTCCATTAATGGTAGGTTTCTAGAATCCTTCCAATAATGGAATAGTTTCCATTAATGGGATGTTTTCCATTAATGGTTGGTTTCCATTAATGGAATAAATTCCATTAATGGAGGGTTTCCATTAATGGAAGGGTCTTGCCCTATAAATACCCCCCCATGTTAGTCTTTTTAAAGGGTTCAAAAATTTCAAAGCATAAAAGCTTAGAAATCCATACACTTTGAGTTGGAAAAAAAGGTTACAAAATTTTACACATATTTTCACACATTGTTTCTACCACTTCAAAGCATTCAACCTCAACTCAACTCAAAGTTCAAGCACTCTTTCGATTCAAGTTTAAGCGCTCTTTCAAACTCAACCAAAGGTATAGCATACCTCTTTGTTTTACATTACGATCTCCGAGAAATGGCGGCGCCATGGTCAGTAATCAACTTGATCTTGGCCCTAAAGTCAGCAGGGTTACAAGAAGCCGTGGACCACAAACCCTCGCGCGATGGTTCTCAATGCTCGCGCGACACTTTGTGTCAGTGTGATGATGAACCACGTGGGGAAGGGGATGTTGGCCTTTGAGTTTCATATATTCTTTTTACTGTTTTTAAGCATACTTTCACTGTGATGCATGCTAAAATCCATAGTTTAGTTTATTTTGCTGTGTTACTTGGTTTGGAATGCCTTTGGGATGTTTCTGAGTATGTTTCAGAACCCCAAGCATGCAAAGCAATTCCTGGAAGTCCAGACAGAACCCTCGCCCCGTGGGTTCTCAATGCTCGCGCGATGCTTCTCTGACTTCCAGTGGCTGCCGATGCATGGCAACTAGGGCCTAGCCCCCTGTTTATTCACCCCCACTGTTTAGGGGTTGTGTTTCAATTCTATTCGCTCTGTTTGTAATAACTATTTACATTCTAGTACATATAAAACTGCTTGGTTTGTCTCCTGGGTGAGCACTGGTCCTTCCAGAGCCCAGAAGGGGATCAAAATTCAACCTGTGGTTTGAACAAACAGTTGCGCGAGGGTTCTGAATTGTTGCGCGATGGTTCTTTGCATGTACGTAGATCCATGCATGCAAAGGTGGCCATCGTGTTTGGCAAATTCAAAACCTTATGCAGTTTTGTTGTTCTAACCAAAGGGTTGGGTTTTTATCCCATTTTTCATAGTATTCCATCCATCCATGCTCGAATATAACACATCTTGCAAACATGTTACAGTTTTATTCCCCAATTAACTGTTCCCCGGCCCTAATTGGCTAAAAATTGGTTAAAGAAGAAGAAGAAACACAATGTTTTCAAAATGCCTTAGTAGAGACCGATCTCCGGATTGGGCGTGAGGGGTGCCTTAAAACCCTTCCCCTCTCGTAACCTGGCTCCCGAACCCAGATATGGTTATGATGGACTGGTTCCTTCACATTTTCAAATCAAACGGCGCGGCAGGTGCTTCGAAATACGGTTCCTTGGGTGTCAGACCTTCAAACCCGAGTGGCGACTCTGTATTTTCGCGAGCGCCTGCTTCTCCGCTCGCGCTCCCTCGATTACGGGCCCTTGCATTTTGGAATCCGGAAATTCCAGGGCATCCTGCGGCGACTCTGCTGGGGATAATCGAACCAATATTAATCCATACTTAGAGTTTAATACGTTTGTGAACAATCCCTAAAAGTCTGTCAAAACGGTGAGCTTCGCGCTGCCGAAGGTTGGAATGGTGATTTAACAGGACCTCGTGTCCGGCCAATCTAATCTGGGACTTTTTCGATTGTTCACTTGCGTAGTTTCCTCTAAAGATGGACTAAATAAAGTGAGCCAAATTTGAAAAGGTATTTTGCAAAATTGTGATTCTTCTTCTTTTTGATCAATTTCTAGCATTTCATTTGCATCGATGTGGGATAAGCCTCGTTGGATCGTTTTGGCAATTCGGCACGGTTTACCGGAGCCCGGGGACCCCGAATGACCAACAACCTTCGACGATGATGGGTCATGCTACCGTTTGACTGTTGCTCTGCGAATCGCGGGCAACGGGAGGTATATCTGTGGCCCTAGTCCGAGGAACCCGTTACGAACCAAAACCGGCCTTTGCATATACAAAGCATTAGAACTTTCCAAACTAAGACAGGAACCTGCAGGGTAGGATCTAAATGCATCTAACCCCTTATACTGTCTACGTGTTATTGCTTTCCCTATCGCATGCACTGTACATACATGTCATTTTGCATAGGAGCATGCTTAGGGCAGTTTTTTCTTTCAAGTTTGTCTTACGCTGTCTGAGACGTTGTTGGACCCGATGAGGAGTCGTTCATTCTGTTGAATGTTCGTTGTCATTTCAAAGTCCTTAGTTTAATGAGACTTTGAGAAATCAAAATTTGCTAAATCCTCAGCTCATGCCTAATTGAGGATTGAACCGACAATTAGGAACAACAAAGTATTGATGCTGTGTCACTGGCGCCACCCAGGTTGAAGTGCGTTGTCACTATACACCACGTTGTTCAAGGTTAAGGTGCCATGTCATCAATGACGAGTTGTTTCTAATTCAAAGTTAAATCTTCAAAAGGGACTAGACGAAGATTTAGTTTATTTTGACATCTTTTAGGATCTGTCGATCTACATGGGGACACATCACCGAAAAGAATTCTGAGGATTTCGGCAACGTCTGAAATTCGTGAGGCAAACTCGTCTCTGGAACTGTACACACATACATGTCGTTTTGCGTAGGAGCATGTTTAGGGCGGCTTCTAGGTTGTCTTTCTTCGAGTTTGTCTTATGCTAATATGGACGCTGCTAGACCCGATGAAGAGTCGTGCATCTCGATGGTGCATGTTGTTAATTTTTCAAGTCCCTAAATCAGCGAGACTTTGGGAAATCAAATCTTATTAAATCCTTGGCTCATGCCCGGTTGAAGATTCAACCAAAGATAAGGAACCACAAAGTGTTGATGTCGTGATATTGATGTCATTTTGGTTATCGTGCGCAACACGTACACCGCTCCGGCTAACGCGCGTTGTCGCTGAAGCCACCCCGGTAAAGGTGTCACGCCATCAATACCGAGTTGTTCCAAGTTCAAAGTCGAATCTTCAAAAGGGACTAGTCGAAGACTTAGTGTGTTTTGACATCTCTTAGGATCAGCTTGATCTATTTAAAGGATACACCCTCAAAAAGAAATCTGAGGATTTTGGCAGCATCTGAACATCATGAGACAGACTCGTCTCTAGTTCTAGAGTCTAGGGTTGACACCGACAACGATGTGTGCATTGCATTCTAATTGCTGTAGGAACACCACTGAGCTTTCACTTATTTTACTGTCTAGTTCATAGCCATTGCGCCGAGCAAGAGAGTACCGAAAGGAAGAGCCAAACCTACTTGGGAACGTCTCCAGAACCCAGTTCAAAGGCTTGTTAGGCTAAAATCCCAATCTGTCACAACGGAAGACTCTCCACGTTCTTTGTTGGCTGCTCTACAGTCAGGGTCACCACCGGTTATACAGGAAGGGCAACCAGCATCCCCATCTTCTGCATCGAGCACTTCTGAATCACCTACCATGTCAGGTCAGCCAGAGGTTCAACCACTTTCTCTGGAAGACATGCTCACGAACCTCCAGAATAGTATCACTGCGATGCAGCAAAAGGCCATCCAAACCGATGCTAACATCACCCGTCTCAATGACCTTATCAACACTCGTCTTCCACCTCCACTCAAAGAGGAAGGCGTGGATGATGAGGACGACCAGGAGCAGCCTGTCATGGTCCCAGATCCGAATCACGAGGGGCGTCTCATTGTTCAGCCCAACCCTAGGGAGGTTTACGCACCTGTTGCAAAGCCAGATTCGACAGGTGGTAGGCCTGTTTTGAATCCTGATATGGTAGCTCTTATGGCTAAGATGGCTAAGCTAGAAGAGGCTGTCTCAAAATCTGGGAAGATCAGTGCAGGAGGGATTGATTTGGATCGTCTCTGCCTGTATCCTAATGCTAAGCTGCCTGACAAATTCAAAATGCCTGACTTGGTCAAGTTTGACGGGAGCGGTGATCCCAAGACTCATCTCTCCGGCTATCATGCCGCCATGAAGCTACTCAAAGTAGAAAGTGAGACCATGTCTCAGCTTTTCCCTCAAACTCTCTCTGGGCCTGCCTTCCATTGGTTTTTGTCGCTCGACATCTCCAAGAGAAAGACTTGGGAAGATATAGGGGCTGCCTTCATTGCTCAATACAACTACAACTCTCAGCTTAAGATGACTACTCGGGAGTTAGAATCCACGAAGATGGAAGCTAAGGAGTCTTTTGCGGACTTTGTCAAGCGGTGGAGAGCCAAAGCCGCTCTAATGACTGGCTGCCGGAGAGAGACCAACTCCGCATCATCTCCCGCAATCTCCAGTAGGACTATGCCAGGCACCTGGTGCTTGCTCAAGCGTCCGCCAACTTTGAAACCTTCTTCGACGCTGGCCTGGCCATCGAGGATGCACTGCAAAGCGGGATTCTGCCAAGAGGGGAGTCCTCTTCTTCCAATCCCCAGAAATCAAAGTCGAGGGCTTAATCTTGAAATAGTAGTACACTCTTTAGCTGTAGCAATTACGCCAGCATAGCTACAAGTGGGGACAACGCTGCTGCTTCCCCTAATCATACAACCGACATCAATCAGGTTCAAAACGCCCAAAGCTACCGGGCCCGAACCCAACCTCGGAGTTTCTCTGCTTTTGAGGCATCTCTATCCGCGGTGATGGAGAAACTTGTCAAGTCTGGGCATCTCAAACCTTTGACCCCAACTTCCCCTCCCAAAGTCTTACCTGCTGGTTATAATCCTAACCTCTTCTGTGCCTTCCACCAAATGCCTGGCTATCACACTGACAAGTGCTATCGTCTTCGACATGAGATTCAAGATCTTATTGATGATGGCACAGTCCAAGTTCCGCCAAAGCCCAACATCATTTCCAACTCTTTGCCTCAACACGGGTCTGACCCTCTGGTTGGTCAGGTATCTATCACCTCCACTCAAATCAATCCTCCTAACTCCACCATATTCAATCCTAGCCGCTATATCGTCTCAGCAAATCAACCTAAACCCATCGTATCCATCCCGTCTGAACCGGAGGTTAACATGATGGCTGTAGGTTGGGCAATCGAGGTTTTCACTGCTGACATCTGGATTGACAATAATGAGGGGCTTACACAGAAGAAGACTGACTGGCTGAGGTCCACTGATCAAAGGAGCATCGAGTAGGTTTGGTTGAAGAAGCTGAAGAAGCCGAAGTGCTGTTGCTTGGGCCTGACACCCGCTGAATCCTACCTCTTTTTGTGGAAGCTATGGGTAGCTTCTTAACAGTTGCATTTTCAAAACCGCGTCTAGTTTGCATTGGCGATATGTCTGAGTCTGACACAGAGTTTTTTGCGTTTGTCTAAAGTCTAGCTCTGAGTCGGAGTTCGTGCCTCTTGGCCCTCCACGTCGTAGCTTTCATTTCAAGTTTTGAGTCTGCTGTACTTGGCAAACCCCGTGGGTTTTTATGATATGCTTTATCTTGCTTCTAAGTACTTCGCTGGCTTTTATATAAACTGTGTCGACCCTGACGACGAAGGGATAGATTTCGATGGGATCATTTCCAAGGAAATGTGTTCCCTCGCCAAAAGGAAAGACGAAAGGCATGCTCAGCCTATTAAAAGAAGAAGTAATTTTAACAAACTTGAAAGACAAGGATAACCTCCCAATGGTTCAATTGGTTCAAAGCTGTTCCCAGAGGAGCATTGTGCCTGGTCAAACAGGCGTTGACGTCTTGGCGTGGTCTCATCAAGTCACGCCTCGCGTTGATCCTGAGATAAAGAAGTATCAAATCCCTCTGCTATCAAGTGCCAAGCTAGGAAAGTAGAAGCTCGGAAGGCTTTGGGCCTCTCATTATGTTTAAAAACAGCAACAGTGACGTTTCGTCAAGTACAAATGAGAAAGTATAAACATGGCCCGGAGAGAGGCATTTCCAACCGAAGTGCGCTGGACCCTGCGTCATCAAAGCCATTGTATCTGGGGCTGCAACCAAGGATCGTCAACCTCGACGGCAACAAATTCAATACAATGGTCAACCTGGATCAATTCAAAAGCAACTTTTCCCTGAGAGAAGCTCGTTGGGCTGAAAACCCCAAGGATGGGCAGTTCCAAGCAAAAGTAAGAGCAGCCTGCTAGCCCGAAAACCTATGAAGGGGGTCTAGGCAAAAGCAATAGGCAATATTCGAAAGCTCGCTAGACCGAAGACCCGACTGGGCGGTACTAGGCAAAAGTTAGAGCGCAAAAGGAGAGGTAAACACACGAGTGAACCTTAGCCTGAACTACGTTTTGACCTGATTCCCTAGCTTGGGATACGTAGGCAGTCTTTCTTTGAGACTCGGTCACAAATCTATCAATGGGATCCGTGGTTGACATTTTGGTACACATCAAAGGTCGAAGAGGATCGAAGGTCAGATCAAGCTGAATTGGAGGAACCAGAAAGGGGAAAACATTTGTCTTTCAATTTTATTGCAAACTGCTATTTCTATTACAGGCTGAGCATAAGTCTTAAAATATTTGAAGCATCAAAAACAGAACGAAATGCTAGAAGCTTAAATGGCTCACAGTTTATTCTAAGTTCAGCGAGGTCTGGTATGAGCAGCTGCAGCCTCACGTGCTAGCTTATAGTCACGCACGTTTGTTCAAAGTAATTCGCGTTGGTTTCAGTCCTGTGCGTGCTTTTTCAACTCCAGCGGTAGCCTGCTACTGCCCTCAAATGTTGTTCCAGGGGCTTTTGCCAAGTCTTGTCATACCATGCAAGTCATATGGACTTAACGTGACTGCACGGGGGTGTCGGTTTCAGTCCGGGCATATATGAGTCATCTTTTGCGTCTTTTGTCCATCTTTGCGACATTTTTCTAGTTTTTCAATCAATTGTCATGTCGAGATGCTTTTCTCAATTCTGTTTGTACAGGTCTTTGTACCTTTTGCACTTTCGTAAGTGTCAGTTTCATCTGTTCAGGAATGTTGTGAGTTTTGGCCGCTTAATGCCCAAAATTTCATTGTGTTTTGTGTGTCTAAGGGTTCGCATTGTACCCTGGGACTCTTTCCCCCTTTTCGTTTGAGCTAGGCGAGTCTGTACATGTGCGCTTGTCTGTGTCACTTCAGGTCACTTGTCAATGCAAAATTAGATATTAGCGGCTAGAAAGTGCAATTTTTACATGTGCTACCCTAGCTCCTGTAATCCACAAGCTGTGGAAATTTCATAAGCAGCAAGGGCACATCAGCCCAAGGCCAAGCAAAGCATTTCTAGGGCACGTCCGCCCAAGCATCAAAGAGAGGGCACACAGGCACACAAGCCCAAATCCGTGAACTGGGGCATGCTAGCCTGTTCAGCGTCTATCTATTTGGGTGCGCATCTCAGAAGTAACTGACAGTACAGTAATGGGGCTCAGTGGTAGTCCTTAGGCGTCGTTGTCCTCCTAGGAGCCGCCCTTAGCTTGCATCTGCATTTTCAATTTCGTATACATCATTACATATTGTGTATATTAAATGTTGAAGCAGGAAGATGGCCAGCATGGTTGCCGTCATATGATTTGTTTGCCGAAGGATGCGATGCAATCTCCTGCGGTTTTGTTATCGTTGGTTAGTGGATGCGATGAAGATCTCCCTAACTCTCGATTTGGTTTGCCGAAGGATGCGATGCAATCTCCTGCGATTTTGTTATCGTTGGTTGGCGGATGCAATGGAAATCTCCCTAACTCTCGATTTGGTTTGCCGAAGGATGCGATGCAGTCTCCTGCGGTTTTGTTCTCGTTGGTTAGCGGATGCGATGGAAATCTCCTTAACTCTCGATTTGTTTGCCGAAGGATGCGATGCAATCTCCTGCGGTTTTGTTATCATTGGTCAGCGGATGAGATGGAAATCTCTCCTATCCAATTCTCGGTTCGTAAACCAAAGGATGCTATCCTGCGGAGCCGTTTCAACGACAGTCGATCCTATCAAAGTTCCCCAGCGGTTTGATCAATCAGCACATTGATCTTCCCATCCGCATTCACGACAGCCGATCCTGTCAAAGTTCCCCAGCGGTTTGATCAATCAGCACATTGATCTTTCCGTCCGCATTCACGACAGCCGATCCTGTCAAAGTTCCCCAGCGGTTTGATCAATCAGCACATTGATCTTCCCGTCCGCATTCACGACAGCCGGTCCTATCAAAGTTCCCCAGCGGTTTGATCAATCAGCACATTGATCTTCCCGTCCGCCTTCATGGCAGCCAGTCCTGTTAAATCCATCGATGGCGATCATTGTATCGTCTGCATTAAGCCACAACGACGATCAGATATCGTCCAATGGTCGATTCATCCGCAATTGTTTGTTCCCCAGGAGAGTCCGTCTTGGCCATCGACGACAATCACCCTCAGTCTAGCCGAAAGTGCATCTTCCAACAAGGCTTATTGGTCTGTCTCGGATGGTCTTTGATAAGGAGATTGGCTCGATTCCCAGCAGATGGAATTCAACCTGCGACACGACCTACCCGTGTTTGTTGGAATACTTTGTGTCGAGGATAGCTTGATCCCCAAAGAACGACGGCCGCCCGCCCCAATCTGCAGCGACAGCCTGTCCTGTCCCAAATTTGATCAACAAGCGGCGATCGTCCACTTCTACTTCCATCCTCGGCAATGGGTCTGTCCATTCAACCGATCAGGTTCTGTAAGTATGCTTGTCTACTTTACTATGTTCTGCTCTGGATTGCCTTGAGGGGTGTCTAGAATTCTTTGACGTTACTTGTACCAAGTCAATGGTGCTCCAAGTGCCGTCAAAGAGGGGCTACTGTAGACACCCCAATCTGGGCTTCCAGATAAGTTTACTTACGGTTTTTGTTTCTCCGATGATGAAATAGATCAAGAACACCCCGGGAGTGATGGCTTGCTTGAGCTTTGAGTGTTTGCAAAACTCTTTAAAATTCCCGGAACCCTACTGGAACGCGTCGATTTTCGATCCGCGAGCGCTGGTTAAATTTGCAACTTTCCATTTCTGGAAACTTTCTATTATTAGAAAGATTCTAGAATGTTCTAGAAGATTCTAGAATGCTTCCATTAATGGTAGGTTTCTAGAATCCTTCCAATAATGGAATAGTTTTCATTAATGGGATGTTTTCCATTAATGGATGGTTTCCATTAATGGAATAGTTTCTTTTAATGGAATAAATTCCATTAATGGAGGGTTTCCATTAATGGAAGGGTCTTGCCCTATAAATACCCCCCCATGTTAGTCTTTTTAAAGGGTTCAAAAATTTCAAAGCATAAAAGCTTAGAAATCCATACACTTTGAGTTGGAAAAAAAGGTTACAAAATTTTACACATATTTTCACACCTTGTTTCTAACACTTCAAAGCATTCAACCTCAACTCAACTCAAAGCTCAAGCACTCTTTCGATTCAAGTTTAAGCGCTCTTTCAAACTCAACCAAAGGTATAGCATACCTACTGTTTTCTGTTCTGATCTCTGAGGGGGGCTGGCAGGGCCAAGGCTGGTAATCAATACCAGTCTTGGCCCTAAAGTCAGCAGGGTTACAAGAAGCCGTGGACCACAAACCCTCGCGCGATGGTTCTCAATGCTCGCGCGACACTTTGTGTCAGTGTGATGATGAACCACGTGGGGAAGGGGATGTTGGCCTTTGAGTTTCATATATTCTTTTTACTGTTTTTAAGCATACTTTCACTGTGATGCATGCTAAAATCCATAGTTTAGTTTATTTTGCTGTGTTACTTGGTTTGGAATGCCTTTGGGATGTTTCTGAGTATGTTTCAGAACCCCAAGCAAGCCAAGCAATTCCTGGAAGTCCGGCCATGACCTCGCGCGTGGGTTCTCAATGCTCACGCGATGCTTCTCTGACTTCCAGTGGCTGCCCTTGCATGGCAACTAGGGCCTAGCCCCCTGTTTATTCATCCCCATTGTTTAGGGGTTGTGTTTCAGTTCTATTCGCTCTGTTTGTAATAACTATTTACATTCCAGTACATACAGAACTGCTTGGTTTGGCCCCTGGGTGAGCACTGGTCCTTCCAGAGCCCAGAAGGGGATCAAAATCCAACCTGTGGTGGGAACAAACACTCGCGCGAGGGTTCTGAATTGTTGCGCGATAGTTCTTTGCATGTACGTAGATCCATGCATGCAAAGGTGGCCATCGTGTTTGGCAAATTCAAAACCTTATGCAGTTTTGTTGTTCTAACCCGAGGGTTGGGTTTTTATCCCATTTTTCATAGTATTCCATCCATCCATGCTCGAATATAACACATCTTGCAAACATGTTACAGTTTTATTCCCCAATTAACTGTTCCCCGGCCCTAATTGGCTAAAAATTGGTTAAAGAAGAAGAAGAAACACAATGTTTTCAAAATGCCTTAGTAGAGATCGATCTCTGGATTGGGCGAGAGGGGTGCCTTAAAACCCTTCCCCTCTCGTAACCTGGCTCCCGAACCCAGATATGGTTATGACGGACTAGTTCCTTCACATTTTCAAATCAAACGGCGCGGCAGGTGCTTCGAAATACGGTTCCTTGGGTGTCAGACCTTCAAACCCGAGTGGCGACTCTGTATTTTCGCGAGCGCCTGCTTCTCCGCTCGCGCTCCCTCGATTACGGGCCCCTGCATTTTGGAATCCGGAAATTCTAGGGCATGCTGCCCACACTCCTGTTTCGGTCCAGGGGCTTTTTGGGATTTGTCTGGGCTCATCTGGGCTTTTAGGTTTTTTTGGTTGATTTGGCATTCATGGGCTTAGAGGAAATCATTTTTCAAGCTCACAAAGGTATTGTTTCCTTTATTTCATCATCGGGGCGGACAAAGACTCTCCGAGGTCCGGATTGGGGTTTCTACATATATATATATATATATAATAATGTAAGTACACATGTGTGTAATAAAATTTTAAAATGGAAAATCCTTTTACTTGACAACCTATAAGATCATCTAGTACACTAACTACATTATTATATATGTATACTTCCAAGTATACACACACACACACACACACACACACACACACATATATATATATATATATATATAGAGAGAGAGAGAGAGAGAGAGAGAGAGAGAGAAGAAGAAGAAGAAGAAGAAGAAGAAGGAGAAAGAGAGGGAGAGGGATGGTACCTTGATCTTACTTGTGCTTTCATTGTACCATAGATTGAATGCAATCCATGGGATTTACTTATGCAAGCAAAATCTATGCTTTCAATGTACAATTTGTATATTTCTCATTTTTAAACTTGTACAAACTCATCCTATCTCCACCATATCTTCCATAATCACAATCCAAGTACCCCATTCTAGCCATGCAAGCCTAGTTTTAGGCCTGATCTTCCAAGGAAGCTTGATTTGGTGGAATAAAAAAATGAGATGTAGAGAGAGAGGCCGACTAGAGAGAGAGAGGGGAGCCAACTTTGCCTATAAATAGCAAGCTCATTCAAATTCATGCTCCAACTTCTCTCTAGAAATTCTAAGTCTTTCTTGCTCCAAAGTTCTAGTTTTTGAAGTTTTCTTGAAGTTCTTGAGAGCTACCACCAAACCACTTCCAAAACCACTCTTAGATCTTAAAAGTAGTCTAGTTTAGTTAGCAAAGTTGTTTCTAGGAAGAGGACATCCACCTCTCTTCCTTTCAGAGTAACCGGAAGCACCGTAAGCCGTTACTCCGCCCGATAGCCGACTATCTTTCCAACGTAGCCTTCACTACCGCCAAGAAGAACGGTACTTTACCAATACACTCTAACCTTAAGTATAGTTAATTGCCTGATAATGTAGATATTCCGATCTACTTCTCTAAGTATACGTAGTACACTTTAATCCAAAGAATAGTTGATTGCATAGTTAATCGCTAGTTAAACATATGTTGTTTTCTTGAACTTCCATAAAGAATAAAGTATGGTTTAACTCGAAGGATAGAATGTTGCACTTAAACTAAGTATTCATATTTGGACCTTTTAGATGATCGTAAGCTTGTTCACATATTGCTTACATTATTTGTGGTTATAAACAAGCATGATAAAATAGAGTTAGATGATCTTGCTAGATGTAAATGAATGATTCATGTTTACTTGTGTGAAAAGTCCTACCGCGGAGTCTATGCATGATTACGAGACACAAGAATAAAGAAAGTTAGAAAAATGGCACCTAGGGTGTGGTTGATATGGATAAAATATTTTTGAAACTATATAATGGCCGGACTTGGTAGCCTTGTGTGGCATGCATTGCCAATGGAGCCGGACGTGGTAGTTCCATTGGAGGTGTGACTTGGTATTCCGTGGAGAGGAGCCAAGAAAGAGATGAGGCCGGACGTGGTAGCCCCATCGTGAGCATTGCCAATAGAGCCAGACTTGGTAGCTCATATTGGTAACGAGAGTTTGAAAGATTGTTTTTGAGAAATGATGTTAAAGATGAGACACGGTCTACGATGAATCGCGTAGGAGAAACCCGAAAAACATGACACCAACAATTGATAGTTTGTGGTTATGTAATTGTTATATATTCTTTATGAGCATGTTAAGTTTGGAAAATCGTAACTATATTATCTTTGGCTTGTAAGTTAAAGGTTAGTGGTTTTGGGCTACTCTATTGAGCTTTTGAAGCTCACGGTGTTACTTTATGTGACCCTGACATATTATGCTGGTGGCGACGTTGGTATAATGTGTCAGATCTAATAGATGAGCAGGGAGAGCTGTACACCTTGGAGGCATTTGGAGCTGAGGAGCTTGCTAGGATGGAAGAAGAGGCAGAGCCATAGATAACCTTAGCTGTCCGTTTCCTTTTGTGTAATATAAGTACTCTCTGGGAGTTTGTGATGTAATAATGAGCCAGACTGAACTTAGTTTATCCAATAAAATGTTTATTTAACGTATCCAAAATTGGGGGTGTTACATAAATTGAATTTTTTTTTTTGTTAAATAGAATTAGGCTCATTTTAAAAATTTGATTTAGGCCTCTAAAATATCAAGGTCAGTCCTGGTTCAAACCATGCACATCCCAGGTTAATCAACTTTTCTCAATGAACTCAAGTGAGAATCAAGCTTGCCATGTTCTCCTTCGGAGGATTTAACAATGAAATTCCTATTTTTATAGAAAAATGGTGCTCGGGAATGAAATGAGTTCTTTGAGGCATTTTACCAAATACTTAGAGTGCCATTGATCTAAGTATTATGTACGCTAATGTTATTGTCTACACATAAGCAAAGATTTAGCAAACCTAGTTTAAATCCAAAAATAAGAACTTTATTCATTCACAAACAAACTTTGATCATCAAGATGAGAAGATATTGAATAACCTAGATCCTAGGATGTAGATCACCCCATGAATAAGCCCTATAAGGTTACCCCTTCATTAGAGATGAAATCACAAAGAAATGGAGCAAGATGGAAATATAAAAACTAAACTTCTATTGAAATAGAAGTAACTTGCAATATTAATGAAGAATTTACAAAAGAAAATTAAAAATTCAAGCTCAAACCATAGAAGTTTTGAGCTAAACCTAGGAGAGGGAGGTATACAGAGATTGTAAGAAAGTAGTGTATGTTAAACGAGAGCAAATTTTATATTTAAACCCCCACAAAATATTTCAAAAGTAACTTTGAGTCCCTTTTGAGTAAAGTGAAATCGGGCAAAAATTGTAGATTGTTTCGAAAAATAGTCGTACTACCAGTAGAGCAGAAATGCTACTACCAATACAAAAGCAGCTTCTACTACCGATAATGCTAAAACTTACTCCCCGTACAAATTTTTCTTCACTACCTGTAAAAATTAATGCAGCTTCTACTACCGATAATGCTAAAAAACTACAACCCGTAAAAACTTACTCCCTCGTTCCAACTTTAAATGTCCCCTACAGAAATTCGTGCATTTTCAAACCCCTAAAAAGTATATTTTTACATATTGTTTTTTCCATTTTCTTACACCAAATTAAAAGTGCTCAATAAGTAAGAAAATTGAAAAAAATTGAGCACTTTAATTTGGTGTTAAAAATTTGATAAAATAATATTTAGAAAGATATTTTTGGGATTTGAAAATGTGCATTTTTTCGTAGGGTACATTTAAAGTGAGACAGAGGAAGTAGTTATTTTTCAGATTTCTTAGTTCTTGTTTCCTTGGCCTGGTCTTGCATGGCACTGTTGTACTTACATGAGGGATCAGGGTGCAAATTTTGGCGTGGTTATATGGTTTGGGGTATCATATATTTGTAAGGTGATAAATCTTAAGTGGATTTAACCACTAAGAGCATCTACATTGTAATAATCAAAATCAAATGGTTTCTAAAGTTAGCAATATTTACTTAAAAAAGTGCTCACATTGTAAAACTTAGCAGCCTCTTAACTGATAATTAAATTTCGGCATTTGGGTAATTTGATTAGCACCTAAGATTGTAATATCATGGTGCTAAAAGTTCCTTAGCTTGTGGCGTTTCTAATTATTTTCGTCGTTTTTATGTGATTTTACTCGTAAGGTAGTTTGTTTAGTGTTTCAGGTGAAACGCCCTTAAAAGGCGTATTTCGATTGTAAAGCCAACCCCCAAGTGAGTTCAAGCATCCACGCCCGGAGGAAGTTGTGCCAAGATGACCCAAAAACGAAGGCGTGGGCCATCAGGTGAGCCAGAGGGCCATTGGGTGCCAGAATTTGGAGGCTGGCCTGAAGATCTAGAGATAAGCTCCTGGTATCGATAGACCTTTTGGCTGTATCGATACACGTAGGCTTCTATGAGCATCAGGTTGTGTGGTATCGATACGGCCCGTATCGATACGGGAGCTCTTCGGGGAAAACGGCCATTTCAACATAACAGCGTGGTATCGATACTTTGCATAAGTAGTATCGATACGGGGAGCCTTCGGCCAGATATTTTTTACTTTTTGGGCTTTCCACTTATGGAATAGTTGCTTGTTTTAGGATATTTTCATATATTTGAGGAGAGAGAAAACCCATTTTGTATAAATAGGGGTTCTATCTCTCCCTCTTGATCATCTAGCTCATTAGTACTTTAGTTTTTACTCCATTAATGTTATTTCAAGCTTTTCAAGTGTAATTCCCTTAGAACTCAAGTAAGTTAACCTTGTTTGTTCATTTCTCGTTTATTAAAGTTGATCATACGAGCTAGAGCCTTTATATTATCAAGTTTGTTTTCGATTCTACTCGGTTAAAAATGTTTGTTATTTTTACCATGCTTTCTAGTCGGCTCAATATGCGTGAGTAGTCGTTAAGGCTAGGCCTTGGGCCGATTATCACCTCGTGACTTATGTTAATCTTGCTTTTCTCAACTCATGGCTTGAAGTTTGGTAAGAATAATGAGGAAGGCTCGTCTTTTACGTAACAAAATTTGTCGATGTTAATCTCCGGTGATCATGTGCTTGCTCACATAGTTCCGGAGCGATGTCTCTATTCGTGTTTGCCAAAAGAACAAGGAGCTCACTTGTTTTCCTTATCATATTTCTAGCCTTTATCGGTTTCATAGCAAAATACTCCGGTTGATAGCCTATGCCGTGCGATTCAGCCGTGTTTTCGTTGAGATTGGTTCGATGGCCTAAGTTGCGGGCGTTTAAAGTTCCATTGCCATGCCGCATGTTTAACTTAGTCAAAACCAATTTTCTAGTCTATTTCATAAGTGTTCATTACTGTTCAAAGGAAAACCGAAAGTTGGCCGTCTTAAACGCGACAAACCCGTACTTCTAAAAATCCTAGCAAGCTGTAGAGATTCTCTCCGTGGGAACGATTCTGGATTTCCGGATATTATGCTGGCATCGATCTAGCCCTACGCTTGGGGTATTTCAACCTTTATTGACGGTTAGGTTGTGGCGAAGCATAATCAAAACCAGCAATATTTTGCCAATAACTAAATTTTAAGAACATGTCATGATATGTAAAGTTGTAGTTTTTTCATTCTTCTAAAGTGTACAATTCGTGTACTTTGGTTGCAGAATTGACCCCTACAACAGGTTTTTTTTTGAATTTACACCTTTGTTTAGGTTATACTTGTTGGAAACTGAATCCCAATTAAAAACCAACACTATGCGTATAATTGAACAGCAATAAAACACAAAATTCTACAAGGCGGAACTAGGGTTTTACCTTAAGTCTCGCGACACGAACGCTGGTTGACTTGTTTCTTTATTGAACCCGATTGTTACAGCACATCGATTGATGTATGCTACGAACATTGCTCAACCATATCTTACGATCTTCTATCGTATTTCCCGCACGCCTAGATGGCTCTTCCGCGATCTCTTTGCTCTCTGTCTATTTCGTGAATATATAGACTTATTTGACATGGAGAGCATAGCGTGTATATATAGGGTTACAATATAGACCTAAGGAGAAATAATTTTGGGCTCCTTGTGCAACTAAGAAACCCTAATCCCACCAAGAGTATATTTTTTTTATTTCACAAATTATAATTCCTACCATAAAAAAATTATAATTGCACTCCCGTCCTTATCTCAATTATATTTTTCAAGCTCCATATTATTAAATACTCATTAATCTCTCAACGTTAAGATTACAGATACCCGTTGATAAAATGAAATTATCAATCACCATCTATAAAATTCTTTGAGACTATCCACTTAACTTATTCGATTTGTTGGATACAAATATTCATTTGCAGGGTTTGACATAATCAAAACCTATAAGCTTACTCAAGGGGGGTATCATCAATCAGTATCGAGACATGGATTCTATTAATAATTAATAGCTATCATACCATATAATATTGTTACCCAACTCACCGAGACTATATATTGACCCTAAAGTGGATCTCATTCTCTAATGAATCAAACGTCTATCAACATTAAATATATACATCTATTAATTATCTTTTGATTAGGAGCATAAGCATTCATAATAACCATGAGGTTCTAATTGTCTTATAAAGACAATACAAAAACCATTATCTCAATGTGGTCTTATTCAATATACATAAAGTGTTCTAGTACAATGAGTTGGAAGTAGATTGTTCCCCATAGTCAAGACCGACCTACTAAAATATTGTACTACAGCCCCCACCAATAGTGTGTCCAGTTTTGTAACGATCTGGATTTTTGCCATATTTTTTTTTCTAAACAAATTTATAATATTAAAACACAATTCAATTACTTATTATATTGAATAATTAAAATGCATGATTACAATTATAATTGATATTACCTATTTAAATGTATATGAGATATACACTTTAGATTTACATCCGTCCATACTCACTTATCATTCCTATCTAAATTCTAACTAGAACTCTATTCGAACTAACTCTTCACTTATCCTTCCACACTCTACCAGCTCCAAACTTATCCTCTCACACTCCCACTACCTCTAAACTTGCACTTCATCTCTGTCTCACTTTTCTATACATAAACGTGTCCACATACGTTCTTACCTTATACATAAACGTGTCCACATACATTCTCACCTTATATATACACGTGTGCACATACATTATCACCTTATACATACACGCGTCCACGTACATTAGAATTAAAGAAAATCCCACCAAATGTGGCACTTGTCCCCTATACCTCTTATCATTATCAGTATCCCTCTCTTTCACTCTCAATCCCCATTCCACCACTTCCACACTTATCCTCTCACCTTCTCACTACCTTATTTTCTCTCATTATACATACCCACATAAATCTAAAAATTAAAAATACCAATATATTATTCCTTATTTTCACTCTCAATTCTACTGTTAAGTCTAAAGAGAGAGAGAGAGGAAAATGGGTTTCTACATAACACCCCCTCTGTACATCATATTCAGGTTCTCAATCAACCACTACATCACCAAGCATTCACAAACCACATTCCAATCATTTCGAGTCAGCTCGAGTCCCCTACTGCCGCTGCCGTCTTTTTCATTTTGCCAAAATCGTCCGCAAACTAGTACTCGCTTTTTCGGTCGGATTTCAGGTAGATTAATCTATATCCTACCATCTCCTAAGTATATTATGTGAATACGTATTGATTTTTATGTTCCAAAGTGAAAAGAAATCGATTTCGGTGTCGCGTGGCCGGAACTAGTTTTCCTTTTTGTTTTCTCTGCAAGAACAGTTGTTTTGTTAGAATAACACTTAAACACTCTTAATTATCTATCCCTAATTAGTTTAAACAAGTAATAATGGAGGTGGAACGGATTCCGGCGAGCCTCGCCGATCGAGAATTAGAAATGCGTGACTGGGTTTTAAAGATAATGAAGTAATTACAGTCAGCCCCCCTGAGTTATTGAAATATATGATTTCTGCCAATTTGTTAATAACATGTTATTAATAAATTACAATTAGCACATCTAGATTTATTAAGTTTATGGTACAACTCTAATATGATGTTCGTCCTCAAGATTAATGCACTTGATGTAATATATTGTTATAGATAAAAATTTTATAGTAGATAATAAATATTAAACTTGACTAGTAAGAATGAAACAAAAGATAGGCATTTTTATAACCTAAACATTAAGTATAATATTTTTTTTATGCACAACAAGAAGGCCAGTAGGTATGAAAGAACAAAAGAAAAATAGTGTTAACTAGTAAAAAAACATGCATTCCTACAAACTGATAAAATCACGCTATGGACAAATGAATTAGTAGCCGTAGGTTTCACCAACTACAAGGTCATCGTAGAAATTATTAAAGTACAATTGGACCCTGAGAAAATTTGTGCATACTACCTAAGTCCTAAAATATTTTCATTTCTGATAACATCTTAAGAACTTCCTAAATACTCAATGAGAAATAACAGTTTACTAAGTTACCAAATTATCCTAAGGTGTACGAAATTGCTATTGGACAATCTAAGTTAATAAAATTACTAAAGAACATATTTGTTCGATATAAAAAAATTTGAACAATTCAAAAGGCATCGGCTCAATCCAAATCCCTTATGTGTTTAATTATTTGCACATATCAATTGTTATATTGTTGTCTCATTGAAATGTATCATGTTTGAGCTGTTGTTGATTGTATCATATTGTACGTGCTAGATTGGACTTAGGTTCACTGGGTGGTTACGAGTAGTGACTCACGTAGACGATATTAAGTAAATGGAAATTGGTAAAGTGTTGAAAGTGAGATTGTGTGGATGGTGATTTGAGCCATGGTGATGGCAAGGGTAACCTATGGGGCCCTGTGTTGAATGGGTTACCTGCGGGGCCTAGTGTTGAGAAATGTTGTGACGTTAACGTATGATACGTAATGGGAAGTTTTTCTTCGAGGAAGGGAATGGGTCCCATGAGACGGTTATAGTTAGCGAGACGTTAATGTATGATACGCCATGGGAAGTTTCTCTTGGGAAAGAGAATGGGTCCCTTGAGATGGTTATAGTTAGCGTGGGGTAGTGGATGTCCGACCCTAATGTACGATACGTCATGGTATGACTCAATCCTCCTGTTATGGTCTTAAGTGAGAACATACTCGGTACATAACTTAGATGCGCTCACCTAGGACTCTGGTACAGGATAAGCAGGAGGAAGGGTGGACCCATGAGACGGTTGTAGTTAGTGGATGTGGGAGGAAAGGATCTCATGGAGATGATCCTTAGATTTCATGTAAGACGATGGATAGTAAAGAAAAAGACGATGTGCTATTATTTTTCTCTCGTGGATTATCAATTGTGATATTATTGTTATTATTGAATGCTAATTGTAGAGTAAGGAGTTGGTAGGATTGGGATTATTCTACTGGGTGAATTATCACTCACGGATACGTTTGTATCCTAGTAAATCGGTTGCTTTGGTGATCAATTTGCCAGAGGGTGCAGGGTACAATGGTGGAGCTATTTGACACAAGAGGAATACCAAAGGCAAAGACCATGGATGCTCAATACTAGAGTCGCTCTGAAGATGTTTAAATAAAATGTTAGATTTTTTTTTTGTATTTTCTTCTAATGTAGATTTTTGTGTAACGACAAATAG
Organism: Rhododendron molle; assembly: GCA_025413875.1. Taxonomy (NCBI): domain Eukaryota; kingdom Viridiplantae; phylum Streptophyta; class Magnoliopsida; order Ericales; family Ericaceae; genus Rhododendron; species Rhododendron molle. Next base: position 44,375,061 of record CM046391.1, read on the forward strand.
GGGTCTAGTAGTTTGTAAAATTTAGTGTATTTTAGGGTTAATACTTTCGAAATTTCTTGAAAAATCGGGGCGTTACAAGTTTCATCTAAGACCATGAACTATATCTTATATTTCACAAGCATCGATGATCTAATCTTCTGTGTGTAAGCCAAACTTTACACACCAGCTCATCTATTTTGTAAAACAAAAGACACATGCACAATATATAATAATATAATGCAAAACATTGCCCATAAAAGATTCTCATCAAAAGGGAATAAAACTAATTACTCTCTCCGTCCCAATTTAACAGTTCTTTTTAGAGTACGTGTAGAGACCCGTAATTTCTGAAAATATTTAAGGGTTTATTTAATATTGGAAATCGAGGAAAAGTATGAAATGTTATAAGTTAATGTGAAGTTGGGATTAATGTGAGATTTGTGGAGTTTATTTGATTTGGGGTATGTATGCTAGAATCGTAATTGGAGTGAGTGCTAATGTAATTTGGTGGGTGTGTGAGTATATATAGATGGGTGAGTGTGTAGTAAATCAAAATCCCATATGTGTTTATGAGTTGATTTCATGCTTTAATCGAGTTTAGATCGTCAACCATTGTGCATTCGAAAAGCTGTCGAAATCTGCAGAAAATCACCCAAATCGCCTAGGGATCGATCCCCCAAGCATGAGGGATCGATCCCCCAAGCATGAGGGATCGATCCCTCATTGAAATCTGGATGAACCTTGGATTTTTACCCTTGGGGATCGATCCCCATTGGAGGAGGGATCGATCCCTCCCCTCTCTGGAAATTCTGTCCGTATTCTGAGTTTCAGCCCAACTTCGAACGGCCATAACTTCTTCGTCCAATGTCCATTTCATGCAACCTTTATATTGATTTGAAGGTCTTGAACTCAGCTTTCATTTGCCACCAGAATCACCTTAAGACCATTTATACACAGAAAGTTATGACCATTTGAGTAGAGGTATGTCAGTCATCCAATGTCTGTGGCAATTCTTAAGGTTGTTCTTGTTCCGTGTTATGATTCCCTATATAAATAGAACATGTTTAGGTCACTCTCGGACATGATTGCTTGTGTGCTAAAAACTCGTTGTTTGATCTTGTCTCTTGGCACTCATTAGAGTATAATATTTATAGGGAGGTATTCCCGAACAGGCTCAAATAGAGCCCGAACATGTGATACGTGGGACCATGGTATAAATATGATAGGGGCAGTCACCATGCAAGACAGTGGTCGGCAATATGGACCGGTGACATGTGAAGTCATTGGTCCAGGAAGGTTGGACGGGGTCTTGGTCCAGTAAACATGAGAAGTTATTAGACCAAGAGACTAATAAAGGAACAGTGACATGATAAGTCATTGGTCCAAGTAGTTTGTTCGACAACAAAAGGGTCGAACAGGAGGAGAGCTCCTGAGAAGATATTGGTCCAAGTAGTTGATATAGGACCAGTTACACATGAAGTCATTGGTCCAGGCAGTCTGTTCGGTGATGGGATAGCCGAACAAGGAAAGAACTCCAATCAAGTGCTGGAGCAGAAGGAATACTCTAGGAGGTTCCAGAATAGTGGTATTCCGTAAAGGAATGGGATCCAGAGAATCTAGGATCTAGGAAAGATACCCAACAGGAATGAGATCCAGAGAATATAGGATCTAGGAAAGATACCCAACGGGAATGGGATGTTCAGCCAGCTATGGAAAAGAGTCCTGAAAGGACTAAGGTAATAAATTGATAAGGGAACAAGAATCCACGATATTCTGGGTTTCCTATACGAGGTAGGAAACCTAGGGCAATTAGGATGCTTGGGCCACAAGCATACAAACATCTATAAATACGAGGTAAACCTAGAGGTAAAAGGTACACAGTTGGTGGCAATCGAGTTATTTACCTACTGATAATTAGGGTTTCTTAAGAGTACGTGAAACTGACTTTGGCATCGGAGGGCCTTTGCCGACGAGAGGCAAAGGTGCACTCACCCCTGTTTGTTTGCAGTTAGGATTCCGGCAGAAGGCTAGGGTTCCGGCGAAGAGGCACGTGAAGCTGTTCACCAAAAAGCTAGAGTCAGCACTAAGTGGATTTTTTCCCCTTACAATTGGCGCCGTCTGTGGGAAACGATAGAGTTCCCATTGAAGCCATGGTGGAAGAAGAGCCATACGACCCAAAGAACACTTGTGGTCCTGAGTGGGTCGTGACCAAACGCCACTGCAAGCTTCGAAAAAGTTGTTGGTAAAGAAAAGGAAGGGTGCGGTGAGTACGAGTCACTCATTGGTTCAATCATTGAGTTCTAATGATAAAATGGTAGGCAATCTTCAAGAGCAGTTTGAATCTGCTAGGCTTGTAACGCCCCGAATTTTGGGTACGTTAAATAAATATTTTATTGAACAACAAAAGAGAGTCTGGCTCTTTATTACATCATAAACTCCCAAAGGGTTCTTTTATTACACAAAAGGGATGGATATCTAAGGTTATCTACAGCTCCTTCTCTTCTTCCATCCTAGCAAGTTCCTCAGCTCCAAAAACCTCCAAGGTGTACTGTTCATGCTGCTCATCTATAAAATCTGACACATTATACCAGCGTCGCCACCAGTATAATATGTCAGGGTCACATAAAGCAACACCATGAGCTTGAAAGCTCAATAGAATAATCCAAACCCACTAACCCTAAACATACACATCAAAGATAGTATACGATTTTAACATGCTTTCAAACAATTCATACAATTACACATGCGCATTCACTAACGAGCGCTGGTGTCATGTTTTCCGTGTGTCTCCCCTACGCGACTCATCGTTTTGTGTCTCATCTTTTATCATCAATTCCGAAAACATGCACGCACACAACCATGGGTTACAAGTACCTTGTGTCGCACAACAATGAGCTACCAAGTCCGGCCCATTGCCACAAGGTTACCAACGCACAGCCACAATGGCTACCAAGTCCGGCACATTGTGTCACACACACACACAACCATGAGCATCCAAGACCGGCACCTTGTGTCGCACAACAATGAGCTACTAAGTCCGGCTCATTGCCACAAAGGCTACCAAATCTGACTCATGGCCATAATGGCTACCAAGTCCGGCCATTATGCATTTCCAAAACACTTTTTATCCGTATCAACCACATCTTAGGTGTCATATCTCTACTTTTCCAATTCCATGTGTCTCGTAACATGCATCGACTCCGCGGTGGGACTATTCACATAACTCATGCGATATCATGCTCGTTAAAAGGTCAAAATACAAATACTTCGTTTCAAACGATACTTTCTCTTTAAAATGCATTTCCTTCGAGAGGTTCAATAAAGCAACACATGTTTATTGACGAGTTCATACAATCACGTGGTAACTAGGCGATCAAGCAATCAAGTAGGCATAAGATCAAAGTAAACTACGTTCTTTTAAACAAGAAAGTTCTACAAGCTAAATATCACAACTACATTATCATGCTCATGTACTTCATGGAATTCTACGTCAAACAACATCATGCGATCAACTAGCCAAGTACCACATATTTTTAATCACACTCATATCATACGATATACGTAGGGTAGGGGTATAAGAAGATTCTACCTTAATCCGAAACTAGTCGGGGCCGAATAAGCTAGTTGGAAAGTGCTACGGGCGTCGAATGCTCACAATCTGGACCCAACTTTGGATGGCAGTAACTCGGTCAATACTTGGCCGAATAGGATCGTTCTTGAGTCTAAAACGAAGATCTCGAAGTTGTCTACGACTTTCGTGAAGGACGTTGTTCCTAAAAACGACTTTTGCCCAGAGAAAAATGGTGGTAAAGGGGGTGACAGTAAGCTGCTGGACTGGAATTCCGAGAATTTCACTGAACTTCGGATGGCAATATCTTGGTCGTTTCTTGACCGTTTGGGGTGATTCTTGGGTCTAAACTGAAGCTCTCGAAGTGTTCTACGACTTTCGTGGAGGTCGTTGTTCCTAAAAATGACTTTCGCCCGGAGAAAAAATGGAGTTTTTCAGAGGACAGTAGGCTGTCCAGAAACTGGTTTCTTAGAGATTTTAGAGAGAAGTTGGAGAATGAGGTGAAGGTGTGAGTTCAAATGAAGAAGTGGCTTGCTATTTATAGGCCAAGAACTCCCTCTCTCTCTCCCTAGCCGAATTTCCCTCTCTCTCTCTCTATACCTTATTTTTTTTATTTCATCAAATCTTGCTTCCTTGCAAGAAACAACCTAAAAACTAGGCATGCAAGGCTAGGATGTGTCCTTTGGATTGGATTATGGAAGACTAGGCAAGGAAGGAGATTTGATTCAAGTATTCTAATGGGGTTTGTACAAGGAAGGACAAGATTGGATGGCATTGGTTATACTTTCACTTGAAGCATACACAAACTAGGACAAGGATGACCAAGCAAGGTCAATCAAAGGAAAGCACACATCACTCTCTCTCTCCCTCTCCCATCCGAATCTCTCTCTCTCTCTCCCATCTCTCTCTCAGCTTCTCTCGTCTCTCTCTCTCTCTCTCTGTCCCACTTGTACCACTTGGAAAGTATATATATATACTAATATATACATATGTACTATGGGTCTTTAATAAAATCTAAGTTTTCAAGTAAATTAGATTTTCTAAATATAATAATCTATATACACACATGTTATATACAATATATATATATATATACATACAAGTACACACATATATATATATACATACAAGTACACACACACACACACACACACACATATATATATATATATATAAGCATGTACTTACAATTTAGTCTAGGGTTCCATAGTCTAATACACTAACCTAATGCTTTCAAAGTACAATGGAAGCACAAGAAGTCAATCCAAGGTACTATCTCTCTCTCCTCCTTTCTTTCTCTCTCTCTCTCTCTCCCCAATCTCTCTCTCCCCTCTCTCGGCTTTCTTTCTCTCTTTCTCTCTCATGTGCTATATATATATATATATATACACATACTAGAAAGCAAACATATATAATAATGTATTAGTGTACTAGAATATCTAATAGATTTACAAGCAAAAGGATTTTTCAATTAAAAATGTAATACTCACATGCTATATACAATAAAATATATATATACAACAAGTACATACATATATATATATATATGTAGAGACTCGTAAATTTTTTTCTATTTTCTTTAATCGTTTATGGCATAAAAGAGTTGTTTTATTATTAAAGTTAAGCGAACGTTAGTGGGGGTGTACGAATATACGTTTACGGTTGTGTATCGGATGCTAGGAATAAGGTAAAATGTTAGTTTTGATGATATATTGATGTTGGGAGGTGTTGGTATCAAGTTGGGTTCGTTCCGGAGTCCGTTGCAAATTTTTCATTTTTCTGCCTTGTTGGTGACGGTACTGGCCATTTCTCAGTACAGGTACCTACTGTCCAGTGCATGTTCAAATTGGCACTTTGAAGGCTTTGGTACCGGTACCCTCTTTTTCCTGGTACCGGTACCTACTGCGTTTTTCTGCAGAATTCAGCACGCATCTTAGACGCTATAAATAGACCCCTAATGTTATTTTTTCACTCCAAGGCCACGAGCCAAACCCTAAAATTGCCCCTCTACCTTCTCTCTTCAATCTCTCACCCAAATCCTTGGATTGGCACCTCAAACACCACCAAATCTTCAAGATCTATGTGTTAATCTTTCAAATATCAACCGGGTTTCGAGTTTCTCATCATTGGAGGTAAGATTCGTGGTTTTTGGTTCCCTTTCTCTCTCTCTCTTCCGAAACCCTTGCTTGGATTCGTACATTAATCTCATTTTCGGATAATCTAGGTTGTAGATCTTGTGGTATCCCTTTGGGAAAGCTTGTTCTTGACGGATCTTTGCTTGGTATACTTAGGGTTTTGCTCAAAACCCATTGTGGTAGGGATTTCTTACTCTTGTTATGCGTTTATGTGATGATTATATGCCTAGATCATGTTTTGTTTCGTGCTTGAGGTTGGGTTTTACGTTTCGGTCGAATTTGGGAATTTCAGCCCGTTTTCTGAGTTTCAGCCAACTTCAAATGGCCATAACTTATTCGTCCGAAGTCCGTTTCATGAAAATTTTATGTTGATTCGAAGGTCTTGAAGTCAGCTTTCATTTGCCGCTAGAATCACCTGAAAATTCTTAGTACGAAGAAAGTTATGACCAATTGAGTAGAGGTGTGTCGAGCTGTCAATATTGGTTGGCTATTCTAAGAGTGTTTCGTTCTGTGGTATGATTCCTTATATGATTAAAACATGTTTAAGTCACTCTCGAGTATGGTTGCTTGTGTCTTAATGACTCCTTGTCCGATGTTGTCTCTTGGCACTCGTTAGAGTATGATGTTGATATTGTTGGTTGGAGACTGTACCGTACGGTTGATCGGAGTACCGTGTGCTGTTAGGGGTTAAGTGGTGAACATTACGATTAGACATGAGTTGGTTTAGTGATCCGATGGGTAGTATTGTTGCACGTGTCCTCGTTCTATATGAATCCCGTTTAGAACCTAGTGGATGGCGTGTCGTAGAGTCATTGTGGGTTCGATACGTGGCGTAGGGCGTTGAAATAGAGTTAAGGGAATAACGTGGGCTTAAGTGTTTATCAACGTACAATGGGGCTTGCTTATGAGTTGTAATACATTGTTGATGATGTATGAAAGAACGTGAACTTGGAAAGTGATGTTTGCTTATATTCGGATTGATGATGCATTTATGTTTGCTTGAGTTGTGAACTTTGAATTGAGGGTCCTGCTGCGCAAGGGGTGGATGTGCGGAGACTCTAGAGGGCCCGTAACGCAAGGTGTGGAGGTACAGAAACCCAGGTGGAGAGAATTCATTGTATCGTTCGCAAGGGGTGGTGATATAGTTGAATGTCTCGCCAGAGAGAATTCAATATATGTACGCAAGGGGTGGTGATATAGTTGAGTGTCTCGCCGGAGAGAGAGTTCATTGTATCGTTCGCAAGGGGTGGTGACACAGTTGAATGTCTCACATGATAAGGAGAATTTTGATTGACCATAGAGGTCTATGTTGATATTTGGACTGAATGTTGCTTGGGATTGTGGTTCTATGAAAAAGAGAATGAAAGGTTGATTTTATCAAAGTCTTATTAAAGAAAGCAGTTTGAGTTAAAAACCCTCCGGTATTCTTGAGCGAATCAACGGAGTGTGACCCGTGGTGGTTTGTGTTTTCTTGAAATTGTTTTGGAAGTTCAAATGGGAAAGTTTTGTGAATGAGGCTCTATGGTAGATGGTATGAAATGAGAAGGTGTTTGTGGCATTTGTTCGGAAAATTATTAGATGGTTGAACTATTGTTGTTATTTGTTTGAATTATATGAGTTCTAATGCTGCTTCTAGTTGACGTGTGGATGGTTAGGGTTATCTTTAAGATGTATAGAGTTCCATAGTCATGGTTTGTCAGTTCATTGTAGTGTCCTTGGTATCTCATATCCGTTTATTGGAACTCATTCATTCTAGATGCATACCTCGTCACAATTTCATATAGCTCGTGTAAAGATTTCTCTACTGGGCTAGTGTAGCTCAACAAAATCCTTCTTTCAGGTTAAAAAGCTAGACGGTAGCTCGCATTGCATCGTGTGCTCAATGTGGAAGACATTTTTTAGTTACTTAACCTTCTTTGTAATGATTATCCATTGGTTAAAGATGGCAATGTAACTAATAACTTGAGATTTCTTTTGACTAAACCGTTGTAGATTCAAGGAAAACTTGTTCGTACTTGTACTTAAGTAAATTTGGGCCATGGTGCCATGGATGTATTTTTTTAAGCTTGGGGACTTTGTTTGTAAATTAAACAGGTGGAAGATTCTTTTGGGTGTTATCTATGATATGTGAGAGACTTTTATTAAAAATAGCTTATTTATTTATGTTGAAAATCGAGGGCGTGACAATATATATACATATACTACACTATATCTATACTAGATATGACCTACGACTAATATCTAATATAGTATTCTACTTCATCCAAAGTACCATGTACTAACCTAATATACTAATGGACTAATCTTAATTTAATGGATTTTAACACATGGCCACATTTAATATTTAAAACAAACAAGTACATGATTGTCAAGACTAACTATTATCCAATGGATAATAGTTTCTCTAATGGTTAATAACCAATGGGTAATAATGGCTAGGATTCTAGTCTATCGTCCAATGGTTAATAAAACTCCTAACGGTTATTATCCAACGGTTAATACCAAAAGTATAATACTTTGCAATTAAGCACTAAACTAATCTAATCTCGTACTTAGGAAGATTAACCAAGGTTTACCTATTGACCAATGGGTAAAGGAAACTCTAACGCTATTGTCCAATGGATAAAGACAAAAAGGGTAAAATGGTCCATCTAGGGTTAGGTAGAAGTGAAATGGGCATTAAGCTATTCTAACTAATTAATTAAAGACTAACGATACTTAATCTAGGCTTTCATCGCTCGAGTGGTATTTTGGTTTTATCTAGTAGGAAATTGCCCAATAACGGAATATTAAAGCCCAACGGTGCCAAACGCCAAGGCAAGGCGTGAGTGTGGCCAAGGCAGCCTGGTGGCAAAGCGGTGGTTAAACGGTGGCCAGCGATCCGACCAAGCGATGGCCAAGCGACCGGTGGCCAGCGATGTGGCGGCCAAAGCGACCGATGGCCAAGCGATGGCCAAAGCGACCGGTGGCCAAGTAGTGCGGCAAAGCGGTGCTTGGCGGCCCAGCGACCGGTAGCCAGCGGCCAGCGGTAGCCAGCGACCTAGTAAGCGATGGCCAAAGCGACCGGTGGCGTGGCGGCGGCAAAGCGACCGGCAGTGACGACGCCTGGCGAGGCAAGCCCGACGATGAGCCGACGCCAAGGCAAGGCAAGCCTATAGCTTGTCACCAGGCGAGTCTAGCCAAGCCAAAGCAAAAGCAGTCAAGTCATCGGTCAAGGCAAAGACCAAAATTTTACCACATTGGCATCGATGCAACGCTCTAGGTTAGGAAAATGTAACTAAGCCAAATGGTAGTTAGGGCTGCTAACTAATCGGTTGCCATGTAGGATTTCCAGCCGAGAAAATAAATTCTTGGATTTTACTACAATTACCAAGTAACTATACCAAGGTCTTAATAGGCATACTCGCCTTTAGAAAAATGACCTTAATGCCCGGACGATGAATTCCAATCTCCTAAGTCAAAAACCTAATTATGACGGATTATTAATCGCAAAAAGGGATTTATAAAATAAATAAAGAATTAACAAAATTTTATACGTCAATAACGACTGATTTTTTGATGTTAAAAATGAAATCCAAGTATTAAAATAAAATTCAAATTTTTTAGCGAAATTTTTATTGACCAAAAATCAGGGTCGTTACAAGGCTGCAGCGTAGATTAGTTCAAATTTGCTAGGCAATCTTGAAGAGCAGTTTGAATCTGCTAGGCAGCAGCGTAGAGCAGTCCGAGCCTGCTAGGCAATCTTAAGGTGCAGTTTGAATCTGCTAGGCAGCAGCGCAGAACAGTTCAAATTTGCTAGGCAATCTTAAAGAGTAGTTTGAATCTGCTAAGTAGCAGCGCAGAGCAGTCCGAATCTGCTAGGCGATCTTAAGGTGCAGTTTGAATCTGCTAGGCAATAGCACATAGTAGTCTGAATCTGCTAGGCGATCTTAAGGTGCAGTTTGAATCTGCTAGGCAGTAGCGCAGAGCAGTCCGAATCTGCTAGGCGATTTGAAGGAGCAGTTTGAATCTGCTAGGCAGCAGCGCAGAGCAGTCCGAATCTGCTAGGCGATCTTAAGTTGCAGTTTGAATCGGCTAGGCAGCAGTGCAGAGCAGTCCGAATCTGCTAGGTGATCTTAAGGAGCAATTTGAATATGCTAGGCAGCAGCGCAGAGCAGTCCGAATTTGCTAGGCGATCTTAAGGAGCAATTTGAAAGTGCAGAATAGTTCAAATTTGCTAGGCAATCTTAAAGAGTAGTCTGAATCTGCTCGGTAGTAACGCAACACAGTCTAAATATGCTAGGCGATTGCATAGAGTAGTCTGAATCTGCTAGGCAATCCTAAGGAGCAATTAAAATCTACTCCATAGCCGCGCAGCGCAATGCAGTCTAAACCTGCTAGGCGACCACGTAGAGCAGTCCGAATGTACTAGACAATCTTACGAAGCAGTCTAAATCAGCTCGACAGCAGCGCAGAGCATTTCAAATTTGCTCGGCAGCAGCGCAGCAAAGTCTGAATCTGTTAAGCGATTAGGTGAAGCAGTCTGAATCTGCAAGGCAACCATGCAGAGCAATTCAAAATTGCTATACAACTGCATGGAGTAGTCTAAATTTGTTAGGCAAATCACACAGAGCGGTGCAAATTACTTAGGCTCTCACGAGGGCCTATCTGAATCTGTTAGATGATCATGAAGATCGGTCTAAATTTGTTAGTCGATCACAACGTACTCGAGACTATGAAGGGTCTCAAAGAGAAAGAATGTAGTATTGAAGAAATTGCTTAGCGTATGAAGAAACGTGAGCAAGAAATCAAAGACTGGTATAGATGCCTACGAAAGGTGGAGAATTCAAGTAGTGCTCGAATAGGTAACGAACCAAAAGGCCAAGCACTTTTACGGACAGAAACCTGGAAAGTGTATAGTTATCGAACAACGATGCTCTCATAATAAACCCACGAGGGAGTGATTACGATGAAGGAAGGAATCTACCGAGCAGAATCAAAAGGAGTGAAAATTATATGTTTACAGTTCAAGATTCAAGAGCACGAATTATGATATGTTCTCCTAAGGATGTGATGCTAGAACTGGTTGTTCAACTTGAGCTCAATGCTCCGAATAATGTGGTAGAATACAAAGCCTTGTTGGTCAGGCTACGAAGTGCCCAAAGTACTGAAAGCTAAGAAACTAAGGAAATTTTTGAATGAGACCCCACGAATGGGAAGCTTGGTCCAAACTGGGAGACACCATACAAGGTTATAGAGATAGCTGAGATTGAAGCTTATCGCCTCAAAGTCTTGGATGGGAATTCAATGCTTATGCCATGGAATATACAGATAAGTAGTCGAATTACTTATTGCAATTTATATTTTAGCTATGAGTTGCTATAGGGGAATTATGATTAGAATTCCATAGAAAGTATTCAGCTACGAGTGGTTTTTTGGCAGAATTATGAAAATTTTATTTGTGTTTGGTCCTAGCACGAATAAGCTAAGTATGGCCCCAAAGTCACATAATTTGCCTCCCTACTGGGGAGTAGGGAGAGTGTGCATCCAAATATGAATAAACTTGAAATGAAGCGACAAAACGAAATTTAAAAAATTATTGTTGTTTTTAAAGTTTAAGTACGAATACGACTTAAGAAATAAACTTGAGAACCGAACGAAGTATGAGAAGCTTATGATACAAACGAGTACGATTCTACTCCGAATTTGGCCAAGTATGAATAAACTTAGGCCATGGCAGTGTATAATGCCAAAATCCGATTGAGTACGATTATACTCCGAATTTGGCTAAGTATGAATAAACTTAGGCCATGGAATGAATAATGCCAAAATCCGATTGAGTACGATTATACTTCGAATTTGGCTAAGTATGAATAAACTTAGGCCATGGCAGTGTATGATGCCAAAATCCGATTGAGTACGATTATACTCCGAATTTGGCTAAGTATGAATAAACTTAGGCCATGGCAATGAATAATGCCAAAATGCGATCGAGTACGATTATACTCTAAATTTGGCTAAGTATGAATAAACTTAGGCCATGGCATTGAATGATGCCAAAATGCGATCGAGTACAATCATACTCTAAATTTGGCTGAGTATGAATAAACTTAGGCCATGGCAATGAATGATGCCAAAATCCGATCGAGTACGATCATACTCTAAATTTGGCTGAGTATGAATAAACTTAGGCCATGGCAATGAACAATGCCAAAATCCGATCGAGTACGATCAAACTCAAAATTTGGCTAAATATGAATAAACTTAGTCCATGGCAATGAATCATGCCAAAATCCGATCGAGTACGATCATACTTTAAATTTGGCTAAGTATGAATAAACTTAGGCCAGGGCAATGAATAATGCCAAAATCCGATCGAGTCCGATCAAACTCCAAATTTGGCTAAGTATGAATAAACTTAGGTCATGGCAGTGTATAGTGCCAAAATTAGAGTGAGTGCGAACATACTCCGAATTTGGATAAGTGTGAATAAAATTAGGCTTAAGCAATGAACATTACGTGATTATGAGGAGTTACGAATAAAATTCATTTGTTACATTTTTAAACTACAAGTTAGTTGCAAAGGGTTATGAAAAACATTCCTTTGAGTTTGAGTTATGAATAAAATTCTCTTTTCTGATAATGAAAATTGAGTTTGTTAACTATGAATATGGTTTCCAAAAGAAAGGAACTTTTCGTTCCCATATTGGGGAGCAGTGGTTGGGTATACCATACTATATACGAAATAATAGCTAAGATCATACTATATACGAAATAATAGCTAAGTCAGAAAAACTTAGGTGCGTATTAATAAATGCACAAATTTGCTAAATCTGAGAAACTTAGGTGTGTATGAATAGACGCACAATTTTGCTAAGTCTGAAACACTTAGGTGCGTACGAATAAACACACAAATTTGCTAAGTCTGAAACACTTAGGTGCATACGAATAAATGCACAAATTTGCTAAGTCTGAGAAACTTAGGTGCGTATGAATAGACGCACAAATTTGCTAAGTCGGAAACACTTAGGTGTGTATGAATAGATGCACAAATTTGCTAAGTCTGAAACACTTAGGTGTGTACGAACAAACGCACAAATTTGCTAAGTTTGAGAAACTTAAGTGCGTATGAATAGACACACAAATTTGCTAAGTTTGAAACACTTATGTGCGTACGAACAAGCGCACAACTTTGCTAAATCTTTAAAAGTTAGGTGCGTATGAATAGACGCACAAATTTGCTAAGTATGAAAAGCTTAGAGGTGTGTGAACAAGTATGAGAATTTTAGATGTATACGAGCAAAACACACAAATTTGTTAAAGTATGCAATACTTAACTGTGTACGAATAAACACACAGGTCTGCCAAGTATGAAACTCTTGGGCGAGCAAGCACAGTACAAAAAGTGTGTATGAATGAACGCACGAAATTGGCCAGGCACGAAGGGCCAAGGTCTGTATTTAAATCTGGTAAGGATTAAGTACGGTTGAGGCAAATGAAGATACACACAAACCCGACTAAGTACGAATGCTTAGATGTGTATGAATAAACACCTGAAACTAGGGTGTGTGCATGTAAGCACAACAATACTAAGTATGAGAAACTTAGGAAATTGCTAAGTATGAAACACTTAAAGTTTATGCTCGGATGCACATAGAACAGTTTATTAATAACACTTAGCCCTTGTTCGGTTTAGAACTCCAAATCCAAAATTTTGGAAAAAATTACTTTTTTACTTTTTCTCTCTTTAACTTTTCAATCATTACTCTCATTTTTCACTCTATCTCTCTCTACTTTTTACCTCTCTCCACAATTATTACTCTCATTTCTCTCTCTACCTTTATTCAAAAACACTACTCAAAACCCACAACCGAACAAGGGCTTAGTTATATGTACATGAACAAGCGCGAGATCAAGTCACAAGCGAACGACGACTATGCTTGAGAGTTGCCGAGTACGAGACGCTTAGGCACAGAAGAAGCTAAGAATGAAAAGCTTAAGCTTATGTATGAGATACATAAGATTGATAAGTATGAAAAATTTAAGAAGCTCACACGCAATTTGGACAGCTGCGATCGGCGTCCGAGCATGGTATACTCTGGCCACGAAGGGCCATAAGTCAAAATAACATCATGTAATGGGATTACTTAGTAAGAGCACGAATATTGTACTTGTTTGGTCCTAACAAGAGCATGTTGAGGACACTTTGCCTCCATGTTGGGGAGCAGAGAGCATTCATCAACAATATTCGTTGAGTACTATCAAACTCAGAATCCGACTGAGTGCAAATAAACTTCGGCCAAGACCATGAACGGTGCCAAAATCCAATCAAGTATGATTGAACTCAGAATATTGCTAAGTGCGAGAAAACTTAGGTTATAGCAACGAATATTGCTGAAGACTTACTGAGTATGATTACACTTAGTCCGAAAGCAACGGCTGGCTAAGTAGGAAGACACTTAGGCCAAAAGAAATAAATAATACTAAAAGGAAGCTAAGTATAGACAAACTTAGATAGTTCACCGAGTTTGAACAAGTACGAGCAAAACCTGAGTATGCATATACTTAGGCATACCAAGTGTGAATAAGCTTGGATAATGGCTAAAACATTTATGCTAGAGCAATAAAGATTGTAAAGTATCTGCTGAGTGTGAAAGAACCTGGCCACGAATAGGGCCAATAAAAGGCGATTAAAGGAAATTTGCCTCGCAAAAAGTAATGAATAATGTTGAGATTTGGCTACGTGTGAATACTCTCAGTCTAACAGCAACAAATAAAGCTGAGAAAAGCCAAGTACGAATGCACTTGGGCTGCTACCTAAGTACAAATGAACTTAGATGATTCGCTGAGCATGGTTAGGCTCAAACAGTAAGAGTACGAAAATACTTTGTTGTATTTGGCTATGTCGAGCATAAACAATGGCATATGGATAAGTGCCTTAGGATTGAAAAAATAACCAAGCCCGAAAACTTGGGTGACTACGAGCTAAATTAAAAATGGGTACAAATAAACTTGAACTATGACAACGAAGAATGTCAAAAGTAGACCCCAGTATGGAGGAGTTTGGGGTCTGAGTAGTGAATATTGCTCTGAGCAAATAATGCCGTTAGTATACATAAGTGGGTCTAAGCATGCATGCGCTTAGGCCACGAGCAGTGAATATTGCTCTGAAAATAGCTAGGTGTACATAAACCTGGTCTTGGTAGTGAAGAATGCCAGATTATAACTAAGTGCAAAAAACTTAGGATATATGGGGCCGTCGTGCACAAACTAAGACCCGAACGTGAAAAGGTTTGAAGCCCGAGCATCGAACATTGCTTGAATCATGACAAGCGAAGAATGTCAGATAAAGGCCTAAGCATGAAGAAGTTTGGGGCCCAAGCAATGAACATTGCTCTGATACGAGCAAAGCCCAAGATAAGCTAGGTACGACAAAAACCTAGGCACAACAGTGGATTGGCAAAAAATGAATGAACTAAGCAGATGGCTACGTGTATTGCCAGAGAATTCCCAAGCATAGCAGAAACTTACGAAGCGAAGGTCGAGTCAACTTAGTGCTAAAAGGAAGGTTCTTGAGGCGATGAGCAGTCCTTCAGTGATGGAAATTGCTTTTCTTCCTTTTACGGAGGAGGACTTAGCGTGCGAGATGTAGGTTTGCAATGGGGACGAAATCCCCTGAGTACCCAAGATTAGTGGGGTGACATACGTGAAACGTCACCCCAGACGCCGTTTGTACGTCTCGTTTCAAGAGAACGTTCGCTTGCATCCAATATGAATGGTACGTAGCATGCCGCGAGTAAAGGTGTTACAGAGAAAGCCTGTCCAACCCAAAAAAAATGGAGACGGTTGTGTTGATAGTCGAATTATTGACCCAAGGTCTGAACAAATAAAAAGTTGTTCCAAATGAAGTTTTGGCACAGATAAGGCATTCGATGTGTGGTAGTGCATGGCACAAAGAAGCTTTGACTCATCATCTATCGAAAATAGATGACGGACAAAGCTGGGGAGCAATTGTAGGGAGGTATTCCCAAACAGGCTCAAATAGAGCCCAAACACGTGGTACGTGCGACCATGGTATAAATATGATAGGGGCAGTCACCATTCAAGACAGTGGTCGGCAATATGGACCGGTGACGTGAAGTCATTGGTCCAGGAAGGTTGTATGGGGTCTTGGTCCAGTAAACATGAGAAGTTATTGGACCAAGAGACTAATAAAGGAATAGTGACATCATCAGTCATTGGTCTAAGCAGTTTGTTTGGCAACAAAAGGGCTGAACAGGAGGAGAGCTCCTGAGAAGATATTGGTCCAAGTAGTTGATAAAGGACCAGTTACAAGTGAAGTCATTGGTCTAGGCAGTCTGTTCGGCGATGGGATAGCCGAACAAGGAAAGAACTCCAATCAAGTGCTGGAGCAGAAGGAATACTCTAGGAGGTTCCAGAATAGTGGTATTCCATAAAGGAGTGGGATCCAGAGAATATAGGATCTAGGAAAGATACCCAACGGGAATGGGCTGTTCAGCCAGCTATGGAAAAGAGTCCTGAAAGGACTAAGGTAATAAATTGATAAGGGAACGAGAATCCACGATATTCTGGGTTTCCTATGCGAGGTAGGAAACCTATGGCAATTAGGATGCTTGGGCCGCAAGCATACGAACATCTATAAATACGAGGTAAACCTAGAGGTAAAAGGTAAACAGTTGGTGGCAATCGAGTTATTTACCTACTTATAATTAGGGTTTCTTAAGAGTACGTGATACTGACTTTGGCATCGGAGGGCCTTTGCCGGCGAGAGGCAAAGGTGCGCTCACCCCTGTTTGTTTTGCAGTTAGGATTCCAGCGGAAGGCTAGGGTTCCGGCGACCAAAAAGCTAGAGTCAGCACTAAGTGGATTTTTTCCCCTTACAATATTAGTGCTGTTTGGATAGGAAATGTACCGTAAGATTGATTGGAGTATCGTGGGCTATAGAGGATAATGTGGTGAGTGTTATGGGTAGACATGAGTTTATCTAGTGATCCGATGGATGGGATTATGACTCGTATCCTCGTGCTTCGACTTGTTGATCTCCCTAGGTTCCTTTGGCACTCGTTCTGTAAGATTCTCGTTTAGAACCTAGCGGGTGGTGTGTCGGGGAGTCGTCGTGGGTTTGGTATGTGACGTAGGGCGTCGTAATAGACTCAGAGTAATAACGTGAATTTAATGTATGTATTAATATCCGACGGGACATGTTTAAGAGTTGTAACACGTTGTTGATGATGTATAAACGAATGTGAACTTGGGAAACGATGTCTGCTTATATACGGATTGATAGTGCATTTGTGTTTGCAAGAGTTGTGGATTTTGAATTGAGGGTCCTGCAATGCAAGGTGTGGTAATGCGGAGACTCTAGAGGGCCCACAACGCAAGGTGTGGTAATGTGAAAACCCGGGTAGGAGTTCATTGTATGTAAGGTGTTGCAAGGCAGTTGAACTTCTCATAACATGAAGAATGTTGTAGTTGACGTTAGAAGTATATGTTGTTACTTGAATTGTTGTTGCTTGAAATGGTGGTCGCTAAAGAAAGAGATGATCGATTGATTCTATCGAAGTTTTTGAAAAGAAAAGGAATTTAGTTTTAGGAAAAGGATTTTTATGAAAAATCCTCCGGCTATTCTTGAGAGAATCAACGGTTTCCGGTCTTCGTGCGCAGAATTAACAGACTCCGGCTATCCAAGCTAGAATCAACGGAGCTTAGCCCGTAAAGGTCGAGAGTTTTCTTGAGAGTATTTTTGGCAACCAAAAAGGAACATTTTTATGAAAAGGGGCTTAATGATGAATGGTAATAAATGAGGAAGTTAGTTGTGGTGTTCGTTGAGAAATCTTAAAACGGTATGAGAAATTGTCGTATGTTATTTGGATGGATGTGTGTGTTGAATGCTACTTCTAGCTTGATGTATGAACGGTTAGGGATAACTATAAGACGTATAGGATCCCGTAGTCATAGTCTGTCTGTTCATCGTGGTGCTCCTTTATATCTCTTGTTCGTCTCATTGGACTCATTCACTCTTATTGCATGTTTCATCACATTTACTTATAGCTTGTGTATAGAATTCTCTACTAGGCTAGTGTAGCTCAACATATCATTTTCAGGTAAGAAGCAAGGAAGTTGACGTGGAGTGCATGGTGTGCATACTTGACTTCATATCTTTTGAAAGCCGTCATCGAGAAGTGGTTCTATCATCTTTTGTGTTCTTTTTTTTAAAAGATGTAATTGTAATTTCTTTTGAACTATTTTTACTTTGGATATCTTGTAACCTCAAAATTTACCGTCTTTGACTACCTACGGAAATTTGAAATTTGGACTGTAGTGCCAATGTTGTAAATCTCTAAACTCGGGGACTTAATTTGTAATTGATCATTTGGGAACTCTCTTTTGGGTATTATCTGTGATATGCGAGAGACTTTTACTAAAAATGGATTATTTATTTATGTTGAAAATCGATGGCGTGACAGTACGTGTCATTTTTCAATTGATTATATCTTGTAATCTGTTATGTTTTACATCATTTTGAAAATATTATGTGATAAAACTAATTGAGATCTACATTGGATATACAATTCATTATCCATTTAAAGATAAGACTAGTTTTTTTATCCGGTTAGAATAGAATGAGTTACTATTAAATTGGGACGGAGGGAGTAATGAATAACAATTGAATATTAATCCATTATGTAAAAGGATGACTTTTAGTATAAATTTCTAATAATACCGATGAACAATTTTTGGAAGTTGACGGCATTTGGACAAGATCTTTCGAATTTGAATTTTCGAATTTTGACTAAGCATGAGGTGCTTCAAGAATGCTGGTAGAAATTTTACCTCTTATGCAAGATATTTTGATCAGATTTCAGCCTTCCAGGTTACTGTAATTATTGGGACCAATGGTTTTGATAATGGACAAAAATAAACAATGTGGGATTTGAACTAAATGAATAATCAAAATCTGATATTGCAAGTTTTGACTATTCACGTTCGATTATTACTTTGTGAATACTCTAAGGTGATGAGTTTTAGGGGAATTCAAACTAACTATGTCACACCCTCGATTTTCAACATAAATAAACAATCCTTTTCAGAAATAAGACCTTCGCATAACATAAGTAATACCCCAAAAGAGTTTCCACCTGTTTAGTTTACAAACCATGTTCCCAAGTTTAAAGATGTACACCATTGGCACTCCGGCCCAAAATAAGCTCAAGTACAAAGTACGGACAAGTTCTTAACTTACAAATGATTTAATTCAAAGGAAATCTAGAGGAATTAGTTACAAATGCATCTTTATCAAAAGAAAGTCATTACAAAGATGATTAACTAAATGGGTTAGCTTCCAAAAGTCTTCCACATCCAAGCACATGATGCATGCAAGCTATTGTCTAGCATTTGAACCTGAAAATGATAATAGGTTGAACTACACTAGCCCAGTAGAAAAATCTCTACAAAATATATATGTGGATGAGATGACAAGCGTGGATGTAGACACCCCAATATGGATCTCCCGATCGTTTTACGGTTTCTTGTTTCCCCAATGATGAATCGGATCAAAACGGCCTTGAGAATGGAATGGATTGAGCTTGGAGTGCTTGGAACCCCTCTTGAACCTTTTGAACCTCGAAACCCTAGGTCAAAACCCTAGCCAAGGTTTGACCAGCGCGCTTGTCTGTGACTCTCTCGCGCGATGATGAGCTTGCCAAGTGTTAGTCAAAGTCAAAGCATTGACTGTTGACCATCGCGCGATGGCTTGCTCCCTCGCGCGCTTGTCCCACTACGTCGCGCGATGGTTGGAACCTGTCCCCATCACCTTTTTCCAGCTGGATTTTGTGATCATCAGGGGGTCTACGGGGCTGTAGAACCCCGTTTTCCACCAAAACAACTATTGGCGGTGACTGCATGGGTTGCTCATCCCCACACAACTACTCCCATCACCTTGTTGGTCCCTTTCTCCACCAAGTTAGGCTGGCCAGCTTTGTTGGCTGGTTGCTAGGCCAAGTTCTCCACCAACCTTACACCTTCCAATCTACTATATATACTCCATTGGTCTTCCAAGTTGAAGGGTTACCAAAAATCAAGGCAAAAAGGCACACAAACCCCTAATACACTTGATACTCCTTAATCCTTGCCACTTCCATACACTCATTTCTCAAGCACTACAACCTTGTTCAATACATTTCAAAACCACTCAAACAAAGGTATAAACCTTTACCTATTTTCTATTTGATCCCTAAGGGGGGCTGGCAGGGCCAAGGCTGGTAATCAATACCAGTCCTGGCTCTAAAGTCAGCAAAGTTACAAGAAATTGTGAAACTGGTTGACCCTCGGGCGATGGACGCGCTTATGCGCGCGCTTGTCATGAGTTGCACGCGATGGTCGTGTGAGGGTGGGATGCTGGTTGTTTCTTGTTTTTAATTATATTATAAATCACTGTGGTGCATGTTAAAAACTGTTTTGCTATTTTGCATGATAAAATCCATAGTTTAGCACAATATGCTTTCCTGTCTAGTTTGGAATGCCCTTAGGTAGCTTATGAATATGTATAAGAGCCCAAGCATGAAAAGCAATTCCTGAAAGTCCAGTCAGGTCCCTCGCATTAGTGTCTCACTCTGTTGCACGATGGTCATGTGATTTCCAGTGGTTGCCCTTGCACGGGCAACTAGGGCGTAGGCCCCTGTTTATTCACCCCCACTGTTTAGGGGCTGTATTTCTATTTTATTTATGTCTGTTTGTAATCTTATTTGCATGCCAGTACATATAAATTGCTTGGTTTGGCCCCTGGGTGAGCACTGGTCCTTCCAGAGCCAAGAAGGGGATGGAATTCAACCTGTGGTGAGTCATGAGCCCTCGCGCGTCGGAGTGGGTGTGTCGCGCGATGGTCAGCTTGCATGCACGTAGATCCATGAATGCAAGCTGGCTGTTGTGTTCATCAAACTCACTCCATGTGTAGTTTTGATGTTCTAATCAGAAGGTGGGGTTTTATCCCATTTATTTTACAAATATTCCATCCATCCATGCTATATTGGATCACATCTTGCAAATCGTGTTATAGTATTAATCCCCGATTAACTGTTCCCTGCCCTAATTGGCTAAATATTGATTAATAAAAGAAGAATCACAAATAATTTCACAAAATGCTTAAGTAAAGACCGATCTCCGGATTGGGTGAAAGGGGTGCCTTAAAACCCTTCCCCTCTCGTAACCTGGCTCCCGAACCCAGATATGGTTATGACGGACTGATTGATTCACTTTTTCAAATTAAATAGCATGGCAGGTGCTTCGAAATACGGTTCCTTGGGTGTCGGACCTTCAAAACCCGAGTGGCGACTCTGTATTCCGAGGGCTTGCTTCTCCGCTTGCGTTCCCTCGATTTTTGGGCCGCTTCAGAAAGGAACGGAATCCTTCTCTAAGGGCATGCTGCCCACAGTGGCGACTCTGCTGGGGAACATCGAACTGATATTAATCCATACTTAGAGTTTAATACGCTTGTGATCAATTCCTTAAAAGTCTGTCAAAATGGTGAGTTTCGCGCTGCCGAAGGTTGGAATGGTGATTTAACAGGACCTCGTGTCCGGCCAATCTGATTTGGGACTTTTTCAATTGTTCACTTGCGTAGTTTCCTCTAAAGATGGACTAAATAAAGTGAGCTAAATTTGAAAAAGCATTTTGTGATTTTGTGATTCTTCTTCTTCTTAAATCAATTTCTAGCATTCTCATTTGCATCGATGTGTGATAAGCCTCGTTGGATCGTTTTGGCAATCCGAGACGGTTTACCGGAGACCGGGGACCATGAATGACCAACAACCTTCTACGATGATGGGTTATTCTACCGTTCAACTGTTGCTATGCGGTTACGCGGGCAACGGGAGGTATATCTTTAGCCTTAGTCCGAGGAACCTGTTACAAGACAAAACCGGCCTTTGCATATACAAAGCACTAGAACTCTCCAAACTAGGACTAGTACCTACAGGGTAACATTTATTTACATCTAACCCCATATACTGTCTATGTGTTACTGCTTTTCCTATCACATGTACTGTACATACATACCATTTTTGCGTAGGAGCATGTTTAGGGCGGCTTCTAGGTTCTCGATCAGTCAAGTCTGTCTTAAAATTATTAGGACACTGCTATGGCCCGATAAGGAGTCATGCATCTCGATTATGCGTGTTTTCAAATTTCAAACCCTTAGAACAATGGGACTTTAGGAAATCAAAACCTTTCTACACCCTTGTCTATATGCCTGGTGGAGGTTTCAAACAGAGAACGAGGAACAATAGGGAGAATGCCATGATGCTTACACCAGTAAAGGTAACAAGTGCCTCGCCACTTACACCTCCCGGCTAACAGCGCTGTGCCGCTCAAGCCACCATGGTTATGATATCATGACATTCATACCGAGTTGTTCCGACTCCAAAAGTTGAAATCTCAAACAGTGGAATAGCCAAAGGTTTAGGTTTCTTTTGACATCTTTTAGCCTTATTTGTTTCAAGTAAGGGTACACATTCAAAAAGAATTCTAAGGGTTTTGATAGTGTCTGAATGTCTTGAGACAGACTCATCTTCTAGTTCTAGAGTCTAAGGCGACGCTGGCTACATCTATGCTTTAGTCTTTTATTTAGATTAAAGTTGCTGCAGGACCCCTATTAAGCCTTCTTTTGCTTTACTGCAAGTTCTGAACCATTGCACCGCCAAGGAAAGTATCAAGGCAAAAGGGCAAACCCGCTTGGGAATGTCTGCATCTGAATCCGGTTCAAAGGCTTGTCAGATTTGAATCCCAGTCAGTCACCACGAAAGACTCTCCGCTTTCTCCATTGGCCGCTCAACAGTCAGGCTCACCATCAATCCAACGGGACGGACAGCCAGCCTCCCCGTCCTCTGCATCAAGTACTTTCGAAACCCCTATCATGTCAGGACAGCCACTCGTACAACCTCTCTCTCTGGAAGACATTCTCATGAACCTTCAGGCTAGCATCACGACCATTTAGCAAAGGGCCACTCAGACGAATGCCAACATTGCTCGCTTGAATGACCTCTTTGACATTCGTCTTCCCCCAATTGTCCAAGAAGAGGGCGACATTGATGAGGATGGTCATGCGCAGCCCATCATGGTTGAAGATCCGAATAATCTGGGGCGCCTTATTGTGCAACCCAACCCTAGGGTGATCTGCGCGCCTGCTGCAAAACCCTTATTCGGCAGGCGACATGCCTGTTGCAAATCTTGATATCACTGCACTCATGGCCAAGATGGCAAAACTGGAGGAGTCAATCTCTAAATCTGAAAAGATCAACACCGAAGGAATTGATCTGGACTGCCTTTGCCTATATCCCAATGCCAAGCTTCCCGAGAAGTTCAAAATGCCAGACTTGGCTAAATTCAATGGAAGTGGTGACCCCAAGACTCACGTTTACTGTTACCATGCCGCCATGAAGCTACTTTCAAATGAGCCTGAGGCCATGTCACAACTATTTCCACAGACCCTCTCAGGCCCTACTTTTCATTGGTTCTTATCGCTCGACATTGCCAAAAGAAGGACCTGGGGGGACATTGGGGCTGCGTTTATTTCGTAGTACAGCTATAATTCTCGGCTGAAGATGACCACTCGGGAACTAGAGTCCACCAAAATGGAAGCAAATGAGTCCTTTGTAGACTTTGTCAAAAGGTGGAGAGCCAAGGCTGCTCTAATGACTGAGCACCCCAGTGAGAAGGATCAACTCCGCATTATCTCTTGCAATCTCCAGCCGGACTACGCTAGGCACCTGGTTCTTGCTCAAGCGTCCGCTAACTTTGAAACCTTCTTCGACTCTGATCTGGCCATCGAGGGTGCACTGTAAAGCGGGATACTTTCAAAGGGGGAATCTTCTAACCCTCCAAAATCAAAGCCTCGGGCATACTCTGGGAATATCAATGCACTGTTTGGAGGTGGAACTTACTCCAATACGGCAACCAGCGGCACAAACGCCACTTCCTCCAACACTACCAACCACATCACTGATGTCAACGAGGTGCAAACACTGCAGAACAATCGGCCTCGTAATCAACCCCGCAGTTTCTCCTCGTTTGAGGCACCTTTATCATCAGTCATGGAGAAGTTAGTCAAGTCAGGGCATCTAAAGCCCCTTGATCCAACCCCTCTACCTAAAAACCCTCCACCTACCTTTAAAGCTAATCTTTACTGTGCCTATCATCAGGGAGTCGGCCATCTCACAAATTCCTGTTTCCGTCTCCGACATGCAATTCAGGATCTTATAGATGAGGGGACTCTCCATGCTCCACCTCCACCCTCCTAAAAGCCAAACAACCTTTCAAACTCCATGCCTAATCATAAAGTTGTCCCACATATCAGCCAGTATCTCTTAGCTCCACTAAAATCAACCCCAACTCTGCCATATTTGACCCCACCAGCCATATAATCTCAACAGATCAACCCAGGCCAGTTGTATCTCCTCCACTTGAACCTCGTGTCAAAGTTTCCTACATACATATAGAGAGGAAGGCCAGCTTTCTGACACTGATGCACCTTTGGGACGCCTGCAGAATGGGGTGTTTGTCTTCAACGCATCTATCAGCGACCTCTTCCATCAGTCAATTCCCGCTGTGCAGCTCACTTCTGCCTCTTCACTTGACAGCCCATACTTCAACATAACTGACCTTAACCCATCTCCTAGTCTGTTGGATCGGTTTCGGCCTAATGAGCTTCTTCCAAAAGTCGGCACGCAAGCCGCGGGTTGGGCCATCGCAGACAACATGGACTATGCCATTCCTATAATCAATGAGTGGTTAGGACTCGAGCTAGATGGATTCCCACCACAGCTTGAATATCTCCCGTTTGATCAAGCCTGGTATGATGGCTGGATGGCTAGCCATGAGGCCGTGATGCACATCCTTTGGATGGCATCTCCTTATACATGCTATTTCAGCAGGCTGAACCTTTGGTTCCTGAAGAAGAATACTACTGGGACCCCGAGCCGACTTGGCAGGCTCCCATGGATTTGGACCCAAATCCCCTACAAGGCTATGCCATACCGGATTTCATGACGCACTACGTGGAAGATGATCTAGTTCAGGAAGATCCTCGGGTTCTGGGAGATCATGTTTCCACTTTCAGCTCAGTCTTTGACGCAGTTTGTGATACTGATCATGATCCCTGTTCTTATATTGTTAGTGAGGAATTCCCACGCCCCGACATTCCTTATCCCAATAACAGGGACTGCATCGTTATGGTTATGGATCTTGTTCCGCCTGCTAACCTTTGGGATGTCGATGTGATAGTTGATAGTCAGGTTGGGACAGAAGTCTAGGCAGTTAACCGTTCTTTAGCAGAGGATGGACTTTGGGATGTTCCTTTTATGGCCAATCCGAATTCTATCACTGAAGTTGCAGCGGTCACGGATTTGAGTTTCTGGGACTTACTGATGAAGGACTTAGCTGAAGATTTGGGATTGGATGTCGAGGTACCTACGGTCGTACTAGCCACTGACAAAGGGAAACGTATACTGGGGGAAGTCCCTGCTGATCTTTGGGATGTAAATGAAGACCCTATGGTCGTGCCTTCTTTGGGGAACATTCATAACGTTACGAGGAGTGGACGGATCTTTCAGCCTGCTAAGCTACAGACTGGGAATTCGTCCAACCTTTTTAATCAAAGAAACGAAACCTCTGATTTCCCAAGGTCTGCACCACTTGAGGTATCAGCAGGCTTGCCGAATGCTGACTTGGTCCAAAGACAACTTGAGCAGATTCCCCCTGCTATATCAATCTGGGGACTAATCTATTCCTCCCGAGAGCACCGTCAGAAATTGTGCCATGCTCTCTCCCGCCTCGAAGTTCAGGCTGACATCGCTCGTGAGACAGTGGTGTCTCTCATCCTCCCTCCTACCTCCAAGCACACTGTGGTCTTTACTGACAAAGACCTACTAGTTGAAGGGGTCGATCACAACCGCCCCTTGCACATCACTGTCAAATGCCGAGGACTCTGGGTTCCTACTGTCCTCATTGATAACGGCTCAGCTATCAACGTTGTGGGCTACCACAGCCCCGGGTGGTTTCGGGGCGGCCCATTAGGAAACGCCACACCTTTTTGAATCGATTTGAAAAAGTTTGAAGAGTCGCCACCCGGATTTGTGGTTCGCCACCCGAGAAACCGTTTTGTCTGAAAATGATTGATTTGAATTGAAAACCAGAGATTTGTTTAAGGGTTCGGAAGCCACGTTACGAGGGAGGAAGGGTTTTACGGCACCCCCCTCGCCCGATTCAAAATCGGTCTCTACTAATCGTTTGTGGGTTTTTCAAAAGGGATTTTGTTTCATCGAGAAGCTAGCATTTATTTACAGATGCATCAGGTACAGAGGAGTGCATGCATGTATACAGTGAGTAAATGAAGAATGGTAATGAAATGCAAAGATGTTAAAAGCTGGGAGACCCTGTCACTGATTCACTCTCGAGCGCTTGGGAGTATTGCATGCCCAACCTGCAAATTATGTTAGTACAACAGAATACAACAGAATACAATATTGAGAATATAAACTAAAATGATCTCAAGCATGAACCAGGCTCAACAGGAAACTTGGTAGATCAGGATCAAACCCCATTCCACCAAGTCATGCGTACTTACCCTTCGAGAAAAGTGGTTTTACAGTTCAAAAGACTAAAGGGTCACATGTAAGGCATGCAACAGCAGTACGAGAACTAAAAAAGAGGGAGACATGGATAAAATGGCATGCAGAAAACTCCCGAGCGCTCTGAAGTAGATTCGAGCGCTCTAGAGTGAGCTGCACTCCCAGCTGATCTCGACCAACCATTGCCCTTGCTTTAATGTTTTCATGTAACAGATCTATTTATTCATTTTGCATGCCAAAGGTTCCTCTTTTTAATCTACTGAAAAACATGTTTTTGCATTTCTTTTACATGAAAATGATCCTTATCTTTTTTTGGAAATCAGATCAGATACAACAAAAACATTTTAAGAAGACCCTTTTTGCTTGAGACCTGCCTCTATATCCCTTGCATGTTAGTTTAAGTGCTAGAAAAATGGAAACTGGGGCTGGCACCACTCTTGAGTGCTCTAGAGTAGTCCCGAGCGCTCGAAAGTGTTGCCAGTGCTGCATGCATGGAAAACAGTCGTGACCCTTTGCTCTTGCTTTAACACTAAGGCTCTCCCATCACACTTCCAGTATTGAGGACTGGAGTGAGCTGGGAAGCCTCCCTCAGAAGGGAAGAAACAGCCCTGCTTTTGGTTGACACCGAAGTGTGAGGCTTCTACCTTTTGCTTGGAACTTTGCTCCTTGGAAGAGGGGTTTAGAAGATGGGAAAGAAATGAAAACTTCAGGAGATCAGAAGCTGATAATGATCTGAACCCCTTTCATCTTCTTGCTACCTTGGATTTTTTGTTTGTTTTTGCTTTTGAAAATGGGATTTTTGCTTCCAAGGGGATGAGAACTGGTCTCTTTGACTTGAACTGTTAGAGAGGAGGGACTCTAGAGAGAGAGAGAGTTCGTGGTCCTACTGAAGACCAGCCCTCCCTTTTTATAGCCCAACATAGCACATGGTTTAATTTGGGAAAATATTATTTGATATCAAAATGAAATCTTCCTCTCTGACTCACCTCTGACTGAGGTTGAGTGTGGTCTAAGGCAAAGACCCGTTCAAACGGCTGAAATGATGGCTGCAAGGATAGTGGGGAAGCTCCAACATCCATTGGGCAGTACAAAAGTCTCGAGCGCTTGAGAGTGATCTCGAGCGCTTGGGACTTCACTCTCGAGCGCTCGAGAGTTGACTGGTCCAAGGTTTTGAAAAATGCTCTGGAGCGCATGAGATTGATCCAGAGCTTGAAAGCCACTTTTACATTTTATTTCCCTCTTAAAGTCCTTCACGGAGCATTGTGCCATCAGCCCAAGGCCTGTTTAATCCAATTTCATCATTAGGGAGCCTTCGGGCCACAAATTAAGGAAATTCAAAATGTCCAAATTGGGGTGTCTATAGTTGCCCCTCTTTGGATGGCGCTCGGCATCATGTCTGGATGCGAGTGACATTCAAAGATTGAGACAACCCAATTCGGGCCACGTCAAACCCTTAATTTCCAACACAAATGCAAGTAAAAGCGTTTGATGCATGCGGTCGCGTCCTTTCAGATTGCCTACGTACCCTTCCCTGCAGGGATCAGACCAACGTTGTTCTTTGGGGCAAATGCAAGCACGTGCGATGCATGCACAAGACCTCGACAAGAAAAATGCTTGAAGAGTCCACCTGTTGCTCTGTTTGGCAGACAGAAAATGCAAGCACGTGTGATGCATGCACGAGAAATGATCGATACTAGTTTAATAAACTGCGGGGTCCACCTGTTGCGCTGTTTGGCGGATGCAAATGCAAGCACATGTGATGCATGCACGAAAAATAATCGACACGAGTTTACTAAGATAAGCGCATGAAAGGTCCACCTGTTGCTCTGTTAGGCGGACGCAAGCAAGGGTAGAAATACCTGCAAACATGTAGAAATTAGTATAAATAGCCAAATTTCGATCGACTACCAAGTGAGACACCAATTTGTGAAGCATGAGGTTAAGAACACATCACCGATGGAGGCTCGCGTTCCAAAGTCTCGTTCGACGCGATTGAAAACAGGACTGAGATTGATTTTGTAAGAAGGAAGAGAAAGCTAAGAAGGCTTTAGCGGCGAGGATAGGCACGGGACGACAAGGGACCGGTACGGAGGCTGAGGATATATCTCAGCGCTCAGAACCACTCCCAAGCGCTCGGGAGTGGTCTCGAGCGCTCGAGACTACTGCTGGGGGCTGCTGTCCTTTTCATCTTCTTCACTAGTTCAAGGGTTCAAAACCCATTCTAGAGCGCTTGAGAACCAGAGCAGCGGTACACTTCTGAAACTCGATCGCGCACTCTCTTTCTCAGGCAAACCCTCTCTCACACACTCGACTGATCTCTCTCTCTTCTCTCCATCTCAGACTCTCTCATTCCCCCAAAACGGATCGGGCTCGAGACCTTGAGATCTCTACGATCTTCCACTGGGCTGTTGTGTGCCAGGAGGTGCGGATCAACCGAAGTAAGAAGGCTTGGGGAGTGGAGGAACCGAGGATGGCTAGCGGTGGTGACAGGGAGACGACGCCCAGCCGTGAGGCGGCGGCGGTGGAGGTTGTGGTGGCGACGGAGGAGGTCAACAGGGCCAGGAGCGAGGGCGTGGTGAGGATGGAGGAGGCCGGTGAAGTTCTGGCAGCAAGGGAGGACACAGGTGGAAGCGATGAGGGGCTGCCCAGCCGCGAAGAGGCAGCGGCTGTGGCGGCGACCGAGGAGACCAGTAGCAGAGCTGCCACGCCAGCCCAGGAGGGGGTGGTCAGTGAGGGTCTGATTACAGAGGTCGAGGTCGACAGGGGCACAGGGGGAGCAGAGAGTACCAACGGGGGTTTGGCGGTGGTAGGAGGCATTAGTGATAGCGGGGCTGTGCGAGGAGAGGGTGACAGCGGCGAGCTGGCCATGGGCAGCGGTGGTACACTGGGCAGTGGATGAGGTGGCACGAGTAGTGGGGGAGGAGCTATGGGCACTCCTCATACTCCTACAGTAGAGGATTTGCTTGTGGCCGCGGAGCGGGCCGGGGACAAGGTGGTGACAGCCGGGCGCGTCATCGCGACGTCGGTACTGAGGGCGACGGCTGTTGAGCCGAGGGTTGGAGACAGTGGGATCAGTGCTTCCTACACGGTTCCACTCACGGAGGGAGACTTCTTGGACAGCGCAAGGCCACAGGATATACTGGATGCCCTTGGTCTCGACACCGGGATGAGAGAGGTGCTGAGGGACGCGCGGTCCACGGAGGGTCAAACCTCGGCTTTTCTGCTAGGAGCTCTGCTGAGCGATGCTGGGGTATCAGGTGTTGGAGGACTCGGAGCAGAGTCGGAGATGGAGTTGGGGGGGGAGCCGGAGGCAGAGGTGGTGATCGAGGAGCGAGTTACTGCAGTCACTGAGGTGAAGGCCTACTTGGCCCGTGCATGACCTGGGTTTACGTCAGATGCTTACGCACCGCGGTTACACTTCTTCGAGCCGTCGGGGATGACTAGCTATACTCCTGCTCGGACGGATTATCCTGAGGACCTGCTTCTCCGAGATCGAGCCTCACACATCTCTTCTAGATGGACGATGGTATGACTTTAATAGTTTACCTTTTCTGCATTAGACTTGCTTTCCTGAATCAATTGTTGCTTACTGACGCTATCTCTTTGCTCTGTTGAAATAGCGTACCAAGGATATTTACGGCCACGGGGGTTCAGGTCACTCATTGCAGCATTTCAAGGCGTTGCCCCGGAGAGTGCGGGAGCTGGTGGAGGAGGCCGGCTTTGGGCCATTCATCCAGCTGTTGACGGCGGTGAGGGTCGACCGTGCAGTTATGACGGCACTGGCGGAGCGGTGGTGGGACACCACCAACACGTTCCACCTCCGTTTCGGGGAGATGACGGTGACTCCACTTGACTTCGCAGCTATTACGGGGCTCCGGGTTGGAGGCGAGCCGATTCCTTTCGACCCGAGCATAGACCTAGATGATGCAACCCTGAGGTGGTTCCTCGGACGGGTTCCGCGCCATAGTGGCAGAGTACGGGCAGTTCACAGTGTATTGGGATCACGAGCCAGCAGACGATGCTGAGGTGGCCCAGATGGCCAGGGCTTACTTGCTGTACCTGTTCGGGGCTTCTTCGTTTCTCGCCAGCGATCCCGGTTCACTTGAGCTACTTGGCGGGCTTGGTGGATACGAGGCAAGCTGGGACGATATAGAGGCGGTCTGCTGCTCTGTGCACGCTCTACTGCTTCTTAGGAGCCGCCTCACGTGGAGTGGGGGACACCATAGGCGATTACTGGCTAGTGATTGAGGTATGATGCAATGTCACTGCTTTGCCTTGTTTTGATTGATCGAACTGAATTGAATCGAACATGTGCCTGACTTGAATTGAATCGACTTCCGAAATATGCAGCTTTGGGCTTACGAGGTCTTGGGCATGTTCCCGCCCGAGAACACTTGCACAAATCCGAGCTTGCTTCCACGTGCACTTGCATGGAGTACAGAGTACCGGAGGGCGAAGGAGTGACGTGGACAGGTGATGACTTTCCGGCGCTGGCTGGATAACATCACTGGAGTTAAGGTACGAATGTCGACCTTCCTTTCTTTTCATGCCTGTACTTTCCTTTATAAGATTTGACCATTAATGTATAACAACTGAACGCAGGTTCACTGGGACCGATGGGCCAGGGTGGAGGCTGACTTCCTTCCGAGGAGCCGGGAGGTGACTAGGAGCCGAGTCTTGCTAGAGTGCCCGTTGGGCTGGCAGTGGTACCTGGGGGATCGAGTGACGCGACAGTCACTCGGTCTTCCAGAGTTCGTCGTGCCGGGGCTACTCCCTCCACGGGTGCAGCGGACCGAGACTTATACACGAGCTGAGCTGGAGCGGTATACGGTGCCTGACATTGATCTGGAGCGGCATCTGCGGCGCACATTGGACTATGCGGCTTACAGGGACAGATACTTGGCCAGAGGGAGCTCGAGAGACAGATGGCAGAAGCTGAGGCTAGGGGGGCAGCAGGTGAGGCGGGAGGTGAGGCTGGAGGACGGGGCTGAGGTGGCCGTTCTTCACACGCCAGGGGGAGAGGTGCCAGACCTCCTGTTGGCGGGAGAGGTACTAGGACCTTGGGCCGAGGCGAGAGCAGCTCACAGGTTCCAGAGGCAGCTGCGACATCTGCACCAGCCGGGTTACCGACGCTGGACTGGTCGATAGGGGTGAGGGACCCTTCTGGAGCACGGGCGATGCTAGACATTCCACGCCTTTCGCAGCCGCGGATGCAGCTTCACGCACAGGTATAACACAACTTTGTTTCTTTCCAAGCTTCAAATGTTTCTTGTTCATGCATACATTGCTTTGACTTTTGAACCATCGTGCCGGTGCCGCGAGAATGGGCAAAGCAGGCTATCATGCTGATGGTGGGGATGCGGCAGTTGCTGAAGGACTATGCTAAGGGGAGGACCCTCCAGACCAGACCTGTTCCTGAGCCTGCTCCACCTGTTGCTTCTCAGGTATGAAAATGCAAATGCATGCATATACATTTTATTGGATCTAAAACATGTATGAAATGAATGAATGTTCATGACATGCAGGTGCAGCCACGACGCTCGGCCAGGACACAGCCGCAGGACACCACGAGCCTGCCAGCTTCCACCAGCGCGAGAGGCCGGACAGAGAGTAGGGGCTGGGCAGTTTGAGGTGGTTCCTAGAGTAGCGTCACGGCGGAGACCCGCTCCCGAGGAGTCAGAGGAGGATACAGAGGAGTCGCTTGAGTCACGAGCTTTAGGGTCTACGGACTCGAGTACCGCCTCAGTCCCTTCCGACGATGATGATGATGACGACGGGGACGACGTTGAGAGCTCTGAGTCCGAGGGACACCAGCAGAAGAGGATCCGCCTAGGCTGAGCTTTAGTTTTTTTTTGTTTTGCTAGTCTTTCTTTTGCATGGGCCTGCGTGCCAGCATAGTTGTAGCTTCCAGGCCTGCGTGCCTTGGTTTTCGTTTGGGCCTGCGTGCCCTAGTAGATTGGATTGGGCATGTGTTTGCCCCAGCTTATGTACTCCCTTCTTTGCTCATTGTAAATGCCGCATTTATTTATGAAAATTTGCACTTTTCTCGATTTGCATTCGTTTGCACTCCCTTTAAGAATTGTATTTTATGAAATATGTCCGTCTAGCTTTGAAAGAAAGCAAAGAGCACGCGAATTTCAACCGATACTCTCAAAATGGAATAAAACTTGACACAATCGACTCGACTCATGGAATTTGATTTGAAATGACAGAAATGCCCTTAACGCGGAATTTGCAATCATTAAGGAGAATAATGATTAAACTTGACCGAGATCGGGCACGGGAATGGGACACAAGAGTATTTGATCCAAGTTCATGCTTCCAACGCCGCCATGAATAACGGAATAGGGGCGTTTGAAGGCGAAAATTGATTTCGTAAGCTTCGGCACGCGTTCGATCGCTTCATTCAGTCACTAGCACGCATTAAGACTCGCGCATGCCATTAGACTTGAATAAATACTCTCGACACGAATTTTGACACGTTGACGGGAAGGAAACCATTGGGATTTTGAGGTTTTTCGAGGAATATTCACGAATACTCAAACAAACGGATAACTGGACACGCTGTATTCCCTTTGGAGTAGGTTGAAACTTGTTAAACTGGATGAACCAAGCTTGAGGTGTTATCTCGGGACCAAAAACCAAGGAAGAAACTTGCTGTCAAAATTGTAGAACTCTCGAGCGCTCGAGAGTATTGTCGAGCGCTTGGGAATTAACTCCCGAGCGCTCGGGACTGCTGTGATCTACAGGTTTGTGTTCTCTTCCAAGATGATTTCCCAGCCCTAGCAAGTTGTTTTCTTTTGTATGCACCTTCCCCATGCATCTTGTAATTCACCTTGTGCTGCTTCCCAAGGGTCAGTGGCTTCCCAAAGCAAGCCTAGTGCCTTTCCAATGCTTTTTCAAGCTTTCCAAAGTTTGAATCTTGAAAATATTTTGAAAATGTGGAACATGATGAGTTTCAAGGCTGGTGGGGAAGTGGTGTTGTCTCCCCTAGGCCTTTATAAATACCAGACTCACTTTGGTAAGTCACTCACACTCCATTCCATCATCCATCTCTCAAAAGTCCCATTTCTCATGGCTTTGTTGAACCAAGCCTTGCTTCGCCCTTGGTTGGACAGCCTCGAGGGTATCTACTGGCTGAACTTCTGAGGGCATCACCTTCATGCCTTGAAATACCATCGTGAGATTGCCATCCGTCCTGTGTTGGTGCACGTGGCGGCACGCTTTTGGGATCCTGAAGTGCATGTCTTTAGCTTCGGTTCTCAAGAGCTATGCCCCACCGTCGAGGAATTCCATGCCTATTTGGGCAGCCATGAATCCACCGAGCCAATTGTTCCAATGCTTAGGGAGAGCATGAAGAACATACTAAAAGCCAAGCTGGGTGTCAGTGGGAATGTTGCTGAGTTCTTGACTAGGGGCAATGCCATCAACGTCGTGCAGCTGTACGAGAGATTCAGCCCACCTGGAGACTTAACGGATTTCGAGTATCAAGGTCGCCGGATGACAGCCTGCTGCATTTGCCTCCTGGCGGGCTTCCTGCTGGTTCCATCTGTTGGTCAGCCCAGTGCTCTATTGGTGGGAGTTGCTGCTCAGATCGAAGCTCGCAAAGACGTTGCACCCTTGGTCCTTGCTGAAACCTTGGTGGGGTTAGATGCCGTCCATGCAGGTCGCACAAGGGTTTTTGGTGGTAGCCCGCTGTTGCTGCAGGTTAGGGACCTCACTCAGCTCCCCTTTTTCTATTTCTCACATTCATTTTACCTTGACGCTCGGTTTAGGCTTTATCTGGCTCCTTACTTGTTTTCTCTCTTTTTGGATAGATGTGACTTTGTGACAAGCTGAATTTGCTGACACCGTCGGCGAATGACTGGTGGTATCGAGCGAGCGGATGGAACCGTCCGTTCCAGGTGATGTACAGCAGTGAAGATGACTGGGCTGATTTCCTTGCATCCGCAGAGGAAGATGACATCGCTTGGCGGTGCCATTGGCTGAGACTTCCCGCAATGACTGTGAGCAACATGGGCTCGATGCACGTGTTTGTGGCTGGCTTGACAGGCTTTACCTTCTACTCACCCTTCCGCATCCTTCGTCAGCTTGGGCTTAGTCAAGAAGTGCCGCCGCAAGGATCTGAAGTGCTTCGTCTCCCTCCCTTCACCATTCCGGGCCTTCGGAGTTATGTTCGAATGTGGGAGGCTCGTAGGACTGAGCCAAACGACCCACTTTTCTCAATTGCTTCAACCGGAAGGTACCGCAAATGGCTAAGGAGAGATGTGGAAGCAAGGAGGGGTTAAAAAGCTTACTTTGCCAGTTTTTGAAATAAAAGTTAGGTCTCGTTGTGTGTTTTTCCTTTTTCATGCTCGGCCTGTAATAAAGAAGTAATCTGAATAAAATCGACTGATTAAGGGTTTCCCCCTTTCGGTTCGTTAATCGCATGCACCTTGAAAGAAAGCATTTTGACTTATCAATTTGGACTGGGATTTTTGGAATTTAGGACTGAACCTCAGAGTGAGATTGCCTACGTATCCCTTAAGAAAGGGGAATCAGGCCCATACGTAGTTCAGGCTAGGGTTCGCTCGGGTATTAACACTCTCCTTTTTGCGCTCTAAATTTTGCCTAGTACCGCCCTTTCGAGTTTTCGGCCTAGCGAGCTCTCTTCGACTTTTTGCCTTAACTTTTGCCTAGGCCGCCCTTGCGGGTTTTCGACCTAGCAGGCTTGCTCTAATTTTGCCTAGGACCGCCCGCCCTTGCGGTTTTTGGCCCAGCGAGCTCTTTCAAGGGTAATATCGTTTAAGTTGATCCAAATTGATAAGGTTCGAGAATTCATTGCCGTCGAGGTCGATGATTAATGCTACTCCTCCGGAAAGGATCGACTTGATGATGTACGGCACGACCCATTTTGGTCGGAACTTCCCTCGCAGGTCAAAAACTGGTGCACGAATTTCCTTGACTATCATATCCCCCTCTTGCAGATCTCTCGACTTCACCTTCTTGTTGAATGCTCGAGCGATTCTTCGCTGATAACCCTGAATATGGTACAACGCCTGCAATCTCCTTTCATCAAATAGCATGAGTTCTTCGAACCTCCCACTGATCCATTCAGCTTCATCTATTCCACATTCAGCCATGACCCTTAGCGATGGCAACTCTAGCTCGATGGGGAGAACGGCTTCCATACCGTACACCAAAGAATAGGGTGTTGCCCCTGTCGGTGTGTGGATAGATGTCCGCTATCCCCACAAAGCTAGCGGTAGCTGTTCATGCCAATTCCTAGCCGATTCAACGGCCCTTTCGAGAATGCTCTTGATGGTCTTGTTCGCTCCTTCGACTGCCCCATTCATTTGCGATCGATAAGTGGTCGAGTGATGCACTTGAATCTTGAATTCGTCAAAAAGCTCTAGAACTTTCCCTTTGAAGTGAACACCATTATCAGATACGAAGGCTTGAGGTACCCCATACCGATAAATGATGTTTTGCCTGATGAAGTGAGCCACTTGAACTGCCGTGAGAGTTTTGTACGAGGCTGCTTCAACCCACTTGGTCAAATAATCAACTGCTACCAAGATAAAGCTGTGACCATTAGAAGCTGCGGGCGTGATCCTTCCGATGACATCTATGCCCCAGCCGGAGAATGGCCATGGTGTCGCCATTGGGTGTAACTCCGAGAGAGCTACATGGATAAGATTAGCATGAGTTTTGCAGTTATGACATCGGCGCACATACTCAATGCATTCTGTCTCCATAGTCGACCAATAGTAACCCAACCTCAGAACTTTCTTTGCTAGCATCATTCCATTCATGTGGGGTCCACAAACTCCCTCATGGACTTCTCCATTACCGCTCTCGTGTCATCACCGTGAATGCACAACTTATGAACTCCGCATAGAGATCGCCGGTACAATTTTCCACCGCAGATGATGTATTGAGATGCCAATCGTTGTAAAGCGATCCGATCCTTCCTAGTTGAATCTGCAGGGAACTTTCCTTTTTCAACGAAATTCCAAATATCGTGAAACCACGGGAGTCCATCGTTTGGCTCGTCAATGTTCATGACGTAGTCGTACACGTGCTTCCCTCTTTGCTCAATCATAACAGGTCTTAGTTTCACCCCGATTGGAAGTTCCAACATAGATGCCAAAGTAGCAAGTGCGTCGGTGAAGCGATTCTTCATTCTCGGAACGTGCGTGAAGGTCACCTTATGAAAACTCGGGATGAGCTCATTGAGTTGCTGATGATATGGGTTCATCTTTTCATCCCTAACCCTCCATTCTCTGTTTGCTTGTGATACGACCAGATTAGAATCCCCAATAACTTCTAGTACCTTGACTCCGATTTCGAGTGCAGCTTCCATTCCAACAATAAATGCCTCGTATTCTGCTTCGTTGTTCGTGACTTTGAAATTCAATTTGAAAGCAAGGGGAATATGTGACCCCTCGGGCGAGACTAGCAGTATGCCAATCCCAAAACCCTTCTGATTTGCAGCTCCATCGAAGTACAACGCCCATGTTTCGTCAACTGCAGTCATTACGTCTTCGTCGGGAAATTGAAACTTCGTGTGTTCTGGACCCTCGATCGGGCGATCTGCTAAAAATTCTGCTACTGCTCTTCCTTTCACAGACTTGCGGGTGGCGTACTTGATTTCGAATTCGGCCAATAAGAGCAACCAACGTGCTAACTTACCGGTAAGTGCTGGCTTCTCGAATAGATATTTGAGGGGGTCCATCCGAGAAATCAGTATCACCGAGTAAGACAGCATGTAGTGTCTCAATTTCTTTGTGGCCCACACGAGCGCCCAACATGTCTTCTCCAACGAAGTGTACCGCTCTTCGCTTCCTACCATCTTCTTGCTCAGGTAATAGATTGCCCTTTCAACCCCATCTTCTCCCTCTTGTGCCAGCATGCACCCCATTGATGAGGGCGTGACAGACAAGTATAGGATCAAAGGTTTTCCTAGAATGGGTGGCATCAAGATCGGTGGATTCTGAAGATAACTTCGTACTGCTTCAAAAGCCTTTTGGCATTTGTCATTCCACTCGAATTTGACATCTTTCTTGAGCAAACGAAACAATGGTTCACAGGTCAGAGTCAACTTGGCGATGAATCGACTGATGAATTGAATTTTTCTCAAAAAACATCGGAATTCCTTCTCGGATTGAGGTGGCTCCATCTCAAGAATGGCTTTGATCTTAGAAGGATCCACCTCGATCCCCCTAGTTGTGATCATGAACCCGAGCATTTTGCCAGCGGTGACTCCGAAAGTGCACTTTTGCGGGTTGAGCCGCATCTTGTACTTTCGAATCCTTTCAAAGAACTTCCTCAATGCTGGGAGATGGTCTTTTCTTTCCTTTCCTTTGACTATCATGTCATCTACATACACCTCGACCTCCTTGTGGATCATGTCATGCAACAGTGTGGTGGCACCCCTCTGATACGTAGGACCGGCCTTCTTCAATCCAAATGGCATAACCCGATAACAATATGTCCCCCACTCGGTGATGAATGTGGTCTTTTCCCTGTCTTCCGGAGCTAGGAGAATCTGATTGTACCCCGAGAAGCCATCCATGAAGGAAAGTAGAGTGTGTCCTGCAGTGTTATCAACGAGTACGTCTATGTGCGGCAATGGGAAATCGTCTTTAGGGCTCGCTTTGTTCAGATCTCTGAAATCGACACACACTTTGATTTTTCCGTCCTTTTTGGGGACAGGAACGATGTTGGCTACCCAAGTGGGGTACTCTGTTACGATTAGAAAACTGGCGTCGATTTGTTTTGTGAGCTCTTCTTTATCTTTAATACCCAATCGGGCCGCATTTTCCTTAGTTTTTGCTTAACGGGCTTCGCATCAGGGTAGAGAGGGATTCTGTGCTCGACTATCTCCGGATCGATTCCGGGCATGTCCGCATGGGACCAAGCAAAAACTTGTTTGAATTCTTTCAGTAAATCTGTGACCTCTTGAAGCTCAGTGGGGGATAGCTCGGAACCGACCTGAACCAATCGAGGGTTCCCCTTATCACCCAAGTTTATTGAGATTATTTCTTCTTTTAAAGGCTGAGCATGCCTTTCATTTTCGCAATCGATGAGGGAACGGATCTCCTTGGGGATGTCCCCATCGAGATCTATTCCTTCATCGTCGGGATCTAAACAGTTTATTTCAAAAATCGGCAAGTAAGCGAAAACGTCATTCATTTCACTAACCAGTTCAACAGACGGGGGGAATACAGCGGTTGACTCGAATTCGAAGTGAAGGCTACGACGTGGAGGGCCGATGGGCACAAGCTCCGACTCTGTGGTAGACGACGAGTCAGTGTCGGACTCGGACTCAGACTCAGACTCAGTGTCAGTGCGGTGAGTGCGAGTTACATGTGGTACAAAAGTGCAATTATCATAAATGCCTACAGCCTCCATAATGAGTTTGGAGGGGTCTTCAGTCTCTTCTTCATCTCCAAGCACAAGCACAGCAGCGTCTTCAACCATTTCCTCCGAATCCTTGCCTTCAAACAGGAGTTGGAGACTGCCCAAACCAAAAGCTTCCAGCCAGTCAAGTGCCTCAGATACCTCCTCTATCTTTGCAATTTCTTTATCACTTTCCCAAGTATCATTGGCAAAGATCTCGAAGCCGGGATACTTCTTATTCGATTTGAGATCCACAAAGGGCTCAGGTTCTCCTTGGTACAGCGGCTCTTTTTCCTTCAACTTCGTCTCAATTGCACGGGCTCGGGCACAATTGCGCCACTTCTTTGCTGGATCACTCTTCTTGGCCTCATATCCTAGACCGAAACGGTCGTTACTTCCAGGGAAGTCAGGAAATTCGGGGACACCTTGAGCATAAAGTCCCAAGCCCATACCCGGAGATATTTCATCCTTTTCATAATTTCCAACACTGCGGAGCTCACCAAGAAGCCGTCCTCGGCCCGGATGGTACATACCTTCGAGGTCATAACCGCAAAGCCTCCCATGGCAATGTCTTCCTCTCCATGCATAATTTCAAGCAGCGGGGAATTGTCCTCGGAGTGCAGACGGATGCCTGAGTCTCCATAGATGATCAGGGTTCCAGAGTCTAAACCCAAGATGAGTTTCTGGTGCAATGTTGAGGGCACTCCCATGACATCTGGGCGATGAAGCCAAGGCCTTCCCAATAGGAGATTGAAAGATGCAGGTATTTCCAACACAAAGAATTCGACGGTGGTTTTGAACTTGCCAGTCGCGAGTTCCAAGTTGATTGTCCCTAAGACATCACGACGGGTGTTGTCATAAGCACGGACGCCCAGAGTTGATGGTGTAAAATCCTTGTTTTTGAGGCTGAGAGAATAGGCGGTGCGGAGAGGGCACACGTTAATGGCGGAGCCGTTATCAACAAGGATTGTCGGGGTCCACTTTCCCAAGCACTTCATGGTGATGTGGAGGGGTTTGTTATGATCAGTTCCCTCGGGCGGCAGGTCTTTCTCGGTGAAGGACAAGGTATGCTGGGTGAGGTTCGGGGTTATAAGGGCAATGAGAGCTTCTGGGGCAATATCGGAGGGGACCTCGAACCTGGAAAGGGTGTTCACGAGCTTACGGCGGTGCTCGCGGGAGGCGGCTAACACTCCCCACATGGACATGCGAGCAGGGGTTTCCTGGAGTTGACGGATAATGGGATCAGCGGAGGCTTCAGGGTCAGATTCAAGGAGGGAGTTGAGGTCGATGGACAGTTTGGGCTGAGGAGGTGGGTTTGGTTTTGTGGGGTTAGGAGGGTTGTTTTGTGGAGCTTGAGGGATGGGAATGTTCAGGTTTATGGGATTGACAAGGGCATTCTGCTGCGGCGAAGGGGCTTGGGATGAGCTACCCTATTGGAGGTTGGTAGGTTGGTAGACTCTTCCACTCCTGGTAAGGTTCCCAATTGTCTCAGGGATGGAATCCCACCAAGAGTCCTCCCAAAAGTCGGAGAGATCGGTATCAGCCTTACGTTTTCCCTTATCCAGCTTGGTCTTCTCCAGAGTGTCATTGAGAGTTTCCATTTCCAGGGCATGCCAGATGCTGTCCTCCTCCAGAGAATTCCAGAAGTTGACATTGTTGTTGACGTTATCCTTGTTGCTATCACCAATCTGCAAAGATCCTTCATCCAACATGGCCTTATTGACAGTCAGTTCCTCACCACCAATCCACACGTTCACTAATTCAGACTTTCCCTACAGATCTTCCGGATCCAGCACACAGATGTTGGGCTCATCAGGGATTTCGACTACAGGCTTGAGGAAGAACTCCTCAAAAATGTATTCCTGCGGGAGGAAAAGATAGTCCATGGCGTGGTCCAAAGCATCGGTGTTTCGAGTGAGGCTGACGATGGTCCTGGCGTTGAGTCCTGAGAACATACGGGGATTCATCAGATCCATTTCTTCCACCACTTCTTCTTCCCGGAAAAGGCATGCCAATGACGTCTCATCTAGAGGGTCAGAATCATCCATCCAGTGCCATCCGTTAGGCTCAGGCTCCCATTCCCATTCATCTTTCTCTTCAACAGGTTTGGGCTCCATGAACAGCGCAAATAGAGAATATCCATCCAACGGATCAGCCATCATCTCCTCCCAATTTTGCCTCCATTCTCCATGTTCCAATTCTTCAATTTGGCTGGGGTTAAGTGCCACGGGCCATACTCCAGTGACAAGAGCTCTTTCTTCTACTGCCAAGAAATCCTGTACCAGGTCTTCCCACCTTCTCTGAAAGTCCCATTCCACAGTTTCCAACGCACAGACAGCATCCTTAACTGGCAGTTCGACGGTTGGCTTGGGCTGGGTTGCAGGGATGATGTAAAGGCTGGGGTCAAAGGGTTGGCTTATAGAGATAAGGTTGGTGCGGGGATTGGGGTGTTTTGGAAGTGGGTTCGAGACGGTGTTCGATTTTTGTGGAGGCATGGGGAGGGTTTTATTGTCTATTAGATCTTGGATTGCGTGGCGAAGGCGGAAACAGTTGTCGGTAGGGTGGCCCACGTTCTGATGATAGGCACAGTAGGCATTAGGGTTGTGGGATGCGGGTAGCTTTTGAGGTAAGGGAGTAGGGGTAAGTGGCTTGAGGGTGCCGCTTTCTACCAACTTCTCAAGCACGGCAGAGAGCGGTGCTGAGAACTGAGCGAAAGTGCGGGGCTGGGTACGCGGTTGAGTGGTTTGGGTGGCTATTTGGTTTATCGGCTCGGTTTGGGCTGTATTTGAGTAGGTGCTGGGAAGGTTGGTATAGTTCGAGTTGCCAAACAGGGCGTTGCTGTTTCCGGAGTATACCTTCTTGGGCTTGGGAGCAGGCTCAGGTTTATCGAGGATCCCCAATTGAATTGCTTCTTCGACGGCTAAGCCTGTATCGAAGAATGTTTTAAAGTCGGAGCAAGCTTGGGCCATAACCATATGCTTGGCAAGAGTGGGTTGAAGGTTACAGACAATCATCCGAATTTGGTCCCTGTCGCTCGGTCTATCTTTCATCTGTGCCGCCTTTGCCCTCCACCTTCTCACAAAATCGGCGAAGGCCTCCTTTGCTTCCATCTTCGTTGACTCCAATTCACGGGTGGTTACCTCCAACGGAATGTTGTAGTCGTACTGCGCCACAAAAGTCGCGCATATATCCTCCCAAGAACGCTGCTTTCTCTCATCCAGTGAAGTGAACCAGTGCAGAGCATGTCTCACCAAAGTCTGCGAAAACATCTGTGCCATAGCATCCTTTTCGACTCCCCACATGGAAAGTGCTCCAATGTATCCCGTCAGGTGTGCCTTTGGATCTCCTGTTCCGTCAAACTTAGCGAAATCAATTGGCCTGAACTTTTCTGGGAGCTTCGCGTTAGGAAACAGGCAAAGCTTATTGATGTCAAAACCAGTCGAC
This sequence comes from Rhododendron molle, assembly GCA_025413875.1. Classification (NCBI taxonomy): domain Eukaryota; kingdom Viridiplantae; phylum Streptophyta; class Magnoliopsida; order Ericales; family Ericaceae; genus Rhododendron; species Rhododendron molle. The sequence continues at coordinate 44,417,192 of CM046391.1, forward strand.
GCTATCTTCTCATTTCTTGCAACGGATTCCTCTAGTTGGGTGAGCTTTGCCAATATTGCCGCCATCTCGGGGTTTTGCAGAGTTTCCAAATCAAAGACCAGCTGCTCCGGGTTTGGATTCGGATTTGGGTTAGGGTCGAAGTTTAAATTGGGGATTGGGTTTGGATTTGGAATGGGGTTCGGGTTTGGAATAGGGTTTTGTGGTGGAAGGCATCGTGCAACCCAGTGATCATCATCATGAGTTGGGCAATTTGGTTGTCAGTGCGCTTGCCCAGGCGTTGGATATCTCCTCTAATCTGAGCCATTTCTCCGTTCAGATTTCCCGGGTTTGGGTTAGGGTTTGGATGAGGATTGGGAACGAGATTAGGATTCGGATTTGGCTCGCCTTCGTTTGGGTTTGGGTTCGGGTTGCCTCCGTTTGGGTTGACATTTGGGTTGAGGTTGGGATTGCCAGTATTCAGGTTCGGGCTGCCTCTGCTTGGGTTTGGATTGGGGTTTGGGCTTGGGTTTAGGTTTCCGATCAACATATCCATTTCGACCCCCAAATCTGATGTACTGACGGAGCCTGCTTGCAGTTGGAGCTGTTCCAATCTCTGTCCCAAGGGTCTGGTCCAGGAGGGTATGGTGCTCTTCTTCTTCGGCCCAATTGCTTAGAACTGACAGCAAAGCAAAAACTCGTGATCAAACGCGGTTCCTGCTTGCACTTTTATGGAAATTTATGCATGATTTTAGAAATTGAGTGCACCGTCATCAACGTCATCGACTCGACTTTTCAAAAACGATTGACTTACGGGAGGTTGCCTTGATCCTCAGATTTTTTTTGGGGCGTATCCTCATTTAGAAACGGTCGATTCCCAAAAGATGGTAAAATAAGCTAAGTATTTGGTTGATATTCCATCAACAATTTGACCATTGGTTCGGACTGACTCGAGGTGAACAATGTGACACGATAACCGAGGTGGCGTAAGCGGTACACTTGCTTTTAGCCTGGATGGTGTTGGCATCACAACGTTCTGCTCTCCTATCATCCCTCTCCTTTGGTTAAATCTCGGTTAAACACTAGTCAAGGACTTGCAAAATTTTAGTTTCCTTTAGGTTCGGGTTCGAGGACTAATGTGATTTATCAACACGCATTAGGGTGCGTGACTCTTCATCGGGTTTTGGCAACCTTCCGAAGACCGCGCGAGCGAGTCTCGAGAATCGTGGCTGACAGCATGATGATGATGCAAGATGCAATGCAGCACTTAAACAGATTATAGCACATAGTCCAACCCTGCAGGTTCCTGTCCTAGTTTGGAAGGTTCTATGGCTTGCTACACATGTACAAAGGCTGGTTTTGGCTTGAAGAGGGTTCCTTGGACTAGAGTCAAAGTATACCTCCCGTTATTGAGCGTACACCCAGTAACGGTACAAACGGTAGGGATGACTCATCACGGTCGAGGGTTGCTGAGCATTCCGGGATTCCCTATCACTGGCAAGCCGGGTAGGATTGCCGAAACGCAACAGCGGGGTTGAACAAGAATATGTATACGCAAGAAGAAACAATGAAACAAAATAACTTTGAAAATCCCACAAACGTTTTTCAAGCTTGGCTCACAAGTTTAATTGATATTCAAGTAAAGCGGGCCGTTTTGTCAACAAACCAACTTTTTCTCGAGTATCAATTAAACCATTCCCCAGCAGAGTCGCCACTGTGGGCTACCACAACCCCGGGTGGTTTCGAGGCGGCCCATTAGGAAACGCCACGCCTTTTTGAATCGATTTGAAAAAGTTTGAAGAGTCGCCACCCGGATTTGTGGTTCGCCACCCGAGAAACCTTTTTGTCTGAAAATGATTGATTTGAATTGAAAACCAGAGATTTGTTTGAGGGTTCAGAAACCATGTTATGAGGGGGGAAGGGTTTTACGGCACCCCCCTCGCCCGATTCGAAATCGGTCTCTACTAATCGTTTGTGGGATTTTCAAAAGGGATTTTGTTCATCGAGCAGCTAGCATTTATTTACAGATGCATCAGGTACATAGGAGTGCATGCATGTATACAGTGAGTAAATGAAGAATGGTAATGAAATGCAAAGATGTTAAAAGCTGGGAGACCCTGTCACTGATTTACTCTCGAGCGCTCAGGAGCACTCCCGGCCCAACCTGCAAATTATGTTAGTACAACAGAATACAACAGAATACAATATTGAGAATATAAACTAAAATGATCTCAAGCATGAACCAGGGTCAACAGGAAACTTGGTAGATCAGGATCAAACCCCATTCCACCAAGTCATGCGTACTTACCCTTCGAGAAAAGTGGTTTTACAGTTCAAAAGACTAAAAGGTCACATGTAAGGCATGCAAGAGCAATACGAGAACTAAAATAGAGGGAGACATGGATAAAATGGCATGCAGAAAACTCCCGAGCGCTCTGGAGTAGATTCGAGCGCTCTAGAGTGAGCTGCACTCCCAGACTGATCTCGACCAACCATTGCCCTTGCTTTAATGTTTTCATGTAACAGATCTATTTATTCATTTTGCATGCCAAAGGTTCCTCTTTTTAATCTACTGAAAAACATGTTTTTGCATTTCTTTTACATGAAAATGATCCTTATCTTTTTTTGGAAATCAGATCAGATATAGCAAAAACATTTTAAGAAGACCCTTTTTGCTTGAGACCTGCCTCTATATCCCTTGCATGTTAGTTTAAGTGCTAGAAAAATGGAAAGTGGGGCTGGCACCACTCTCGAGCGCTCCAGAGTAGTCCCGAGCGCTCAAGAGTGTTGCCAGTGCTGCATGCATGGAAAACACTTGTGTCCCTTTGCTCTTGCTTTAACACTAAGGCTCTCCCATCACACTTCTAGTATTGAGGACTGGAGTGAGCTGGGAAGCCTCCCTCAGAAGGGAAGAAACAGCCCTGCTTTTGGTTGACACCGAAGTGTGAGGCTTCTACCTTTTGCTTGGAACTTTGCTCCTTGGAAGAGGGGTTTAGAAGATGGGAAAGAAATGAAAACTTCAGGAGATCAGAAGCTGATAATGATCTGAACCCCTTTCATCTTCTTGCTACCTTGGATTTTTGGTTTGTTTTTGCTTTTGAAAATAGGATTTTTGCTTCCAAGGGGATGAGAACTGGTCTCTTTGACTTGAACTGTTAGAGAGGAGGGACTCTAGAGAGAGAGAGTTCGTGGTCCTACTGAAGACCAGCCCTCCCTTTTTATAGCCCAACATAGCACATGGTTTAATTTGGGAAAATATTATTTGATATCAAAATGAAATCTTCCTCTCTGACTCACCTCTGACTGAGGTTGAGTGTGGTCTAAGGCAAAGACCAGTTCAAACGGCTGAAATGATGGCTGCAAGGATAGTGGGGAAGCTCCAACATCCATTGGGCAGTACAAAAGTCTCGAGCGCTTGAGAGTGATCTCGAGCGCTTGGGACTTCACTCTCGAGCGCTCGAGAGTAAACTGGTCCAAGGTTTTGAAAAATGCTCTGGAGCGCTTGAGATTGATCCAGAGCGCTTGAAAGCCACTTTTACATTTTATTTCCCTCTTAAAGTCCTTCAAGGAGCATTGTGCCATCAGCCCAAGGCCTGTTTAATCCAATTTCATCATCGGGGAGCCTCCGGGCCACAAATTAAGGAAATTCGAAATGTCCAAATTGGGGTGTCTACAAACGTCTACCCTATAAGGGTGGCTTATCGTTTGGGACTGACTAAGAAGGATTTTGCACCTTCCAACTTGGCTATTAAAGCATATGACGGCACGCGCCGTATGGTCGAAGGCACCCTGATGCTTAAGCTCGATGTTGAGGGCTTTGAAATGGATGTTGAATTCCATGACCTCGACATTCCCGCTACATTCCCGCTACATTCAACCTGCTACTGGGCAGGCCGTGGTTCCATCGACTAGATATCATGGTTGTCCCGTCTACTCTTGACCAAAAAGTCATTATGGGACTTCCTTCTTGCACACTTGCAATCTGTGGGGACTCAGGCATTCGTCCGCTCAAGGAAGATGGAGCTCCTGTTCTAGGCATACTGCATGGCGAAGAAGACGTCGATCTCGGGGGTTTCTTGTTCGACACTTTCGGCTCAGTTTTGGCCATCAACGTAGATGGGAACTTCATCATAAGCTCTGTCGCACTGGACATTATGAGAAGGATGTCCTATCTAACTGGCCTAGGCTTAGGGATTCACCAACAAGGGGTCCTGGAGTTCCCTACCTTTCCTTCTTGTGAGGGCCACTTTGGTTTGGGGTACGTCACCTCTGCTAAAGATGCCAAAAGAAGGAAATGTACGGGAAAGCCTCGCACTCTTTTTAGTGATCCTAACAGCTATCTTGTACGAGTGGGGAACTCTACTTACACTGGACAAGATGAGCCATTCATCGATGCTGAGACTAGGGAGCTGTTGCTTGGTTTTAAGGTATTTGCTGATGACACCTGGTCATCCAACAATGAGGAGCTGACGAAGGCAGAATTCAAGAGGAAGCTTAATCAGCCAAAGGTGAAGACTGACTGGCTGGAAACTTTCGATCAAGGGAGCTTGGAGCTGATGTTCCATGAATTCTTCCAAGTGGGTTTGGCTGTGGAAGCTGAGGAAGCCGAAGTGCTCATGCTCGGGCCCGACGCCCCTGAAGATCCTACATCTCTCATTGTGGAGGCCAAGGGTAGCCTTAAAAATTGCATTTTCAAGCCACGCTTAACTTGCATTGATGACACGTCTGAGTCTGAGTCCAGTGAGTTGTCTAAGTCTAGCTCTGAGTCGGAGTTTATGCCTCTTGGCCCTCCACGTCATAGCTGCTATTTTGAGTTTGACTCTCTTGTACTTGGCAACCTTGAGGGGTTTTGTGAAATAAATGACTCATCTTCTAACTACTTGAATGATCTTTATATAAACTGTGTCGACCCCGATGATGAAGGGATAGATTTCGATGGGGACATTCCCAAGGAAATCCATGCCCTCATCGATAGGGAAGATGAAAGGCATGCCCAGCATTAAAAGAAGAAGTAGTTTCTATAAACTTGAAAGATGAGAACGATCCCCGGATGGTTCAAGGGGGCTCCACGGAGGAGTATCATGACTTCAAGGATTTGCTCACCGAGTACAGTGATGTATTTGCATGGTCTCATCAAGACATGCCTGGCATCGATCCCGAGATAGTGGTGCATCGAATTCCCCTGCTACTAGATGCTAAGCCTGTCAAACAGAAGCTCAGACGGATGAGGTCGGATTGGGTACAGAAGATCAAAGATGAGGTCATCAAGCAGATTGACGCTGGTTTTCTCATGGTTTCTCAGTATCCTACTTGGGTGGCCAACATTGTTTCCATTCCCAAAAGGAATGGGCAAATTCGAGTCTGTGTCGATTTCAGGGACTTGAACAAAGCAAGCCCCAAAGACGATTTTCCCTTGCCACACATCGATGTGCTTGTGGATAATATTGTGGGGCATGCTTTGCTTTCGTTCATGGACGGCTTTTCAGGCTATAATCAGATTCTCATGGCACCAGAGGACCGTGAGAAAACCACGTTCATCACCGAGTGGGGGACTTACTGTTACTTGGTCATGTCGTTTGGTTTGAAGAATGTTGGTCCTACCTATTAGCGGGCTGCAACGACCTTTTTGCATGACATGAGGCACAAAGAGGTTGAGGTCTACGTAGATGATATGATCGCCAAATCTAAAACTCGAGAGGGACATGTTCCTGTGCTTAGGAAATTCTTTGAGAGGCTTCATAAGTTCCGCATGCGACTTAATCCGCAGAAATGCACCTTTGGGGTTACGGCCGGCAAGATGCTCGGTTTCATGATCACTTCTCGTGGAATCGAGGTCGACCCATCGAAGATCAAGGCAGTGCTTGAGATGAAACCACCGGAGTCTGAAAAGGGAGTACAGAGCTTTGTGGGAAAGGTTCTGTTCATCAGCAGATTCATCGCCAAGTTGACGTTAACTTGCGAGCCGATGTTTCGTCTACTCAAGAAGGACACCTCGTTTGTATGGTTGGACAAATGTCAAGCGACTTTCACATCTATCCAGAACTACTTGCAGAACCCTTCGGTTTTAATGCTACCGGTGCCTGGGAAGCCCTTGATACTTTACTTATCCGTAAACCCATCCTCTATGGGATGCTTGCTAGCTCAGGAAGGAGATAAGGGAGTCGAGAAGGCCATTTATTACTTGAGTAAGAAGATGGTAGGATGTGAGGAACGCTACACTGCTCTTGAAAAGATATGTTGGGCCCTCGTTTGGGCTTCTAAGAAATTGAGACACTACATGCTGGCTTACCCAGTGAAGTTGATTTCTCGAATGGATCCTCTCAAGTATCTATATGAGAAGCCAGCACTTACTGCTAAATTAGCACGTCAAAGGGCGCGCAGTTGCAGAATTCTTGGCGGATCATCCCGTGGATGGACTGGAGGATTCAGACCTTGTGTTTCCAGATGAGGCGGTGCTGACAATTGTTGAAGCCGTATGGACCCTCTACTTTGATGGGGCAGCCAATCAGAAAGGATATGGGATTGGGGTTTTGTTGATAACACCCGACGGTTCTCATATTCCACTTGCGTTTAAACTTAATTTCGATGTCACAAATAACCAAGCTAAATATGAGGCCTGCATCGTGGGCATGGAGGCTGCTCTAACTCTTGGTGTTGAAAAGCTCGAGGTCATTGGTGACTCTAATTTGGTTGTATCTCAAGCCAACGGGGACTGGAAAGTTCGTGAAGGAAGGTTGAAGCCTTATCATCAAGACTTGGAAGATCTTATTCCTCTCTTGAACAAGGTAACTTTCATGCATATTCCCCATATGAAAAATCAATTTGCCGATGCTTTGGCAACTTTGGCTTCTGTGGTTGAACTTCCGTTGGGTGTCAAACTCTTCCCTATCTTAATCGAATAGCGGGATTGCCCTGCTTATCAATATGTCAGCACCATTGATGAGGCTGATGATGGTCTACCTTGGTACCCTGATATATGGAATTTCGTAGGAAGAGGCGAGTATCCGGCTGAGGCCTCCAAAAAGGATCAACTCGCGTTGCAAAGGTTGGCTGCCCAATACATGATATGTGGAGGAAAGCTTTACAAGAGATCCCATTGTGGGATGCACAAGCTCTGTGTCAATGTACTGAGGCCACCAGAATAATGGAAGAGATTCACGAGAGAGTCTGTGGTCCTCACATGAGTGGCGTCATGCTCGCCAGAAAGATTTTACGGCAGGGATACTTTTGGTCTACTATGGAATCACAGTGTGTGGATTACGTTCGCCGCTGTCAGAAGTGCCAGATTCATGCCAATCTTATGCATGTTCCTCCCTCCAATTTATTCGGCATGACCTCACCTTGGCCTTTCGCGTTGTGGGGCATCGATGTTATTCGTATGATCAGGCCTTTGCTTCGAATGGTCATCGTTTCATCTTGGTGGCCATAGATTATTTTACCAAATGGGTGGAGGCTGAGTCTTACAAAACCTTAACTGCAGTTCAGGTGGCTCAGTTCATCAGAAAGAACATCATCTATCGATATGGTGTCCCGCAGGCATTTGTGTCAGACAATGGGACTCATTTCAAGGGCAGGGTTTTGGACCTCTTTGAAGAATTCAAAATCCAAATACATCATTCAACGATCTATCGCCCTCAAATGAATGGGGCTGTTGAAGCAGCCAACAAGAACATTGAGACGATCATCAAGAAGTCTGCAGAGTCTGCCAGGGACTGGCACGAGCAACTACCTCTAGGTCTTTGGGGGTGTCGAACGTCAATTCAAACATCAACAAGGGCAACTCCCTACTCCTTATCGAGCTTGAGGTACCATCATTAAGGGTCATGGCAGAATGTGGACTCACGGAATCCGAGTGGCTCAGTGGGAGGTTCGTTGAACTCATGCTTTTTGATGAGAGGAGGCTCCGTGCCTTGTATCATGTTCAGGGGTATCAACGAGGGATTGCTCGGGCTTTCAACAAGAAAGTGAAGTCTCGTGACTTGGTCGAAGGGGGTATGGTTACAAAGCAAAATCCGAGCTCCTGTCTTTGATCCTCGCGGTAAGTTCCGTCCAAAGCACTCGGGACCTTACATCATCAAGACCATCCTCTTGGGTGCAGCGGCTCAGCTCATTGATATGGACGGCAATGAGTTCAACACTCTGGTCAACCTGGATCAACTCAAATGTTACTATCCCTAAGAGATGCTCGTTGGACTGAAAACCACAAGGGTGGGCGGTTCCAGGCAAAAGTTAGAGCAAGCCTGCTAGACTGAAAACCTAAGGAGGCGGTCTAGGCAAAAATAAATAGGCAAAAATCAAAAGCTCGCTAGGTTGAAAACCCGAGGTGGCGGCACTAGGCAAAAATTAGAGCGCAAAAGGAGAGCTAAAATACACGAGTGAACCTTAGCTTGAACTACGTTTTGACCTGATTCCTTGAAAAAGGATACGTAGGCAATCTCTCTGTGAGATTCGGTCATAATCAATCAACTTGATCCATGGTTGCTCCAGGGTGCATTTCATTGTCCGAAGTGGCGCGGTGTTCAATACTTGGACCAGGACCAAAAGGGAGAAAGTTTTTAATCTTTCGATTTTATTCAAACTACTACTTCTATTACATAGGCTGAGCAGAGTTTTCAAAACAATTAAAGCATAAAAATACAATAAAATGCTAGTGGCCTTCACAGGCTCATAGTTTATTCTCAATCATTGGAGCCTTGTCAGGAGTCAGTTTGCATTTTGTCTTCTGTTAACTTATTTTCTTAGCCATGCTTTATAACGATGCTTGAGTTCTGTGCTAAAATCCGGATCTGCTCCGCCGAGCTCTCTCAGACCCCAGTTATGTTCATACTCGGCCAGATTTTGGGCAGTAAGCGCAGGAACATGAAAGGTCTCTACTCTGGCTCGGTGCAGCCCTTGACTTACCCTAGCTGCCGAAGGATACGACCTGGAATATAGAATGTGAAACTAGACAGCCCAGCGATCACCATTCTCTCGAAACCTGCGGAGTTTGTGGTCATATCTAGAATATTCAGGGCTTCAAGCCTCAAGACGATTTCATACGGGGACATCTCGTTCATGAACCTATACCATTCCTTTGTAGTCATCTCTGGGTACAGCATCCCTCTTTGATGCATTCGCCCGAGCAAATGGGGCCAGTTTGCTTCAGGAGCTGTAATCAATCCAAGTTTGTGTGACAGCCATAACTGCATGAGCGAAAAAGGAGCCATATAAGACTTGAGCGGAAAAACAAGTAAGGAGCTCTGATATAGTCTTAACCGAGTGTTGAGGTAAAAGTAGTGTGGACACTCCAATCCGGACCTCGGAGAGTCTTTGTCCGCCCCGATGATGAAATAAAGGAAACGGCACATTTGTGAGCTTGAAAAAGGATTTCCTTAAGCCCATGTAAGCTAAACAAACCAAAAGCCCAGATAAAGCCCAGATAAGGCCCAAAAAAGCCCAGATAAAGCCCAAAAGCCCCTGGACTGGACATGAGGTACCGCGCGGAACGACAACATAAGCGCACGGCAGGTTGAAATTCAAGGGGCTGTGCGCGACCAACATGTATCGCACTGCACCTTGAGAAAAGTTCTGACTGGCTCAGAAAGTTGTCGGCCACGCCAGTTTGAGCCACAGCTGATGAATTGCTCAGCCGAAAGTGTACTTCTGGCCCGCCCAGAAAATACCTCCACTATTTGAAAATCAAAATCCTTGGCCTTTTGCCTATAAATTAACCCCTCCACTCAAGGGAAAGGGGCTCTCCTTTTGGCTCTTCTCTTGGATTTTGGGCATTCTTACTCCATAAGCTTTCTTTCTCTAGTTTTTATACTCACATTCCCATTTCCATTTCTATTTGCAAGTCTTAAAGAATGTCATTTCCAAAAGACATTCTTTAAGCACTTTCACTCACTCCCTTCTCATCATTGAAGTTGATCTCCCATTAACTCCAAAGTCCCATCCCCCAAAATACCTAACCTTTTCTCACACCCATACGTTCTTTGCCTCATTCAACCTCCTCCATCCACATCCGTCACGTTCCATCCTCATTTTGCATCAACCATCCTTGATAAAGCTCAACATCAAAGGTAAAAACAAATTTCCTTGGGCTAGACTCAGTTCTGGTCCTGAGGGGACTTTTCTGTCATCAGGTCTAATCCCTTTTGGTTAGATTCTGACTTAAAACTCATTTTCCTAAAATAAAGTCGGCACTGTGCTGAGATTGAGGTACCGCACAGCTAGATGACCAGGCGTGCGGCACCTTGATCTGCAGCGCACAGTGTCTTATATGTTGGTATTATCGTAGACATGCTGTCTGGATCTGAGTTATTCTCTGTTGTGACTGTCTGTATCTGCTGTTTACTGTTTTATTTCTTTCAAAACAAGACTATATCTACAAGCCATGTTTTGGCTCTTCAAAAAGGTTTTCTAGATCATCCCGAATGATCAAGTGCGTTAAAAGCTATTTTGGGCCAATGTTTTGAGAAAGCAACGACATCTTTGGGATGATCTGACTGTCATGGGGTTTCTGATGAGTTTTTCAAAAGATGTAGGGAGAAAATAATGAGCTAGATGATATTTTGAAAACCTATAACAGTCCGGGAGCCCACAGTGGCGATTTTACTGGGGAAATCAAACTTTGTTCAATACTTTTTTTTTAAATATACAAAAGTATTGAATGATCAAGAGGGCCAAACTTGAAAGCTGTTTTCAAAAGGGGGATTTTCAAATATTTTTCGGAAGATTAAGCTCCTTTATCCTGTACACTTTGCACCGCACAAGGCTCGCTAGTGTGTTTCGGCTATCTTGCCCGGTTTACAGGTAACAAGCTCTCCCAGGATGCCTAGCAACCCACGACTATGATGAGTCATCGTGCTATTCGACCATTGTCTTGCAATACACTTGACATGGGGTAGTATATCTTGGCTCTAGTTCGGGGAACCCTTCTGAGACCAAAACCAGCCTTTGCACTTGTACATAGCCATAGAACCTTCCCAACTAGGACAGAAACCCATGGCTAGGACTTATGTGTTATATCCTGTTTACGTGCATTTTATTCCTGTACACACACATTATTCATGCATCATTGCATATTGCGGGCTAGAGGATTAGGCTCCCTTAGAATTCTTTAGGGCCCTCCGGTCGGTTTAGGAGACCTTAAATCCATGGAGTTTCCGATACCTTCGGTGTTTGCCGTGCCCAAATGGCTCCCTTGGTTTGAGTCTAGCCTTAAGCGCGTGCGTATCTGGATTCCGATGGTCACATTGCTCTGTCTTGGATGGTCACGGTAACGAGATTGGCTCTGGTTTTAAATCGCTCGGTGTAGACACCCCAATCCGGACCTCGGAGAGTCTTTGTCCACCCCGATGATGAAATAGAGGAAACGATACCTTTGCGAGCTTGAAAAAGGATCTCCTTTAAAGCCAAAAACCCAACAAATCCAACAAACCCAGCCAAACCCAATAAAAAAAGCCCAAAAGGCCCTGGACCACAGGAGGGGGGTACCGTGCGGAGTCAAATTGGAGCGCACGGCACCTTGAGAAATTCAAGGGACCGTGCGCAGCCAAACCCCTCCGCACAGCACCTTGAGCAAAAAGCTGGCTGGCTCAGAAAGCTGTCGGCCACGCCAGTGTGAGCCACGGTGATGGTAGCTCAAATTAAAATACACTACGGCCCTGAAAAATACCTCCACCATTTGAATTCAAAATCCTTGGCCATTTGCCTATAAATTAACCCCTCCACTCAAGGAAAAGAGGTCCCTCTTAGTCTTTCTTTTGAGTCCCTCTCTTGCCTTTCTCTTGGCTTTCTCACTCTACTTTCTCTCTCTAAATTTCTACACCCACTTTCTTATTCCCATTGCCATTTCCAAGCTTTAAAGAATGTCATTCCCAAAAGACCTTCTTTAAGTGCTTTCACTCACTCCCTCATCATCATTGAAGTTGATCCTTCATTAACTCCAAAGACTCATCACCCCCAAAATACCTAACCTTCACTCACACCCATACTCCCTTTGTCTCATCTAACCTCCCCCATCCACATCCGTGACGATCCATCCACATCCTTGCATCCACGATCCTTGATCAAGCTCGAAACCAAAGGTATAAACTAGTTTCCTCGGACTAGATTCCGTTCTGGTCCTGAGGGGACCTTTCTGTCAGCAAATCTAATCCCTTTTGTTTAGATCCTGACTCAAAACCTATTTTCATAAAATAAAAACAACAACATCTTGAGGTTGGGGAACCACGTGCTGTTGAGCAGACGCGACGGCACGACTTGACTCTCGCACGGCATGATGCACACTAGTGCTATTGTGAACAGCCTGACTGGAAGGGGAGTTTTCCTTTCTTTGTGGTACTTTTTAAGGTTTACTGTTTCTGTAGCTCTTAAAATAAGACCATATCTACAAGTCATGTTCCGACTCTTCTAAAATCTTTTCAAGATCATCCCAAGTGATCAAAAACATTGAAAACTACTTTAAAACTATGTTTTGAGAAGGATAATGACGTTCTTGGGATGGTCTGACCGCCGTGAGGCTATTCTTGAGTTTTCAAAAGATCTACAGAGAAACCAATGAGCTAAATGATGTTTTGAAAGACTGCAACAGTCTGACAGCAGAGCAAGTGCCACGCACGGCATGTTGAGATGCCTCGCACGGCATCTCAGAGTGCCGTGAGCGGTATTCTGAGGCCCAACAGTCTGACAGCAGAGCAGGTGCCACGCACGGCATGTTGAGATGCCTCGCACGGCATCTCAGAGTGCCGTGAGCGGTATCCTGAGGTCTAAACAGTCTGTTGAATGTTATTTACTTCCATTTATTCATGTCATTTTATCACGACTGTACAGATAGCACCACCTGCACGTCAATGTGATATATTTCCCATGTCCCTTTCCCGTTACGTGCTTTATTAAAGAGTTTGATATTCCAAATAATATTGAAGATTCCCCCCCCCCCTTTTTAAAACATCAAGTAGAGACCGGTTTTACCGGGCGAATGGGGTGCTTTTTAAAGAAAAACCTTCCTCATTTGTAATGTAGCTCCCGAACCCAACGTCTCGACGTTTTCGCTAGATCAAAAGCTTTTTTCGAACCACTCCTCGGTTTCTCGGGTGACCCATCTCAAAAATCCGGGTGTCGACTCTTCGAGCTTGCGCCTTTTTCCGGCGCGGGAGCCCACAGTGGCGACTCTGCTGGGGACGTATTTATTCAATACTTTTTAAAAAAAAAAAAAAAAATATTGGATGATCAAGAGGGCCAAACTTGAAAAGTGTTTTCTAAAGGGGGATTTTCAAATATTTTTTGGAATATTAAGTTCTTTTATCCTGTACACTTTTACACAGCACAAGCCTCGCTATGCGTGTTTCGGCTATCTTGCCCGGTTTACCGATGACAAGCTCTCCCGGAACGCCTAGCAACCCTTGACTATGATGAGCCATCGTGCTATATGACCGTTGTCTTGCAATACACTCGACACGGGGTAGCACATCTTGGCTCTAGTCCAGGGAACCCTTTTGAGACCAAACCAGCCTTTGCACTTGTACACAGCCATAGAACCTTCCCAACTAGGACAGGAACCCATGGCTAGGACTTATGTGTTATACCCTGTTTACGTGCTTTTTATTCCTGTACACACGCATCATTCACACACCATTGCATCTTGTGGGCTAGAGGAATAGGCTCCCTTAGAATTCTTTAGGGCCCCCCGGGTCAGTCTAGGAGACTTTAAATCCATGGAGTTTGTGATACCTCCGGTGTTTGCCGTGCCCGAACGGCTCCCTTGGTTTGGGTCTAGCCTTAAGCATGTCTGTATCTGGATTCCGCTAGCCACATTGCTCTGTCTCGGATGGTCACGATAAGGAGATCGGCTCTGGTTCCGACCCGTTCAGAATTTAACCTGCCTGACGGCACCTACCCGAGCTATCGGAAATCTTCTTTGCGACGTCTTAAGTGAGATTTGAACCACGGTAGGTCCACTAGGACAGTCTAGGAGACTTTAAATCCATGGAGTTTGTGATACCTCCGGTGTTTGCCGTGCCCGAACGGCTCCCTTGGTTTGGGTCTAGCCTTAAGCATGTCTGTATCTGGATTCCGGTAGCCACATTGCTCTATCTTGGATGGTCACGATAAGGAGATTGGCTCTGGTTCTGACCTGTTAGGAATTTAACCTGCCTGACGGCACCTACCCGGGCTATCGAAAATCTTCTGTACGGACGTCTTAAGTGAGATTCGAGCCACGGTAGGTCTTAGGCCTCGTTTCTAGGAGATGGGTAGAAGTAGGGCGAGTATTCGGATTGGTTATGAGTTGCTCCCTTTTGACTTGTTACCAGTGTTGCCAACATTGATCGCCTGCGGAGAAAAGAAGTTGTACCCAATTGGTTCCGTCTGTCCCAAAGACTAGTTCGCGTAGACACCCTGGAAGGACCCCCGCTGTTTGAGGTCCAAATTGAGGAAGAGGAAGAACCTGTGGTAGAAGAATCTGTAGTCTCATTCCCGACCGAAAATCCCTTACCTATGGCTGATCAGGGAGACGGAATGGAGGAACTCAGGCAGAACGTGGCCAACATGGATGTTCAGTTTAAGCAATCCATCGCCGGTGTTGACGCACAGCTTAAGGCCGCCGTAGTCTCTATGAAAAATGACATGAATATGATAATGGAAAGCATGCAGGAAATCACTGACAAGCTCCTAATCAAGACTTCCCTGCAATGTGAGCAACCACCTAAAGTTGAGGTACCAGTAATCGACCCCAACTTGGCCGCTATCATGGATAAGATTGGCAAATTGGAGGAATCTGTCCAGGAAACCAAACAGCTTGGAAAAGGAGAAATCGACATGAAGAAACTATGCCTCTTTCCGAATGCCAAGCTGCCAGAAAAGTTCAAAGGAGTGGACTTTACAAAGTTCGATGGAACCGGCGACCCAAGAGCCCATCTTCAAGGATATGTCGGGTCCCTCACTATGCGCGGCATCGAAGGAGAAGCCATGGCCCAACTCTTCCATGAGTCCTTGTCTGGTCCAGCTCTGCAATGGTTCCTTTCTCTCGAACCATCCAAGAAAAGGACTTGGGAAGACATTGGGACGGCCTTCGTGGCTCAATATGACTTCAATGTTGACCTGAAAATGACCACGAGAGAGTTGGAAAGTACTAAGATGGGTGAGAAGGAAAGCTTCGCCGACTGTGTGAAGCGTTGGAGGGCTAAGGCTGCCCAGATGCAGAATAAGCCTGACCTGAAAGAACAGATACGGATAATAACCAAAAACTTGCCAGGCTCCTTTGCCCCTTACATGGTTCTTTCTCAGGCTGCTCCAAACTTTGAAACCTTTTATGACTCCGGACTGGCTGTAGAGGAGGCTTTACGGGATGGAACTTTGGAGAAGAAAGAATCAGGGGCCGGGTCCAAATCCAAACGGGTGTATTCAGGAAACAGCAATGTTCTCTTCGGGAATGCCAATCAGGCAGGAACCTCATCCACAAAACCTGTAGAAGTTAACCAGATTTTCGAAAAATCAAAAACCCAGAACCGAACCTTCACCCAATTCAGCACTCCAAGATCCACTCTTCTCAAGAAACTCACAGAAATCGGAGTGCTGAAACCTCTTCCGCCACCACAAACCATTCCGCCAAACCTAAATCAAAACGTCTACTGTGACTTCCACCAAATGCCCGGCCATACCACCGACAACTGCATCCGCCTCCGTCATGAAATCCAAAACCTCATTGACAACAAGGTTGTCGATGCTCCACCCACAGATAAACCAAACACCGTCTCAAACCCCCTGCCACAGCCTAATACCCCCTTCCGTATCAACCAAATCACCCTAGCCGAAGATCCAAGTCTCCCAGAAACTGATTCTACCCTATTCCCTGATGCCGAACCAATGCCTGTTGATGGTATTCTCGGAGAAATTGCCTTCCATTCTACCTGGGAATGGGAAGACACGTGGGGAGAACTGATTGCTGACTGGGAAGAATTTGAAGCTGCCAATTTCCAAAGAAACGACGAACCTTTGTTCGAGGCCGGATGGGAGGTTGATTGGCAAAACATCCAGGTAGATCCTCTTGATGGATTCTCTTTGTGTGCACTATTCGAAAATCAAGGGGAAGAATACCCGGTCTTCCAAGATGTACCCGAATGGGAATGGGACCCGACAGCGGATGAGTATCAGCTTTTGGCATGGAATGACCTATTGGATACCTTCTCCCTGCCGACACTATTCGGTGAAGAATACCAGCTTGGATACCCACCTGAGATGGTGACGTACAACTGGCCGGAACTTGCCCCGCTCCGCCCAGATTTCTCTCATTTTAATGACTTTGTCGTCAACAACCTGTATGAGAATGTGAACCTCACCCCGTACCCAGACCTTCCTAGGTTCGAGGAGGAAGTTGCTAGCAATGAGTTTGACCCGATGGACTACCTCGTGGACGGAGCTGAATCTGAGCCATCAGTCACTGAAGTTGCCATGATAAACTTATGGGAAGATGAACCAGCGAACTTGTGGGCCAACACTGAAGCGGTTAACGCAAAAGTGGGAATTGAAGAATGGACTGTTAACAAAGCCATGATGGAGGCTGAAAAGTGGACACCCGAAGATCTGTGGGATGATCTGGTTATCGCTGATCTGGCCGCTAATCTACAAGACACAACTATCGGAAACAAGCGTAAAGCCCTAGCCGACCTATGGAGTGAGGAATCGAAGTACCGCCAGATTGATCATCTAACCAGAAGCGGCCGTGTTTATCAACCTCCGAACCTCTAAGTCGGGGAACCTTCCAACCCTGCAACCGCAGAGCCCTCTGATCCCTTCACCACCCCGGTTAAGAGCACCTTCCGACCCTTTGACCCGCCAGCTAAGGAGCCCTCTCGACCTAAAAAGAACCCCGAAGGGATGATTAAGCGCCAACTGGAGCAAACCCATGCCAAGATGTCTGTCTGGGATGTGCTGGTCCATTCCACACGCCATCGTGAAGGTCTCATCCAAGCACTCTCTTAGCTAAAGGTTCCTTCCGCTATAACTCCCGATGAGCTTGTGGCCCTGATCAAAACCATACCTATCAAACATGCCATCACCTTTACTGATCGAGACTTACCCGCCGAAGGAACTGATCACAATCGTCCGCTGCACATCACCTTGAAATGCCATGGCAAGTTGGTACCTGCAATCTTGGTGGACAACGGTTCGGCGATCAATGTCTGTCCACTCCGTATCGCCTACTGCTTGGGGTACAAAAATAAGGACTTCTCTCCATCAGAAGTCAAGGTCCGAGCATATGACAACACTCGGAGGGATGTGATTGGGACTCTCATGATACCCATGACCTTCGGACCATACCAGACGGAAGTAGAATTTCACGTGGTGAATATCCCTGCCTCTTTCAATCTGCTCTTGGGAAGGCCCTGGCTGCATCGGCCAGACATCATGGCTGTGCCCTCCACACTCCACCAGAAAATTCGGCTGGGACTGGAAACAGGAATGCTTACTATCCACGGAGACTCGGGGATTCATGCCCCTGTTGAGGATAATGCCCCACTCTTGGAAATTCAACACGGAGGAGAAGATATCGCTTTGGGAGGCTTCTCTCTAGATACCTCTCAGTCTATCTATTCAGTTAGGATCGATGATGACTTCGTTATTAGCAATGTTGCCATCAAGATTATGAAGAAAATGTCCTACATGCCAGGATTGGGACTGGGAAAGAACCTCCAAGGCCCTGCAAAGTTTGAAGCTCAGGGCACTCTGATGCGCACAACTGGCCTTGGTTACTCACCCTCAAGTAAAAGCAAAATGAAAAGGGGGAACAGGTTGGAGGACTACTTTGTCAAAGAAGAAGGAAAGCAGATTTATCAGGGACAGCCGGAACCGTTTTGGGACGAGGAAACCAATACCTTCCTACCAGGGTTTGAGATATTCGCCAACGATGTCTGGCCAGATAGTGATGAAGAAACTGAGGTTGTGGAAAAGCAGAAAGAGCTCCCTGACTGGATTGAGGTTTTTGCCATGGGTAGTCTCGCAACTCTGTTTAGGGAAGACGAATCAATGGGTACAGCTGCGGAAGCGGAAGTGCTGATGATGGAACAAGATACCCCTGAGGATCCGACTGTGCTTATCATGGATGCTGCTGAAGAGGAACTGGACCTTCATACCGAGTGCAACTCACCATGAGTCTGAGTCTGAATCTGAGTCTGAATTTGAGTCTGTTAAGCCTTCTGAGTCTTCTGAGTCCGCTGAGTCCGAGTTGGTGCCTCTTGGCCCAAACTCTCAGAGTCTGTACTTCGAGTTCGAATCCACCCGTGTGTATGGTGCCCCCGAGGCCTCCGTTAATAATGAAATAAATGAATCTGATTCTGCTTACTTCCCTGACTTTGAAATAAATTGCGTCGACCCTGGTGATGAAAAGATTGATTTCGATGGGGACATCCCCAAAGAAATTCGATCCCTAATCGACAAGGAAGATGAAAGGCATGCTCAGCCTGTAAAAGAAGAAATCGTTTTAATAAATTTGAGAGATGAAGGGAGTCTCCGGATGACCCAGATCGGTTCTGCGCTATCCGCTGAAGAGCGCGAAGCCCTTGTCAACCTGCTCAAAGAATTCGAAGATGTGTTTGCATGGTCACACGAAGACATGCCCGGAATCGATCCTGAAATCGTGGAACACCGGATTCCCCTTTATCCCGATGCAAAACCAGTAAAACAGAAGTTAAGACGCATGAGGCCTGACTGGGTGCTTAAGATTAAAGAGGAAGTCACTAAACAGATAAACGCTGGGTTCTTAATGGTAACCGAGTACCCTCAGTGGGTTGCAAACATCGTCCCCGTGCCAAAGAAGGATGGTAAGATAAGGGTCTGTGTCGATTTCAGGGATCTCAACAAAGCCAGCCCAAAAGATGACTTCCCGCTACCACACATTGATGTGTTAGTTGATAATACTGCCGGTCATGCCCTACTCTCTTTCATGGATGGTTTTTCGGGGTACAATCAAATCCTCATGGCTCCAGAGGATCGGGAAAAACTACGTTCATCACTGAGTGGGGGACATATTGTTATTGAGTCATGCCCTTCGGACTAAAGAACACCGGATCTACTTACCAGCGGGCCGCCACGGCATTGCTACACGACATGATTCATAAAGAGGTAGAGGTCTACGTTGACGATATGATTGTTAAAGCCAAAGAGCGAGAAGGACATCTGCCAGCACTCAGGAAGTTTTTCGAAAGAATCAGGAAGTACAAGATGCGGCTCAACCCCGCCAAATGCACATTCGGAGTCACTACAGGGAAGATGCTTGGGTTCATGATCACCACCCGAGGCATCGAAGTCGATCCATCGAAAATCAAAGCCATCCTAGAAATGGAACCGCCGAGATCTGAGAAGGATGTAAGGAGTTTCCTCGGCAAGGTGCAATTCAGCAGTCGATTCATTGCAAAGCTGACCTCGACTTGCGAACCCCTATTCCGTTTGCTCAAGAAAGGAGTGCCGTTCGCTTGGGACGATAGGTGCCACAAAGCTTTCGAAGCCATCAAGGCCTACCTGAACAAGCCACCGGTATTAACGCCGCCCATAATAGGAAAACCTTTGATCCTATACCTGTCGGTCACTTCGTCCTCAATGGGGTGTATGTTGACACAGGAAGGAGATGATAGGGTTGAAAGGGCTGTTTACTACCTTAGTAAAAAGATGGTTGGACCCAAAGAGCGGTACACTCCCCGGGAAAAGACATGCTGGGCACTTGTATGGCCTTCCAGGAAGTTGAGACATTACATGCTCGCCTACCCGGTGAGGCTGATATCTCGGATGGATCCCCTAAAGTATCTATTCGAAAAACCGGCCCTCACGGGTAGGATGGCATGGTGGTTGTTGATGCTGGCCGAGTTTGAATTAAAGTATGTCACCCGAAAGTCAGTGAAAGGAAGAGCCGTCGCAGAGTTCCTGGCCGATTGCCCAGTTGAGGGAGGGGAGGATGCCGAATTCAATTTCCCCGACGAAGACATAATGACGGTAGCCGAGGACATTTGGCAGTTGTACTTTGATGGAGAAGCCAACCAGAAAGGATTTGGAATCGGTGTATTGCTCATTTCGCCCGATGGATCGCACATCCCGCTGGCATTCAAGCTTAACTTCGAAGTCACCAATAATCAGGCAGAGTACGAGGCTTGCATCGTCGGTATGGAGGCAGCCATTGAGATCGGCATAGAAAAACTGGAAGTCGTGGGAGATTCGAACTTGGTCGTGTCCCAAGCAAATGGTGATTAGAAAGTCAAAGAAGAAAAACTAAAGCCATATCACCACGATCTCGAAGATCTCATCCCCCACTTCACCAGGGTAACATTCACTCATGTCCCGAGATTCAAAAATCAATTCGCAGACACTTTGGCAACGTTGGCATCGATGGTCGAGATCCCTATTGGCGTGAAGTTAAGGCCGATTGTGATAGAACAAAGGGATACTCCAGTCTACCAGCATGTCATGACGATCGAAGAACCCGATGACTGTCAGCCATGGTACTTCGATATTTGGAGATATGTAGAAAGAGGAGAGTACCCCATGGGAGCAAGCAAGAAGGGCCGAATCGCTCTCCAGAGAATGGCGGCTCAATACATTATCTGTGGAGGGAACCTATACCGAAGATCACACTGCGGTACGCACAAGTTATGCGTCCATGGGGAAGATGCGAAGAGGGTAATGGAGGAAGTCCACAAAGGTGTATGTGGCCCTCACATGAATGGTATAATGCTCGCTAAGAAAATCCTCAGGCAAGGATACTTCTGGACCACCATGGAAACGGAATGTGTGGAACATGTGCGAAGGTGTAGAAAGTGCCAAATTCATGCTAATCTCACGCATGTCCCGCCACATGAGCTGCAACAAATGACCTCACCATGGCCTTTCTCGACATGGGGAATTGACGTCATCGGAAGAATAGTACCGGCAGCATCCAATGGTCACAAGTTCATTTTAGTAGCCGTCGATTATTTCACGAAATGGGTAGAAGCTGCTTCCTATGCCACTTTGACTGCGGTTCAAGTTGCACATTTCATCAAGCAAAATGTCGTTTACCGATACGGGGTCCCCCAAGCTTTCGTATCTGATAATGGGGTTCATTTCAAAGGACGAGCTCAGGAAGTTTTGGATGAGTTCCAAATTCAAGTGCACAAATCGACGACTTATCGGCCGCAGACTAATGGCGCCGTGGAGGCCGCCAATAAGACAATCAAAGCCATTCTGGAGAAGACCATTCAATCCGCAAGGGACTGGCATGAACAACTACCCCTGGCTCTGTGGGGGTATCGCACGTCTGTGCGAACACCAACGGGAGCAACCCCCTACTCTTTGGTTTACGGAATGGAAGCAGTGCTCCCCATCGAATTGGAAGTCCTATCTCTTCGAACTATGATTGAATGTGAAATCCAAGAGGCAGAATGGTTGAGCAATCGGTTCGAAGAACTTATGCTATTCGATGAACGCCGGTTAAGGGCTCTTTACCACATTCAAGGATACCAACGAAGGATTGCACGGGCATTCAACAAGAAAGTGAAACCCAGGAACTTGATAGAGGGTGACTGGTTTTAAAGGAAATCCGGGCTCCTGTTTACGACCCACGAGGAAAGTTTCGACCAAAATGGTCCGGGCCGTACATTATCAAGACCATCCTTTCTGGAGGAGCTGCGCAACTCATCGACTTGGACGGAAATGAATTCTCAACCTTGGTCAACCTGGATCAACTCAAGCGCTATTACCCCTGAGAGAAGCTCGCTAGGCTGAAAACCGCAAGGGCGGGCAGTCCTAGGCAAAAATTAGAGCAAAGCCTGCTGGGATGAAAACCCGTCAGGACATCCTAGGCAAAAGTTAAGGCATACAATAAATGAGCTCGCTAGACCGAAAACCCGAAAGGGCGGTTTTAGGCAAAAGTTAGAGCGCAAAAGGAGAGTGTTAAAACCAGAGCAAACCCTACCCTGAACTACCTCATGACCTGATTCCTTCGCCAGGAGGATACGTAGGTAGTCTCACATTGAGACCCGGTCACAATCCATCAAAATAAAAAGATCCAGGTTGAGAAGGTTTGAAAAACAAAAGTCGAGAAGGGGGAAACCCTCCAAGACTCGCTTTTATTAACGCGATTACTTCTGCTACATAAGGTTGGGCAAAGCTTTCAAAACCAAAAGAAATACAACACGATGGGAAGAGGGTCCACAATTTATCCAACGGTCAGGGAAGTAGGATCGAGTTAGTTTCCTTGGGCTCCAGCCCTCGCTGCGATGTCCCTCCTAAGCCACTTTCGATAACTCCCGCGCATCGCCACAGAAGGATAAGGATGTGCGTCGGTCACCTCGCGTGTCATCCAAAAGCGCTGGTAGTGGCAAAGAACCGAATGGCTGAAGAGAGGCAGAACCATATCCACGAGAACCTCGGCAGGGGCCTCCTGCCTCAAACCTAACTGTCGCTGGATGCGATAAGGGATGTAGAAGGTAAAAGCTCCCAAACCAAAGAAGAACGACCCACCTGGGGCCCATATAGTGCACTGTCATGGGAGGGAGATCCAACCATCGGCACCTCCAAGCAATAGTCTCCGCCCGTCGCGCCTGAGGAAGTCGACCCACTCGACCCTCTCCTGTCCTCAAACTCAAGCATCGCCGAGACAAGAACCTCGCCTCATATGACCAATTGCCGGAAGGAATGGTCAGGACATTCACCTTGTCACAAAGCCAAATCTGGGAAGAGAGAAAACAAGTAAGAAATCGTAGAAGGCCAAGCCGAGTGTTGAGGTAAAATGAGAACGTGAGAAAACCCAAAAGGAGAGCCGAGTGAGAAGCCAACCTGTAGGAGAAAGGGGCTACCACCGAAAGTCTCGGTCCCTCCAGAACGAACCTTGTCCAAACCAATCAATGTCTCGGCCAAAACCATCGGAATCACGTCCTTTCGAGCCTCTACCTGAACAGCAACGCTGACCAGCGCCGAACTAGCGTGACCGGCAGAAGGAACTAAGAGATAGGCCGCAAGTAGGCACATGCAGAGAGCAGTCATGCGTCGAGTCTGATAAGTCATGTCTCCAAGATCGCCAGGAGGAGAAAATAGCTCGATAAGGCGCATGACATTAAGATGGCCATTCCTAACCAAGTAGCGAGCAGCACCATCACCCAATCCAAGGGCCGCAGCCAAGACCCTGTAAGCGCTCTCGCGCATAGGAGGAATGATGACCTCCCCTGAACCAAAGCCCTCGAGGTACGCACGGAACTCCTCGACAGTGGGACAGAGCTCCTGATCGCCAAACCGGAACACGTGAACCTCCGGATCCCAGAAACTCACGGCTGCCCTCAAAAGTTCGGGGCGAAGACGGATGTTGCGAAGGTACCGCATGGAATAGAGACCATGAGCTCGAAAGTTGAGCCAATCGACACCTTCCATCGAAGCCAACCATGGACGAAGTGAACCGGTAAGAGAAAAAGCCATTTCAAGAAATAAGGAAAGAAGATGGGAGTTGAATGAGGTGAGGAGAATGTGGTATGAGAGAGCTTAAATTTATAGGAAAGGTAGAAGGGACAACTTCAACTTTCAAAGAGCCTCGGGTTTCAAAAGCGCAAGTTTTCCATGAGTCCAACATCGGGAAAAGCTTGGTCAAGTCCTAAAAGGTGCAAAACAGACATGCACTGGTTCAGAAATGCCATTGCATGGGTCAAACCTCAACCCCCGAGCAATCTACCTTGGAAAGCAGTAAAACTGGAATCTGTCAGGAAAATTGTCTCGCGCGGCACCTTGATGGGTCGCATGGCATGTTGAAACCAGAGAAATTCCACGGCAGAGTGATCAAGGTACCGTGAAGCAGATTTCCACCCGCGCGGCACCTTGGTCTATCCGTACGGCATGTTGACTCTGCATTTCTGCAGTTTTTGGCAGCAACACCTCAAGATGGAATCAAGGCCCTACAAAGCACCAACCAGCACCTAAACACACTCTAATGGGTATTTGGGACTTCATGGATGTTTCGTTTCAAGATAACTCCCGGGATTCGCCGTCGCGGCACGAAAACTCGATAAAATCCGTTCCTTAAGCCATGTCAAGGTATCAAAGTCCGTTTCGGGTCATTCCAAGTCGTTCTTTCAAGTCCTACAGGTCATAATGGTCAAAAGTGACTTAGTCCAAGTTCCGGTTCACGTCCGGAGTCAAAACTCGAAAATGTCACATGTTAGAGTCAACGTTTTCCTACTTTTCGAGTATATTCCAGAGGCAAAATAGAATTTCCGAGCATCATAGCAAGATTCAAAGGTCATTATTGTCTCATATTCATGTCTGGAGTCAGTTGCAAAGATGTCTATATAAAGTCTTGTATGCAGAGTCTACTTTACAACGGTTTGCTCACCTTCTTTGATTTCTATTCCACTGTCAATATACTTCGATTGTTAATATGTCCCTCCTCACAAACCTCACATTCAACTCAGCGACTAGTTGCACAGTTCGGTTAATGTTTTGGTTATTCAGTTTTCTTCGTGCAAACAAAAGGAAATTGAATGACATAAACAATGAAAGAACAAAATCTCTGTATAAATCCAAAAGCATCCATGAGTCGAAGTACAAAAAAGGGGCACAATGACCCAATGATCGAAGTCCTATCTACCAAGGGCAAACAAGCGCCCTAGCAAAAGAAACACGCAGGCTCCGTCAAAAACATAAAATAAAAGAGGAGCTCAACTCTCATCCTCGTCCTCGCCCTCGCTCTCCTCCTCGTCCTCTACGGAGATCTCCTCGTCTGCAGGAGAGTTGCTCGCCGCCTGAGTACCGGTCACCCTAGGCACAGTATCTCCTGAGGTGACCTCCAGGTCAACGTCTGTAGGCTCGGGTGTATCGTCCTCAGAGACGTCAATAGGCTCGTCCTCGGTCCCTACAGAGCGTCGTGTCCTCTTCGATGCCGGCTCCTCCCGCGAGCCGCAGAGAGGACACTGTCAGACTATCGGGCGGACGGACTTCCGCCGCAACCCTCGTGTAGCCCCTCCTCTGGCCTGCAATGGTCTAAGCATTCGTATAACATTTGCATCATAATCATAATATAAACGATAAGAGTAAAGCAAATGACTGAAGTTCGAGAGTATACCATCGACCCACCAACGCGAGGCAACACCTCCGAAGGGTGGCCCATGGCGTACTGCCTCACCAACTGCTCCAGGCCCATCATGGCCTCTGCCATCTCCTTCACGTACCCTGGAGGGGCCTGCAATGAAGGAAATCAATCAGAACATGTGGAAAAAGCGAACGTAAGGAAGAATGAAAGCATGATATACCTGAGCAAGGAACCCCGGAGCCTCGACAGGAGGACGTGGCACCGCGACCAAACCAGGGACTCCCTGAGGGGTCGTCACGTCCACTGTCCAAGAGAGGACGGGAAGGCTAGCACCAATCGGGCCCGCACCCTCACTGCGGCCTCTGTCACCACGACTTCGCCTCCTCCGCCGACTGCCGCCTTCGCCTCTTCCGCCCTTCTTCCTCCAGAGCCCTTCAGGCCGCCCGTGCCGCCTCTAAGCAAAGACGTATCCTCAGACTCCGCCATCGTGCATCGAGACGATTGCCAGAGTCGCAAGAAGGCCAAGACTCGCCAAAACGGCTCCAACTCGAGGTCCGCCAGTGTGAATCGCCGACCTCCTCCGCATACTGGTTTGTCCTCTGCACTAGAGCAGGAAGCAGCCCGAGGACTCGAAAGGCGTCCAGTCAGCGACTCGCGTGACACTCGGTCACCCAAGTACCACCGCCACCGTAGGGGGACTCGAGAAGCACTCTCCCTTGGCAACCTCCCTACTGTGTGCCACGAAGGGGATCTCGAATGTCCCACACCCGCCAAAGGGACTGTCATCAAGAATAAGCAATATCAAGGTGCTGATTGAATGAAAATAAGCTGGAAATAGATATGAAAGCGCTTTAGTACCTGATCAGGACGCAGCTTGTCCAGAAAAAGACGGAAGGCATCCAGCTTGCCTCTCCCCCTCTTCACGCCCTTGTACTCTGTCGACCAGCGTAGGGCCCGAGGGAGTATCGTGTCGTCGGGACACGTGGTCTCGGGAGGGTACATCCCTATCACCTCGTACGTCCAAAGCTGCAATTCAAGACGTTGAAAGTTAGCACAAGATATACATTGAATTGATATAAATGGAAAGCTAACTATTTATGGGAAAGGAAAAGAAATGTACCTCCCAAACCCTCCAATAGCCTCCGAGACTCACTCCTGCCCCACGGGAAAGAGAGCCCATAAAGGCATAGCACGTCCCCAGCGCCGCACCTCCCCAGTCGAAGCGGGCGATCTCCCCGACGTCCCTCAGGGCTGGGAGAAGCGAAAGGTGCACTCGGTTGCGCCTGTTGGGAAACAGGGACGCACCAAGTAAGTATAGCAGGAAACACCTCGCCATCTGCTCCTCCTCCGCCCTGTCGGTCGGGAGCCTCTCTGTCCAAAACCTCAGGAGCTGGCGTGCCTTCGTCCCCTCCGCCTCGGCTCGTGTCCCAAAGATCGCCGCCGAACGCCGCCGCCTCCCCTATGGCGGCGTCAAAGGATAGGGTCACCTCCGACTCAGACCGGTGATCGCCGCAAAGTCCAACGGCGTCACGGTCGACTCACCGAAAGAAAAGTGGAGGGTATTCGCCGTGTCCCACCACCTCTCGGCCAGAGCCCTCACCACCGGGCGGTCGTTGCACACCCGCAAGTACCCGACGAACTCCCGAAGCCCGCTGCCTCACTATCTCCCGCGAAGCCTCGGGTAACCTCTCCCAAAACGTCGTCCGCCGAACCTCCGTAACACGAGGCGAGATCGCTGTTGTAACAAATCGGCAAATATTCAATGCAGGCATGGCATGCAATACAATGGTATACTTGGATGTAACGAAACGGAAATATGATGCATTGGAATTTGAAATACAGACATTTAAAGTATACCTCGTCTCGGCGCAAAGAAAGGTGCCGCTGAGGGTCCTTCAGGACTAGAGCCTCGTCGTAAGCTGGCCTCTGCGGCGTGTAAGGGTCAAAAAGTGAAGCCACCACCACGTGCTGAAAAGGCACGTAGGCCGCCTCGTCGTAGGTTCCTCGCCCCTGCAACGCCAGTGTCGCCTCAGCCACCACAGTGACGCGAGGAGCCGTCACCCCGGCCTCCTCAGCTCGCCTCTCCTCAACCCCCGGCTCCCTGGCACCCTCAGTCCTAGCCCCGGCCTCCAGCTCCACCTCGCGGGCAGCTAGTAAGGCGTCCGCCAACCCAGGAAACCCCCGCACCACCTCCAGTACGTCCTCCATGGACGCCGTCGCTAAGTAGTCGCCCATGCCTATAGGGCGTGACGACCCTGCACCTGTACCACTGCCCACAAACATAGGCGGTTTGTGCTCCACCACCGGCTCCACCTCCGGTTCACCCTCAACGACGGGGGCCTTCCCCAAGTCGGTCCGAGGCTCTCTCACGGGAGAGACCTCCGTCTCCTCTACCCCCTGGTCTAAGCCACCGCCACCGTGACCCTCCGTGGTCCTCTCCTTCACGCTAGCCGCCGCCTCTGACCGGCCCGAAACCTCGACATCGTCCCTCGACTCCCCTGCACCCGGAGTCTCCGTCTCCTGGCCGTACCCGGCCAATACTACACTACCACCGTCGCCTCCACCACTGCCGTCCACCACGGTGGCCTCGGCCACGGCCCCCTCGGCCGATGACGGCTGAACCGAGACCCCCGTGACCTCTGGTATGCCCCCAACTAACGTATCATTCCCCGGGGGAATGGAAGATGGTGTAGCCTCAACCCGGAGTGACGTATCGTCACCAGGAGTATCACTCGGTTCCATGATCGTAATGTGTGAGAGAGAGGAAGAGAGAGCAATCGGGAGAGAGAGAGAGCAATAGCGAGAGAGAGAGAACAGCGAGAGAGAGAGAACAGCGAGGGAGAGAGAGAGAGTGATCAAGGGAGGGAGATACGTTGGGGGAGAGAGAGAGATAGCAGAGACCGAGAGAGAGAGAGAGGGAAATTTCGAACGGGTGGGGTGTACTGGATACACCCCGCGTATATATATATATTTCCTGAACCGGGCCGCCTGGAAACGAATCTTGGACCGGGTTCACAGCCAGACAGGCCGCACGGCAACCTGGTCAAGTCGCACGGCATCCTGGATGAATATGCAGTGCCTTCAGTTTATGATACCGCGCGTCCCTAAATTTGCTGCGCACGGCGAGTTAACTTGTTTCGACAGTTTGCTTCTGAAAACAGTTTGGCATCCTCACGTTTGATTCGGAATAAGGAAGAAAGATGCAAGTAGAAGGAGGAAGAAAGGGTTTTTCATTAAATAAAAACCTGGGGTTTCCCCCTGGATTTTGCCATTACATTCAAAAAAAAAAAGAAAAACAACAAAAACAACTACGGCCCTACTGCCCTTCTTCTTTTTCTTCCTTTCTTCTCTCCTCCAACCCTATGTCTCAATCACTCGCCCTGTCCGAGTGGTCATCCGATCCATTGGGGTTGCCCTCGGAGTCTTCCGCCGTGTCCTCCGAGTCACGCCCGAGGACGGATTCAGGGTCGTGCTTATCGTCCAGTTGATCAAAGGCGAAGTCCAGTAGGTTGGAGACGGCACAGCGAAGGGTCCGAATGGTAGAGATGAGCCTCACGATCTGCACGTTCAACTGTTCGATCTCCCCACGATAAAAGGCCATTTCGGCCTCGAGAGCACCCACTCGCACTGCCAGATCATTGTTTGCCATGCTCGAAGGTTGGCTGGTCTCAAAGGATGCGAAGAAAGAAAGAGACTTTTGAGATTTTGTTGGTGGTGCATAGAATGAGGCACCACCATGCTTATAAAGTCGTCCCAGCCATCGAACAGACACACCCGAATTAATGGGTGTCCTCAAATCTGCCAACTGTTCTCGGAAATCGAAGGGGTGCTTAGAAGATCGAGGTGCTGCGCGCCCCTAATTCAGACCGCACGGCACCCTGGCTCAGAAGCTTAATTGCCTTGTCTCGAAAATTGATCCAATCAGCCATCAAAATCCTCTTGGGAACTCAATCCTCAGCCGTTTTGCAGTAAAGGTCCCTTAGAATGTCGTGCATCGGTTTCGGCGCCACTTAATCCCCCGGGAATTCGCCGTATTCGCCTTTTTCTCGGTATTCGTCCTTCGGGACTCACCGTGACTAGTTCAAGGATCCGACATACTTTTCCCAGCAGGTCCAAAATTCAAAATTCAATTTTCGCCTCCCGAGGGCTCGTCTCAAAAATTCAGAATTCCATTTTCGCCTCCCGAGGGCTCGTCTCAAAATTCAATTTTCGCATCCCGATGGCTCGTCTCAAAAATTCAAAATTCAATTTTTGCCTCCCGAGGGCTCGTTTCAAAAATTCAAAATTCAATTTTCGCCTCCCGAGGGCTCGTCTCAAAACTTCAGAATTCAATTTTCGCCTCCCGAGGGCTCGTCTCAAAATTGGATTTTCGCCTTCCGAGTGCTCGTTTCAAAATTCAATTTTCGCCTCCCGAGGGCTTGTCTCAAAATTGAATTTTCGCCTCCCGAGGGCTTGTCTCAAAAAAATCCTAAAATTGAATTTTCGCCTCCCGAGGGCTTGTCTCAAAAATTCTAAATTGAATTTTCACCTCCCGAGGGCTCATCTCAAAAATTCTAAATTGAATTTTCGCCTCCCGAGGGCTCGTCTCAAAAATTCTAAATTGAATTTTCGCCTCCTGAGGGCTCGTCTCAAAAAAAAAAATTCTAAAATTGAATTTTCGCCTCCCGAGGGCTTGTCTCAAAAATTCTAAATTGAATTTTTACCTCCCGAGAGCTCGTCTCAAAAATTCTAAATTGAATTTTCGCCTCCCGAGGGCTTGTCTCAAAAATTCTAAATTGAATTTTCGCCTCCCGAGGGCTTGTCTCAAAAATTCTAAATTGAATTTTCGCCTTCCGAGGGCTCGTCTTGATTTTCGCCTTCCCAGGGCTCGTCTTGATTTTCGCCTCCCGAGGGCTCGTCTCGCTTTTCGTCTCCCGAGGGCTCGTCTCGAGTCTTTCACGATACTTTGAATGACACACCGCACCGCAGGCACTCTTTTTTGCATAAGTTTGTCCTCCGGGACTCGTTTCTCGCATTGCATTGTCCCAGTGGAACTACGCTGGTCTGATCCCTACAACGGGG
This sequence comes from Rhododendron molle, assembly GCA_025413875.1. Classification (NCBI taxonomy): domain Eukaryota; kingdom Viridiplantae; phylum Streptophyta; class Magnoliopsida; order Ericales; family Ericaceae; genus Rhododendron; species Rhododendron molle. Next base: position 44,447,250 of record CM046391.1, read on the forward strand.
TACGTAGGCAGCTCTCCGAGCGCGACCACGATCGTTATTTACTTGCATTTTTCACTTTGTCTCTGTTCAAAGGCACTAGAGCAACGGATTGGGATGCCTATTCTTTAAGCGTCACTCGTACCAAGTAATGGTATCCGAGTTACGTTAAAGAGGGACTACTGTAGACAATCCAATCCGGACCTTGGAGAGTCTTTGTCCACCCCGATGATGAAATAGAGGAAACGATACCTTTGCGAGCTTGAAAAAGGATCTTCTTTAAAGCCAAAAACCCAACAAATCCAACAAACCCAGCCAAGCCCAATAAAAAAAGCCCAAAAGGCCCTGGACCACAGGAGGGGGTAACCGTGCGGAGTCAAATTGGAGCGCACGGCACCTTGAGAAATTCAAGGGACCGTGCGCAGCCAAACCCCTCCGCACGGCACTCGAGCAAAAAGTCGGGCCGGCTCAGAAAGTCTGGCCACGCCTGTGAGCCACTGATGACTGCTCAAATTAAAATGCACTCGCCTCACTAAAACACCTCCCCCATTTGAATTCAAAATCCTTGGCCATTTGCCTATAAATTAACCCCTCCACTCAAGGGAAAGAGGTCCCTCTTAGCCTTTCTTTTGAGTCCCTCTCTTGCCTTTCTCTTGACTTTCTCACTCTACTTTCTCTCTCTAAATTTCTACACCCACTTTCTTATTCCTATTGCCATTTCCAAGCTTTAAAGAATGTCATTCCCAAAAGACCTTATTAAAGTGCTTTCACTCACTCCCTCATCATCATTGAAGTTGATCCTTCATTAACTCCAAAGATTCATCACCCCCAAAATACCTAATCTTCACTCACTCCCATACTCCCTTTGTCTCATCTAACCACCCCCATCCACATCCGTGACGATCCATCCACATCCTTGCATCCACGATCCTTGATCAAGCTCGAAACCAAAGGTATAAACTAGTTTCCTCGCACTAGATTCCGTTCTGGTCTTGAGGGGACCTTTCTGTCAGCAGATCTAATCCCTTTTGGTTAGATCCTGACTCAAAACCTATTTTCATAAAATAAAACCAACACTGTGCTGAGGTTGGGGAACCGCGCGGTCTGTTGATCAACGCGACGGCACCACGACTCTCATCGCGACGACATGATGCACACTAGTGCTATTGTGAAAAGGCTGACGGGAAGGGGAGTTTTCCTTTCTTTGTGGTACTTTTTAGCTGTTTACTGTTTCTGTAGCTCTTAAAATAAGACCATATTTACAAGCCATGTTCCGGCTCTTCTAAAATCTTTTCAAGATCATCCCAAGTGATCAAAAACGTTGAAAACTACTTTAAAACTATGTTTTGAGAAGGATAATGATGTTCTTGGGATGGTCTGACCGCCGTGAGGCTATTCGTGAGTTTTCAAAAGATCTACAGAGAAACCAGTGAGCTAAATGATGTTTTGAAAGACTGCAACAGTCTGATAGCAGAGCAGGTGCCACGCACGGCATGTTGAGATGCCTCGCACGGCATCTCAGAGTGCCGTGAGCGGTATTCTGAGGCCCAACAGTCTGACAACAGAGCAGGTGCCGTGCACGGCATCTCAGAGTGCCGTGAGCGGTATCCTGAGGTCCAAACAGTCTGTTGAATGTTATTTACTTCCATTTATTCATGTCATTTTATCACGACTGTACAGATAGCACCACCTGCACGTCAATGTGATATATTTCTCATGTCCCTTTCCCGTTACGTGCTTTATTAAAGAGTTTGATATTCCAAATAATATTGAAGATTCCCCCCCTTTTTAAAACATCAAGTAGAGACCGGTCTTACGAAAATGGGGTGCTTTTTAAAGAAAAACCTTCCTCATTCGTAATGTGGCTCCCGAACCCAACGTCTCGACGTTTTCGCTAGATCAAAAGCCTTTTTCGAACCACTCCTCGGTTTCTCGGGTGACCCATCTCAAAAACCCGGGTGGCGACTCTTCGAGCTTGCGCCTTTTTCCGGGCACGGGAGCCCACACTCGGAATTCAACCTGCTTGATAGCACCTACCCGGACTATTGGAAATCTTCTGTACAAACGTCTTAAGTGAGATTCAAGCCACGGTAGGTCCTAGGCCATGTTTCTAGGAGACGCGTAGAAGGTAGGGCGAGCATTCAGATCAGTTATGAGTTGCTCCCTTTTGACTTGTTGCCAGTGCTGCCAACATTGATCGCTTGCGGAGAAAAGAGGCTGTATCCAATTGGTTCCGTCCGTCTCAAAGAGTAGTTCGCGTAGACACCCTGAAAGAAACCCCACTGTTCGAAGTCCGAGTCGAGCAAGAGGAACAACCATTGTTAGAAGAACTTGTAGTAGAAGAGCCTATAGTCTTAATCCCTCCCGAAAATTCTTTGCCCATGGCTGACCAAGGAGACGGAATAGAAGAACTCAGGCAGAACATGGCCAACATGGATGCTCAGTTTAAACAATCCCTTGCGGGAGTCGATGTACAACTTAAGGCTATTGATGCCTCCATGAAAGGCGATATGAACATGATAATGGAAACCATGCAGGTGATTTGCGACAAACTCCTGACTAAGACTCCTCCGCAGCTCGAACAACCCAAAGTTGAGATGCCCGCAGTCGATCCCAACCTAGCCGCTCTCATGGATAAGATTGGCAAATTGGAAGAATCTGTCCAAGAGACTAAGCGACTTGGGAAAGGAGAAATTGACATGAACAAGCTATGCCTTTTTCCAAACGCCAAGTTGCCGGAAAAGTTCAAAAGAGTGGACTTTGCGAAGTTCGATGGTACCGATGATCCAAGGGCCCATCTCCAAGGATACGTTGGTTCCCTCACCATGCGTGGCATCGAGAAAGAAGCTATGGCCCAACTATTCCATGAGTCCTTGTCTAGTCCAGCTCTACAATGGTTCCTCACCCTCGAGCTCTACAATGGTTCCTCACCCTCGAACCATCCAAGAAAAGGACTTGGGAAGACATCGGGGCAGCTTTCATGGCCTAGTATGACTTCAACGTTGACCTGAAAATGACCACGAAGGAATTGGAAAGCACCAAGATGAGTGAGAAGGAAAGCTTCGCTGACTTTGTGAAGCGTTGGAGGGCTAAGGCTGCCCAGATGCAGAATAAGCCTGATTTGGAAGAACAGATACAGATCATAACCAAGAACTTGCCAAGCTCATTCGCTCCTTACATGGTTCTTTCCCAGGCTGCCCCGAATTTTGAAACCTTTTATGATCCCAGACTGGCCGTGGAGGAGGCTCTACGAGACGGAACTTTGGAAAAGAAAGAGTCGGGGACAGGGTCAAAATTGAAGAGGGCCTATTCAGGGAATAGCAACGTTCTCTTCGGAAACATCAACCAGGCAGGAACCTCATCTACTAAACCTGTAGAAGTCAACCAAATCTCCAAAAAACCAAAATCCCAGAGCGAACCTTCACCCAATTCAGCACTCCCAGATCCGCATTTCTTAAGAAACTCATAGAAATCGGAGTGTTGAAACCTCTTTCGCCACCACAAACCATTCCACCAAACCTAAACCAACATGTCTACTGCGATTTCCACCGAATGCCTGGCTATACCACCGACAATTGCATCCGCCTCCGTCATGAAATTCAAAACCTCATTGACAACAAGGTTGTTGACGCTCCACCCTCGAATAAACCAAACACTGTTTCAAACCCTCTACCGCAACACAATGCTCCCTTCCATATTAACCAAATCACCCTAGCCGAAAACCAAAACCTCCCAGAGTTTGACCCTACCCTGTTCATTCACTACAAGAAAATACACATTCGGCGACCAAATTCGCCGACCAAAGTAAGTTTAGTCGCCTTAAGGTCATAAATTGCCGACCAAAATAGTTTTGTCGGGGAATGGTTAACTTTCGCCAACAAAAATATGTTTTGTCGCCGTTGGCATATGTTATACCGACTAAAATATTGTTTAGTCGGGGAGTGTTTGCGCGAATACTTTCCCCGGGCGCCAAAAGGCGGGAATACATTTGGCAACCAAAAATTTTGTCATTGAAGCTTAAGTTTCGCCAACTAATTAATTTTAGTCGGTGATAATTTTGATTATTCCGCCAAAAAAACCCGTGAAAATATTTGGCGGGGGCTTTAAAATAATTCATCCATGAAAAAGAAAATTGAAATTGGGAAGTATTTACCCAAAACTACGTAGTTTTGGTTGTAAGTATCTGGGTTAGGGTATGTATACTCCTACCTCTGATCTCGATAACCCTCTGCTTCAGTTTACTTTTTTTTGATCCGCTGCTTCTATCGAAATTGCTCTGGCAAAGAAAGGCGAAACGGTATCCCCCCTCTCTCTCTCTCTCTCCCTCCCTCTCCCTTCCTCCCTCCGACTCTGACTCTCTCCGACTTCTTGGAATTTCTGTGCAGGTGGGCTATTGGTGTGAAATCAGGGCTCAACGTGATGTGCGATTTTGGAGAAGTGACCATGACTGTAGGCCTGTAGCATAGCGTACGTCTCTCTCTCTCTCTCTCTCTCTCTCTCTCTCGTTGCAATTCCTGTGCATGTGGACGAATTTGTGAAATTTCGGCTGCTTAATGTGTTTGGAAACATTACAACCAGCAATTGGGCTTAATCTGCTGGCATAGAATGTATAACTTGTTTGGTTGTTAATTTTTGTCAAATTTTTACTAAAAGATGGAAGAGAGGGGTAGGGTTTATGTTTTTCTGTATTTTTTCTGCTAAAAGGTAGAAGAAAGGCGTGGGGTTTTGGTTTGTCCATACTAATTTTAACAAAAAAGGTGGAAGAAAGGGGTAGGGCTGTGAGTTTTCCATATTTGTTTACTAATAGGTAGAAAAAAGAGGCAGAGTTTTGATTTTTTCATATTATTTTAACTAAAAGGTGGAAGAAAGGGGTAGGGTTTTGTTTAATCCCAAAAAGTGGGTAGGGTTTTGGTTAATCCCAAAAAGTTAGTATGTTTTGACCTCAAAAGTGATAGGGTTTTTGTTTTTCTGTATTTTTTTCTGCTAAAAGGTGGAAGAAAGGGGCAGGGTTTTGGTTTTTCCATATTAATTTAACAAAAAAGGTGGAAGAAAGGAGTAGGGTTGTGGGTTTTCCGTATTTGTCTACTAAAAGGTAGAAAAAAGAGGCAGAGTTTTGATTTTTCATATTATTTTAACTAAAAGGTGGAAGAAAGGGGCTTGGGTTTTGGTTAATCCCAAAAAGTGGGTAGCGTTTTGGTTAATCCCAAAAAGTTAGTATGTTTTGACCTCAAAAGGGGTGGTACCCTTTTATGGGTTTTTCTTAATTGCTAAGAGTTACCGGGGAATACTATCCTAGTAGGTTAGTGCTGAGAAGGTCCTATTTCTCTTTGCCAACTAAAAGTGGAAATAAAAGCCCAAGGTGGACTAGCTTGGTGAGGGCTATGAGGTCTGGTGGGTCTCTCGTAGAGTATAGGATGTTTCAATTATAACTTCAAACTGTTTGGTGCTGCTGGTTTTTCCAATAATGTGAGGTCCAAGTAATGTGGGGGTATGCAATTCTAGAATATAAGTGCTGAGAAGGCCTTATTTCCTTGCTTACTGAAGTGGAAGCAAGTACTCATGGTGGTCAATGTTCGTTTGAATCTGTGCTCCAATTTTTTTTAGTTTTTTTGATCGGCGAATCTGTGCTCCAATTGCCTTAATGTGTCTGGTGATGCTTTGGATTGTTGCTAAAAAGCCTAAAATCTCTGCTTTGCTGCTCAAAGGGTGCTCCAGCTATGATGATTTGTTTTGTTTTGTTTTTGTTTTTTCTTTTCTGATTTAAGATATCTTCTTTCCATCGTATATTCCGGCCTGCTGTTTTCAGCCTTTGTTTTCAGCCTTTGCTTTCTTTTTTCTGATTATCTTATTTCCATCTTTTTTCCTTCTTCCAATCTGTCGGTCTTGGTATTTTTGGGGGCTCAAAATGAACTTCAAGATTGAGCCCTTATAGCATTTTTATGAGCAAATAAAATAGCAGTAATGTAATTGAAAAGTAAAAAATATGTGATATAGTAGATTTAATTTCTGAAAGTAGTGACCATTGCAAGTATGTGAATGTATCTTTGAAGTATCACAATTCTTGGAAAAAAAAATTGTGAGCCCCAGTTCTTACAGAAAGAGAATAAGTGGGGAAAAAAATATGGAAAAATGAGTTTTATTTTTATGTGGGCCCTCAATGTAATCTCTTTGAAGGGTTTCGTTATGAATTACAGTAATTCCATAAGTTGTATGTGTGTGGACTGTGGACGTGGAAGACATTTGAGTGCAAGTGTGAATGTGTGAAGTAATCTACTGAAAGAGAGAGAAACAAGAATGGAAAGAGAGGAATACGTGGAGGGCTAATACACAGAGAGATGGCGTGTTGTCCATGTATATGTATCTCTATGGCTTTTGTCTCTTTTGGGGACTTGGACATATTTGAAAAGAAGAAAATAAAAGAAGCACAATACAGAGAGAATTTGTTTTGGACATGTGTCGTGATTTTGGATTCTTTTGATGAGTCAGGTTTGGATTATAAATATACAGAAGTAAGGGGGGAAACAAGAGCTCGGGGGAGAGAAAAGGAAAATATGAGAGGAAATGGAAAAGAAGAGAAACGAGAATAGGAGAGAAGATTAATTAGTGGGAAATAGTCAGACACGAAATTGCATGTTCTGTAAAATTTGAGGAAGTGGGTGTTGGTGTTTCATTTGTTATCTGTTGTTTATTGATTTGGGTTGTGGTGCTTGAGGGTTAGGGGCGTTACAATTGGTATTAGAGCATAGGCGGTAGGTCTTACATGGGATCTAGTGGGTGGTTAGAGTGCGCAGTAGGAATTTATGGGTTCGGTAAGTTGTTCTCAAATCTAACACATGTGATGGAGGGATATGGAGTAATTGTGCATGAGCATGATACACCAGGTTAATCCTTTTATGTGAGCACATGATAATGGGGTTTATGGTAAGTGAAATGTTTGGTGTAGTTTCTTATATCATCTCTATAGTCGGTACATAAATTAATTTGACCTAGTACATGATTTTCTTAACTGCTATGATTAGGTGAATAATTAAAGACTGCTTTCAGCTGTATTACGTCCGTCACGAATTTGTTCTTCAAATAATATTGTTTCCGCAGTTGATAAGGATTTCTACTTTGATTGAGAAGGAAGGAAAAAAAAAGGGGGGGGGGGGGGGCATTTCTTTTCCTCAAATGAGAGAGTGCTAGCATATTATTGTTCTGTAAGAATAATTTATGGCTAATCTTCTTTATAGCGATTGGTAAAGTTCGAAATTTGTGTGTGCGAAGTCTACTAAGTCTCTAGTACTATGATGGGTTTTGGGTAATGAACGTTAATTTGCATTGAAGGAAAAGAAACATAAAGTAGTGATCTGTACGAGGAGAGTGGATTAGTTCAAGTAGCTTTTAAGCTTGAATTAGTTGGAATTGAAACATTCATGAGTGAAATGAAATTTTATTACTAACGTATTTGTCCATCCTCATGATTCGAGGGAGTGGTTATCTGGGCATAAAATCGCTACTTGGAAATTGTGGACTTTGTTTGTTAGTGTTTTCATTGCTTCGAATAATATTTGTCCCACTAGTTATTTTACCTTGTGGCTTTGTTCTAATGTTAAGTTAGTTGTTGAACTGGTATTTCGTGAGTTCCACAAGTGTTAAACTTTCGTCATGTGTAAGAGACGTTAGTTTACTGCTTATGATGTATGTGGCGTCAAATGTATCAGATCTGATTTTTGAATACTGGTTAAGTATGTGTGGTCAGATGTTGTGGTGCTTCCAGTGCATGGATTTTGAGGCACATCCATGGGAAAAAAAAATATAAATGCATCATTTGACGCTATCTATGAATATCAACGAACAAAGGCCGAGCAAAAAAAAAATATCAACGAACAAAGACCGAGGTGCCCAATGCGTTGCATACATGTTAGTTTTGGCTAATTGTAGGCGATGGTTTTATCTTCTTTTATTGGCAAGGATGATATAATGGTGTATTAATGCTGAAATGTGGATGAAGGTATTAGGAGTTTGATTAGGTACTGCAGAAAAAAAAAAGGTGGGATTTTGGTAAACTCTTTAAAAGGGAAAAGGCATTGGATTAAACTGGAAAGTTTTATTATTTTGTGTATCCATTTCTATTTGAGTTTCATTTTCATACTTGCGTGTGGGTTGACATGTTGTATTAAATTCGGACGTGACGACGAGTACTGCTTCTACATATGGTGTGATTTTGTGTTGGTAACTCTTTGTTGGGTTAATGGTGACATGCTATTATAAATCGTATGTAGGCAGGGATGGGGTCTGGGGCTTGCAAGGTTTTAAGTGTACAAAAATTGATAGGGTATATTGTTAAACACAGTTATAACAGTACCTGTTATATGATCCAGAGATACATAATATGGCAATTTTAAAAGCCCTGCATCCTTAGTTTGGTACTTCAGAACAGACATCCTCACATATTCATGTCCAATATACTTATGTTTCTGCAATAGCAGAAAAGGTTTATTGAGCATATACCATTGTTTCCTTCTGTAGCCATGTCAGCTGATCATGTCAGCTATACAAGGTTATATTGATAAAGTTTTAATCGTATGTAAGAGTTCAAAGTTCTTGGGTTGAGATTTGCTATCCTTTAAAATCAGTACTATTCTCCTACTTTCTAATTGTTACTTTTTGGGAAGCAATTAATTTGTTTTCATATCAGGTCTCTTCCTTTGAAGACAACAAGAAGACATCTCGCTCTAGTTGTTCGGTAATTTCTCGCTTTGTCATTATTCCTTTTATTTGTACACCATCTGTATTTCCATTGACCAAATCTGGCACCTAGATAAACTTTTTGATCAAATTGCTAAAAAAATTGGTCCTAACTAGAAAAAGACGAACAAGTTTATTTATTGGCTTATTCGGATCTTTATAAGTTTGCTTTCTTCAGTTTCAAATAGCATGGTCTCTGTATCTCCCTTATAATAGTACAATAATATATAGATAATTTGAAATGAAAAGTTTCTTCTATGTCCTTTTAGAAGTTTCCAATGTATACTATTAGTTGATCAACTTTGAATTATTATGTAGAAGTGATGGAAAGTTGCTGAAAAGTTGCATTAGTTATTTATTGTTCAGTTCTTTATTAGCATCTTGTTTTACTATTACTTATTTTCTGCGCACGCATTTTGCATGCATAAGCACCTCGCCTTTAACAGCTTTTATTGAAAAAAAAAAAGAGAGTGACAATTCAAAAGCATAGTTCCAAGCGGTTTTGTAGAAGCTGATATGTTAACAATTCTTGGCATGGCCTTTAGAAAGAAAATTAAAAGTTATGGTAATTGATGTGACTGGAAATATGTATCTTCATGATGTGTGGCCCCAATCCTAAAATATTATAGTTGCACCATTCTTTTTTCTCTAATCTCATTCAATCTATTTTTCTGCCTTTTCCGGCCCCCTCTTTTTTCTCTACTTTTTTTTGGTTTGTAGGTGATAAGAAATGGACAAGAACTGGATGACGATTAGAAATAGAATGAGTAGTCAATATCGAGAAGGGGTCGATTCATTCATTGAATTTGCAACGAAAAATGTTGCACCTGAGCTTGCCATTAGGTGTCCGTGTGTCAATTGCTTTAATGGCAAAAAACATTCAAGTTCGCTTGTTAGGATTCATTTGATCCGATTTGGAATCTCAAAAAATTATGAGACTTGGATTTACCATGGGGAACAATTTCCATCGCATCAACCTAGTGCACCCTACAATGATAACCACGACAATGGTGAAACTATTGGTAGTGGACTTGCAGGGCTATTCCCGGAGAATGAGGACCAATTGCCCGAAATGTTGGAGGAAATATTAATGGCAGGTGTCTTGGATGATGATATTGACGAACTTCCTTCTACTTTTGAGAGGGTGGATGTGCGGAACTTTGATAAGTTGTTTGAGGATGCTCAACGCAAAGTGTTCCCGGGATGCAATGGTACTATATTGTCGTTTATTGTCAAGATGCTTCACACGAAAGTGCATGGCAAGATTAGTAACTCTACGTTTGACATGATGATGCAAGTAATCAAAAGTTTGCTGCCAGAGTATGATGAGTTTGTTCCATGGAACATACGTGAAGCCAAGAAATTGTTACGTGATTTGGGTTTGGGATATGAGTGTATTGATGTGTGCAAGTACGATTGCGCACTTTTTTGGAAGGAGAATGCTGATTTGGAGAATTGTCCTAGATGTACAGAGTCTAGATACAAGGTGAATGATGAAAAGGGTAAGAAAATTCCTCACAAAGTATTGAGATACTTCCCACTAATACCGAGGTTGAAGAGATTGTATGGGTCAAAGAAAACATCTACTGATATGAAATGGCATAAGGAGAAACGTGTGGATGATGGGGTACTAAGGCATCCGGCTGATGGTGAGGAATGGAAGAATTTTGATGTCCGGTATCCTACCTTTGCTGCTGATCCGCGAAATGTGAGGCTAGGATTGGCCACCGATGGTTTTAACCCTTTTGGAACTATGAGCACTTCATATAGTATGTGGCCCGTTATCGTGATGCCTTACAATCTCCCTCCTTGGAAGTGTATGAAAGAACCCTTTTGCATGATGTCATTGCTTATTCCCGGTCGATCTGCACCTGGAAGAGATATCGATGTGTACTTGCGACCTTTGATTGATGAGTTGAAAGAGTTATGGGAGGATGGCATCCAAACTTATGATGCCTCTAATGGGCAATTTTTTAAGATGCATGCAGCTGTCATGTGGACCATTAACGATTTTCCTGCGTATGCCAACATGTCTGGATGGACTACGAAAGGTTATTTAGCTTGCCCCATATGCAATGAGGATGCATCATCGCAACGTTTGCGGAGTAAAATAGGCTACATGGGAGCTCGTCGCTTCTTACCTGAGAACCACTCTTGGAGAAAAAGCAAACTGTTCAATGGCCAAGTTGAGAATAGGTCTAGGCCTTTAGAGTTAACAGGGGAAGAAATATTGAGGCAAATAGAATCGGGAGTGTACAAGCCGCATGGAAAGCATCCAACCAATAGAAAAAGACAAAGGGATGAAAATCCAATTTTGAATTGGACAAAGAGAAGCATCTTGTTTGAACTGCCTTATTGGAAGACACTCAAACTTCGACATTGTCTTGATGTTATGCATATAGAGAAGAACATATTTGACAATTTGATTGGAACGTTATTGGGTATAGATGGGAAGAGTAAGGACACAGAAAAAGCACGTAGAGATTTAGAGGATATGAGAATACGAAAGGAGTTGCACCTAAAGAAACGTGCAGATGGGTCATTTGAGAAACCCCCAGCGTTGTACACATTGTCCCAAATCGAGAGACTACAATTTTGTGAATTCTTAAAATCGATAAAGTATCCTGATGGCTATGCTGCAAATATCTCGAGTTGTGTAAGTACAGAAGGTGGTAAATTAACTGGTCTTAAAACTCATGATTGCCATGTCCTTCTTCAAAAACTTCTTCCAATTGGGATGCGTGGGTTCCTTAATAAGGAAATCAGTACTGCATTGTTTGAGTTAGGAAGTTTCTTCCAACAGTTGTGCTCGAAGACATTAAGGGTAGAGGATCTCGACAAACTTGAGGATGACATCATACTTGTACTTTGCAAGCTTGAAAAGATTTTTCCTCCAGCTTTTTTTGATGTTATGGTCCACTTGGCTGTTCACTTACCGCGTGAGGCTAAGCTTGGAGGTCCTGTGCAGTATAGGTGGATGTACCCAATTGAAAGGTAATTTTGTTGTACTCTTACAAATTAATAGGAAGTAATTGAATTATAGTGCTAGATAGAGTTGTAGAATAATATTGCTATGTGGGTTCTTCATTTATAGGCTACTTGGAGTACTAAAAGGTTTTGTCGGCAATAAAGCTCGTCCAGAAGGTTCAATTGCAGAGGCGTATGTTTCAAAAGAGTGTACAACTTTTTGCTCAATGTATCTTGATGGAATTGAAACGGTGTTCAACCGAGAAGAAAGGAATGATGATGGTGGTGAGCGTGACCCTGGTTTAGATGTATTTACTCAAAGTGTTCGTCCGTTTGGGCGAATCGAAAGGGCACCTGATCCTCCTACTAAGCAACGTGAGATGGCACATTGGTTTGCCTTGTACAATTGCTCCGAAGTCGAACCATATCTAGAGTATGTTTCATTTAAATACACATTATATCTCATAGTTAGAGGGGAAAAAATCCCATAATTATGGTTATTCAATTATACTGATTATAAATTTTTAAGTAGGGAACACAAGAGCTTGTTAGCTGATGTTAGTGCTGTTGATATCGCAAAGAGACAACGCAAAGAATTTCCAAAGTGGTTCAAAGAACGTGTAAGACGAACAAATTAATTTAAAACATGGCACATTATCGTTTTTTTAATTGGAAGTTTCATAACACCAATTCTTTATGTAGATGAACGAGTTACGAAGGCAAGGGTCACCAGAAGCAACCAATGAATTGTGGTCATTGGCCAACGGACCCAGTGCACTAATAAAGACATATTCGGGATGCATTTCCAATGGTGTTCGATTCCATACCAACGAGCGTGACAACCGTCATAGAAGTCAGAATAGTGGGTTAGTTGTGGAGGGGGACCATGAAGGCCATACGGTTAATTTCTATGGTTACTTGACCAAAGTGTGGGAAATGACCTATTTATTTAGACATCAAGTGGTCTTATTCCAATGTGAATGGTTCAACACTGGTAGTAACAGGACTTTGCGGATTGATCTGCATTCTACAAGTATTGATATAAGAAGTCGATGGTATAAAGATGACCCATTTGTGTTACCAAGTCAAGTGCAACAAGTATGTTACATGAATGATACCAAACTAGGTGAGAATTGGAGAGTTGTGGAGCGGTTCGAACGTCGAGGGATCTGGAATGTGCCTGAGTTGGATGATTTTGAAGCTAATGATGCTCCCAATGATGAGTTCCAACAGGAGGAAACCACTGAGTTTGTAAGAGTTGTTGAAGATCTCATCACAACCCCTTTGCGTAGAAATGACATTGAACCTGAAATTATCCGAGAGGAGTCTAGTAGAAAACGAGCACGAGCAGAGAATATTGAAGTCGATTGGTTCATCTGCGATAATGACGAAGATGAATTACTGGATGAGCATGACAATGAAGATGAATTTGATACTGATTTGGATACCGATCTTAATATGTAACCTTAATGTATTTTGTTGATGAGACTTGCATAATAGTGGACCAACTATTTTGTAATTTAGGATCTAAGTCTTTGGAGCATTTTTGAGTTGTTATGTTTGAACATTATTGAGTTGTTATGTTTGAGCATTACTTAAGATCTAAGTCTTTTGACCAATTTTTTTGTTATTTAGGATACTCAACTACTTTATTACTGGGTTTGTACTCGTTACTTACTTTACGAATTTATTTGTGTTCTCATCAGGTCTCTTCCTTTAAAGACAGCAATAAGGCATCTCAGTCTATTTGGTAATTTATCGCTTTGTCTCTATTCCTTAACTTTTTTACGGCATCTATATTCTCATTAACCAAATATGGCACATAGATATACTTTTTGATCAAACTGCTAAAAAGAAATTGTCCTAACTAGTCCAACGAGTAAGGACACAGAAAAAAGATCAACTTACTTATGGGCTTACTCATATGTCTATAAGCATCTTGCCTCTAACAACTTGTTTGTGTTTATTTCATAGTTCGTAGTTATGCAAAATGTCCGAACGAGGAAAATTGTTGCTCCAACCTGGTTTTCTAGCAACTCATGTCAAAACAGATTGTGAGAGGAAAAAAAATGAGTGGGTAAAGAGGAACAATGAGATACGTAAATCTCATGGGGTGAAGAGTAATGCAACTCCTTTTATGGATGATGATGACAATGAGTCTATTTCTTTTGAGCATGAGGTACAATATATAAGTATACGTTAATGATCAGCAAAAATAATGTATCTTTTTCTATCTTTCTTTTCTTTCTACTATCGTCTTGTGTTATGAATTCTGTACATTATAAATTTATGCTTGGGCATTCTATGTTATGTTGTTATAGGCCATAGAGATGCCACCAGGTCATCGAAATGTTAGAGGCCATAGAGATATACCATCTCGTCCTCAAAGTGTTACACCATCTCCAACCCAAGGGTTAACCTCATCTCCCCATACACCATCCCCCCTCCAAAATGTTACACCACCTCCAGCCCAAGAGTTAACCTCATCTCCACATACACCATCTCCCCCTCAAAATGTTACACCATCTCCAACCCAAGGGTTAACCCCATCTCCACATACACCATCTCCCCATCAAAGTGGTACGCCATCTCAACCCCAAGAGTTAACCTCATCCGCACCCCCTATCGTTGCACAATCTTCACAAGTGAGTGGCACAGGTAAGATAATTTTAGCTTATGTTTCATGAATGCTTTGCTTTCATCATCGTACCCTATTTCGAATCTATTGTTTGTTCAACAGGTCCATCATCCTCAAAGCGTGTGCGGGGACCTACTGTTGGCAAAAGTTTAGATAAATTCATAGCACACCACGAAGGAAAAAAGCTCGTAGTTACTGTCCCAGAGGAGATGAAGGCATTCTGTGGGGTGAATGCCACCATGGCAGCAACTGATCTGGGGGTACAGATTAGGAGGTTTTGCCCTATTCAAGGCTTTGCCCATTCATGTAAGGATGTGTACCCAATGGCTAAAAAAGCCATCCTGCAATCTAATCGAGTAACGATTCTCTATTCCAGAATTTAGTTAGTGTTCTTGTAAGAATGAAGTGTATCAATTAGTGTATTATGGTTGCAGGACAAGTTTGACATCGTAGATGGAACAGAGGGAAATTCACTGGCTGATGCTGTAACTGACAAGAAGGCCTCCCTTTTGTATAAAGATTGGAAATGTAACATGAGGCGGCATTATAGAAAACTTAGGAAAGCCAAAGTGGACCCATATAGTAGTCCATATCCAGGGATGCATATGGATGATTGGAAGTACTTAATCGACAAAGTATTCAAAGATCCAAAAATTCGGGTAAGTTACTACCTATTAGTTTTAAACTCTTATGTGACATTCATACATAACTGCAGAAATATATTTGCAGAAGCGCTGCGTTGCTGGAAAAAAAAACAGGAAAAAACTCCCGTATAACCACACTATGGGATCCAAATCTTTTCCTGCTGCGATGTCCATTGAGGTGAGAGGTTTACAAAAGCAAATGTAATAGTAGGAAATTATTGTTATTTTTGATAATATTAATTGGTCAAACTTTATCGACTTGAATTTGACAGGCTGAAGGAAATGATAATGAACTTCCTGACTTCTGTAAATTCTTCAAAAAATCACATACGCTGAAGAAGACAAAGGAGTGGATAAAACCTACTTGTGCAGTGCTACATGTATGTCTTCCAACTGTGTTATTCTAGGCCCTTAATTTCGATGCCGTCCTCAGGGACACCCCGGCCACCTACGCCATTGTTGAATTCTTCGCTCACTGGTCAGTTAGAATTTCTTCAGTTATCAGTGGCGGTGAAATTCGTAATTTTTAACTTCGATCCGGATTTGGATTGCTGCGCTACCGTATTATAGTGTAACTGTTAGGCTCTGTTTGGACAGTAGCGGCTCAAGTATTTATTCTTTTTTAGGGCAGCTGAAGGTTGAGAAATGAGTCATGTTTTGTAGAAAGATATAGATTCTTGAGTGACTACAATCTGTGACGTGAAAGATTTTTAATAGATCCAATTAAACAGTCAATACCATCAAGATCTTGTTGTCTTTTGATTTTTTTTGGGGGGTTCTGTTTGTTGGGAGTGGGGTTGTTGTGGGCTTTGGTTGTTGAGTCTAGGGTTCGTTCTGTTTAGTCTGACCCTGTTTGTTTCCGGCTGCTCCTTGCAATATGATTACCTCTTGATGCTTAACTGCTGAACTTTTAACTGCCAAATCATAGTTTGATGTTGTTGGACTGCATTAACTCTCATGCTCTGCTATATGTTGTGTGTCCGGATGTTCCCTTTGATGCTGAATTAGAAGACTAATGCTGAACTACTGAGCTTTTAACTGCAAATTCTGGTTTTGTGTTGCTGAATTGCATTTATTTTCGTACTGGCCCTGACCTTTTGGAACTGCTGATATGCTGCTCTTTTTGCATTTTCATGGAACTGCTGCTCGACTTGATAATGCTGATGCTTGCTGATATTTCCCCTTTGCTGAATTAGAAGACTAATAATGTCTGATGTTAATGTTGCATGGAAAAGGATTATTCTAACGCAATCTATACTTTGTTCAAGTCTTTAGCAGTGAAATGATCTCATTTTTCCAGTTTAAGTTAGCATAGTGCAAAAAACATGGTTGCGTTAGAACAAAGCCCAACTGTCGCTGCTAAATAGCATGGTCGTTGGCCTTTAGAACAAAGCCCAGTTTAACCTCTTGGCCTCCCTAGCTGTCATGCTCATGTAATTTTACTACATAATTGTTTCTATTTGCAAACAACGTAGAAGTAATTGAGTGAAGCAATATTGAACAATGTGAATGTTTATATTAGGCTATTCTGCCTTTTTTACTCAGGATCCAAGCCGTGGCTTTTATGGTGGATTTTGTGATTGCGAATCGGAGTTTCTTGGAAAGACTTTGAATCAAGCGAAGTAAAGAGAACGAAAGATAACCTGATGGGCTCTGATTGGCAGTCTGCTGGTTTATTAGATACCCTCAAAATGGAGAGGGTCAGGACAATTTTCACTCACACATATCCTTACCCACATGAGCATTCACGCCATGCTATTATTGCTGTGGTTGTGGGTTGTCTGTTCTTTATCTCGTCAGATAACATGCATACTCTCATAAAGAAGCTGGACAGCAATTTTAAATGGTGTATCTTTGGGATTGTTCTAACGCAACCATGTTTTTTGCTTTTAGTTCTGCTATCTGATACTCTGATAGGAATTAGATGATAAGCTTAGTTAGCATAGCTTTCTCTCTGTTCTGATCAGAACATGGTTGTAAGTTCTTTATGTACTTTGGGTTTTCCTTGGTGGTTATAACTTCTGATCAGAACATGATCATACACCATTAGCCTACCAATCATTGTTCTTGTTGTTTGGGGTGGAGTCACTCTATTTCTGCAGGTTGTTCACTTTATTTCTAGTGGGTTTTTGTTTTTATTATCTCGTCTGTATAATTTTTTCTTTGGCACTGATAGGCGGCGATGGAAAAAGCGCGAGACGAGGCATTGGAGTCTGGAGTCTCGTTGACACATGAGGAGCTTTCAACAAAGGTGTTGGGAAAAGGAAAGAATCCTAAATACCTTAGAGGACTTAGGGTTGGCCCAACGCCCACTTCCTTATCTTTCAAATCACATCTTGAGTCACGAGCACATTCAGAGCTACTGAGTATCAGATCTGAAATGGAGTTACTTCGTCAGGAACAACAGCGAGAGCGCGAGGAGTATCAACGTGAGCGAGAGGAGCGAGAAAGAGAGCGCCAAGAGGAGCGAGATCGCTTTGCTAGGCTTGAAAGCCTTGTCACAAAATTCCTGGACACTCATGGAACTCCTTGGTAAGTGAACTCCTTGTACACTCATTTTTTTGGAGACTAGTAATAGATAGCCAACTCGCAACTGGTAACATGGGGATTGCCAAAAGAGAAAATGAAGTATATTCTGATCTTTCTTAAAATAAGTACAACACGCTACTGCCTCTTGTCGTATGACCACATACTAACGACCACTCCATCACCATGCAATCAGCCTTGCACAAAGGTCCTAATACTTCATGGAACACTACACTAGAAACTAGCATAAGGAACTGCATATTTAGTTTCAAATTCAGTCAGCATTTGATAAGAACTTTGCTTCTTAATTTTTTGTCTTAATTCTTAACTACTTTTTTAGAGGCACTTAGAGGGAAAAACTGCATAATTGAATTACGATATGAATTCTGCCATTATTCTTACATCGGGAGGTATTACCAATCCCAAACCGGTAGACCTTTGAGGTGTTACATCCAGATATGGTGAACCAGAGAGGGTCTGTCCGGTTGCCTCGGGAGTCCTTTGGAATGCCCAACTTCATTTACTAAATTGCCAACAGATTCAAGCTGGAGTTCCAAGCAACTTCCGTCATAGAGCTATTGTAGAGGACTCTAGATTTTAGATATATGCTAAGGAGTGTGGTGCTCCTTCTCACAGAGTAGCTAATTACTAATTTCATAACATAATCAGTTAGTTACAAGTCTGTTAGAGTCAGTTAGTCTAGTTAGTGGAAGCTTCCCTTTTACGCTTGAGTGTATTAGGCATTTGCTTGAATTAATTTAATGTGAGCCAGAACTCCATGTATGATGTACTGATTGAATTGAGGAGAATAATATTCAGTTTCTTTTCCATATAAAGATGCCATTGCCCCATCAAGTGCATTTGCACAGAAGGAAACGGAAGGTCAGTTTCTTCTGAACAATATTGTGGGCCAAAATTGGAATAGAAATGGGCCTTTGTGGGCTCAACTAGACTTCACCTGAGAACGACTTGTGCGTTTTAAACTGTTGGGCCCCCGAAGTATGTTATGAGGTAGCGTAATATTATTAGAGGAACAGAGTCTAACAGCTAAGAAATTTTTGGGGTCAAATAGGCTACCTTGATAGGCTGCTTTGCGACAAAATTCATTGACTGATATTATTCTTTTGTATGATAAAAAGTGGGAAATTATAAGCTTTAGTATACCTTCGGCTTTTTGGTAGACAGCCATGGTCCATTTTAGGGATGTTCTGCTATCTTCGCCTTCTTTTTTGAGTTACTGGTAGAGAAAGTAGTAGACATAGGTAGGTTATAATTGTTTGTATATTGGTGCAAGGTAATTGACAAATAATTTGTTGTTTGCCACTTCTTCGTCTACAGATACGAGATCAGTCAAGGGATGCTTTTTTGTAAATGAAGCAATTTGAAAGATGATTTTTGCTTTTGATGGACAGATTTTGTATATGGAGTAATTTGGCTGATGACTTTTTGTCGTGATGACTTTGATGGATAGATTTAGTAATGGAGCAATTAGGCAGATGATTTTTTGTCGTGATGGAAAGACTCTTTGATGGACAGATTTTGTATATGGAGCATTGGCAGATGATTTTTTGTAGTGATGGAGGACTTAGATGGATGGTTTTGTATATGGAGCATTGGCAGATGATTTTTTGTAGTGATGGAGGACTTAGATGGATGGGTTTTGTATATGGAGCATTGGCAGATGATTTTTTGTAGTGATGGAGGACTTAGATGGATGGTTTTTGTATATGGAGCATTGGCAGATGATTTTTTGTAGTGATGGAGGACTTAGATGGATGGTTTTTGTTTACTTAAGATTGTTGACTTGTGGTTTTTGGTTACGATGGATATGAATATGTAATCTATGAAAATTTGGAGTTGGAATTGATTTATGCTTGGTGGTTATATATTAAATTGTGCTTTTGGATGGACTAGGTTTGAATATTATATTTCATTTGTTATTGTTTTTGGTTGGAATAAATAGAGTGATTTCAAATATTGCACAAAGATTTTTGGGTTACAAATTATTAAATCTTTCGAAATTTCTGAAAATATGGTTCTAAATTCGGAGTCTGCACATAAACTTTGTTTTCGCCGACTAAATAGTTGGTCGGGCTAAGTTTGTTTTTGCGCATAAATTTTTAATTTTCGCCGACAAAATATTTAGTCGGCATAGTTATTTAGTTTTGCCGACAAAGTACTTAGTCGGCATAGGTTATTTACTTTCGCCGACAAAATACATAGTAGGCATAGGTTTTTACTTTCGCCGACAAAATACATAGTAGGCATAGGTTTTTACTTTCGCCGACAAAATACTTAGTCGGCATAGGTTTTTACTTTCGCCGACAAAATACTTAGTCGGCATAGGTTGATTACTTTCGCCGACAAAATACTTAGTCGGCATAGGTTGATTACTTTCGCCGACAAAATATTTAGTCGCCAAAAACTTTCCCAAACCAAGTGTCAACGACAAAGTTGGCGACCAAAAGTTTCGTCGCTGAAATGTTTCGGCGACTAAAATCTGACATTTGGCGACTAAACTTTTAGTCGGCGAATGTGTATTTTCTTGTAGTGATTGTCCCTGATACCGAACCGAGGCCTGTTGTCGAAATTCCCGAAGAGACTGCCTTTGTTTTCTATGGGAATGGGAAGACACATGGGGAGAACTGATTGCTGATTGGGAAGAGATTGAAGCCGCCTACTTCCAAAGAAATGACGAACCCTTATTCGAGGCCGGATGGGAAGTTGACTGGCAAAACATCCATGCAGATCCTCTTGATGGATCCTCAAGGGGAAGAGTACCAAGTTTTTCAAGAGATACCCGAGTGGGGGTGGGACCCAACCCCAGACAACTACCAGCTTTTGGCTTGGAATGACCCTTTGGATACCTTTTCCTTGCCAGCACTGTTCGGTGAAGAATATCAGCCAAGATATCCACCTGAGATGATGACGTACAACTGGCCAGAACTCGCTCCGCTCGGCCCGGATTTCTCTCATTTTAATGATTTTGTCATCAATAACTTGTATAGCAATGTGGGCCTCATCCCATACCCGAACCTCCCTGGATTCGAGGAAGAAGTTGCCAGTAATGAGTGCGATCCGATGGACTACCTTATCGATGGGACTGAATCCAAGCTATCATTTACTTTTCCAAAAGACGCTGATGTTGCTATGATGAACTTGTGGGAAGATGAACCAGGGGCTGGAACAAACTTATGGGCAAACACCGAGGTGGTCAACATAAAAGTGGGAAACGAGGAATGGACCGTCAACAAGACAGTGATGGAGGCTGAAAGGTGGAAACCCCGAAGATCTGTGGGATGATTTAGTCATTGCTGATTTGGCCGCCAATCTGCAAGATGCGACCATTGGAAACAAGCGTAAAGCCCTTGCAGACTTATGGAGCGAAGAATCGAAGTATCGTCAGATTGATCATTTGACTAGAAGCAGCCGTGTTTATCAACCTTCGAACCTTCAAATTGGAGAATCTTCCAACCCTGCAGCCCCGGGGCCCTCTGATCCCTTTACCACCCCAGTTAAAAACACTTTCTGACCCTTTGACCCACCAGCCAAGGAGCCTTCCCGACCAGAAAAGAACCCTAAAGGAATGATTCAGTGCCAACTTGAGCAAACTCGGGCCAAGACGTCCGTTTGGGATGTGCTGGTTCATTCCACATGCCATCGTGAAGGGCTCATTCAAGCACTCTCTCAACTGAAAGTTCCCTCCACCATAACCCCCGATGAGCTTGTGGCCCTGATTAAAACCATAACTATCAAGCATGCCATCGCCTTTACCTATCGAGACTTACCTGCCGAAGGAACTGATCATAATCGGTCATTGCACATCACCCTGAAATGCCATGGCAAATCGGTTCCAGTTGTAACACCCATCCCGGGATATTTAGAGTTTCAATTTAATTTTGAGGTTCGGAGCTTAATTCGTATTCGTTGGATTCTATGAGGGGCCTTAGTGTGATTTGTATGGAGAATTGTTATTGGTTTGGAGCATAAGTTGAGGGGGGAAGTGACCACATGGGATTTCTTCCTAAGTTACTTAATAACCATCAGGAGGATATTTCCTAAATCTTCTACCGACATAGAGAGAGAGGAGAGAGAGAGAGAACGAGAGAAAGGGAGAAGGAGGCCACGACTAAGGAGGAAGGAGGAAGGAGAGGCTTGTTTTCGGTGATCCAATCCGGTAACAAGTAAGTTCTTGTACTCTAGAAGGATAATCCATGTTTAATTTCATGTTTGTATTGTTAGATTCTCCATGGATTGAATTTTGGAAGAAAATTAACAAAGTTCATGTTTTGGGTCGAATTCATTGGGTTTTGTTGTGGGTTCGTTTTTGAGGCATGGGTGTGAGTTAGATATTTGTAATTTTCATTATAAGATGTTGTGGTGGTGATTTGGTGGCTGTTTGGGTGGTTTTGAGGTGGTTGGTGGAGGTTTGAAGGTGGAATCCCGAAGCTGTCTCGCAGCAATTTTTCCAGATTCGTGTTCAAACTTCAAACAGGCATAACTTTGTCGTTATAAATCGAAACTAGGCTTATAGCATATCGAAATCTATGTGCTGAAAGTGTACTTTCCAACGGTGGTGGTCTGGTAAGCTAATTCCAATCGAGTAAAAAGATATGGCCAAAATAAGACAGGCTGGTTGTGGTTGTCATTACTGTTTTGGGTGTTTTGTTGCGCTAGGCTATTTGGTTGAGTTTGTACATTTGTGGGTCTTTATGTTTGTTATATTTGGGTGTGTTGGAGTACCTTGGAGTATGCGAAAGGTGTGTGAGGTCTCCCGGGTACTTGGGTACTCCCGGACACCTCTAGAGGTTTTGGTGACTTTATGTAATGTTTGCCGCAGGAGCTAGTATAAAAGACATGTTCTGACTTGTTATTCTAGCATTTGGTTTAACATTCTAACTAAGAGATTCGTATGCTGATATGAGTTAGTTTATGACTAGGTTATGAGCCGGTCAAGTAGGAGGTGCTGAAACCGTAAGTTTGGCATACTCCAGTCGAATCAAAGGTGAGTGTGTCTGATATGGTTCTTCTCAATAAGATATTACTGTGGTGGTAAGTGTATGTGTTGCTAGTGGTGTTTTAGCTTTCTACATGATTATCGTTAAATAGATAATGCGGAGGAGGTGATTGCATATCAATGATATCATGCTAACCGAGGTTTAGCTATTGATATGGATATAGGTGGTGGAGATTGTATATCATGCTATATACTGTTTTAGCTAGTGGTATGCATGCTTATTGTATGTTGATTGTACCCTCGAAAGGATTGTGAAGTGAGTCACGCCATGTCGTATGCCATTCCATCTAATTAACGGAGGTTGGGAGCATGGTTTGCGGGACACAATGCCTTGGGTACATGGGAATGTGGCAGACGTGCCACTGCATGTTTATGTGATTTATATTCATGTTGTTGTTGATTCAGTTATTGATATGTGGTTGTTTATTGGATAATACTGTTGTGTTTTGGAGGATGTGGTGGTCATATCTATTGTAATCAATTCGATATTTCTGTTGGGTTGGTGAATTCAATCATGATGATATTCCTTTGGATATTGTGATATTTTATGGAGCATTTCTATATCACAAACACTCTGGTTTTCCTTTTTGGATTGCCAGGTCACAGGTGGCTTAGAGTGGGTCCACTACTAGTCAACGCTTTGGGGAGTGCTGAGTCTAGCGTCGGGTGACGTCTTTGGTTAGATTGTTGTGTAGTTGATTCATCTAAAGGTTAACCTAAGTGTTTTGTAATTAATCGGAGAGAGGGTTATTTATTATAACTTGTAAGTTGAGGTTTTAGCGTTGACTTGGTTGTATTTTATGTGAGAAGTCTTCCGCTGAGTTTTATTCTGATTGTTGTAGAGTGTGGTGTGATCTTTGTTTGGAATGCCACGTGGCCACGCCGACTCGGGCCCACTCTGGGTGCCGTTTGCGGGGCGAGGCGTGACACCAGTGATCCTTGTTGACAATGGTTCAGCAATTAATGTCTGCCCACTCCACGTTGCTTATTGCTTGGGGTACAAAAATAAGGACTTCTCTCCATCAGAAGTCAAGGTCCGAGCATATGATAACACTCCAAGAGATGTGGTTGGGACTCTCATGCGCCCTATGACTTTCGGACCGTATCAGACGGAAGTGGAATTTCACGTGGTGAACATTCCCGCCTCTTTTAACCTGCTATTGGGAAGGCCCTGGCTACACGGACCAGACATCATGGCTGTGCCCTCCACACTCCATTAGAAAATTCGATTAGGACTGGAAACGGGAATGCTCACTATCCACGGTGACTCTGGGATTCATGCCCCTGTTGAGGACAATGCCCCACTCCTGGAAATTCAACATGGAGAAGAAGATATCGCCTTAGGAGGCTTCTCTCTGGATACCTCCCAACCTATCTATTCGGTTAGAATTGATGATGACTTTGTTGTCAGCAATGTCGCCATCAAAATAATAAAGAAGATGTCTTACATGCCAGGATTGGGACTGGGAAAGAATCTCCAAGGCCCAGCAAAGTTTGAAGCCCAGGGAACTCTGGTGCGTACTGCTAGCCTTGGTTACTCACCCTCGGGTAGCGATAAAGTGAAAAGGGAAAACAGGCTAGAAGACTACTTTGTCAAAGAGGAAGCAAAACAGATCTACCAGGGGCAGTCGGAACCATTTTGGGATGAGGAAACCAACACCTTTTTACCAGGGTTTGAAATATTTGCAAACGATGTCTGGCCAGAAAGTGAGGAAGAGTTCAAAGTTGTGAAAGAACAGAAGGAATCAGCCGACTGGATTGAGGTTTTTGCCATGGGTAGTCTCGCAACTCTGTTCAGAGAGGACGAACCAATGGGTACGGCTATGGAAGCAGAAGTGCTGATGATGGGACAAGATACTCCTGAGGATCCGACTTTGCTCTGAGGATCCGACTTTGCTCATCATGGATGCCGCTTGGGAATACAAGAACTGGACCTTCATACCGAGTGCAACTTGCCGTGGATCTGGATCTGAGTCTGAGTCCGAGTCTGAGTCTTTTGAGTCCTCTGAGTCTTCTGAGTCTATTGAATCCGAGCTGGTGCCTTTTGGCCCAAGCTCTTAGAGTTTGTATTTTGAGTTCGAATCCACCCGTGTGTATGGTGCCCCCGAGGCCTCCGTTAACAATGAAATGAATGAATCTGATTCCGCTTACTTCCTTGACTGTGAAGTAAATTGCATCGACCCTGATGATGAAGAGATTGATTTTGACGGGGACATCCCCAAAGAAATTCGATCCCTAATCGACAGGGAAGGTGAAAGGCATGCTCAACCTGTAAAAGAAGAAATTGTTTTGATAGCTTTGAGAGATGAAGGGAATCCCCGGATGACTCAGATCGGTTCCGCGCTATCTGCTGAAGAACGCGAAGCCCTTGTAAACTTGCTCAAGGAGTTCGAAGATGTGTTTGCATGGTCACACGCAGATATGCCCGGAATCGATCCTGAAATCATGGAACACCGGATCCCCTTTTATCCCGATGCAAAACCAGTAAAACAGAAATTAAGACACATGAGACCTGACTGGGTGCTTAAGATTAAGGAAGAAGTCACCAAACAGATCGACGCTGGATTCGTAATGGTAACTGAGTACCCTCAGTGGGTTGCAAATATCGTCCCCGTGCCAAAGAAGGATGGTAAAATAAGGGTCTGTATTGATTTCAGGGACCTTAACAAAGCTAGCCCTAAAGATGACTTTCCGTTACCAGCACATCGATATGCTGGTTGATAATACCGCCGACCATGCCCTGCTCTCTTTCATGGATGGTTTCTCAGGGTACAACCAAATTCTCATGGCTCCGGAAGATCGGGAAAAGACTACGTTCGTCACTGAATAGGGGATGTATTGTTATCGAGTCATGCCCTTTGGACTCAAGAATGCTGGATCTATTTACCAGCGGGCCGCCACGACATTGCTGCACGACATGATTCACAAAGAGGTGGAAGTCTACGTTGATGATATGATTGTTAAGGCCAAAGAGCGAGATGGACATCTACCAGCGCTCAGGAAATTCTTCAAAAGGATCAGGAAGTACAAGATGCGCCTTAATCCGGCCAAATGCACATTTGGAGTCACTGTAGGAAAATGCTTGGGTTCATGATCACCACCCGCGGCAACGAAGTCGATCCATCAAAGATCAAAGCCATCCTAGAAATGGAGCCGACGCGATCTGTGAAGGATGTAAGGAGCTTTCTCAGCAAAGTTCAGTTCATTAGTAGATTCATAGCAAAGTTGACCTCAACTTGCGAACCCCTGTTCTGCTTGCTCAAGAAAGGAGAGCCGTTCACTTGGGATGATAGGTGCCAGAAAGCTTTCAAAGCCATCAAGGCCTACTTGAACAAGCGGCCAGTATTGACACCGCCCGTAACCGGAAAACCTTTGATCCTATACCTGTCAGTCACTCCGTCTTCGATGGGGTGTATGTTAGCGCAGGAAGGAGATGATGGGGTTGAAAGGGCTGTTTACTACCTCAATAAAAAGATGGTTGGACCCGAAGAACGTTATACTCCTTTAGAAAAGACATGCTGGGCACTCGTATGGGCTTCCAAGAAGTTGAGGCATTATATGCTGGCCTACTTGGTGAAGCTAATATCTTGAATGGATCCCCTAAAATATCTATTCAAGAAACTGGCTCTCACAGGTAGGATGGCACTATGATTGCTGATGTTGGCCGAATTTGAGTTAAAATATGTTACCCGAAAGTCAGTAAAAGGAAGAGCAGTCGCAGAATTCCTAGCCGATTGCCCAATCGAGGGAGGGGAAGATGCCGAGTTCAATTTCCCTGACGAAGACATAATGACGGTGGCTGAGGATGTTTGGTAGTTGTACTTTGATGGAGCAGCCAACCAGAAAGGGTTTGGAATCGGTGTGTTGCTAATTTCACCCGATGGATTGCACATCCCGTTGGCATTCAAGCTTAACTTTGAAGTCACCAATAATCAGGCAGAATGCGAAACTTGAATCGTGGGCATGGAGGTAGCCATCGAGATCGGCATAGAAAAACTGGAAGTCATGGGAGATTCGAACTTGGTTGTATCCCAGGCGAATGGCGACTGGAAGGTCAAGGAAGAAAAGCTGAAACCATATCATCAGGATCTCGAAGACCTTATCCCTCACTTCAGCAAGGTGACATTCACTCATGTCTCGAGGCTCAAAAATCAATTTGCAAATGCTTTGGCAACACTGGCATCTATGGTTGAGATCCCCGTTGGTGTAAAGTTAAGACCGATCGTGATAAAACAAAGGGACACACTAGTATACCAACATGTCATGGTGGTCGACGAACCCGACCATGGCCACCCATGGTATTATGACATTTGGAGATATGTGGAAAGAGGAGAGTACCCCATGGGAGCACGCAAGAAGGACCAAATCGCTGCTCAAAGGATGGTAGCCCAGTACATTATCCGCGGAGGAAACTTATACCGAAGATCGCACTGTGGCACACACAAGCTGTGCATCCATGGAGAAGATGCGAAGAGGGTAATGGAAGAAGTCCACGAAGGTGTATGTAACCCCCACATGAATGGCATAATGCTCGCCAAGAAAATCCTCAGGCAGGGATACTTCTGGTTCCCCATGGAAACGGAATGTGTGGAATATGTACGAACGTGCCAAAAATGTCAAATCCATGCCAACCTCACGCATGTTCCGCCGCATGAGCTACAACAAATGACCTCGCCATGGCCTCTCTCAACATGGGGAATTGATGTCATTGGAAGAATAGTACTGGTGGCTTCCAACGGTCACAAGTTCATTTTAGTAGGCATCGATTACTTTACGAAATGGGTAGAAGCAGCTTCCTACACCACTTTGACCGCAGTTCAAGTTGCGCACTTTATCATGCAAGATGTTATTTACCGGTACGGGGTTCCTCAAGCTTTTGTATCTGATAATGGAGTTCATTTTAAAGGGCGAGGTCGGGAAGTATTGGATGAGTTCCAAATCCAAGTGCATAAGTCAATGACTTATCGTCCCCAGACCAATGGCACTGTGGAAGCAGCTAACAAGACGATCAAAGCCATTCTAGAAAAGACTATTCAATCTGCAAGGGCCTGGCATAAGCAACTGCCCCTAGCTTTGTGGGGATATCGCACATCTGTGCGAACACCAACCGGAGCAACACCTTACTCTCTGGTTTATGGAATGGAAGCAGTGCTCCCCATCGAGTTAGAAGTCCCATCTCTTCGGACTATGATTGAGTGCGAAGTCCAAGAGGCAGAATGGTTGAGTAATCGATTCGAAGAACTTATGCTGCTTGATGAACGCCGGTTAAAGGCTCTTTACCATATTCAAGGGTATCAACGAAGGATTGCACGGGTATTTAACAAGAAAGTGAAACCCAGTGACTTAGCAGAGGGTGACATGGTTTTGAAGGAAATTCGGGCTCCAGTCTACGACCCACGAGGAAAGTTCCGACCGAAGTGGTCTGGGCTATACATCATTAAAACTATCCTATCCGGAGGAGCCATGCAGCTCATCGACTTGGACGGAAACGAATTCTCAACCTTGGTTAACTTAGATCAACTCAAGCGCTACTACCCCTGAGAGAAGCTCGCTGGGCTGAAAACCGCAAGGGTGGGCAGTCCCAGGCAAAAATTAGAGCAAAAGCCTGCAAGAATGAAAACACATTAGGACATCTTAGGCAAAAGTTAAGGCATACAATAAATGAGCTCGCTAGACCAAAAACCCGAAAGGGCGGTTCTAGGCAAAAGTTAGAGCGCAAAAGGAGAGTGTCAAAACCAGAGCAAACCCTGCCCTGAACTATGTCATGACCTGATTCCTTCGCCAGGAGGATACGTAGGCAATCTCACACCGAGACCCAGTCACAATCTATCAAAATAAAAATCCACGTTGAGAAGGTTCAAAGAATAAAGTCAAGGAGGGGGAAACCCTCCAGAACTCGTTTTTATTAATACGATTACTTCTACTACATAAGGTTGAGCGAAGCTTTCAAAAATAAAAAGAAGTACGACATAATGAAAATGGGTCTACAATTTATTCAACGGTCAGGATGGTATGATCAAGTCAGTTTCCTTGAGCTCCAATCCTTGCAACAATGTCCCTCCTAAGCCACTTTCGATAGCTCCTGCGTACCATCACAGAAGGGTAAGGATGCGCGTCGGTCACCTCGCGGATCCTTCAGAAGCGCTGGTAATGGCAAAGAACTGAATGGTTAAAAAGAGGAAGAACCACGTCCATGAGAACCTCAGAAGGGGCTTCCTGCCTCCAACCTAGCTGACGCTGGATACGGTAAGGGATATAGAAGGTGAAGGCCCCCAGACCGGCAAGAACGACCCACTGAGGGCCCATGTAGTGCACTGTCATAGGCGGGAGGTCCAGCCATCGGCACCTCCAAGAAATGGTTTCAGCTCGCTGGCGCCTGAAGAAGTGAACCTACTCGGCCCAGCTCCTATCGGCAAACTCGAAACATCGCTCAGAAAGTAACCTCGCCTCATATGACCAGTTGCCAGGAGGAATGGTCAGTGTAGGGGGAAAAATCCAGACAATGCCTAAGAAGGCACAGTGAGATGATAGCCTCATGTGCTTCTTCGCTGGAACCCTAATATGCTGACTGAACCCTAGCCTGCAAAACAGACATGAATGAGCGCACCTTTGCCTCTCGTGGCAAAGGCCCTCCGATGCCTAAATTAGTATCACGTACCAGCAAGAAACCCTAATTATCAGAAAGAAACTGCAATATGAATACCGAATATTGCGTACCTTTTTCTCTATGTTCACCTCGTATTTATAGATTTACAGCGGCTTGCCCTCCAAGCATCTTTGTTGCCCTAGGTTTCCTATCTCGTATAGGAAACCCCGTATCCCTTGGATTCTCATTCCTTAAATCGTTTGTTTCCTTTTAGACCATTTAGGAATCTTTCTCATGATGGACCGTGGATTCCATTCCCGTTGGGTATCTCGTCCAGATTCTGCTTCCTTACTAAGTATTACCATTTCTGAACCCTTCTAGAGCGCCCTCCAGAATGCTGCTACTGTTCGGCGTCCTTATTGTCGAACAGCCTACCTAGACCAGTGACTTCACTTGTCACTTACCTGGTCCAGTAACTTCTTACTGTGCATCGGAGCACACCCCTGTTCGGGTGACTCGGTCCAAAGACCTTTTATGTCTCTGGTCCTTATCGCCGAACAGATCTTCCGACCCTTGTGACCCCTTCTGTTACTGGTCTTTAACCACTGTCCGGCGGCACCCCTATTCAACGGCTCACGGGATTCCCAAACATCACATGTTCAGTTGCTACTTGCGTCTGTTCGGGATTACCTCCCTACAATTACTCCCCAGTTTTGCCCTTATACCACTGCTCGGGGATATAGGGTGAAACTTAAACCGTCATTTAAATATCCTGGTCTTGATAGGGTACAATCATTCGTGTCTTTTGAAGTATTATTTTTGGCGGCTTCAGTCATCATCTCCTCGAAGTAATGGCTCCACGTGGCGTATATCGTACGCTTTTCATTAATCCGAACTGATGTTTTTTGACTGACGACATCAGTCCCTCACCTGTTCGACCCTTTCACCTCGTTACTTTTTATGTAACGTTGTGAGTCGGAGACGTTTCGTCTCCGTTTTCTGCTTCTTAAACCCCAAAAGGGGGGGTTCTTTTGGGTTTTTACTTTAAAATTCGGATCGACTTCTCTCTCTCAAAACGCAGGCGAAGAATGTCCTTCTCCCCTCCGCCATCGCCGCCGTCTGCAGTTCGATTCTCTTTCCTGCAACCGTCATATCTACGTCGTAAGATCTCCATTCCTTTCTTCTTTTTTGTGTTTTCTGTTCTGAGATCTGGTTCTCAGACTCTGTCAAGCTCTAAGGTTCTTTTGCCACTCGTACCCTTTTTCTGTCGTGTTCAAAGCTTCTTTGAGTCTTTCCATGGCGGACGAAGGGGATAAAGGACCCAAACCAGGCAGATTCAGGAAGCTTTGCGAAACTCCCGCTGCAATGGCAGCTTTTAGGACGACTTACAACATCCCAGATAATGTAGTACTTGAACTGGCCCCTTTAGGCGCAGATAGGAACGCATGTACTTGGGAACGTACTTGCATCCCTATTGTTGCCATCGTCGAAGGCAGAGTTCGTTTTCCCCTCGACCCATTCCTTCGTCGTGTGCTAAATTGGTATCGTCTTAATCCCATGCAAGTATCCACCAATTTTTTCAGATTGGTGATGGGTATTGTAGCCCTGAATAGAATCTTAGGGACCCAAATACTCATCTGGGACCTTCAATGGTGGTACAGCATTGTGCTGAACCCTGAATACAACACCTACTACTTCAAAGTGAGGAAAGCTGAAAAGCGCCTCGTGCTTAACCTGCCTGACTCCACCCGTGATCACGAGATGGACTTCCTCTATGTTACTGGAGCTTTTGAGCCAATAGGAGAGGATGGCCAAGTGGTAGGCTCTCACTGCCCTCATGCTTGGGGCTACCCACGTATGCTCCTTATTTTGATTTGTGATACCCTCTTACTGCTTTCTCATAGATTATTTTGCATTTCTGACGCCTCCTTACTCTCATCTTTGCAGCGGACAACGCTAACAAGCGTCCATGTCTTGAACCCAGCTACGTCCGAACAGAGGAAATAAACAGAATCCTGAGGTACAAGGGGGAGCGTGGGACTCGTACTTATGGTCGTGGTCGTAATGTCGAAGTATTGCTAGGCTACGACCCTTCATACAGGGGAGTCATTGACCGAAGACTTGCCCATCCCAACACCAGCATTGCCTCCACATCCTCTGTCCCTCAACCAAGAAGTCAAAGATCCAACTCTGGGGTGACTGTTGCTGGGCAAGCCGGAGAAATTGCTCTTCCTGACGGCATCCCTCTTACTCGCGTGGTTGCTAGAAGATCTGTTCATCGTCAAACCTCTTCTCAACATCAGCCCGAGCTGCCAACTCCGAATCGTGGGCAGCATGCCCTGGAATTTCCGGATTCCAAAGTGCAAGAGCCCCTTAATCGAGTGAGCGCGAGCAGAGAAGCAGGCGCTCGCAAAACATAGAGTCGCCACCTGGGTTTGAAGGTCCATCACCCAAGGAACCGTATTTCGAAGCACCTGCCGCGCTATTTGATTTGAAAAAGTGAAGGAACCAGTCCGTCATAACCATATCTGGGTTCAGGAGCCAGGTTACGAGAGGGGAAGGTTTTTAAGGCACCCCTCTCGCCCAATCCGGAGATCGGTCTCTACTTAGACATTTTGTGAATATTGTGATTCTTCTTTTATTAACCAATTTGAGCCAGTTAGGGCGGGGAACAGTTAATCGGGGATTAAGCTGTAACATGTTTGCAAGATGTGATAGAAAGCATGTTTGCTCTATTTGAAACAGTTAGTATAGGATGAAAACAGACTGCTGTGGGAATTAGACAGACTGGAAAGCCCCTGTCTTGGAGTATCGTGCGCAGGAAAAAACCTGTATGCACTGATCAAGTCAATGCATGCTAGTCACACTTGCGCGCGCTACTACAAGACCTGCGCGCCAATAAGCCTAAGCCCACAGCTCTTATTCTCAAACCCTCTGGGCTCTGGAAGGACCAGTGCACACCCAGGACAAACCAAGCAGTTGATAAGCAGTTATAATATACAGTTTAAAGGCTAAAAAGCCCAACAAATAAACAAAACAGTCCATAAACAGTGTGGACAAAACAGAGACCAAAGGCCTAGTTACCCATAGTTATCCATGCAAGGCCAACCACTGGTCAGAAGCAAACCATCGCGCGAGACAGTCACTCTCTCGCGCGAGGGTGCGCCCTGGCGCGCGAGGGTGCGCCTCAGGCGCGCGACGGTGCGCCCTGGCGCAGCATCGCGCGATGGTGTCAGTCTGTCGCGCGAGGGACTGGACCAGACCAGTGCTTGGTTTACATGTTTCTGGGTCCTGAGACATATTCAGAAAGCTCCCAGGGGTACTCCACAGCAACAGAAATGAATATTGAAATGTAAAACTAGCATTTTTTAACATAGGAAAGCAGTAAACTGGTTTTTATCATGCTTAACAGTGAGTTAAACATAAACACAAATAACATAGTAAGTACAAACAAGTAACTAGCATCCCAAACCCCACGTGGACTGTCGCGTGCAACCCAGGAGGGTCGCGCGAGATAGTGAATCCATCGCACGAGGGAGTGCCAGATCCCAGTTTCTTGTAACTCTGCTGGCTTTAGGACCAGAACTGGTATTGATTACCAGTCTTGGCCCTGCCAACACCCCTCAGAGATCAGAACAGAGAGTAGAACAAAGGTAAGCTATACCTTTGGCTTTTGAGGTTTGAAAAGTGTTTGAGTTTTAAGTTGAGGTTGAGATTGATTGAGGTGTTTGAGTGGAAGAAGAAGAACAAGCTATGTTCTTGGGGTGTCTTTGTCTCTTTTTTATTAGCTTAAAAGAGTACAAAGCAAAGACCCTTTGAAATGAATTTTGTAACTTTTTCTCCTACCTTTCTTAATGAAAGACCAAGGGCGGGTATTTATAGGAGAAGTGGAGGACCAAAGGTGGTAGCAAACAAGGCCCAATGCCAAAACTTAGTGGAGAAGGCTTGCCAAAAGGTGATGGGAGAGATTAACCTGCACTGCCACTGTCCTGTGGAGAAACACGGGGTTCAAATAGCCCTGTAGACCCCCAGGCAAGCAACCAACTGGCTGGCAAAAGGTGAAAGTGACTGGTTAGGACCATCGCGCGATGGAATGGGACCATCGCGTGAGTGTGACAGCTGTCGCGCGTGGGTGAACAGTCAAATCTTTGACTTTAACCCAAGCAGACTCTCGCGCGAGAGAATTAGTGCATCACGCGATGGTGCGCCCAGGCGTGCGATGGAGTGGGTCTGGCGCGCGATGGAGTCAGACCGTCGCGCGACGGTGCGCCCTGGCGCGCAACGGTTGCGCACTGGCGCGAGACGAATGCGCCCTGGCACGGGTCAGTAAGGTTTTTGGCTTTTGGAAGTGGCTTAGGTTAGGTTAGGTTCAAGGGTTTCGAACACTCAAAGCTCAAACACTTGACATTCCCAGGGTGTTCTTGATCCATTTCATCATCAGGGAATCAAAAACCGTAAGTAAAGCAATCTGGAAGCCCAGATTGGGGTGTCTACAGTAGCCCCTCTTTGACGGCACTTGAAGCACCATAGACTTGGTACAAGTAACGTCAAAGAATTCTAGACACCCCTCAAGGCAATCCAGAGCAGAGCATAGTAAAGTAGACAAGCATACTTACAGAACCTGATTGGTGGAATGGACGTGCGATCCATTGCCAGGGATAGAAGTAGAAGTGGATGATTGCATCGCCGCTTGGTGATTGAATTTGGACAGAACAGGCTGTCGCTGCAGTTTTGGACGGGACAGGCCGTCATTGCGGGGGATCAAGCTATCCTCGGCACAAAGTATTCCAACAAACACGGGTAGGTCGTGTCAGGCAGGTTGAATTCCATCTGTTGGGAATCAGAGGCAATCTCCTTATCAAAGACCATCCGAGACAGAGCAATAAGCCTGTTGGGAGATGCACTTGCGGCTAGACTGAGGGTGATTGTCATTCGGGACAGGCCAAGACGGACTCTCCTGGGGAACAATCAGTTGCGGATGAACGGACCATTGGGACGATATCTGATCGTCGTTGTGGATTGGATGGACGATGTGCTGATCGCCGTTGTTGAATTTGACAGGACCGGCTGTCGTTGATTTGACTTGCCAATGCCACAACACTAACGGGAGAACGCCTCAACGTGCTTTGATTTGCCAGTGCCTCAACACTGACGCAAGAACGCCACAACGTGCTTTGATTTGCCAGTGCCTCAACACTGACGGAAGAACGCCTCAACGCTGATTTGATTTGCCAGTGCCTCAACACTAACGGGAGAACGCCTCAACGCTGATTTGAACCGCCAATGCCTCAACACTAACGGAAGAACGCCACAACGTGCTTTGATTTACCAGTGCCTCAACACTGACGGGAAAACGCCACAACGCGCTTTGATTTGATTTGATGCACATTGCTGCTTTTGTCATTTGACATACAATATGCAACGATAATGTATGATATATTGAAAATGCAGATGCAAGTTAAGGGCGGCTCCTAGGAGGACAACGATGCCTAAGGACTATCACTGAGCCTTATTACCGTACTGTTAGTTACTTCTGAGATGCGCACCCAGATAGATAGACATTGAGCGGGCAAGCGTGCCCCAGTTGATGGCATTGGGCTTGCGTGCCCCTTCTGCGATGCTTGGGTAGATGTGCCAAACAGATATGCTTTGCTTGGCCTTGGGCTGACGTGCCCCTGCTGTTCATGAGATTTCCACGGCTAGTGGATTACTGATACTAGGGTAGCAATGTAAAAATTGCATTTTCCAGTTTATTTGACTCTCTTTTGCAAGTATTGAAGAGAATACAAAAACTAACCACTAATATCGAATTTGCATTGACAAGTGCTTTGAATCGACACACAGATGTGCGCATGTGCATAGACTCACCTAGCTCGAACGAAAGGGGAGAAAATGCCCCAGGGTACAATGCGAACCCTTAGACACACAGAACACAATGAAATTTTGGGCATTAAGTGGCCAAAACTCACAACATTCCTTAGACAGGTGAAACTGACACTTGCGAGAGACGCAAAAAGGCACAAAGACCTGTACAAACGAAACCGAGAAAAGCATCCCGATACGACATTTGATTGAAAAACTGGAAAAATATCGCAAAGACGGACATAAGACGCAGATGATGACTCGTATAGGCCCGGACTGAAACCGACACCCCCGTGCAGTCACATTAAGTCCATATGACTCGCATGGTATGACAAGACTTGGCAAAAGTCCCTGGAACGACATTCGAGGACAGCAGCAAGCTACCGCTGAATTGAAAGAGCACGCACAGGACTGAAACCAACGCGAATCACTTTGAACAACCGCGGGTGACGATAAGCTAGCATGCGAGGCTGCAGCTGCTCATACCAGACCTCGCTGAACTTAGAATAAACTGTGAGCCATTAGGCTTCTAGCATTTCGTTCTGTTTTTGATGCTTCAAATATTTTTAAGACTTTATGCTCAGCTTGTAAATTGAAGAAGTAGTTTGCAATAAAATTGAAAGACAAAGGTTTTCCCCCTTCTGATTCCTCCAATGTAGCTTGATCTTCGATCTTCTCCGACCTTTGATATGTACCAAAATGTCAACCATGGATCCCATTGATAGATTTGTGACCGAGTCTCGAAAAGAGACTGCCTACATATCCCAAGCTAGAGAATCAGGTCAAAACGTAGTTCAGGCTAAGGTTCACTCGTGTGTTTACCTCACCCTTTTGCGCTCTAACTTTTGCTTAGTACCGCCCATTCGGGTTTTCGGTCTAGCGAGCTTTGAATATTGCCTATTACTTTTGCCTAGACCCCCTTCATAGGTTTTCGGGCTAGCAGGCTGCTCTAACTTTTGCTTGGAACTGCCCACCCTTGGGGTTTTCAGCCCAACGAGCTTCTCTCTGGGAAAAGTAACTTTTGAATTGATCCAGGTTGACCAAGGGTATTGAATTTGTTGTTGTCGAGGTCGACGATCTTTGACCACAGCCCCAGATAGAATGGCTTTGATAATGCAAGATCTAGCACACTTCGGTTGAAAATGCCTCGCTCCGGGTCATTTTCTACACTTTCTCATTTGTACTTGGCGGAACGCCACCATTGCTGTTTTTGAACACGGTACGAGGCTTGGAGCCTTCTGAGCTTCTATTTTTGGATTGGCTTCCGGTAGCAGGGAATTCGACACTTCTTTATCTCAGGATCAACGCGAAGCGTGACTGGATGAGACCACGCCAAGACGTCGATGAATTCTTCGAGCCTGTCTGACCGGGCGCAATGCTCCTCTAAGAACATCTTTGAATCAATTTGAACCATTCGGGGGTTATCCTTGTCTTTCAAGTTTATTGAAATTACTTCTCTTCTTTTAATAGGCTGAGCATGTCTTTCATCTTCCCTTTTGGCGAGGGAACACATTTCCTTGGGGATGATCCCATCGAAATCTATCCCTTCGTCGCCAGGGTCGACACAGTTTATATAAAAGCCAGCGAAGTAATTAAAAGCAAGATAAAGCATATCATAAAAACCCACGGGGTTTGCCAAGTACAGCAGACTCAAAACTTGAAACAAAATCTACGACGTGGAGGGCCAAGAGGCACGAACTCCGACTCAGAGCTAGACTTAGACAGACACACAAGACTCTGTGTCAGACTCAGACAAAACGCCAATGCAAACTAGACGCAGCTTTGAAAATGCAATATTTAAAAGCTACCCGTAGCTTCCACAAAAGAGGTAGCAGCGGATGTCAGGCCCAAGCAATAGCACTTCGGCTTCTTCACCTTTCTTCAACCAAACCTACTCGATGCTCCTTTGATCAATGGACCTCAGCCAAGTCAGTCTTTTCCTTTGTAAGCCCTCATCACTGTCAAACCATGTCGGCCATGAAAACCTCAATTGCCCAACCTACTGCCATCATGTTAACCTCCGGTTTGGAAGGGATGGATACGATGGGTTTGGGTTGATGTGTTGGGATGATATAGTGGCTAGGGTTGAATATGGCGAAGCTCGGATTGATTTGAGTGGAGGTGACAGATACCTGACCAACCAGAGGGTCAGACCTGTGCTGAGGCAAGGAGTTGGAAATGACATTGGGCTTTGGTGGAACTTGCACCATGCCATCATCAATTAGATCTTGTATCTCGTGTCGGAGACGCAAGCAGTTATCAGTAAGATGGCCAGGCATTTGGTGGAAGGCACAGAAAAGGTTAGGGTTGTAACCGGCAGGTAAGACTTTGGGTGGGGAAGTTGGGGTCAAAGGCTTGAGATGCCCAGATTTGACAAGTTTCTCCAACACTGCGGACAGAGATGCCGCGAAGGTAGAGAAACTCCGGGGTTGAGTTCGGGATCGGAGGCTTTGAGCGCTTCGAATTTGATTGACATCGGCTATATGATTAGGGGAAAGAGCAGCGTTATCCCCACTTGTAGCCATGCTGGCGTAATTGCTACCACCAAACAGTGCACTACCGTTTCCAGAGTAAGCCTTCGACTTTGATTTCTGAGGATTGGAAGAAGAGGACTCCCCTCTTGGCAGAATCCCACTTTGCAGCGCATCCTCGATCGCTAGGCCAGCGTCGAAAAACGTTTCAAAGTTGGAGGACGCTTGAGCAAGCACCAGGTGCCTGGCATAATCCGGTTGGAGATTGCGGGAGATGATGTGGAGCTGGTCCCTTTCGCTCGGGCGCTCACTCATTAGAGCGGCTTTGGCTCTCCACCTTTTAACAAAATTCGCAAAGGACTCCTTAGCTTCCATTTTCGTGGATTCTAACTCCCGAGTAGTCATCTTGAGCTGAGAGTTGTAGTTGTATTGAGCAATGAAGGCAGGCCCAATGTCTTCCCAAGTTCTTCTTTTGGAGATGTCGAGCGACAGAAACCAATGGAAGGCAGGCCCAGAGAGAGTTTGAGGGAAGAGCTGAGACATGGCCTCACTTTCTACTTTGAGTAGCTTCATAGCAGCATGATAGCCATAGAGATGAGTCTTGGGATCACCGCTCCCATCGAACTTGACCAAGTCAGGCATTTTGAATTTGTCTGGCAGTTTAGCATTAGGGTACAGGCAGAGACGATCCAAATCAATCCCTCCTGCACTAATCTTCCCAGATTTTGAGACAGCCTCTTCTAGCTTAGCCATCTTAACCATAAGAGCTACCATATCAGGTTTCAAAATAGGCCTACCACCTGTCGAATCTGGCTTTTCAATAGGTGCGTGAACCTCCCTAGGGTTGGGCTGAACAATGAGATGCCCCTCGTGATTCGGATCTGGGACTATGACAGGCTGCTCCTGGTCGTCCTCATCGTTCTCGCCTTCCTCTTCGAGTGGAGGTGGAAGACGAGTGTTGATAAGGTCATTGAGATGGGTGATGTTAGCATCAGTCTGGATGACCCTCTGCTGCATAGCGGTGATACTATTCTGGAGGTTCATGAGCATGTCTCCCAAAGAAAGTGGTTGAACCTCTGGCTGACCTGACATGGTAGGTGATTCAGAACTGCTCGATGCAGAAGATGGGGATGCTGGTTGCCCTTCCTGTATAACCGGTGGTGACCACGATCGTAGAGCGACCAACAAAGAGCGCGAGAGCCTTCCGTTGTGGCCCGATTGGGATTGTAACGACCAACCTTGACTCGGATTCAAGACGTTCCCAAGTAGGTTTGGCTCTTCCTTCCGGTACTCTCTTGCTCGGTGCAATGGCTATGAACTAGACAATAAAATAAGTGAAAGCCAGTGGCACTCCTACAACAATTAGAATGCAATGCATGCGCCGTTGTCGGTGTCAACAAACTAGACTGCAACTAGAGGCGAGTGTCTCATGATGTTCGAGACGCCAAAATCCTCAGATTTCTTTTCGAGGGTGTATCCTTTGAATAGATCAAGCTGATCCTAAGAGATGTCAAAACAGACTAAGTCTTCGACTAGTCCCTTTTGAAGATTCGACTTTGAACTTGGAACAACTCGGTATTGATGGCATGACACCTTTACCGGGGTGGCTTTAGCGACAACGTGCGTTAGCCGGGTGGTGTACGTGCTTAGCACGATAACCAAAATGACATCAATATCACGACATCAACACTTTGTGGTTCCTTATTTTTGGTTGAATCTTCAACCGGGCATGAGCCAAGGATTTAATAAGGTCTGATTTTCCAAAGTCTCATTGATCTAGGGACTTGAAAAATTAACAACACGCACCATCGAGATGCACGACTCTTCATCGGGTCTAGCAGCGTCCAAATTAGTATAAGGCAGACTCGAAAGCGAGAGACAACCTAGAAGTTGCCCTAAACATGCTCTTATGAAAAACAACATGTATGTATGTACAGTTCCAGAGGCGAGTTTGCCTCACGAATTTCAGACATTGCCGGAATCCTCAGAATTCTTTTCGGCGATGAATCCTTGAGTAGATCGACAGATCCTAAAAGATGTCAAAATAGACTAAATCTTTGTCTAGTCCCTTTTGAAGATTCAATTTTGAATTAGAAACAACTTGGCATTGATGACGTGGCACCTTAACCTCGAACAACGTGGTGTATAGTGACAACGCACTTCAACCTGGGTGGCGCCAGTGACACGGCATCAATACTTTGTTGTTCCTTATTGTCGGTTGAATCCTCAATCAGGCATGAGCCGAGAATTTAGCAAATTTTGATTTCTCAAAGTCTCATTGAACTAAGGACTTTGTGATTGATAACGAACATTCGACAGAATGAACGACTTCTCATCGGGTCCAACAACATCTTAGACAGCGTAAGACAAACTCGAAAGAAAGAACTGCCCTAAGCATGCTCCTATGCAAAACAGTGTATGTACAGTGCATGCGATAGGGAAAGCGGTAACAAGTAGACAGTATATGGGGTTAGATGCAAGTAGATCCTACCCTGTAGGTACCTGTCCTAGTTTGGAGAGTTCTAATGCTTTGAATATGTAAAGGCCGGTTTTGGTTCGTAACAGGTTCCTCGGACTAGGGCCACAGATATACCTCCCGTTGCCTGCGATATCGCTGAGCAACAGTCAAACGGTAGCATGACCCATCATCGTCGAAGGTTGTTGGTCATTCGGGGTCCCCGGGCTCCGGTAAACCGTGCCGGATTGCCAAAATGATCCAACGAGGCTTATCCCACATCGATGCAAATGAGAATGTTAGAAATTGATTAAGAAGAAGAAGAATCACAAAAACACAAAATGCCTTTTTAAGCTCGGCTCACTTGATTTAGTCCATCTTTAGAGGAAACTACGGAAGTGAACAATCGAAAAAGTCCCAGATCAGATTGGCCGGACACGAGGTCCTGTTAAATCACCATTCCAACCTTCGGCAGCGTGAAACTCACCGTTTTGACAGACTTTTAAGGGATTGTTCACAAACGTATTAAACCCTAAGTATGAATTAATATTGGTTTGATTATCCCTAGTAGAGTCGCCACTGTGGGCAACATGCCCTGGAATTTCCGGATTCCAAAGCGCAAAGGCCCATTAATCGAGGGAGCGCGAGCGAAGAAGCAGGCGCTCGCAAAACACAGAGTCGCCACCTGGGTTTGAAGGTCCATCACCCAAGGAACCGTATTTCGAAGCACCTGCCGCGCTATTTGATTTGAAAAAGTGAAGGAACCAGTCCGTCATAACCATATCTGGGTTCGGGAGCCAGGTTACGAGAGGGGAAGGTTTTTAAGGCACCCCTCTCGCCCAATCCGGAGATCGGTCTCTACTTAGACATTTTGTGAATATTGTGATTCTTCTTTTATTAACCAATTTGAGCCAGTTAGGGCGGGGAACAGTTAATCGAGGATTAAGCTGTAACATGTTTGCAAGATGTGATAGAAAGCATGTTTGCTCTATTTGAAACAGTTAGTATAGGATGAAAACAGACTGCTGTGGGAATTAGACAGACTGGAAAGCCCCTGTCTTGGAGTATCGTGCGCAGGAAAAAACCTGTATGCACTGATCAAGTCAATGCATGCTAGTCACACCTGCGCGCGCTACTACAAGACCTGCCCGCGCCAGTAAGCCTAAGCCCACAGCTCTTATTCTCAAACACTCTGGGCTCTGGAAGGAAAAATAAACAAAACAGTCCATAAACAGTGTGGACAAAACAGAGACCAAAGGCCTAGTTGCCCATAGTTATCCATGCAAGGCCAACCACTGGTCAGAAGCAAACCATCACGCGAGACAGTCCCTCTCTCGCGCGAGGGTGCGCCTCAGGCGCGCGACGGTGCGCCTTGGCGCAGCATCGCGCGATGGTGTCAGTCTTTCGCGCGAGGGAATGGACCAGACCAGTGCTTAGTTTACATGTTTCTGGGTCCTGAGACATATTCAGAAAGCTCCCAGGGGTACTCCACAGCAACAGAAATGAATATTGAAATGTAAAACTAGCATTTTTTTAAAATAGGAAAGCAGTAAACTGGTTTTTGTCATGCTTAACAGTGAGTTAAACATAAACACAAATAACATAGTAAGTACAAACAAGTAACTAGCATCCCAAACCCCACGTGGACTGTCGCGTGCAACCCAGGAGGGTCGCGCGAGATAGTGAGTCCATCGCGCGAGGGAGTGCCAGATCCCAGTTTCTTGTAACTCTGCTGGCTTTAGGACCAGAACTGGTATTGATTACCAGTCTTGGCCCTGCCAACACCCCTCAGAGATCAGAACAGAGAGTAGAACAAAGGTAAGCTACACCTTTGGCTTTTGAGGTTTGAAAAGTGTTTGAGCTTTGAGTTGAGGTTGAGATTGATTGAGGTGTTTGAGTGGAAGAAGAAGAACAAGCTATGTTCTTGGGGTGTCTTTGTCTCTCTTTTATTAGCTTAAAAGAGTACAAAGCAAAGACCCTTTGAAATGAATTTTGTAACTTTTTCTCCTACCTTTCTTAATGAAAGACCAAGGGGGGGTATTTATAGGAGAAGTGGAGGACCAAAGGTGGTATCAAACAAGGCCCAAGGGCAAAACTTAGTGGAAAAGGCTTGCCAAAAGGTGATGGGAGAGGTTAACCTGCACTGCCACTGTCCTGTGGAGAAAAACGGGGTTCAAATAGCCCTGTAGACCCCCAGGCAAGCAACCAACTGGCTGGCAAAAGGTGAAAGTGACTGGTTAGGACCATCGCGCGATGGAATGGGACCATCGCGCGAGTGTGACAGCTGTCGCGCGTGGGTCAATAGTCAAATCTTTGACTTTGACCCAGGCGGACTCTCGCGCGAGAGAATCAGTGCATCGCGCGATGGTGCGCCCTGGCGCGCGATGGAGTGGGTCTGGCGCGCGATGGAGTCAGACCGTCGCGCGACGGTGCGCCCTGGCGCGCAACAGTTACGCCTTGGCGCGAGACGAATGCGCCCTGGCACGGGTCAGTAAGGTTTTTGGCTTTTTGGAAGTGGCTTAGGTTAGGTTAGGTTCAAGGGTTTCGAACACTCAAAGCTCAAACACTTGACATTCCCAGGGTGTTCTTGATCCATTTCATCATCGGGGAATCAAAACCGTACGTAAAGCAATCTGGAAGCCCAGATTGGGGTGTCTACACAACACTTGGCCTTTAATTGCGGTGCGCGGCTGATAATCAATATCGTACTGGCTTAACTCGACAGACCAGGTGGAGATTCTTCCCAAAAAGTCTGCCTTTCGTAGCAGGGACTTTAGTGGATACTAGGTGTAAACTACTACCTTGTGGCTTTGGAAGTAGTGCAGTAACTTCCTTGCGGCTGTTCTCAAAGCAAGAACCAATTTTTCAAGGGGCAGATATCTCGTTTCTGCGTCTAAAAGCGTTTTCCTCACATAATAAATTGGGATTTGTTCGGATCCCTTGTTTCTTATCAGAACCGCACTTACAGCATGCTTAGAAACCGCCAGGTACAAAACCAAGGTCTCGCCTGGTTCCGGGGTTGATAGGAGTGGGGCAGAAGCCAGGTATTTCTTCAAGTCCTGGAAAGCTTGCTCGCATTCTGCTCCCCATTCAAATCCTGTTCTCTTTTTCAACAATCGAAAGAAGGGTCTGCATTTGTCACTCGACCGACTGATGAATCTGTTGAGGGCTGCGGCCATTCCAGTCAGCCTCTGGACTTCTTTCGTTGTCTTGGGACTCTAGAGCCCTTGCAAGGCAGCTATCTGGTCTGGGTTCGCTTCAATCCCCCTTATGGTTACAAGATGGCCCAAGAACTTTCCAGAGCCGACTCCGAACGCACACTTCGAGGCGTTGAGTTTTAACTTGTACTTCAGTAGGATTCCGAAAGTTTCTCTCAAATCTTCTACATGGCCTTGCTTGGTATTACTCTTTACGACCATGTCATCTATGTAAACTTCCATACTCTTTCTAAGCAATCCTTTGAACATAAAGGTGGCCAATCTCTGGTAAGTCGCCCCTGCATTCCTCAACCCAAAAGGCATTACAGTGTAGCAGTATAATCCTCGCGGTGTAATAAAGCAAGTTTTCTCTTAATCAGGCCCAAACATGGCGATTTGGTGATATCCTCAACACGCGTCGAGGAAACTCATCCGTTCGTACCCTGCGGTTGCGTCAACTAATTGATCGATCTTGGGAAGAGGGAAGCTATCCTTTGGGCACGCTTTATTCAAGTCTGTAAAATCCACGCAGACACGCCATTTCCCATTCTTCTTCTTCACTACGACAGTGTTGGACAGCCATTCCGGGTAATAAACTTCTCGTATGGCCTTGGCTTCCAGCAAACGATCCACCTCTTCGTTAACAGCATCAACATGCTGCACTGTTGCCCTTCTCTTTTTCTGAATCACGGGCTTATGCTGGGGGTCTACATTTAAGTGGTGGCAGATTACATCTGCATCCACTCCGGGCATCTCCTCTGGTACCCATGCAAAAACATCGACATGTTCTTTTAGGAAATCCACCAATTCGGCTTCCTCTGCTTCTGTCAGTGACTCTCCAATCAAAAAATACCTCTCCAGATCAATCTCGTTGATCTGTATTTTCTTCAGGCCTTCCACCACTTTTTCCGCCGGATTCCTGCCGACGTCTTCGATGGTCGGTTGATCAGGTATTTCCACTGTATGGACGTTATGGGCCTTTGGCATTTTTTTGATGATAGAGATCAAGCATTGCTGTGCCGCCTTTTGGTTACCCCTGATCTGTTCAATTCCAGTAAACCCTGGGAATTTCACCATCTGGTGGTAAGTAGAAGAAACAGCTCTCATTTTGTGTAACCATGTTCTCCCTATAATCGCGTTATAGGAGGACGGGACGTCTACAACCAGAAAGTCAGTTCTCAAGACTATTGAACCTGCACGGACAGGGAGGGTTATCTTTCCTAGGGGCCAAACTGCCCCTGCTCCA
Source organism: Rhododendron molle (assembly GCA_025413875.1). Taxonomy (NCBI): domain Eukaryota; kingdom Viridiplantae; phylum Streptophyta; class Magnoliopsida; order Ericales; family Ericaceae; genus Rhododendron; species Rhododendron molle. The sequence goes on from CM046391.1 coordinate 44,491,565, forward strand.
AATCCCACCAAGGGTGTTTGTGACTGCTCCAAATCTGCTTGAGCCAAACCCATCCTTTTGAATGCTTCGTAGTACAATATCTCTGTACAGCTTCCTGAGTCTACTAGGATCCTCTCCATATCATATTCCCCAATTCGTAGGGTTATGACCAAGGCATCGTTGTGGGGGAGCTGTACTTCCTTCAAGTCCTCATCCGAGAAAACTAAGCCTTCATTGCCTACGTCGTTCTCCCGTCCCCTCTTTCTTCCCAACCTCATGACATGTTGGTCGTACTTGATTTGTCTCTGAAGCAGCCTTATCTCATTTCTCGTATAAGGTGTGGCCAGCCCATGTATCATGTGGATCACCCCTTTAGGATTTCGTTCGTAATCCAGCTCCATTGCCTTCCCTTTATCCTTGGGATCCTCCTTAATGAATTCTTTGAGGTAGCCTTGAGAGACTAGATCGTCAAGGTGCCTTTTTCTCGCAATCCTCAGTCATGTGACCCCAGTCTTTATGGTAGCTGCAATGCTGATTCGTAGCACGTTTCGCATCCTTATCTCCTCCTAGAGGTTGGGGCCACTTGAAATAAGGCTGATTCTTAATTCGGTAAAGAATCCTATAGATGGGCTCCTTCCAAACTGTAGTAATTGAAAAGAACGACTTTGGGTCTGTGGGTGGCCTTTCTCTGTTCGGCTCTCTCTTAACCTGCCCGTACTCCTTTCTTTCCTTATATGTCTTAGGTTCTGGCTTATCCGCCTTCTTGGCATGGCCCTTCGACTGCTCGGTACCGAGCCTGCCATCTTCTCGTAGTATGTCATCCTCGTTCCTGGCATGTTGCTCAATTCGTTCCATTAATTGTGCCAGCGTGCTCACCGGACTCATATTTAGGGACTTTCTTAGCTCTCCCCGAACAGGCAGCCCAGTTTTGAACGTTGCTATAGCATACTCCTTGCTGCAACTCTCAATTTTGTTGAAGGTCACCCAATACTTTTTAGCGTAGTCTCTGATCGGCTCGTTCTCTCCTTGTTTCATGATTGAGAGGCTCTCGAAAGTCTTAGGTGGTTTTTTGCTCGTTAGGAACCGTGCAGTGAATTCTTCGGCCAACTGCCTCCATCCTCGTCTGGTGTTCGGCTCCAATTTATGGAACCAAGATAAGGCCACCTTCCCTAGACTAGACGGGAACATCTTGCACATGATAGCGTCATCGCCGTCATGCATGAACATTGCCTGTTGGTAATGCCGTATGTGTGCCACTGGGTCAGCACTAGTTTCATATGGGACGAACGTCTCGTGCTTCACCTTGCTTGGCAACCTTGCCTCCTTCAATTTCTTCACAAAAGGAGAAGAGGCTATGTTGCTAAGAGCCTTCCGTGCTGCTTCTCGTGCAGACATGGTTGCCTCTTCTTGCCCCTTCGCGATTTTAGCAGCATGCCTCTCCTAATCGGAGTCAGGTCTCTTGTACCTGTCCCTGTGATGCTTCCTGGTCCCTCCTTCCTCTGGGGTGGAACTTCTGCTCTTGCTTCTCCTTTTTCGTGAAGAAGTCCTTGGCCGTTTCGGAGTGAGGCTCCTGCTCCTTTTTCTTCGTGAAGAGGCTTTCTTATACTCCGCCATCACCAGACCTCCTCCTTTGGATCTTCTTCGTGAAAGTCCAGAATCTTCCGGATGGTCTCGTATCCGTTCCAGTTGCTGAATTTCGTATTCTCGCCTCTTAATCAGACGAGCGTACTCCTCTATCTCCTGTCTCTTCTGGTCCAGGATATCCTTATTGCTGCGCACACTTTTCGAATGTGCCACCGATTCTATCCCACGGTGGGACTTGCTCCTTCTCATGAATTCCGTGGCCGTCCCACCGTCCTTGTTCTTCGGATCATCTTGAAGAGTTATGGGACGATCTTTGCTCGTTATCCTCTTGCTATGGCCACCAGCATGCTTTTTCGGAGCGCCTGGAGGGGATTCGCCTCCTTCCCCACCAGCCTGGTTCTTCTCTGCAAGCGGTGTGACTGGGTCTACTTCCACCATGGTCGTTTTTCAAATGGAACTCGTTCGTTTCCCACAGACGGCGCCAATTGTAGGGGGAAAAATCCAGACAATGCCTAAGAAGGCACTATGAGATGACAGCCTCACGTGCTTCTTCGCCGGAACCCTAATATGCTGATTGAACCCTAGCCTGCAAAACAGACATGAATGAGCGCACCTTTGCCTCTCGTGGCAAAGGCCCTCCGATGCCTAAATTAGTATCACGTACCAGCAAGAAATCCTAATTATCAGAAAGAAACTGCAATATGAATACCGAATATTGTGTACCTTTTTCTCTATGTTCACCTCGTATTTATAGATTTACAGCGGCTTGCCCTCCAAGCATCTTTGTTGCCCTAGGTTTCCTATCTCGTATAGGAAACCCCGTATCCTTTGGATTCTCATTCCTTAAATCGTTTGTTTCCTTTTAGACCATTTATGAACCTTTCTCATGATGGACCGTGGATTCCATTCCCGTTGGGTATCTCGTCCAGATTCTGCTTCCTTACTGAGTATTACCATTTCTGGACCCTTCTAGAGCGCCCTCCAGAATGCAGCTACTGTTCGGCGTCCTTATTGCCGAACAGCCTACCTAGACCAGTGACTTCACTTGTCACTTACCTGGTCCAGTAACTTTTTACTGTGCATCGGAGCACATCCTTGTTCGGGTGACTCGGTCCAAAGACCTTTCATGTCTCTGGTCCTTATCGCCGAACAGATCTTCCGACCCTTGTGACCCCTTCTGTTACTTGTCTTTAACCACTGTCCGGTGGCACCCTCTATTCAACGGCTCACGCGATTGCTGAACATCACATGTTCAGTTGCTACTTGCGTCTGTTCGGGATTACCTCCCTACAGTCAGCACATTCACCTTGTCGCAAAGCCAAATCTGTGAGAAAAGAGAAAACAAGTAAGAAACCATAGAAAACCAAGCCGAGTGTTGAGGTAAAATAAGAATGTGGGAGAAACCCGAAAAAGGAGAGCTAAGTGAGGAGCCAACCTGTAAGAGCAGAGGGCTACCTCCAAAAGCCCCGGTCTCCCCAAAACGGACCTTGTCCAAACCTATCAGCGTCTTGGCCAAAATCATCGGGATCACGTCCTTTCGGGTCTCAACCTGAATGGCAACGCTAACCAATGCCGAGCTAGCGTGACCGGCAGAAGGGACCAAGAGGTAGGCCGCAAGCAAACACATGCAGAGAGCAGTCATGTGTTGAGTCTGATAAGTCATATCCGCAGGATCGCCAGGAGGAGAAAACAGCTCAATAAGGCGTATAACATTGAGATGGCCATTCCTAACCAAGTAGCGAGCAGCGCCGTCACCCAATCCAAGGGCCGCGGCCAAAACTCTGTAAGCGCTCTCACACACAGGAGGAATGATGACCTCCCCTGAGCCGAAACCCCCAAGGTACACACAGAACTCCTCGACAGTAGGACAAAGCTCCTGATCGCCGAAACGGAACACATGAACCTTCGGATCCCAGAAGCTCGCAGCTGCCCTCAAAAGCTCGGGACGAAGATGAATGTTGCGGAGGTACCGCATGGAATAGAGACCGTGGGCTTGAAAGTTGAGCCAATCAACACCTTCCATGGAAGCCAACCATGGACGGAGCGAGCCGGTGAGAGAAATAGCCATTTCAAGGAGTAAGAAAAGAAGATAGGAGTTGAATGAGGTGAGGAGGATGTGGTAAGAGGGAGCTTGAATTTATAGGAAGGGTGGAGAGGACAACTTCAACTTTCAAAAAGCCTTGGGCTTATAAAAATGCATGTTTTCCATGAGTCCTACATAGGGAAAAGTTTAGTCAAGTCCTAAAAAGTTCAAAACAGACATGCACTAGTTCAGAAATGCCATTGCATGGGTCAAACCTCAACCCCCGAGCAATTTGCCTTGGGAAATAGCAAAATTGGAACCTAACAGGAAAAGAGCCACGCGCGGTACCTTGTGGTGTCGCACGGCATGTTGAAACCAGAGAAACCCCCACGGCACAATGATTGACGTACCGTATGCTAGATCAAGCCCCGCGCGGCACCTTGAAGCATCCGCGCGGCATGTTGAGTCTGAATTTCTGCAGTTTTTGATAGCAGAACACCAAAATGGAATTGAGGCATTACGAAGCACCAGCAACCACCAAAGCACACTCTAACGGGTATTTGGGACTTCAGGGATGTTTTGTTCTAAACCGACTCTCGAGATTCGTGATCGTGACATAAAAGTCGATGAAAATCCATTTCTTAAGCTATGTCAATGTGTAAAAATTCGTTTCGAGTCATTCAAAGCTGTTTTTCCGAGTCCCACAGGTCATTATGGTCAAAAGTGACTTAGTCCAAGTTCCGGTTCTTGTCCAAAGTCAAAACTCGAGAATGTCACATGTTAAAGTCAACGTTTTCTTACTTTTCGAGTATATTTCAAAAGCAAAGTTGAGTTTTTGAGTCTCATATCAGGATTTAAAGGTCATTATTGTCTCATAGCTATGTCCAAAGTTGGTTACGAAGGTGTCTGTGTAAATTCTTGTATGCAGAGTCAATCTTATGAAGGTTTATCTAATTACTTTCCTTGATTTCTATTCCATTGTCAATATGCTTTGATTGTCAATACGTCACTCATCGTAAACCTCACGTTCAACTCAATCTCTTGAATCAACAGCTAGTTGCACGTTCCAGTCAATGTTTTAGTTATTCAGTTTTCTTCATGCAAACAAAAGAAGATTGAATGACATAAACAATGAAAGAATAGATCTCTGTATATAAATCCCAAAGGCGTCCATGAGTCGAAGTACAAAAGAAGCACGCAGGCTCCATCAAAAAAAAAACAAAACAAAAGAAAGAGCTCAGCTCTGTAGACACCTCAATCTGGACCTCGGAAAGTCTTTGTCCGCCCCGATGATGAAATAAATGGAATGATACCTTTGTGAGCTTGAAAAAAGATTTCCTCTAAGCCAATGTAAGCCCAAAAACCCAAAAGAGCCCAAAAACCCAGAAAAGCCCAGATAAAGCCCAAAAGCCCCTGGACCGAAACAAGAGGTACCTTGCGGAATGGATATGAAGCGCACGGCATGTTGAAATTGAAGAAGACATGCGCGGTCAAAGTGCACTGCACGGCACCTTGAGTAAAAGGCTGACCGGCTCAGAAAGCTGTCGGCCACGCCAGTTTGAGCCACAGCTAATGACTGGCTCAGCCGAAAATGTACCTCTGGCCCGCCAAGAAAATACCTCCATTATTTGAAATTCAAAATCCTTAGCCATTTGCCTATAAATTAACCCCTCCACTCAAGGGAAAGGGGCCCCCTTTTGGCTCTCCTTTTGGCTCTTGTCTCTACTTTTGGGCATTCTTACTCCATAAGTTTTCTCTCTCTAGTTTCACACCCACTTTCCATTTCCATTTCCAAGTCTTAAAGAATGTCATTCCCAAAAGACATTCTTTAAGCACTTTCACTCACCTCCTTCTCATCATTGGAGTAGATCTCTCATTAACTCCAAAGCCCCATCCCCCAAACACCAAACCTTCTCTCACACCCATACTCCTTTTGTCTCATACAACCTCCTTCATCAACCTCCATCACGATCCGTCCTCATTTTCGCATCAACTATCCTTGATCAAGCTCAATACCAAAGGTAAAAACAAGTTTCCTTGGGCTAGACTCAGTTCAAGCCCTGAGGGGACTTTTCTGTCAGCAGGTCTAAACCCTTTTGGTTAGATCCTGACTTAAAACTCATTTTCTTAAAATAAGGCCAGTACTCTGCTAAGTTTGGGGGACCGCGCGGCTGGATGACCAGGCGCGCAACACCTCGATCTTCAGCGCACAGCACCTGACGTGTTGATATTATCGTAAGCAAGCCGTTTGGATCTGGTTATTCTCTGTTGTGGTTGTCTGCATCTGCTGTTTACTGCTTCTATTTCCTTCAAAACAAGACCATATCTACAAGCCATGTTTTAGCTCTTTTAAAAAGGTTTTCAAAGATCATCTCAAATGATCAAACGTGTTAAAAGTTATTTTGGGTTGATGTTTTGAGAAAATAACGACATCTTTGAGATGATCTAACTGTTATGAGATTTCTAAGGAGTTTTCCAAAAGATATATGGAGAAAATAATGAGCTAGATGGTGTTTTTGAAAGATTGTAACAGTCTGACAGCAGAGTAGATACCCCACACGGCAGGATAAGGTGCCGCGCGCGGCATCCCAAGGTACCACGCATAGTGATCAAGGTCCAGACAGTTTGCTGAATTCTTTTCATACCATCTGCTCATGTCATTTTATCACCACTGTACAGACTGCACCACGTACACATCAATGTGATATCTTTTCCATGTCCCTTCCCCGCTATTTGCTTTTATTAAAGAACTTGATATTCCAAACGATATTCGAAATTTCCCCTTTTGAAAACATAAGTAGAGACCGGTCTTTACCGGGCGAGTGGGGTGCTTTTTAAAAAAAAACCTTTCCCACTCGTAACGTGGCCCCCGAACCCAAAATCTCAACGTTTTCGCTAGACCAAAAGCCTTTTACAAGCGAGTTCTCGGTTTCTCAGATGATCCAACTCAAAATCCGGGTGGCGACTCTTCGAACCGAAAAGGCGCGGGAGCCCACAGTGGCGACTCTGCTGGGGACTTCCAAACTTCATTTAATACTTTTTTTTAAATGTACAAAAGTATTGAATGATCTAGAGGGCCAAGCTTGAAAGGTGTTTTCAAAAGGAAAAATTTCGAATATTTTTCGAAAGATTAAGCTCTTTTATCCTGTACACTTTGCACCGCACAAGCCTCGCTAGCGTGTTTCGGTTACCTTGCCCGGTTTATCGGTGACAAGCTCTCCCGGGATGCCTAGCAACCCTCGACTATGATGAGCCATCGTGCTGTTCGACCATTGTCTTGCAATACACTTGACATGGGGTAGTACATCTTGGCTCTAGTCCGAGTAACCCTTCTGAGACCAAACCAGCCTTTGCACTTGTACATAACCATAGAACCTTCCCAACTAGGACAAGAACCCATGGCTAGGACTTATGTGTTATATCCTGTTTACGTGCCTTTTATTCCTGTACACACATCATTCATGCATCATTGCATCCTGCGGGCTAGAGGATTAGGCTCCCTTAAAATCCTTTAAGACCCCTCCGGTCGGTCTAGGAGACCTTAAATCCATGGAGTTTGCAATACCTCTGGTGTTTGTCGTGCTCGAACGGCTCCCTTGGTTTGAGTCTAGCCTTAAGCGCGTGCGTATCTGGATTCCAATGGTCACATTGCTCTGTCTCGGATGGTCACGGTAAGGAGATTGGCTCTGGTTCCAACCCGCTCGGAATTCAACCTGCCTGACAGCACCTACCCGGACTATTGAAAATCTTTTGTACATACGTCTTAAGTGAAATTCAAGTCACGGTAAGTCTTAGGCCTTGTTTCTAGGAGATGCGTAGGAGGTAGAGCGAGCGTTTGGATCAGTTATGAGTTGCTCCCTTTTGACTTGTTCTCAGTGCTGCCAACATTGATCGCCTGCGAAGAAAAGAGGTTGTACCCAATTAGTTCCGTCCGTCTCAAAGACTAGTTCGCGTAGACACCCTGGAAGAAACCCAACTATTCGAAGTCCAAGTCGAGCAAAGAGAACGATCATTGTTAGAAGAACTTGTGGTGGGAGAACCCGTAGTCGTAGTCCCTCCCGAAAATCCTTTACCCATGGCTGATCAAGGAGACGGAATGGAAGAGCTCAGGCAAAACATGGCCAACATGGATATTCAGTTTAAGCAGTCCCTTGCCGGTGTTGATGCGCAACTCAAGGCTGCCATAGTCTCTATGAAAAACGACATGAACATGATAATGGAAAGTATGCAAGAAATCAGTGACAAACTACTTACTAAGATTCCCCCGCAGCTCGAACAACCAAAAGTTGAGATACCAGCAGCTGATCCCAACCTGGTCGCTCTCATGGATAAAATTGGGAAATTGGAAAAATCCGTTCAAGAGACTAGGCGGCTTGGAAAAGGAGAAATTGACATGAGCAAGTTATGCCTCTTTCCGAATGCCAAGTTGCCGGAAAATTCAAAGGAGTGGACTTTGCAAAGTTTGACAGTACCGGTGATCCGAGGGCCCATCTCCAGGGATATGTTGGATCTCGTACTATGCGTGGTATTGAAAAAGAAGCTATGGCCCAACTATTCCATGAGTCCTTGTCTGGTCCAGCTCTAAATTGTTCCTCACTCTCGAACCATCCAAGAAAAGGACTTAGGAAGACATCGGGACGGCTTTCGTGGCCCAGTACGACTTCAATGTTGACCTGAAAATGACCACGAGAGAGTTGGAAAGCACTAAGATGAATGAGAAGGAAAGCTTTGCCAACTTTGCGAAGCGTTGGAGGGCTAAGGCTGCCGAGATGCAGAATAAGCCTGACTTGAAAGAACAGATACGGATCATCACCAAGAATTTGCCAAGCTCCTTCACTCCTTACATGGTTCTTTCCCAGGCTGCCCCAAATTTCGAAACCTTTTATGATTCTGGACTGGCTGTAGAGGAGGCTTTGCGAGATGGAATTTTGGAGAAGAAAGAATCAGGATCCGGATCAAAATCCAAAAGGGTATACTCAGGAAATAACAACGCTCTCTTCGGGAATGCTAATCAAGCAGGAACCTCATCCACCAAACCCATAGAAGTCAACCAGATTTTTGAAAAACCAAAGTCCCAGAGCTGAACCTTCACCCAATTCAGCACTCCCAGATCCACTCTTCTTAAGAAACTCACAGAAATCGGAGTGTTGAAACTCTTCCGCCACCACAAACCATTCCACCAAACCTAAACCACAATGTCTACTGCGATTTCCACCAAATGCCTGGCCATGCCACCGACAACTCAATCCGCCTCCGTCATGAAATCCAAAACCTCATCGACAACAAGGCTGTCGACGCTCCACCCTTAGATAAACCAAACACCATTTCGAACCATGTACCACAGCACAACGCTCCCTTTCGTATTAACCAAATCACCTTAGCCGAAGATCAAAGCATCCTAGAATTTGACCCTACCCTGTTCATTGTCCCTGATACCGAACCGATGCCTGTTGACGAAATTCTCGAAGAGACTGCCCTTCGTTCTATATGGGAATGGAAAGACACATGGGGGGAACTGATTGTTGATTGGGAAAAGTTTGAAGCCGCCAGCTTCCAAAGGAATGACGAACCTTTATTCGAGGCCGGATGGGAGGTTGATTGGCAAAACATCCATGCAGATCCTTTTGATGGATTCTCTTTGTATGCGCTGTTTGAAAATCAAGGGGAAGAATACCAAGTTTTCCAAGACATGCCTGAGTGGGGATGGGACCCAGTGCCGGATAAGTACCAGCTTTTGGCTTGGAATGACCCTCTAGACACCTTCTCCTTGCCGGCACTGTTCGCTGAAGAATATCAGCCAGGGTACCAACCTGAGATGATGACGTACAACTGGTCAGAGCTCGCTCCGCTCCGCCTGGATTTCTCCCATTTTAATGATTTTGTCATCAATAACTTGTACGGCAATGTGGACCTCACCCCGTACCCAAACCTTCCTGGATTCGAAGAAGAAGTTGCCAATAATGGGTGCGATCCGATGGACTACCTTGTCGACGGGACTGAATCCGAACCGTCAGTTACTTTTCCAAAGGACACTGATGTTGCTATGATGAACTTGTGGGAAGACGAACTAGGGGCTGGAACGAATTTATGGGCAAACACCGAAGTAGTCAACATAAAAGTGGGAAACGAGGAATGGACCGTCAACAAGACAGTGGTGGAGGCCGAAAGGTGGAAACCCGAAGATCTGTGGGATGACTTGATCATTGTTGATTTGGCCGCCAATCTGCAGGATACAACCATCGGAAACAAATGTAAAGCCCTCGCAGACTTATGGAACGAGGAATCAAAGTACCGCCAGATTGATCATTTGACCAGAAGCGGCCGTGTTTACCAACCTCCGAACCTTCAAGTCGGAGAATCTTCTAACCCTACAGCCCCGGGGCCTTCTGATCCCCTTACCACCCCAGTTAAAAACACCTTCCGGGCCTTTGACCCACCGGCCAAGGAGCCTTCCCGACCAGAGAAGAACCCCGAAGGAATGGTTAGGTGCCAACTTGAGCAAACTCAGGCCAGGATGTCCGTTTGGGATGTGCTGGTTCATTCCACACGCCATCGTGAAGGTCTCATTCAAACACTCTCCCAGCTGAAAGTTCCCTCCGCCATAACCCCCGATGAGCTTGTGGCACTGATCAAAACCATACCTATCAAGCATGCCATCACCTTTACCGATCGAGACTTACCTGCCGAAGGAACTGACCATAATCGACCGTTGCACATCACCCTGAAATGCTACGGTAAGTCAGTTCCAGTGATCCTGGTTGACAATGGTTCAGCGATTAATGTCTGTCCACTCCGTGTTGCTTACTGCCTGGGGTACAAAAATAAGGATTTCTCTCCATTAGTAGTCAAAGTTCAAGCTTATGACAACACTCAGAGGGATGTGGTTGGGACTCTCATGCTTCCTATGACTTTTGGACCATATCAGACAGAGGTGGAATTTCATGTGGTAAACATTGCCGTCTCTTTTAACCTGCTACTTGGAAGGCCCTGGCTGCACCAGCCAGACATCATGGCCGTACCCTCTACACTCCATCAGAACATTCGGCTGGGACTGGAAACAGGAATGCTCACTATCCACGGGGACTCTTGGATCCATACCTCTGTTGGGGACATTGCCCCTCTCCTAGAGATTCAACACGGAGAAGAAAATATCGCCTTGGGAGGCTTCTCTTTGGATACTTCCCGATCTGTCTATTTGGTTAGAATTGATGATGACTTCGTTGTCAGTAATGTCGCCATCAAAATAATGAAGAAGATGCCTTACATGCCAGGATTGGGGTTGGGAAAGAATCTCCAAGGCCCCGCAAAGTTTGAAGCCCAGGGCACTCTGATGTGGACAACCGGCCTTGGTTACTCGCCTTCGAGCAGTAGCAAGGTGAAAAAGGGAAACAAGTTGGAAGACTACTTCATTAAACAGGAAGCCAAACAGGTTTACCAGGGGCAGCCAGAACCGTTTTGGGATGAAGAAACCAACACCTTTTTACCAGGATTTGAAATATTCTCGAACGATGTCTGGCCGGAGAGTGATGTGGAAGTCGAAGTTGTGAAAGAACAGAAAGAGCCCATCGACTGGATTGAGGTTTTTGCCATGGGTAGTCTCGCAACTCTGTTCAAGGAGGATGAACCAATGGGTATAGCTGTGGAAACAGAAGTGCTGATGATGGAACAAGATGCTACTGAGGATCCGACTTTGCTCATCATGGATGCCACTAGGGAGTACAATAACTGGACCTTCATACCGAGTGCAACTCACCGTGGACCTGAGTCTGAGTCCGAGTCTGCTAAGTCTTCTGAGTCTATAAAGTCCGAGTTGGTGCCTCTCGGACCAAACTCTCAGAGTCTGTATTTCGAGTTTGAATCCACCCGTGTGTATGGTGCCCCCGAGGCCTCTGTTAACAATGAAAGGAATGAATCTGATTTTGCTTACTTCCCTGACTTTGAAATAAATTGTGTCGACCTTGATGATGAAGAGATTGATTTCGACGGGGACATCCCTAAGGAAATTCGATCCCTAATCAAAAGAGAAGATGAAAAGCATGCTCAACCTGTAAAGTAAGAAATCGTTTTAATAAATTTGAGAGATGAAGGGAATCCCCGAATGACCCAGATTGGTTCCGCGCTATCCGCTGAAGAACGTCAAGCCCTTGTAAACTTGCTCAAGGAATTCGAAGATGTGTTTGCATGGTCACACGCAGATATGCCCGGAATCGATCTGGAAATCGTAGAACACCGGATTCCCCTTTATCCCGATGCAAAACCTGTAAAACAGAAATTAAGACCCATGAGACCTGACTGGTGTAGACACCCCAATTTGGACATTTCGAATTTCCTTAATTTGTGGCCCGGAGGCTCCTCGATGATGAAATTGGATTAAACAGGCCTTGGGCTGATGGCACAATGCTCCTAGAAGGACTTTAAGAGGGAAATAAAATGTAAAAGTGGCTTTCAAGCGCTCTGGATCAATCCCAAGCGCTTCAGAGCATTTTTCAAAACCTTGGACCAGTCAACTCTTGAGCGCTCGAGAGTGAAGTCCCAAGCGCTCGAGATCACTTTCAAGCGCTCGAGACTTTTGTACTGCCCAATGGATGTTGGAGCTTCCCCACTATCCTTGCAGCCATCATTTTAGCCGTTTGAACGGGTCTTTGCCTTAGACCACACTCAACCTCAGTCAAAGGTGAGTCAGAGAGGAAGATTTCATTTTGATATCAAATAATATTTTTTCAAATTAAACCATGTGCTATGTTGGGCTATAAAAAGGGAGGGCTGGTCTTCAGTTGGACCACGAATTCTCTCTCTCTAGAGTCCCTCCTCTCTAACAGTTCAAGGCAAAGAAATCAGTTCTCATCCCCTTGGAAGCAAAAATCCCATTTTCAAAAGCAAAAACAAGCCAAAAATCCAAGGTAGCAAGAAGATGGAAGGGGTTCAGATCATTATCAGCTTCTGATCTCCTGAAGTTTTCATTTCTTTCCCATCTTCTAAACCCCTCTTCCAAGGAGCAAAGTTCCAAGCAAAAGGTAGAAGCCTCACACTTTGGTGTCAACCAAAAGCAGGGCTGTTTCTTCCCTTCTGAGGGAGGCTTCCCAGCTCACTCCAGTCCTCAATACTGGAAGTGTGATGGGAGAGCCTTAGTGTTAAAGCAAGAGCAAAGGGTCGCGAGTGTTTTCCATTCATGCAGCACTGGCAACACTCCCGAGCGCTCGGGACTACTCTGGAGCGCTCGAGAGTGGTGCCAGCCCCACTTTCCATTTTTCTAGCACTTAAACTAACATGCAAGGGATATAGAGGCAGGTCTCAAGCAAAAAGGGTCTTCTTAAAATGTTTTTGCTGTATCTGATCTGATTTCCAAAAAAGATAAGGATCATTTTCATGTAAAAGAAATGCAAAAACATGTTTTTCAGTAGATTAAAAAGAGGAACCTTTGGCATGCAAAATGAATAAATAGATCTGTTACATGAAAACATTAAAGCAAGGGCAATGGTTGGTCGAGATCAGTCTGGGAGTGCAGCTCACTCCAGAGCGCTCGGGAGTTTCTGCATGCCATTTTATCCATGTCTCACTCTATTTTAGTTCTCGTACTACTCTTGCATGCCTTGCATGTGACTCTTTAGTCTTTTGAACTGTAAAACCACTTTTCTCGAAGGGCAAGTATGCATGACTTGGTGGAATGGGGTCTGATCCTGATCTACCAAGTTTCCTGTTGAGCCTGGTTCATGCTTGAGATCATTCTAGTTTACATTCTCAATATTGTATTCTGTTGTACTAACATAATTTGTAGGTTGGGCATGCAATACTCCCAGCTTTTAACATCTTTGCATTGCATAGTGAATCGATGACAGTGGTCTCCCGCCTTTAACATCTTTGCATTTCATTACCATTCTTCATTTACTCACTTTGTATACATGCATGCACTCCTCTGCACTGATGCATTTGTAAATAAATGCTATTTGCTCGATGAAACAAAATTCCTTTTGAAAATCCCACAAGCGATTAATAGAGACCGGATTGGGCGAGAGAAGTGCCATAAAACCCTTCCCCCCTCGTAACGTGGCTTCCGAACCCTCAAACAGAATCTCTGGTTTTCAATTCAAATCAATCATTTTCAGACAAAACGGTTTCTCGGGTGACGAACCACAAATCCGGGTGGCGACTCCTCAAATTTTTTCAAATCGATTCTAAAAGGCGTGGCGTTTCCTAACGGGCCGCCCCGAAACCACCCGGGGCTGTGGTAGCCCACAGTGGCGACTCTGCTGGGGACTGGTTTAATTGATACTCGAGAAAAAGTTGGTTTGTTGACAAAACGGCCCGCTTTTCTTTCTTGAATATCAATTAAACTTGTGAGCCAAGCTTGAAAAACGTTTGTGGGATTTTCAAAGTTATTTTGTTTCATTGTTTCTTCTTGCGTATATATATTTTTTTGTTCAACCCGCTGTTGCGTTTCGGCAATCCTACCCGGCTTGCCGGTGATAGGGAATCCCGGAATGCTCAGCAACCCTCAACCGTGATGAGTCATCCCTACTGTTTGTACCGTTACTGGGTGTACGCTCAATAACGGGAGGTATACTTTGACGCTAGTCCAGGGAACCCTCTGCAAGCCAAAACTAGCCCTTGTACATGTTTAGCAAGCCGTAGAACCTTCCAAATTAGGACAGGAGCCTACAGGGTAGAATTATGTGCTATAATCTGTTTACGGGCTGCATTGCATCTTGCATTGTCATGCTGTCAGCCACGGTTCTTGAGACTCGCTCGCGCAGTCTTCGGAAGATTGCCAAGACCCGATGAAGAGTCACGCACCCTAATGCGTGTTGATAAATCACATTAGCCCTCGACCCCGAACCTAAAGGAAACTAAAATTTTGCTAAGTCCTTGACTGGTGTTTAACCAAGATTTAATCAAAGGAGAGGGATGATAGGGGAGCAGAACGTTGTGATACCAACACCATCCAGGCTAAAAGCAAGAGTACCGCTTACGTCGCCTCGGTTATCGTATCACATTGTTCACCTCGAGTCATTCCGAACCAATGGTCAAATTGTCGATGGAATATCAACCAAATACTTAGCTTATTTTAGCATCTTTTGGGAATCAGCGGTTCCTAAGTGAAGATACGCCCCGAAAATCTGAGGATCAAGGCAATCTCCCGTAAGTCAATCGTTTTTGAAAAGTCGAGTCGATGACGTTGACGGCGGTGCACTCAATTTCTAAAATCATGCACAAATTTCATAAAAATGCAAGCAGGAACCGCATCTGAGCAGGAGTTTTTGCTTTGCTTCAGTTCTAAGCAATTGGGCCGAAGAAGAAGAGCACCATACCCTCCTGGACCAGACCAGACCCTTGGGGCAGAGATTGGAACGGCTCCAACTGCAAGCAGACTCCGTCAGTGCATCAGATTTGGGGGTCGAAATGGATATGTTGATCGGAAACCTAAACCCAAGCCCAAACCCCAATCCAAACCCAAGCGGAGGCAGCCCGACCCTGAATGTTGGCAATCCCAACCTCAACCCAAATGTTAACCCAAACGGAGGCAACCCGAACCAGAACCCAAACGGAGGCGAGCCGAGTCCAAATCTTAACACCACTCCAAATCCTAACCCAAACCCAGGAAATCTGCACGAAGAAATGGGTCAGATCAGAGAAGATATCCAACGCCTGGGCGAACGCACTGACAACCAAATTGCCCAACTCATGATGATGATCACTGGGGTTGCACGACGCCTTCCACCGCAAAACCCGAATCCTAACCCAAATCCAATTCCTATCCCAAACCCAAACCTAATCCCAATTCCTAACCAGAATCCGACTCCAAATCCAAACCCAGTTCCCAATTTAAACTTCAACCCTAACCCAAATCCAAACCCAAACATGGAGCAGCTGCTCTTTGATTTGGAAACCCCGCAAAACCCGAGATGGCAGCAGTATTGGCAAAGCTCACCCAACTAGAAGAGTCTGTTGCAAGAAATGAAAAGAGAGCGTCGACTAGCTTTGACATCATAAGCTTTGCCTGTTTCCTAACGCGAAGCTCCCAGAAAAGTTCAGGCCGATCGATTTCGCTAAGTTTGACGGAACAGGAGATCCAAAGGCACACCTGACGGGATACATTGGAGCACTTTCCATGTGGGGAGTCGAAAAGGATGCTATGGCACAGATGTTTTCGCAGACTTTGGTAGGTCATGCCCTGCACTGGTTCACTTCACTGGATGAGAGAAAGAAGCGTTCTTGGGAGGATATATGCGCGGCTTTTGTGGCGCAGTACGATTACAACATTCAGTTGGAGGTAACCACCCGTGAATTGGAGTCAACGAAGATGGAAGCAAAGGAGGCCTTCGCCGATTTCGTGAAGAGATGGAGGGCTAAGGCGGCGCAGATGAAAGATAGACCGAGCGACAAGGACCAAATCCGGATGATTGTCTGTAATCTTCAACCCACCAGGCATATGGTTATGGCCCAAGCTTGCTCCGACTTTAAAACATTATTCGATACAGGTTTAGCCGTCGAAGAAACAGTTCAATTGGGGATCCTCGACAAACCCGAGCCTACTCCCAAGCCCAAAAAGGTATACTCTGGAAACAGCAACGCCCTATTTGGCAACTCAAACTACACCAACCTTCCCAACACCTCCACAAACCCAACCCAAGCAGAGCCGGTGAACCAAATAGTCACCCAAACTACTCAACCGCGTACCCAACCCCGCACTTTTGCTCAATTCTCAGCACCTCTTTCCGCCGTGCTTGAGAAATTGGTCGAAAGCGGCACCCTTAAGCCACTTAACCCTACTCCCTTGCCTCAAAAACTCCCAGCTTCCCACAACCCTAATGCATACTGCGCCTATCATCAGAATGTGGGCCACCTAACCGACAACTGCTTCCGTCTCCGCCATGCAATCCAAGACCTGATAGACAACAAAACCCTCCCCATGACTCCACAAAAACTGAACACTGTCTCGAACCCACTTCCAAAACACCCCAATCCCCGCACCAACCTTATCTCTATAAGCCAACCCTTTGACCCCAGCCTTTACATCATCCCTGCAACCCAACCCAAGCCAACCGTCGAGCTGCCAGTTGAGGATGCCGCCTGTGCATTGGACACTGTGGAATGGGACTTTCAGAGAAGGTGGGAGACCTGGTACAGGATTTCTTGGCAGTAGAAGAAAGAGCTCTTGTCACTGGAGTATGGCCCGTGGCACTTAACCCCAGCTAAATCGAAGAATTGGAACATGGAGAATGGAGGCAGGACTGGGAGGAGATGATGGCTGATCCATTGGATGGATATTCTCTATTTGCGCTATTCATGGAGCCCGAACCTGTTGAAGAGAAAGATGAATGGGAATGGGAGCCGGAGCCTAACGGATGGCACTAGATGGATGATTCCGACCCTCTAGATGAGACATCCTTGGCGTACCTTTTTCAAGAAGAAGAAGTGGTGGAAGAAATGGATCTGATGAATCCCCGTATGTTCTCAGGACTCAACACCAGGACCATCGTCAGCCTCACTCGAAACACCGATGCTTTGGACCGCGCCATGGACTATCTTTTCCTCCCGCAGAAATACATTATTAAGGAGTTCTTCCCCAAGCCTGTAGTCGAAATCCCTGATGAGCACAACATCTGTGTGCTGGATCCGAAAGATCTGTGGGGAAAGTCTGAATTAGTGAACGTGTGGATTGATGGTGAGGAACTGACTGTCATAAGGCCATGTTGGATGAAGGATCTTTGCAGATTGGTGATAGCAACAAGGATAACGTCAACAACAATGTCAACTTTTGGAACTCTTTGGAGGAGGACAGCATCTGGCATGCTCTGGAAATGGAAACTCTCAATGACACTCTAGAGAAGACCAAGCTGGATAAGGGAAAACGTAAGGCCAATACCGATCTCTCCGACTTTTGGGAGGACTCTTACCAGGAGTGGAAGAGTCTACCAGCCTACCAACCTTCAACAGGGTAGCTCATCCCGAGCCCCTCCGCCGCAGTAGAATGCCCCTGTCAATCCCACAAACCTGAACATTCCCATCCCTCAAGCTCCACAAAACAACCCTCCTAACCCCACAAAACCAAACCCACCTCCTCAGCCCAAACTGTCCATCGATCTCAACTCCCTCCCTGAATCTGACCCTGAAGCCTCCGCTGATCCCATATCCGTCAACTCCAGGAAACCCCTGCTCGCATGTCCATGTGGGGAGTGTTAGCCGCCTCCTGCGAGCACCGCCATAAGCTCATGAACACCCTTTCTAGGTTTGAGGTCCCCTCTGATATTGCCCCAGAAGCTCTCATTGCCCTTATAACCCCGAACCTCACCCAGCATACCTTGTCCTTCACCGAGAAAGACCTGCCGCCCGAGGGAGCTGATCATAACAAACCCCTCCACATCACCATGAAGTGCTTAGGAAAGTGGATCCCGGCAATCCTTGTTGATAACGGCTCCGCCATTAACGTGTGCCCTCTCCGCACCGCCTATTGTCTCGGCCTCAAAAACAAGGATTTTACACTATTAACTCTAGGCGTCCGTGCTTATGACAATACCCGTCGTGATGTCTTGGGGACAATCAACTTGGAACTCGCGACTGGCAAGTTCAAAACCACCGTCGAATTCTGTGTGCTGGAAATACCTGCATCTTTCAATCTCCTATTGGGAAGGCCTTGGCTTCATCGCCCGGATGTCATGGGAGTGCCCTCAACATTGCACCAGAAACTCATCTTGGGTTTAGACTCTGGAACCCTTATGATCTATGGAGACTCAGGCATCCGTCCGCATGCCGAGGACAATTCCCTGTTACTGGAAATTATGCATGGAGAGGAAGACATTGCCATGGGAGGCTTTGCGGTTATGATCTCGAAGGTATGTACCATCCGGGCCGAGGACGGCTTCTTGGTGAGCTCCGCAGAGCTGGAAATTATGAAAAGGATGAAATATCTGCCGGGTATGGGCTTGGGACTTTATGCTCAAGGTGTCCCCGAATTTCCTGACTTCCCTGGAAGTAACGACCGTTTCGGTCTAGGATATGAGGCCAAGAAGAGTGATCCAGCAAAGAAGTGGTGCAATCGTGCCCGAGCCCGTGCAATTGAGACGAAGTTGAAGGAAAAAGAGCCGCTGTACCAAGGAGAGCCTGAGCCCTTTGTGGATCTTGAAACGAATAAGAAGTATCCCGGCTTCGAGATCTTTGCCAATGATACTTGGGAAAGTGATGCATAAATTGCAAAGATAGGGGAGGTATCTGAGGCACTTGACTGGCTAGAAGCTTTTGGTTTGGGTAGTCTCCAACTCCTGTTTGAAGGCGAGGATCCGGAGGGTATGGTTGAAGACGCTGCTGTGCTTGTGCTTGGAGATGAAGAAGAGATTGAAGGCCCCTCCAAACTCGTTGTGGAGGCTGTAGGCATTTATGATAATTGCACTTTTGTACCACATGTAACTCGCACTCACAACATTGACACTAAGTCTGAGTCTGAGTCCGAGTCCGACACTGACTCGTCGTCTAGCACAGAGTCGGAGCTTGTGCCCATCGGCCCTCCACGTCGTAGCTTTCACTTCAAATTCGAGTCAACCGTTGTATTCCCCCCGTCTGTTGAAATGAATGACGTTTTCGCTTACTTGCCGATTTTTGAAATAAACTGTTTAGATCCCGACGATGAAGGAATAGATCTCGATGGGGACATCCCCAAGGAGATCCGTCCCCTCATCAATCGCGAAAATGAAAGGTAGGCTAAGCCTTTAAAAGAAGATATAATCTCAATAAACTTGGGTGATGAGGGGAACCCTCGATTGGTTCAGGTCGGTTCCGGGCTATCCCCCACTGAGCTTCAAGAGCTCACAGATTTACTAAAAGAATTCAAAGAAGTTTTTGCTTGGTCCCATGCGGACATGCCCGGAATTGACCCAGAGATAGTCGAGCACAGGATCCCTCTCTACCCTGACGCCAAGCCGACCCGTTAAGCAAAAACTGAGAAAAATGCGGCCTGATTGGGTATTAAAAATAAAAGAAGAACTCACAAAACAAATCGACGCCGGTTTTTTAATCGTAACAGAGTACCCCACTTGGGTAGCTAACATTGTTCCTGTCCCCAAAAAGGACGGAAAAATCAGAGTGTGTGTCGATTTCAGAGATCTGAACAAAGCAAGCCCTAAAGACGATTTCCCATTGCCGCAAGATGCTCGGGTTCATGATCACAACAAGGGGGATCGAGGTGGATCCTTCTAAGATCAAAGCCATTCTTGAGATGGTGCCACCTCAATCCGAGAAGGAAGTCCGGTGTTTCTTGGGAAAAATTCAATTCATCAGTCGATTCATCGCCAAGTTGACTCTGACCTGTGAGCCATTGTTTCGTTTGCTCAAGAAAGATGTCAAATTCGAGTGGAATGACAAATGCCAAAAGGCTTTTGAAGCAGTACGAACTTATCTTTAGAATCCACCAATCTTGATGCCACCCATTCCAGGAAAACCTTTGATCCTATACTTGTCTGTCACGCCCTCATCAATGGGGTGCATGTTCGCACAAGAGAGAGATGATGGGGTTGAAAGGGCAATCTACTACCTGAGCAAGAAGATGGTAGGAAGCGAAGAGCGGTACACTTCATTGGAGAAGACATGCTGGGCGCTCGTGTGGGCCACAAAGAAATTGAGACACTACATGCTGTCTTACTCGGTGATACTGATTTCTCGGATGGACCCCCTCAAATATCTATTCGAGAAGCCAGCACTTACCGGTAAGTTAGCACGTTGGTTGCTCTTATTAGCCGAATTCGAAATCAAGTACGTCACCCGCAAGTCAGTGAAAGGAAGAGCAGTAGCAGAATTTTTGGAAGATCGCCCGATCGATGGGCCAGAACACACGGAGTTTCAATTTCCCGACGAAGACGTAATGACTGCAGTTGACGAAACATGGATGTTGTACTTCGATGGAGCTGCAAATCAGAAAGGTTTTGGGATTGGCATACTGCTAGTCTCGCCCGAGGGGTCACATATTCCCCTTGCTTTCAAATTGAATTTTGAAGTCACGAACAACGAAGCAAAATACGAGGCATGTATTGTTGGAATGGAAGCTGCACTCGAAATTGGAGTCAAGGTACTAGAAGTTGTTGGGGATTCTAATCTGGTCGTGTCACAAGCAAACGGAGAATGGAGGGTTAGGGATGAAAAGATGAAGCCATATCATCAGCAACTCGATGAGCTCATCCAGAATTTTCATAAGGTGACCTTCACGCACGTTCCGAGAATGAAGAATCGCTTCGCCGACGCACTTGCTACTTTGGCATCTATGTTGGAACTTCCAATCGGGGTGAAACTGAGACCTATTATGATTGAGCAGAGAAGGAAGCACGTGTATGACTACGTCATGAACATCGACGAGCCAAACGATGGACTCCCGTGGTTTCACGATATTTGGAATTTCGTTGAAAAAAGAGAGTTCCCTGCGGATTCAACTAGGAAAGATCGGATCGCTTTACAACGATTGGCATCTCAATACATCATCTGCGGTGGACAACTGTACTGACGATCTCCGTGCGGGGTTCATAAGTTGTGCATTCACGGTGATGACACGAGAGCGGTAATGGAAGAAGTCCATGAGGGAGTTTGTGGACCCCACATGAATGGAATGATGCTAGCAAAGAAAGTTCTGAGGTTGGGTTACTATTGGTCGACTATGGAGACAGATTGCATTGAGTATGTGAGCCGATGTCATAAGTGCCAAACTCATGCTAATCTTATCCACGTACCTCCCTTGGAGTTACACCCAATAGCGACACCATGGCCATTCTCCACCTGGGGCATAGATGTCATCGGAAGGATCACGCCCGCAGCTTCTAACGGTCACAGGTTCATCTTGGTAGAGGTTGATTATTTCACCAAGTGGGTTGAAGCAGCCTCGTACAAAACTCTCACGGCAGTTCAAGTGGCTCACTTCATCAGGCAAAACATCATTTATCGGTATGGGGTACCTTAAGCCTTCGTATCTGATAATGGTGTTCACTTCAAAGGGAAAGTTCTAGAGCTTTTTGACGAATTCAAGATTCAAGTGCATCACTCGACCACTTATCGACCGCAAACGAATGGGGCAGTCGAAGCGGCGAACAAGACCATCAAGAGCATTCTCGAAAGGACCGTTGAATCGGCTAGGAATTGGCATGAACAGCTACCGCTAGCTTTGTGGGGATACCGGACATCTATCCGCACACCGACAGGGGCAACACCCTATTCTTTGGTGTACGGTATGGAAGCCGTTCTCCCCATCGAGCTAGAAGTTCCATCACTCAGAGTCATAGCTGAACAAGGGATAGACGAAGCTGAATGGATCAGCGGGAGGTTCGAAGAACTCATGTTATTTGATGAAAGGAGATTGCGGGCGTTGTACCATATTCAGGGTTATCAGCGAAGAATTGCTCGAGCATTCAACAAGAAGGTGAAGTCGAGGGATCTGCAAGAGGGGGATATGGTAGTCAAGGAAATCCGTGCGCCAGTTTTTGACCTGCGAGGGAAGTTCCGACCAAAATGGGCCGGGCCGTACATCATCAAGTCGATCCTTTCCGGAGGAGCAGCATCAATCATCGACCTCGACGGCAACGAATTCTCGAACCTTGTCAATTTGGATCAGCTTAAACAATATTACCCTTGAGAGAGCTCGCTGGGCTGAAAACCGCAAGGGCGGGCGGTCCCAGGCAAAAATTAGAGCAAGCCTGCTAGGTCGAAAACCCGCAAGGGCGGCCTAGGCAAAAATTAAGGCAAAAAGTCGAAAAGAGCTCGCTAGGCCGAAAACCCAAAAGGGTGGTACTAGGCAAAATTTAGAGCACAAAAAGGAGAGCGTCAATACCCGAGCGAACCCTAGCCTGAGCTACGTATGGGCCTGATTCCCTTTCTTGAGGGATACGTAGGCAATCTCACTCTGAGGTTCGGTCCTAAATTCCAAAAATCCCAGTCCAAATTGACAAGTCAAAATGCTTTCTTTCAAGGTGCATGCGATTAACGAACCGAAAGGGGGAAACCCTTAATCAGTCGATTTTATTCAGATTACTTCTTTATTACAAGCTGAGCATGAAAAAGGAAAAACACACAACGAGACCTAACTTTTATTTCAAAAACTGGCAAAGTAAGCTTTTTTAACCCCTCCTTGCTTCCACATCTCTCCTTAGCCATTTGCGGTACCTTTCGGTTGAAGCAATTGAGAAAAGTGGGTCGTTTGGCTCAGTCCTACGAGCCTCCCACATTCGAACATAACTCCGAAGGCCCGGAATGGTGAAGGGAGGGAGACGAAGCACTTCAGATCCTTGCGGCGGCACTTCTTGACTAAGCCCAAGCTGACGAAGGATGCGGAAGGGTGAGTAGAAGGTAAAGCCTGTCAAGCCAGCCACAAACACGTGCATCGAGCCCATGTTGCTCACAGTCATTGCGGGAAGTCTCAGCCAATGGCACCACCAAGCGATGTCATCTTCCTCTGCAGATGCGAGGAAATCAACCCAGTCATCTTCACTGCTGTACATCACCTGGAAGGGACGGTTCCATCCGCTTGCCCGATACCACTAGTCATTTGCCGGCGGTGTCAGCAAACCCAATTTGTCACAAAGCCACATCTATCCAAAAAGAGAGAAAACAAATAAGGAGCCAGATAAAGCCTAAACCGAGCATTGAGGTAAAATGAATGTGAGAAATAGAAAAAGGAGAGCTGAGTGAGGTCCCTAACCTGCAGTAACAACGGGCTACCACCAAAAACCCTTATGCGACCTGCATGGACGGCATCTAACCCCATCAAGGTTTCAGCAAGGACCAAGGGTGCAACGTCTTTGCGAGCTTCGATCTGAGCAGCAACTCCCACCAATAGAGAATTGGGCTGGCCAACAGGCGGAACCAGGAGGAAGGCTGCCAAAAGGCAAATGCAGCAAGTCGTCATCCGGCGACCTTGATACACGAAATCCCTTAAGTCTCCAGGTGGACTGAATCTCTCATACAGCTGCACGATGTTGATGGCATTGCCCCGGGTCAAGAACTCAGCAACGTTCCCGCTGACACCCAGCTTAGTTTTTAGGATATTCTTCATACTCTCTCTAAGCATTGGAACAATTGGCTCGGTGGAATCGTGGCTCCCCAGGTAGACATGGAATTCCTCGACGGTGGGGCATAACTCTTGAGAACCGAAGCGAAAGACATGCACTTCAGGATCCCAAAAGCGTGCAGCCGCGTGCAGCAAGACAGGGCGAATTACGACCTCGCGAAGATACTTTAAGGCATGAAGGCGATGCCCTCGGAAATTCAGCCAATCGATGCCTTCAAGGCTGTCCAACCAAGGCCGAATCAAAGCTTGATTCAACAAAGCCATGAGAAACGAAGTTTTGGAAAAAGGATGATGGTCTGAAGTGTGAATAGGTTTGCCAAGGCTGGGCTCAGTACTTATAGAGGGCTGGAGGGGGGCAATCCTTCACTCACCAGCCTTGGAACTCAACAAACTTGTCTTTTTTGAGACCACTTGCTTGCATTTTCAAGATTCAAACTTTGGAAACTTGAGAAAACATTGGAAAGATATTAGGCTTGCTTTGGGAAGCCACTGACCCTTGGAAAGCAGCTTAAGGAGAGTTACAAGACGTCTTGGAAGTGTGCATGCAGAGCAAAAGGGCACAAGGGAGCTGGGAAATGATCTTGGAAAAGAACACAAACCTACAGATCACAACAGTCCCGAGCGCTCGGGAGTTAATTCCCAAGCGCTCGACAATACTCTCGAGCGCTCGAGAGTTCTACAATTTTGACAGCAAGTTTCTTCCTTGGTTTTTGGTCCTGAAATAACACCTCAAGCTTGGTTCATCCAGTCTAACAAGTTTCAACCTACTCCTAAGGGAATACAGCGTGTCTAGTTATCCGTTTGTC
Source organism: Rhododendron molle (assembly GCA_025413875.1). Classification (NCBI taxonomy): domain Eukaryota; kingdom Viridiplantae; phylum Streptophyta; class Magnoliopsida; order Ericales; family Ericaceae; genus Rhododendron; species Rhododendron molle. Next base: position 44,515,989 of record CM046391.1, read on the forward strand.
TGAGTATTCATGAATATTCCTCAAAAAACCTCAAAATCCCAATGGTTTCCTTCCCATCAACGTGTCAAAATTCGTGTCGAGAGTATTTATTCAAGTCTAATGGCATGGGCGAGTCTTAATGCGTACTAGTGACTGAATGAGGCGATCGAACGCGCGCCGAAGCTTACGAAATCAATTTTCGCCTTCAAACGCCCCTATTCCGTTATTCATGGTGACGTTGGAAGCATGAACTTGGATCAAATACTCTTGTGTCCCATTCACGCGTCCGATCTCGGTCAAGTTTAATCATTATTCTCCTTAATGATCGCAAATACCGCATTAAGGGCATTTCTGTCATTTCAAATCAAATTCCATGAGTCGAGTCGATTGTGTCAAGTTTTATTCCATTTTGAGAGTATCGGTTGAAATTCGTGTGCTCTTTGCTTTCTTTCAAAGCTAGACGGACATATTTCATAAAATACAATTCTTAAAGGGAGTGCAAACGAATGCAAATGGAGAAAAGTGCAAATTTTCATAAAACAAATACAGCATCTACAATGAGTAAAGAAGGGAGTACATAAGCTAGGGCAAACACATGCCCGATCCTATCTACCGGGGCACGCAGGCCCAAACAAAACCAAGGCACGCAGGCCCGGAGGCTACAACTCTGTTGGCACGTAGGCCCATGCGAAAGAAAGACTAACAAAGCAAAAACCTAAAGCTCAGCCCAGGTGGATCCTCTTCTGCTGGTGTCCCTCGGACTCGCTGCTCTCGTCATCATCGTCGTCGTCATCAGAAGGGCCTGAGGCTGTACTCGAGTCCGTAGACCCTAAAGCTCGTGACTCGAGTGATTCCTCTGTATCGTCCTCTGACTCCTCACGAGTGAATCTGCGCCGAGACACTGCCCTAGGGACCACCTCGAACTGCCCAGCCCCTGCTCTCTGCCTACCCCGGCCTCTCGTGCTGGTGGAAGCTGGAAGGCTCGTGGTGTCCTGCAGCTGTGTCCTGGCCGAGCGTCGTGGCTGCACCTACATGTCATGAACATTCATTCATTTCATACATGTTTTAAATCCAATAAAATGTATATGCATGCATTTGCATTTTCATACCTGAGAAGCAATAGGTGGAGCAGGCTCAGGAACAAGTCTGGTCTGGAGGGTCCTCCCCTTGGCGCAGTTTTTCAATAGCTGCCGCATCCCCACCATCAGCATAATGGCCTGTTCAGCCCATTCTCACGACACCTGCACGATGATTCAAAAGTCAAAGCAATGTATGCATGAACAAGAAACATTTAAAGCATGGAAAGAAACAAAGTTGTGTTATACCTGTGCGGGAAGCTGCATCCGCGGCTGCGGAAGGCGTGGAATATCCAAAGATTGCGCTCGAGCACCGGAGGGTCCCTCACCCCTATCACCCAGTCTAACGTCGGCAACCCAGCTGGGATAGACGTCTCAGCTGTCTCAGGAACCTGTGAACTGCTCTCACCTCGGCCCAATGAGCTAGCACATCTCTCGCCAGCAGGAGGCCTAACACCTCGCCCCCTACTGCGTGAAGAGCGACCGCCGCGGCCCCGCCCTCCGGTCTCATCTCCAACCTCACCACCAGCCTCACCCTTGGCCCTCCTGGCCTTAGCCTCCGTTACCCGTCTCTCCAGCTCTCGCTCTACACCCAAGCTGGTGGCCAAGTATCTGTCCCTGTATGTCGCATAGTCCAGCATGTGCCGCAGGTATCTCTCCAAGTCAGCGTCGCACGATGGCTGCTCGGCTCGGCCGGGTGTAGGTCTCGATCCATTGCACCGTGGAGGGAGTGGCCCCGACACGATAAACTCTGGAAGACCGAGTGACTGTCGCGTCACTCGATCCCCCAGGTACCACTGCCAGCCCAACGGGCACTCTAGCAAGACTCGGCTCCTAGTCACCTCCCGGCTCCTCGGAAGGAAGTCAGCCTCCTCCCTGGCCCATCAGTCCCAGTGAACCTGCGTTCAGTTGTTATACATTAATGGTCAAATCTTATAAAGGAAAGTACAAGGCATGGAAAGAAAGAAAAGGTCGATGTTTGTACCATAATCCCAGTGATATTATCCAGCCAGCGCCGGAAAGTCATCACCTGTCCCCGTCGCTCCTTCGCCCTCCGGTACTCCGTACTCCATGCAAGTGCACGTGGAAGTAGGTTCGGATTCGTGCAAGTGTTCTCAGGCGGGAACATGCCCAAGACTTCATAAGCCCAAAGCTGCAAATCATGAAGATCAACTCAATTCAAATCAATGCAAGTTCAATTCAACAAACCAGTCGATCAATCTATCAAAGCAATTTAAAGCAGTAGTGTAACAACTCGGATTTTTACTGAATAAAAATTTCGTTGTTATATTGGAAATTCTTTAATTAATCTTGTTGTCTTAATAATTCTCTTTTAATTTTAATAATCCGTCATAATTAGGTTTATGACTTAGGAGATTGGGATTCATCGCCCGGACTGCTTCGGCCACCGCTTGGCCACTGCTTGGCTACCGGGCTGCCTTGGCCACTGTTTGGCCACCAGGCTGCTTTGGCCGCCGCTTGGCCACTGCTTGGCCACCGGGCTGCCATGACCACTGTTTGGCCACCGGGCTGCTTTGGCCGCCGACGGCAGCCTTCTTGGCCGCCATGACCAACTGTTTGTACCGGTCGCTTTGGCGCCCGGCAGCCTTGGCCACCAGGCTGCCTTGGCCACTGTTTGGCCACCGGGCTGCTTTGGCCACCGCTTGGCCACCAGGCTGCCTTGGCCACACTCACGCCTTGCCTTGGCATTTGGCACCGTCGGGCTTTAATATTCCGTTATTAGGCGATTTCTTCCTAAATAAAACCAAAATACCACTCGAGCAATGAAAGCCTAGATTAAGTATCGTTAGTCTTTAATCAATTAGTTAGAATAGCCTAATGCCCATTTAGCCTAATCACTTCTCCTTAACCCTAGATGGACCATTTTACCCTTTTTGTCTTTATACATTGGACGATAAAAGCTAGAGTAATATTTAGCCATTGGACAATAGCATTAGAGTTTCCTTTATTCATTAGGTAAACCTTGGTTAATCTTCCTAAGTACGAGATTAGATTAGTTTAGTGCTTAAATGCAAAGTATTATACTTTTTGGTATTAACCGTTGGATAATAACCATTAGGAGATTCTTTACCCATTGGGCGATAGACTAGAATCCTAGCCATCATTACCCATTGGTTATTGACCGCTAGGGAAACCATTATCCAATGAATAATAGTTAGTCTTGACAATCATGTACTTGTTTGATTTAAATATTAGATTTGGCCATGTGTTAAAATCCATTAAATTAAGATTAGTCCATTAGTATATTAGGTTAGTACATGGTACTTTGGATGAAGTAGAATACTTAATTAGATATTAGATTTGGTCAATATCTAGCCTAGATTGTAAGTACATGCTTATATATATATATATATATATATATATATGTGTGTGTGTGTGTGTGTACTTGTATGTATATATATATAATATTGGATATAATATGTGTGTATATAGATTATTATATTTAGAAAATCTAATTTACTTGAAAACTTAGATTTTATTAAAGACCCATAGTACATATATATGTATTAGTATATATGTAGTCTTTCATAGTACATACAAGTGGGAGAGAGAGAGAGGGAGAGAGAGAGGAGAGAGATTGCCGAGAGAGAGAGAGGAGAGAGATCCGAGAGAGAGAGAGAGAGAGAGAGAGAGAGAGAAAGAGAAGGAAAAGAGAGGGAGAGATGTGATGTATTGCTTGATTTTTGTCTACCAAATCCTAGATATATGTATATGTTAGTACTTGTACTAGGTGAAAGAAGTAGAAAGGAGAAGATAGGAGAGAGATTTGAGGTACAAATCCCTTACAAAGTCAAACCCTTACTCTTCCTTTGTCATCCACCAATCTTGTCCTTATATATATATATATATATATATGGTTATATATATATATATGTACATAGTACAATGTACCAAGAGGAGAGAGAGAGAGAGAGAGGAGGAGAGAGAGGCCGAGAGAGAGAGATTGAGAGAGAGAGAGATTCGGATGGAGAGAGAGAGGGAGAGAGTGACGTGTGTGCAAGTGATTGACCATGCATTGGTCATCCTTGTCCTAGTTTGTGTATACTTTCAAGTGAAAGCATAACCAATGCCATCCAATCTTGTCCTTCTTGTACAAACCCTAATTTTATACTTGAATCAAATCCCATTTGCTTGCCTCGTCTTCCATAATCCAATCCAAAGGACACATCCTAGCCTTGCATGCCTAGGTTTTTAGGTTATTTCTTGCAAGCAAATTTGATTTGCTTGAATAAAAAATTGGAGGAAAGAGAGAGAGGGGGCAGCCGGCCAAAGAGAGAGAGGGAGAGCCCATTTGCCTATAAATAGGACCTCACACTTCTCATTCAACTCACACCATTCTATTCTCCAACTTCTCTCTCTAGAAAGCCTAGTGTTCTTGTCGTTCTTGAGTAGTATTAGTTGTTCTTGAGCTTTCTTTCTAAGTTCTTCAAGAAACTCTTCTAGTGCCGCCACTAAACCACCATACGACCACCACCTCGATCCTAAAGTAGTAGTAGCATAGGTTACGATCTAGTTTCGAGAGAAACCTTTCTCTTTCGAAGCTATCGAAAGCTTATCATAAGCCGTTACTCCGTTCGTTTGCCGACTTTCTTCCGTCGATCTTTTCGTAGTCTTCCTACCGCCAAGAAGAAAGGTAGATTTTTCCTATACTTCCTAACCTTAAGTATATCTAGATTTTCCCGATCTACTCTTCCTAAAATATAGATAAGATGTGTGTTGAGCTTTTCGAACTATTTTCGCTAAAGGAAATAAAGTTAGTTGTATGAATTAGCTTGTAGAACTTTCTTACTAAAAGTACGTAGTTTACTTTGATCTTGAGAATAATTGAATGCATGGTTTATAGAATCTTCCCAACTTGATTAACTCGTCAATAAACATATGTTGTTACGATTTCGTTTAAAAATAAAGTGTTGTTTCAAAACGAAGTATTCGTATTTTGACCTTTTCAAGGATTGTGAACTTGATCGCATGATTGCTTACCTTACTTGTGGTTGTAAACAAGCATGATTAAATAGAGTTGGATGATTTTGCTAGATTACTTTAAAGTGATTCGTCCCGCCGCGGAGTCTATGCATGATTACGAGACACGAGAACCAAAAAGTAGAAACATGACACTTAGGGAGTGGTTGATATGGATAAAAAGGATTTTTGAAACTACATAATGGCCGGACTTGGTAGCCTTATGTGAGTTGTGAAAACCCGCAAGGTGGCCGGACTTGGTAGCCCTTTGTGTGGACTTGCGAAAACCGCAATGAGGCCGGACTTGGTAGCCCATTGTGTAGATTACTAACGGAGCCGGACGTGGTAGCTTCATTGGTAATTGGGCTTGGTTATCCGCGGAGAGGAGCCAATGCAAGATTTGATAACGTGGCCGGACTTGGTAGCCCATTGTGTAGATTGTTAATAGAGCTTTTTAAATGAAATGGTGACACAGTTTACGATGAGTCGCGTAGGAGAAATAAAGAAAGGCATGACATCAACGTAAGCAAGATAATGAATGCGGATGTGTCATTGTTAATTATGTTGTTGAACGAGCATGTGTAATTATTTATATGACTCTTCATTGTAAGTTATGGGTTAGCGGGTTGGATTATTCTATTGAGCTTTTGTAGCTCACGGTGTTACCTTTTGGTGACCACGACATATTATCTTTGGGGGTTGATTTGGTATAATGTGTCAGATTTTATAGATGAGCAGCATGAACAGTACACCTTGGAGGCCTTCGGAGCCGAGGAGCTTGCAAGGATGGAGGAAGAGGCGGAGCAGTAGTTAACCTTAGATTATCCCCTCTTTTGTTGAATAAAAGTACTCTTGTGAGACTTATGTTGTAATAATGAGCTAGACTCTCCTTATTTTATTCAATAAAAATGTTTATTTAACGTACCCAAAATTCGGGGCATTACAACTTGGTATCAGAGCTTTAGGTTCAAAACCTCGGCCATGGGTAAAATGGGTAGCCTTTAAGATTAGTTTTAAGATAAGTTGACCGTTGCATAAACATGACTTGATTTTAAGTTTACCGTCCCAAATTGGGTGGAATTCTGACAAAACAATCTTCGGATTGAAGTAAGGTGGAAACTGGCAGTACCGCCGAACTGGGAATTCCCGAACAATTGGATGATGACTTAAATCAAGAATCGAATGTGGAACACAGAAATTTCAATGTTTCCTTAGCACTATCAAACTACGCCTTAAACACTACTAATCGAGGTTAAAACTTTTCCTTGTAGATGAGTAACTATCGAGACAACCTACTAGCCGAAGCCCGTCAACTTAGAGGTACCCTGAGGACGATGACCAACCTACTAGCAGGAGACCCCTACTTCCCTTACGCTTTTCCCTACATTTATGACTTCTATCAAGAGCATGGTGCCTTGCCACTCCCTGATGAGGAGGAGGTGGGAGACGAAGAAGCAATACCTGTCCTCGTCCAAATAGCACCCCTTTTCCATGAAGAACTTGTAGTTGTGGGGAACGAAGCTGAAGCCATTCCCGCTCCAGTTCCAATAGCACCTCCCGAGAATGAAGATCTCGAAGAAGATCCCGAAGAAGATCCCGAGGAGGAAGAACCAATGGAGATTTGGGGAAATGAGGGATCTGACGGAGAGAGTGAATCTGATGACGAAGAAGAGCCTGGATGGCTAGGGGTTGTGCCCGACATCATGGACATAGCCTCTGACACCGGCGATGTACCTCCGCCACCTGTTGAGACTGACATAGGCCCATATAAGGCCCAATTCCCGAACACCTTTTAGGCTCATTAAGAAGCTTGTGATGCAAATGTAATAAAAAGGTTGGTAGTAGTTGAAAGGTAGTAGTAAGCCTAGGCTAATATTAGCCATTTATGTTGTACTTGATCCGATTAAGTAATGAAAATATGTATTTCTTTCCTACGTGAAATCACTATTTATGTGCATGCTTATAGTTACCCTTCGTACCGTTAAGTCTAATATAGAACTCTTCCATTTGTATAGATGTCAAGAGTACCACAAAGAGGTTGCCCACCTTTCGCCTCGAAAACTAGGGCCATCTACCGATCACTATTGTCACCTGAGTACACCGGACCAACACTCCCACAGATGGATGACATGGAACTCTATGAAGTCCCCATCATTTGGGAGGTACCCCTACTAGCTCAAAACCCCGAGTACCTACCTCCCATCCAAGCCCCTGCACCACCTGTGCAGGACTTCGAGCAACCATTTAGCTTTCCGGTGTCCGACATGGAAACCGGCATTGATTGGGAGGCTGTCATGATGAAACTCTTCCCGTGCTACCCCGAACCGTTAGAAGAACCGCTCGTGCTAACGCAGGAGGAAATACTTAAACAGGAGCAGGAGCTGTTCGGATAAATGAAACTGAGGCTGAAAAGAACCACAAGATGTGTCTAAGGGAGAAGTTCGGAATCAACATGCCTTAGAAAGGATTAGTATTGTAGAATAAACCTGTTAGAATCATGTGTGAGATCGTTGCAGTTGTATTAGGAAACCCTATCCTATATTTTTGTAGTAAGAAAAGTCTATCTTCTGTTTTGCAATAGAACTCGATGCTTCTATTTGTAACCCTTTGCTTAGCTATGGAAAACTTATTTCGTGTACTATTTCACTTTAGTAAATGAAACCCTTATTACAAAGGACAATTATTTTAGTTGACGCAAGTTGCTAAATGATAGTGATTTTCTTTGATTACGGGTATTGTAACCCTCTGCCGTTAGACATTTTGTTAGTTTGATGAGGCGCCAAGTGTCGGCCATAACCCAAAAAGGGGGGGCCCGGTAATCGCGCGTCGGCCATACCGAAAAAAAGGGGGGCCCCAGTAAACCACCCTCAACCTCCCCCCAAAATTCAAATTCAAACATTTCCCTCCTCCACACCCCTCACCCGGCCCTATATATACTCCATTCCTCTTCCCATTTCTTCACCCCATCTCTTCATCCCTCTCACCATCCTAACCCCTCCTAACTACTATCAAACCGAGCCATGGCGATCTACCGACGAGGATTCCCGGAGGACGCCCAGTTTCGAGAGATGGATCGAATCGAGCTCACCTCGATGATCCGAGCAATACAGTTGCTGCCCTTCACCTTCGTCCTCTTCTGTGCCGTGATCACCATAGCCATGCCACGGTGGTTCGACAGAAACGACCGCCTTACTACCTTCTGGTACTGGATTCCCGCGGTGGCTGTCGCACTCGCGGCGTTCGAAAAAGAATACGAACGTCGTGCACTCCAAGCCTTCAACGATCGATGGCGGCTCGAGGCGTAGCAACGACACCATAGCCATTATTATCTATTTTACTTTCATTTTATTGCATCTGATGATGCCGTTAGGCATGTAATCTAATGATTTTTTCTAATAAAAAATCTAGCTGTCTTGTTCATTGCGTGCTAATTCTAGTAACTAAACCTCCCCTAAAATTTCTACTCGTAGATGGTGAACCGCCACAGTGGACTGGGATTTGAGAATGGAGAAACCTCTAACACTAACCCTTGCATAGCCCAGATCATGCAAGCTTTCGTGACCGCTTTGAATGCAAGCTGCCGAAACCAAAACCGCGATGATGAACCTATGACCCGAACCCAAGCGATGAACGAGTTCTGCAAAGGCCGACCCCCAACCTTCAGTGGAGACCCTAACCCCACTGTGGCCGAATCCTGGCTGAAGGAAACCAATGTGATCCTGGACACCTTGGAGATCACCCGGAATGGGGATCGTGTGGCCCTGGCCACGTACCAACTAAAGGGAGAAGCCCGTTATTGGTGGGAGTTGATGGAAACAACTCATACCGTAGCCACCATGACATTCGACGAGTTTGAAACCCTGTGCCTTGACAAGTACTTTCCCACACCCATTCGCCTGGCCAAGGAGCAAGAATTCATGAACCTAAAGCAAGGAAGCATGACTGTCACTCAATATGCGGCAAAGTTCGAGGAGCTGTCTCGCTACGCCCCAGACGCTGTAGCAACTGAGGATAAGAAAGCGAGAAGATTCGAGTGGGGACTGACAACTGCTCGAAGGGCCGTGGTAGCACAGGCCTTTCCCACCTATTCTGGCATCGTCCAGTGTGCTCTTCGATTGGAGAGTGAAGAAGCAGACTTCAAAACCCGCTGGAGGAAGGCAACGGGCAATACCGGGGGACCAATCTGTACCCAAACATCCAATAACAATCGAGGACCCTACCCCGCTAAGACCTTTACCCCGACCCAAAACAACCAAGCATGGAAAACTGCTACCCCAGGACACAACCAACCACAGAGAGGCACTCGAGATCTGTCAACAATAAAGTGCTACAACTGTCAGCAGATGGGCCACTACAATCGTCAATGCCCGCAACCTCAGAAGGAGAGGAATGGGAGAGGGTGCTACAGAATGGGCAAGCTGGATTTGGGAAGCAGAACCATGGAGGACCATCCTCGCAACCAAATGGGCTAAACAAAGGGAAGCAGGCCATGAACACTCAGCACGAGACTAGAGGGCGGATCTTTGCACTCTGATCGAGGAATAGGAGCCGGATCCTCTGTGATTCAAGATGCGCTACTATTATATAGTACTGCGTACAAGCCTTGTTTGATTCTGGTGCATCACATTCATTCATATCTATTGCCTGCCTGCTTTAGCACTAGAAACATAACCCCTAAGCATGAGTACGAAGGTAGCGTCACCATTGGGGGGAAGTATAACCGTTAGTCTAGTGTGTAGAGGGTACGAGCTAGAAGTAGCCAACTTGCGACTAACCTGCGACCTCCGGGTAATCGAAATGGCGGATTTTGATATAATCCTAGGAATGGATTGGTTATCTGCACACAGAACAGTCATAGACTGTCATCAGAAGACAGTAACAGCTTACACCCCAGATGGAACTCGTTTCCGTTTTAAGGGGGATAGGCAGACAACAAGTTTGACGACGAGAAGACCTAGGTGGTAGAATCAACTACTTGGATGGCTAGCTAGTCTCCAAATGGAAGAAACTGATAGGGAGGAACTGGGATTGCCCCACATCGTTTGCGAATACGCCGATGTGTTTCCGGAGGAACTTCCTGGCTTACCTCCTCAGAGAGAGATAGACTTCTCTATAGAGCTCCAACCAGGAACAACACCAATCTCGATGGCACCATACTGTATGGCCCCAGCAGAGCTAAAGGAATCAAGACCCAATTGCAAGAGCTATTGGATAAGGGATACATCAGACCAAGCGTCACCATGGGGAGCACCTGCATTATTTGTGAAGAAGAAAGAGGGAACGCTTCGTTTATGTATCGACTATAGGAAGCTGAATCAGGACACAATTAAGAACCGATACCCCTTGCCCAGGATCGACGACCTGTTCGACCAATTAAGAGGAGCAACTTGTTTCTCTATAATCGATCTCAGATCAGGTTACCATCAACTGAGAATCCAAAATGAGGATACTGACAAAACAGCCTTCTGCACCAGATACGGACACTACGAGTTTGTGGTGATGCCGTTCGGACTGACCAACGCTCCGGCAGTATTCATGTGTCTCATGAACAAAGTTTTCCAACCCTACTTGGACAGGTTCGTAGTGGTGTTCATTGATGACATCTTGATATACTCTGCTAATAAGGAGGAGCACGAAGGACATCTCCGAATAGTACTACAAGTACTCCGAGATAACCAACTCTACGCCAAGGCAAGTAAATGCGAATTTTGGCCGGAGGTGGTTAAGTTTTTGGGACATGTAGTATCTAAAGACGGAATCGCGGTGGATGAAGGCAAGGTGGAGGCCGTGTTGAACTGGAAACAGCCAACCTCCGTATTCGAAATCCGGAGTTTTCTAGGATTGGCTGGGTATTACCGAAGATTCATACCCGACTTCTCCACACTGGCTAAACCAATGACGAGACTGACTCAGAAAGGAGTAAAGCTGGATTGGAGTGAGGTTTGCGAGAAATCCTTTCAGGAATTGAAGAAAAGGCTGACCAGTGCACCGATACTCATCATCCCTGAGCGGGTTGTAGATTATCTGATTCTTGCGATCGTCAAGAGACGGTCTAGGATGCGTGCTGATGCAGAATGGAAAAGTTGTAGCTTACGGATCCCGACAACTTTGACCGCATGAGAAGAACTACCCTACCCATGACTTAGAATTGGCTGCTGTAGTATTCGCCCTTAAAACCTGGCATTACTATCTGTGGGGAGAACAATTCGAAGTCTTTACCGACCATAAAAGCCTCAAGTATCTTTTCACTCAGAAAGAGTTGAATCTGAGACAGCGCCGCTGGATGGAATATCTAGAGGATTACAAGTTTACACTTCAGTACCACCCCGGTAAGGCCAATGTGGTGGCTGACGCTCTTAGTTGGAAGGACAGAGCACAGAAGGTCAAGACCGCCATCAAGGAATGGGAGATGGTGGACACTCTCAACGAGTTCAATCTGCGACCATCCTCAGAAGATGGGAACACACGTTTGTACGCTCTCGTTGCAGAACCGGCACTTCACAGAGAAATTTTGCTCGCCCAAACCTCCGAGTAAAACTGCGAATTCATCCGGTATCGAATCCGAGAAAGAAAGGCATTACCTGGATGGATGATCGAGAAAGACAACAGCCTGAGATTCAAGGGGAAGGTGTTTGTGCCTAACATTGGAACCCTGCGAGAAGCAGTGCTCCGAGAGGCTCACCATTCGAACTTCGCGGTACACCCTGGTGGTACAAAGATGTATCATGACCTGCGAAGGACGTACTGGTGGGAAGGAATGAAGAAGGACGTACCTCAATTTATATCTACGTGCCTGGTATGTCAACAAGTCAAAGCTGAACATCAGAGACCTGGAGGAGATCTTCAACCCTTGCCGATTCCGACATGGAAGTGGGAGCACATCTCTATGGATTATGTGACCGGACTACCGAGATCTGCTAAGTCTAACACCGCTATCTGGGTGATCGTGGACCGACTCACCAAATCTGCGCATTTCTTGCCTGTCAAGATGATCGAGAAGGTAGAACAGCTAAGTTTGCTGTATATTCGAGAGATTGTATGCCTGCATGGAGTACCTGTCTCGATAGTATCTGACAGAGACCCACGTTTCGTGTCACACTTTTGGAAAGGATTACAGAAGGCAATAGGGACTGAAGTAAGGCTTAGTACGGCCTTTCACCCGCAAACAGATGGACAAACTGAGCGGACAATACAGACACTGGAAGACATGCTAAGGGCCTGTGCCTTGGATTTTTCTGGAAATTGGGAGTAGCACTTGCCATTGGTAGAGTTTGCCTACAACAATAGCTATCAAGCAAGTATTGGGATGGCACCCTATGACGCTCTGTACGGTCGACCCTGTCGATCTCCCGTCTGCTGGACAGATGCTGGGGAAACTGGATTGATTGGACCTGACATAGTACGGGATACCACAGAAAAGGTCAAGCTCATCAGGCAAAGAATTCAAACCGCACAAAGCCGACAGAAGAGTTATGCAGATAAGAGAAGCCGACCGTTAACCTTTGCAGTAGGAGACCACGTGTTCCTAAAGATCAGACCAAAGAAAGGAGTTATCAGATTTGGGAAGAAGGGAAAGTTATCCCCATGCTACATTGGACCATTCGACATTGTGGAAAAGATCGGGAAGGTTGCGTATCGCCTAGCACTGCCACCGCAGTTAGACAGAGTGCATAACGTATTTCACGTTTCAATGCTCCGCAAGTATCTCGCATTACCCACACATATTCTCAACTGGGAAGACATCAACATCGAGGAAGACGCGACGTATGAAGAAGAACCGATAGAGATACAAGACCGAAGTGAGAAGACAATCCGGAACAAGACTATCAAACTAGTTCGAGTCTTGTGGAAAAACCGTGGAACTGGAGAGACCACCTGGGAGAGAGAAGAAACCATGAAGGCCAACTACCTTCACATGTTCGAATCTGAGCATTCGCCTAATTTCGAGGACGAAATTGTTTAAGGGGGATAGGTTGTAACAATTCGGATTTTTACTGAATAAAAATTTCGTTGTTATATTGGAAATTCTTTAATTAATCTTGTTGTCTTAATAATTCTCTTTTAATTTTAATAATCCGTCATAATTAGGTTTATGACTTAGGAGATTGGGATTCATCGCCGATCGCCCGGCCATCGGCAGCCTTTGCAGCTCTGGTGCCTTGGCCTTGTTTGGCCACTTTGGCAGCGACAGCCTTGTGCCGGTGCCAGCCTTTGTTTGGCCACCGGTCGCTTTGGCGCCGGCAGCCTTCTTGCCACCGGGCTGCCATGACCAACTGTTTGTACCATTTGCTTTGGCGCAGCGCCTTGTGCTGCCATGCCTGCCAAGACCTTTGTTTGGCCACCAGTCGCTTTGGCCATTAGCCCTTGGCCACCGGGCTGCCTTGCCTTTGTTTGGCCATTGCTTGCGGCCACCGTTTTGCCACTAGGCTGCCTTGGCCACACTCACGCCTTGCCTTGGCATTTGGCACCGTCGGGCTTTAATATTCCGTTATTAGGCGATTTCTTCCTAAACAAAACCAAAATACCACTCGAGCAATGAGAGTCTAGATTAAGTATCGTTAGTCTTTAATCAATTAGTTAGAATAGCCTAATGCCCATTTAGCCTAATCACTTCTCCCTAACCCTAGATGGACCATTTTACCCTTTTTGTCTTTATACATTGGACGATAAAAGCTAGAGTAATATTTAGCCATTGGACAATAGCGTTAGAGTTTCCTTTACCCATTAGGTAAACCTTGGTTAATCTTCCTAAGTACGAGATTAAATTAGTTTAGTGCTTAAATGCAAAGTATTATACTTTTTGGTATTAACCGTTGGATAATAACCATTAGGAGATTCTTTACCCATTGGGCGATAGACTAGAATCCTAGCCATCATTACCCATTGGTTATTGACCGCTAGGGAAACCATTATCCAATGAATAATAGTTAGTCTTGACAATCATGTACTTGTTTGATTTAAATATTAGATTTGGCCATGTGTTAAAATCCATTAAATTAAGATTAGTCCATTAGTATATTAGGTTAGTACATGGTACTTTGGATGAAGTAGAATACTTAATTAGATATTATATTTGGTCAATATCTAGCCTAGATTGTAAGTACATACTTATATATATATATATGTGTGTGTGTGTGTGTGTACTTGTATGTATATGTATATAATATTGTATATAACATGTGTGTATATAGATTATTATATTTAGAAAATCTAATTTACTTGAAAACTTAGATTTTATTAAAGACCCATAGTACATATATATGTATTAGTATATATGTAGTCTTTCATAGTACATACAAGTGGGAGAGAGAGTGAGAGAGAGAGATGGAGAGAGGAGAAAGATTGCCAAGAGAGAGAGAGGAGAGAGATCCGAGAGAGAGAGAGAGAGAGAGAAAAAGAGAAGGAAAAGAGAGGGAGAGATGTGATGTATTGCTTGATTTTTGTCTACCAAATCCTAGATATATGTATATGTTAGCACTTGTACTAGGTGAAAGAAGTAGAAAGGAGAAGATAGGAGAGAGATTTGAGGTACAAATCCCTTACAAAGTCAAACCCTTACTCTTCCTTTGTCATCCACCAATGTTGTCCTTATATATATATATATATATATATGGTTATATATATATATATATGTACATAGTACAATGTACCAAGAGGAGAGAGAGAGAGAGAGAGAGAGGAGGAGAGAGAGGCCGAGAGAGAGAGAGATTCGGAAGGAGAAAGAGAGGGAGAGAGTGATGTGTGTGCAAGTGATTGACCATGCTTTGGTCATCCTTGTCCTAGTTTGTGTATACTTTCAAGTGAAAGCATAACCAATGCCATCTAATCTTGTCCTTCTTGTACAAACCCTAATTTTATACTTGAATCAAATCCCATTTGCTTGCCTAGTCTTCCATAATCCAATCCAAAGGACACATCCTAGCCTTGCATGCCTAGGTTTTTAGGTTATTTCTTGCAAGCAAACTTGATTTGCTTGAATAAAAAATTGGAGGAAAGAGAGAGAGAGGGCAGCCAGACAAAGAGAGAGAGGGAGAGCCCATTTGCCTATAAATAGGACCTCACACTTCTCATTCAACTCACACCATTCCATTCTCCAACTTCTCTCTCTAGAAAACCTAGTGTTCTTGTCGTTCTTGAGTAGTATTAGTTGTTCTTGAGCTTTCTTTCTAAGTTCTTCAAGAAACTCTTCTAGTGCCGCCACTAAACCACCATACGACCACCACCTCGATCCTCAAGTAGTAGTAGCATAGGTTACGATCTAGTTTCGAGAGAAACCTTTCTCGTTCGAAGCTATCGGAAGCTTATCATAAGCCGTTACTCCGTTCGTTTGCCGACTTTCTTCCGTCGATCTTTTCGTAGTCTTCCTACCACCAAGAAGAAAGGTAGATTTTTCCTATACTTCCTAACCTTAAGTATATGTAGATTTTCCCGATCTACTCTTCCTAAAATATAGATAAGATGTGTGTTGAGCTTTTCGTACTATTTTCGCTAAAGGAAATAAAGTTAGTTGTATGAATTAGCTTGTAGAACTTTCTTGCTAAAAGTACGTAGTTTACTTTGATCTTGAGAATAATTGAATGCATGGTTTATAGAATCTTCCCAACTTGATTAACTCGTCAATAAACATATGTTGTTACGATTTCGTTTAAAAATAAAGTGTTGTTTCAAAACGAAGTCGTATTTTGACCTTTTCAAGGATTGTGAACTTGATCGCATGATTGCTTACCTTACTTGTGGTTGTAAACAAGCATGATTAAATAGAGTTGGATGATCTTGCTAGATTACTTTAAAGTGATTCGTCCCACCGCGGAGTCTATGCATGATTACGAGACACGAGAACCAAAAAGTAGAAACATGACACTTAGGGAGTGGTTGAACTTGGTAAAGGATTTTTGAAACTACATAATGGCCGGACTTGGTAGCCTTATGTGAGTTGTGAAAACCCGCAAGGTGGCCGGACTTGGTAGCCCTTTGTGTGGACTTGCGAAAACCGCAATGAGGCCGGACTTGGTAGCCCATTGTGTAGATTACTAACGGAGCCGGACGTGGTAGCTTCATTGGTAATTGGGCTTGGTTATCCGCGGAGAGGAGCCAATGCAAGATTTGATAACGTGGCCGGACTTGGTAGCCCATTGGTAACAAAGAATGAGAAATGATTTTCAAAATGAAATGGTGACACAGTTTACGATGAGTCGCGTAGGAGAAACAAAGAAAGGCATGACACCAACGTAAGCAAGATAATGAATGCGGATGTGTCATTGTTAATTATGTTGTTGAACGAGCATGTGTAATTATTTATATGACTCTTCATTGTAAGTTATGGGTTAGCGGGTTGGATTATTCTATTGAGCTTTTGTAGCTCACGGTGTTACCTTTTTGGTGACCCTGACAGATTATACTGGGGGCGACGCTGGTATAATGTGTCAGATTTTATAGATGAGCAGCATGAACAGTACACCTTAGAGGCCTTCGGAGCCGAGGAGCTTGCAAGGATGTAGGAAGAGGCGGAGCAGTAGTTAACCTTAGATTATCCCCTCTTTTGTTGAATAAAAGTACTCTTGTGAGACTTATGTTGTAATAATGAGCTAGACTCTCCTTATTTTATTCAATAAAAATGTTTATTTAACGTACCCAAAATTCGGGGCGTTACAAGTAGTGTTGAATCATACCTCGATCACTCGCCAGTAACCGCCTATGGTGTCTCCCACTCTGCGTGAGGCGGCTCCTAAGAAGCAGTAGAGCGTGCACAGAGCAGCACCGCCCCAGTCATGTCGTCCAGCCTGCCTCAGATCCACCAGGCCCGCCAAGTAGCTCAAGTGAACCCGGGATCGCCTGAGCGGGAACAGAGAAGCCCCGAACAGGTACAGCAAGTAAGCCCTGGCCATCTGGGCCACCTCAGCGTCATCTGCTGGCTTGTGATCCCAATACACTGTGAACTGCCCGTACTCTGCTACTCCGCCACTATGGCGCAGAACCCGTCCGAGGAACCACCTCAGGGCTGCATCATCCAGGTCTATGCTCGGGTTGAAAGGAATCGGCTCGCCTCCAACCCGGAGCCCCATAATAGCTGCGAAGTCGAGTGGAGTCACCGTCGTCTCCCCGAAACGGAGGTGGAACGTGTTGGTGGTGTCCCACCACCGCTCCGCCAGTGCTATCATAACTGCACGGTCGACCCTCACCGCCGTCAACAGCTGGATGAATGGCCCAAAGCCGGCCTCCTCCACCAGCTCCCGCACTCTCCGGGGCAACGCCTTGAAATGCTGCAATGAATGACCTGAACCCTCGTGGCCGTAAATATCCTTGGTACGCTGTTTCAACAGAGCAAAGAGATAGCATCAGTAAGCAACAATTGATTCAGGAAAGCAAGTCTAATGCAGGAAAAGTAAACTATTAAAGTCATACCATCGTCCATCTAAAAGAGATGTGTGAAGCTTGATCTCGGAGAAGCAGGTCCTCAGGATAATCCGTCCGAGCAGGAGTATAGCTAGTCATCCCCGACGGCTCAAAGGAGTGTAACCGCGGTGCGTAAGCATCCGACGTGAACCCAGGTTGTGCACGGGCCAAGTAGGCCTTCACCTCAGCAACTGCAGTAACTCGCTCCTCGATCACCACCTCTGCCTCCGGCTCCCCCCCCAACTCCATCTCCGACTCTGCTCCGAGTCCTCCAACACCTGATACCCCAGCGTCGCTCAGCAGAGCTCCTAGCAGAAAAGCCGAGGTCTGATCCTCTGTCGTCCTTGCGTCCCTCAGCACCTCTCTCATCCCGGTGTCGAGACCAAGGGCATCCAGTATATCCTGTGTCCTCGCGCTGTCCAAAAAGTCTCCCTCCGTGAGTGGAACTGGGTACGAAGCACCGATCCCACTGTCTCCGACCCTCGGCTCAACAGCCGTCGCCCTCAGTACCGGGGTCGCGACGACGTGACCGGCCGTCACTACCTCATCCCCGCCGCCTTCCCTCCGCTCATCGCCGGCCCGCTCCGCGGCCGCGAGCAACTCCTCCACCGTAGGAGTACGTGGAGTAACTATAGCACCTCCTCCGCTACCTGAGACCCCCATCTCACCACTCGATGAGCCCCCACTGCTCGTGACCACCTCGTCGCCGTCCCCTCGCACCACCTCACCGTCACCAAGATCCCCCACCGCCGCCACATCTCCGCTAGTACCCTCTCGTGTCTTTGGACCCCCATCAGCCTCAGCTACTACGGCCGAACCCTCACCATCAACACCCTCCCGAGCTGGTGTGACAGCACTGCTGCTGTCCACCTCCATCGCCGCCGTGGTCGTCGCCGCCGCCGCCTCCTTGCGGCTGGGCATTTCCCTATCACCACCGCTCGCCATCACTGGTTCTTCTACCCCCCCAAGCCTTCTTCTTCCTCTTGATTCGTGCCTCTTGGCAAACGACAGCCCACTGGAAGATCATGGAAAAATCAAGATCTTGAGCTCGATCTGTTTTGGAGAGAGAAGGGTCACCTGAACGAGAGAGAGATTGACTGAGAGGGGAGAGAGATCAGTTGAGTGAGGGAGAACGATCGCCTGAGAGAAGGAGTGAGTGCGGTCGAGTTTCAGAGATGTACGGCTGCTCTGGTTCTCAAGCGCTCGAGAATGGGTTTTGAACCCTCGAACGAGTGAAGAAGATGAAAAGGACGGTGGCCCCCAGCAGTAGTCTCGAGCGCTCGAGACCACTCCCGAGCGCTGAGATCTATCCTCAGGCTCCGTACCGGTCCCTTGTCATCCCGTGCCTATCCTCGCCACTAAAGCCTTCTTAGCTTTCTCTTCCTTCTTACAAAATCAATCTCAGTCCTGACTTCAACCGCGTCGGACGAGACTGCAAGAAGCAAACTTTAGTCGATGTTATGATTTTGAGCTCACGTTCCTCAACTTGGCATTTTACTTGATAGTCGATTGAAAATTTGTCTATTTATACTAGTTTCAACAGGTTTGCAGGTATTTCTACCCTACAGGTGCTATTTTATCCTTGTTCTGTCCGCCGAACAGAGCAACAGATGGGCCCTCCATGCATTTATCTTATCTCGTGTCGATCATTTCTCGTGCTTGCGTCCACCAAACAGAGCAACAGGTGGACCCTCCATGCATTCGTCTTATCAAAATCGTGTCGATCATTTCTCGTGCATGCATCACACGTGCTTGCATTTTCTGTCCGCCAAACAGAGCAACAGGTGGACTCTTCGTGCGTTTATCTTGTCAAGGTCTTGTCAATCTTTCTCGTGCGTGCTTGCATTTGCCCCAAAGAACTACGCTGGTCTGATCCCTGCAGGGAAGGGTACGTAGGCAGTCTGAAAGGACGCGACCGCATGCATCAAACGCTTTTACTTGCATTTGTGTTGGAAATTAAGGGTTTGACCTGGCCCGAATTGGGTTGTCTCAATCTTTAAATGTCACTCGCATCCAGACATGATGCCGAGCGCCATCCAAAGAGGGGCAACTGTAGACACCCCAATTTGGACATTTTGAATTTCCTTAATTTGTGGCCCAGAGGCTCCCCGATGATGAAATTGGATTAACAGGCCTTGGGCTGATGGCACAATGCTCCTAGAAGGACTTTAAGAGGGAAATAAAATGTAAAAGTGGTTTTCAAGCGCTCTGGATCAATCCCAAGCGCTTCAGAGCATTTTTCAAAACCTTGGACTAGTCAACTCTCGAGCGCTCGAGAGTGAAGTCCCAAGCACTCGAGATCACTCTCAAGCGCTCGAGACTTTTGTACTGCCCAATGGATGTTGGAGCTTCCCCACTATCCTTGCAGCCATCATTTCAGCCGTTTGAACAGGTCTTTGCCTTAGACCACACTTAACCTCTGTCAGAGGTGAGTCAGAGAGGAAGATTTCATTTTGATATCAAATAATATTTTTTCAAATTAAACCCTGTGCTATGTTGGGCTATAAAAAGGGAGGGCTAGTCTTCAGTTGGACCACGAATTCTCTCTCTCTAGAGTCCCTCCTCTCTAACAGTTCAAGGCAACGAAATCAGTTCTCATCCCCTTGGAAGCAAAAATCCCATTTTCAAAAGCAAAAACAAACCAAAAATCCAAGGTAGCAAGAAGATGGAAGGGGTTCAGATCATTATCAGCTTCTGATCTCCTGAAGTTTTCATTTCTTTCCCATCTTCTAAACCCCTCTTCCAAGGAGCAAAGTTCCAAGCAAAAGGTAGAAGCCTCACACTTTGGTGTCAACCAAAAGCAGGGCTGTTTCTTCCCTTCTGAGGGAGGCTTCCCAGCTCACTCCAGTCCTCAATACTGGAAGTGTGATGGGAGAGCCTTAGTGTTAAAGCAAGAGCAAAGGGTCGCGAGTGTTTTCCATGCATGCAGCACTGGCAACACTCCCGAGCACTCGGGACTACTCTGGAGTGCTCGAGAGTGGTGCCAGCCTCACTTTCCATTTTTCTAGCACTTAAACTAACATGCAAGGGATATAGAGGCAGGTCTCAAGCAAAAAGGGTCTTCTTAAAATGTTTTTGCTGTATCTGATCTGATTTCCAAAAAAGATAAGGATCATTTTCATGTAAAAGAAATGCAAAAACATATTTTTCAGTAGATTAAAAAGAGGAACCTTTGGCATGCAAAATGAATAAATAGATCTGTTACATGAAAACATTAAAGCAAGGGCAATGGTTGGTCGAGATCAGTCTGGGAGTGCAGCTCACTCTAGAGCGCTCGAATCTACTCCAGAGCGCTCAGGAGTTTCTGCATGCCATTTTATCCATGTCTCACTCTATTTTAGTTCTCGTACTACTCTTGCATGCCTTGCATGTGACCCTTTAGTCTTTTGAACTGTAAAACCACTTTTCTCGAAGGGCAAGTATGCATGACTTGGTGGAATGGGGTCTGATCCTGATCTACCAAGTTTCCTGTTGAGCCTGGTTCATGCTTGAGATCATTCTAGTTTACATTCTCAATATTGTATTCTGTTGTACTAACATAATTTACAGGTTGGGCATGCAATACTCCCAGCTTTTAACATCTTTGCATTTCATTACCATTCTTCATTTACTCACTGTATACATGCATGCACTCCTCTGTACCTGATGCATCTGTAAATAAATGCTAGCTGCTCGATGAAACAAAATCCCTTTTGAAAATCCCACAAACGATTAGTAGAGACCGATTTCGAATCGGGCGAGGGGGGTGCCGTAAAACCCTTCCCCCCTCGTAACGTGGCTTCCGAACCCTCAAACAGAATCTCTGATTTTCAATTCAAATCAATCATTTTTAGACAAAACGGTTTCTCGGGTGACGAACCACGAATCCGGGTGGCGACTCCTCAAATTTTTTCAAATCAATTCTAAAAGGCGTGGCGTTTCCTAACGGGCCGCCCCGAAACCACCCGGGGCTGTGGTAGCCCACAACTGGGTACTTAAGATAAAGGAAGAAGTCACCAAACAGATCGATGCCGGATTCTTAATAGTAACCAAGTACCCTCAGTGGGTCGCAAACATCGTCCCCGTACCAAAGAAGGATTGTAAAATAAGGGTCTGTGTTGATTTCAGGGACCTTAACAAAGCTAGCCCTAAAGATGACTTCCCGTTACAACACATTGACGTGCTGGTTGATAATACCGCCGGCCATGCCCTGCTCTCTTTCATGGATGGCTTCTCAGGGTACAATCAAATTCTCATGGCCTCGGAGGATTGGGAAAAGACTACGTTCATCACCGAATGGGGGACGTATTGTTATCGAGTCATGCCCTTTGGATTGAAAAACGCAGGATCCACTTACCAGTGGGCCGCCACGGCGTTACTACATGACATGATTCACAAGGAGGTGGAAGTCTACGTTGATGATATGATTGTTAAAGCCAAAGAGCGAGAAGAGCATCTGCCCGCCTTCAGGAAATTCTTCGAAAGGATCAGGAAGTACAAAATATGCCTCAATCCGGCCAAATGCACGTTCGGAGTTACTGCGGGGAAAATGCTTGGGTTCATGATCACCACTCGCGGTATTGAAGTCGATCCGTCAAAGATCAAAGCTATTCTAGAAATGGAGCCGCCGCGATCTGAAAAGGATGTAAGGAGTTTTCTTGGAAAAGTGCAGTTCATCAGTAGATTCATAGCAAAGTTGATTTCGACTTGAAAACCCCTATTCCGCTTACTCAAGAAAGGAGCACCGTTCATTTGGGATGACAGGTGCCAGAAAGCTTTCGAAGCCATTAAAGCCTACCTGCACAAGCCGCCAGTGTTGACACCGCCCGTAACAGGAAAACCTTTGATCCTATACTTGTCAGTCACTCCGTCTTCGATGGGGTGTATGTTAACGCAGGAAGGAGACGATGGGGTTGAAAGGGCGATTTACTACCTCAGTAAAAAGATGGTTGGACCTGAAGAACGTTATACCCCCTTAGAAAAGACATGCTAGGCACTCGTATGGCTTCCAGGAAGTTGAGGCATTACATGCTGGCCTACCCGGTAAGGCTGATATCTCGAATGGATCCCCTAAAATATCTATTCGAGAAACCGGCTCTCACAGGTAGGATGGCGCGGTGGCTGCTAATGCTGGCCGAATTTGAGTTAAAGTATGTCACCCGGAAGTCAATAAAAGGAAGAGCAGTTGCAGAATTCTTAGCCGATTGCCCAATTGACGGAGAAGAAGATGCCGAATTCAATTTCCCTGATGAAGACATATTGGCAGTGGCCGAAGACTTTTGGCAGTTGTACTTTGATGGAGCAGCCAACCAGAAAGGGTTCGGAATGGATGTGTTGCTAATTTCACCCGATGGATCGCAAATCCCGTTGGCCTTCAAGCTTAACTTTGAAGTCACCCATAATCAGGCAGAATACGAAGCTTGCATCGTGGGCATGGAGGCAGCCATCGAGATTGGCATAGAAAAGCTGGAAGTTATGGGAGACTCAAACCTAGTTGTATCCCAAGCGAATGGTGACTGGAAGGTTAAGGAAAAAAAGCTGAAACCGTATCATCAGGACCTCGAAGACCTTATCCCTCACTTCAGCAAGGTGACATTCACTCGTGTCCCGAGGCTCAAAAATCAATTTGCAGATGCTTTAACAACACTGGCATCAATGGTTGAGATCCCCGTTGGCGTAAAGTTAAGACCGATTATGATAGAGCAAAGGGATACACCGGTACACCAACATGTCATGATGGTTGACGAGCCCGACGATGGCCACACATGGTACGATGACATTTGGAGGTATGTGAAAAAAGAAGAGTACCCCACGGGAGCAAACAAGAAGGACCGAATCGCTCTTCAAAGAATGGCAGCCCAGTACATTATCTGTGGAGGAAACTTATACCGAAGATCGCACTGTGGCACGCACAAATTGTGCATTCATGGAGAAGATGCGAAAAGGGTAATGGAAGAAGTTCACGAAGGAGTATGTGGTCCTCACATGAATGGCATAATGCTCGCCAAGAAAATCCTCAGGCAAGGATACTTCTGGTCCACCATGGAAACGGAATGTGTAGAATATGTGCGGAGATGCTGAAAGTGTCAAATTCATGCCAACCTCACGCATGTTCCGCCACACGAATTACAACAAATGTCAACGCCATGGCCTTTCTCGACATGGGGAATTGACGTCATCGGAAGAATAGTGCCAACAGCTTCCAACGGTCACAAGTTCATTTTAGTGGCCATCGATTACTTTACGAAATGGGTAGAAGCTGCTTCTTACACCACTTTGACCGCAGTTCAAGTTGCGCACTTTATCAAGCAAAATGTCATTTACCGGTATGGGGTTCCTCAAGCCTTTGTGTTTGATAACGGGGTTCATTGTAAAGGGAGAGGTCGAGAAGTATTGGATGAATTTCAAATTCAAGTGCACAATTCAACAACTTACCGATCGCAAACCAATGGGGCTGTGGAAGCGGCAAACAAAACGATCAAAGCCATCCTGGAGAAGACTATTCAATCTGCAAGGGACTGGCATGAATAATTGCCCCTAGCCTTGTGGGGATATCGCACTTCTGTGAGAGCACCAACGGGAGCAACCCCTTACTCTTTGGTCTATGGAATGGAAGCAGTGCTCCCCATCGAGTTGGAAGTCCCATCTCTTCGGACTATGATTGAGTGTGAGGTCCAAGAGGCGGAATGGTTGAGTAATCGATTCGAAGAACTTATGCTGTTTGATGAACGCCGGTTAAGGGCTCTTTACCACATTCAAGGATATCAACGAAGGATTGCAAGGGCATGCAACAAGAAAGTGAAACCCAGGGACTTGGCCGAGGGTGATATGGTTTTGAAGGAAATCTGAGCTCCGATCTACGACCCACGAGGAAAATTCCGACCGAAGTGGTCTGGGCCATACATTATCAACTATCCTATCTGGAGGAGCCACGCAGCTTATCGACTTGGATGGAAACAAATTCTCAACCTTGGTCAATCTGGATCAGCTTAAGCGCTATTACCCCTGAGAGAAGCTCGCTGGGCTGAAAACCGCAAGGGCGGACAATCCTAGGCAAAAATTAGAGCAAAAGCCTGCTAGGATGAAAACCCATCAGGGCATCCTAGGCAAAAGTTAAGGCATACAATAAATGAACTCGCTAGACCGAAAACTCGAAAGTGCGGTTCTAGGCAAAAGTGAAAGCGCAAAAGGAGAGTGTAAAAACCCGAGCAAACCCTACCCTGAACTATGTCATGACCTGATTCCTTCGCCAGGAGGATACGTAGGCAGTCTCACACTGAGGCCCGGCCACAATCTATCAAAATAAAAATCCAGGTTGAGAAGACTTGAAGAACAAAAGTCAAGGAAGGGAAAACCCTCCAAAACTCGTTTTTATTAATAGGATTACTTCTGCTACATAAGGTTGTGCAAAGCTTTCAAAAACGAAATGAGTGCGACATAATGTAAATGGGTCCACAATTTATTCAACGGTCAGGGTATTAAGATCGAGTCAGTTTCCTTGAGCTCCAGCCCTCGCAACAATGTCCCTCTAAGCCACTTCCGGTAACTCCCGCTTATCGCCACAGAAGGGTAGGGATGTGCATCGGTCACCTCGCGTGTCCTCCAGAAGCGTTGGTAATGGCAAAGAATTGAATGGCTGAAAAGAGGCAGAACCACGTCCACGAGAACCTCTGCAGGGGCCTCCTGCCTCAAACCTAGCTGAGTTGGATATGGTAAGGGATGTAGAAGGTGAAGGCTCACAAACCAGCAAGAACGACCCACTGAGGACCCATATAATGCACTGTCATAGGAGGAAGATCCAGCCATCGACACCTCCAAGAAATGGTCTCAGCTCGCCGGCGCCTGAGGAAGTCAACTCACTCGGCCCTGCTCCTGTGCGCAAACTCAAAACATCGCTGAGAAAGTAACCTCGCCTCATATGGCCAGTTGCCAGGAGGAAAGGTCAGCACATTTACCTTGTCGCAAAGCCAAATCTGTGGGAAGAGGGAAAACAAGTAAGAAACCGTAGATAGCCAAGCCGAGTGTTGAGGTAAAATGAGAACGTGGGAGAAACCCAAAAAAGGAGAATTGAGTGAGAAGCCAACCTGTAGGAGGAGGGGGCTACCTCCAAAAGTCTGGGTCCCTCCAAAACGAATCTTGTCCAAACCCATCAGCGTCTCGGTTAAAACCATCGGAACCACATCCTTTTGGGCCTCAACCTGGATAGCAACACTAACCAATGACGAGCTAGCATGACCGGTAAAAGGGACCAAGAGGTAAGCCGCAAGCAAGCACATGCAGAGATCGGTCATGCGTCGAGTCTGGTAGGCCATGTTTGCAAGATCGCCAGGAGGAGAAAATAGCTCGATAAGGCGCGTAACATTGAGATGGCCATTCTTAACCAAGTAGCGAGCGGCACCGTCACCCAATCCAAGGGTTGCGGCCAAGACTCTGTAAGCACTCTCCACTACTACAAAATGACATAAAGAACACGGTCTAAAAACTGAAAAGATCTCACTTTTCGTAAAAACGTAATAAAATATTATGGATTGTAGTTTTAATCTCAATTATACAAAAAAACTGAGATGAATTTTTTTTTTAATCTCAATAATCTAAAAAGTGAGATTGTAACTTAAAGAATATATCTCGTTTTCGAAAAACTGAGATTGTATGTAAAAGAATATATCTCATTTCAGAAAAACTGAGATTGTTACTTAAATATTTTAGATCTCGCTTAGTAAAACTATGATTGTTTATTTAAAGATCTCATTTCAAAAAAGTGTGATTGTAACTATAATAACCATTGAAAACGGAAATGTCACGCCCAAGGCGCGAACGCACGACTTACAGCTAGCTCGCACAACATACGCTCATGATTTTTTGACTGTTTCTATCTTAGGGATTAAATATATATACTTTTCTGACTGTTGCATGTTGAATCAAAGCAACCACATGCGTTAGTGATTTTCTGCACAGTAATTAAGCGTCCTCATATCACACAGTACAAATAAGTTCTAAACTCAATCAATAGGTTATATTTTAATAATGGTCGATCTGAACCATTAGAATTTCATGTCTCACTAATTCCAGCATCGTCTCCAAAATCAAAGATCATCGGATATCGGCAATTACCTGATTGAACTATATTTGATGCATCTCGATGCATTAAAGTATTATATTAATTGCAATACCCGACCCCCACTTGAGTCTTTTTCTTTGATCCGAACCGTCCATCTTTTACATATTATGAAGTAAATCATTCCTGCAAAAATGAAATTAATCGGGTATTGCTACAAACTTGATCGGATGGGAAAAATCCATTTTGTTAGTGACATTGTGTCTTGATTTAAAGAAGCTTTCTAAACCTGATTGAGACCAATTTTTTCAAGAATGATGAAATTAACAAAGAAAGTAAAAGCAATGGTTTGGATCATCGTAATTGTGTCACGGTCGAATGACTACTGTATGTTCAAGCAGAGCACAAAACTTAGTTTGTTGATAACTATATTGTATATATAGAATTTAAAGGTCATTACCAACTCAAATTTTATATTGGTCGATCCAAACCGTTAGGATTTCATGTCTCACTGATTCCATCAGTGTCACCAAAATCAGAGATCATCGGATACGAGCAATCACCTTGTAGGACCACATTTGATGAATTCCGAGTAGATTGCAAGTCCCGACTCCCACCAGACTTTTCATTTTTCAATCTATACCATCTATCTTTTACATATGACGGAGTTCATCATCCATATCAAAAGTGAAGTTGATCGGGGATCGTTACACATTTGATCGGACGAAAACTATCATCCAAAATATAAACTGAGTCCCAATCAAGGAGCTTTTTAAACCCAATTGAGACATTTTTTTTTTATGATAATGATTTAATCAATTAGCAGAACAAAATCAGCGATATTGATTGTTAAAATAGTTTTGTCTAATTGAGATATACAAAATACTAATATCGAATATTATTAGAAGATATGCAACATATAATATTAGTCGATAAAGTTGCTCGAAAAATACAAATTGCACTCAGTTTCTAAACCCAATTGCACGCAGCTTCTACTGGTAGATCGATCATGGCGGTAATGATTTCTAAATCCAATTTTTTCCAGAAAAATTTCCCCACGCACTTTCCACCCAATTTCCCCCCCAATTTTTTCGATCATGGCGGTACGACTAACAAAAACCATTATGGAAAAACCCATCTCCTTCAGCTCTCTCACTCTCAACCGTTCTGTAAAAAACTAGAAACGATTTATGCGACGGCTCCTTCTCCTCTCGCTCTCAGTGAGTTGCTACCTGCCAGCAATGAACTACCAGTATCCATGTATGAGGCGGGGAAAACTTTGGCTGCATTAGGTATGGAATATGAGAAAATACATGCTTGTCCCAATGATTGTATGCTCTACAGAAAGAAGTTCAAAGATGAGACTCAATGCCCTACATGTCAAACGTCTAGATGGAAGTTGAAAAAAAATTCAACAGAAGTTAGAACTGGTGTGCCTGCAAAAGTTATATGGTATTTTCCACCTATTCCGAGGTTCCGAAATATGTATAGGTCGGTAGAAACAACGAAGAACTTGACATGGCATGCACATCAAAGAGAATGAGATGGCCAACTACATCACCCAGCAGACTCCCCATCATGGAAGTTGGTGGACAACATGTGGCCAGATTTTGCTGCGGAGCCAAGAAACCTTCGCCTAGCTCTTTCTGTTGACGGAATAAATCCGTACAGTTCCCTTAGCAGTAGGTACAGTTGTTGGCCAGTTATACTTGTCACCTACAATCTTCCTCCGCAGTTGTGCATGAAGAGAAAATTTATGATGCTAACATTATTGATATCTGGTCCAAAACAACCTAGTAATGACATTGATGTTTATCTTGCACCATTGATTGATGATTTGAAAATGTTATGGGAGGTAGGCGTTGTAGCATTTGATGCTTACCAGCAACAACATTTTAGGTTGAAGGCTGTACTAGTATGGACAATTAATGATCTCCCTGCGTATGGAAATTTGAGTGGTTGCACAATGAAGGGCTATTATGGATGTCCAATTTGTGGTGAGGAAACTTCTTCTAGTAGATTGAAACATTCCAGGAAGAATATATATACAGGTCATAGAAGATTTCTTTCATGCTATCATCCATATCGGAGGCAAAAAAAAGGCATTCAATGGAGAGCAAGATTTCAGAGTCCCCCCAGTACCTTTAACAGGAAAGGAGGTATTACGAAAGGTTGAAAGGATTGAAACAATATGGGGAAAAAAAAACAAAGCAAAAAGTTCACCAAATGCATGTTCAAAGTGTTGGAAGAAAAAGTCAATTTTTTTTAAACTTGAGTATTGGAAGTACTTGTTAGTCCGACACATCGTGGATGCTATGCACACTGAGAAGAACTTTTTAGAAGCACTCCTTGGGACGTTACTGAACATTCCTGGAAAAACAAAGGATGGAATTAATGCTCGTCTTGACCATGTAGCTATGGGTGGACCGGAAGACTTGGCACTAGAAATTGGAGCCAAGCGAACATACTTGCCTCCAGCATGTTATACTTTGTCTAGAGAAGAGAAAAGAAGAGTCTGCAAAACATTGTTTGAACTCAAGGTTCCTGAAGGTTACTCTTCGAATATCGGAAGTCGTGTCTCGATGGAGGATCTGAAACTTTATGGTCTCAAGTCGCTTGATTGTCATGTTTTGATGCAGTAGTTACTACCTGTGGCAATAAGATCTGTGTTGCCAAAGGAAGTGAGATATGCGATTATCAGAATATGTTTCTTCTTTAATGCTATTTGTAGTAAAGTGATAGATGTGTCGAAGTTAGATAAAATGCAATCTGATATGGTGATCACATTATGTTTGCTTGAAAAGTACTTTCCACCATCATTCTTTGATATCATGGTTCATTTGATGGTGCATCTTGTTAGAGAAGTTCGACTTTGTGGTTCGGTTCACTTTCGATGGATGTATCCATTTGAGAGGTTCATGAAGGTTTTAAAGGGTTATGTTCGTAATCGTAACTGTCCTGAGGGTTGCATTGCTGAAAGTTATATTGTAGAAGAAGCTATTGAGTTTTGCACAGAGTATTTATCTGGGTTATATGCAATTGGGATTCCCACTGCCAGGAACATGACAGTTGATAATAGAGAAATTGAAAGACCTTTACCAGGTGGCCATGTTGTGACTATTGATCGCAAAGCATGGCAGCAAGCACATCATTATGTCTTAGAGAACACAAGCGATGTTCAACCTTATATTGAGTAAGACATTTATATCTCCATCTTTGTTAGAAATATATTAGGGTATATATGTTAGCTCATGTTATGATACTTCTTACAATTCGTTAGGAAGCACATGGAGTGGTTGAAGCAACAAAATCCTCGTCAATCTAAAAGTCAAAAGTGGCTACAGGTTCAACATAATAAAACATTCTTCAATTGGCTACGTGAAAAGGTATCTTATCAATTACAAATCTATCTATTTACATCTGTTGCACTAAAAAATTTAGCTAATTATTTAACTATACACAGGTTGCAGAGGAAATAAATTCCGAAAATAATCTCTCTGATGCCTTAAAGTGGATAGCACAAGGACCAAGCCAAAATGTGATAAAGTGTCCAGGTTACATCATAAACGGTTGTTGTTACCACACGAAAGATCGCGATAAGTCACGACTCACCCAGAATAGTGGAGTTACCATGGTGGTAACTACAATGCAAGTTACTGGCTACAAGGACAAGAACCTTGTTTACGCAAATATGAGTTTCTATGGGGTCATTACAGAAATATGGCAGCTGGATTATAATGCATTAAGGATTCCCGTATTTAAGTGTGATTGGGTGGACAACAAGAGAGGAGTTAAAGTGGATGAACTTGGTTTCACACTTGTTGAGCTTGGAAAGATAGGTCACAAATCCGATTCCTTCATTTTGGCTTCACAGGCCAAACAAGTTTTTTATGTTGAAGATCAACTTGATCCGAAATGGTCAATTGTCCTAGAACCTCCTCAACGTCAATATCTTGGCAACGGTGGTGATGAGCTTGATGATTGGTTTGTTGAGCGTCAAGACATAACACTGCCAGAAGTTGACACAACTGATGATGGATCAGACGACTCTATTTCATCTCACATACAAGCAGATTATGAAGGGACGTGGATCAACAATACATCATGAAATGACAATGTTTTGCTCTCTTTTGGAAATAACTTATTAGATTCAAGTATTTAACTATGTTTTTTTTGTTCTAGCTATGATGAGAAATTTTCATTGGCCTCAATTCAATATTCCTTGTTATGTTTCGATGCTTAATGGTTGGTGTTATGTTTCTATATTATCTAATTTCAATTTATGTCCATGTATCTAAGATATTTTGCTTAGCTATGCATTGTTAGATGCTTTAATACGATGTTTTAGTAGTATTGTTCTACCTCTACTATACTATCCCATCTTTGCATCTCAAACAGGATGGGTTCATCTCAGAACTTGCCTAGTAATGGCCAGGAGGCAGTGCTGTCAACAGATCCAAAAAGTAAGAAAAGGAAAAATAGGTGTTCCACTTTGAATTTTGCGGATAATGTCGACGAGGATGCACAGTTGTCACCAGATCTGGGAAGTAACATAAGGAGAGGTAGAGGTTCAACATTCCTCCCAGATGTCATGAAGGATAGGAGTTCTGGTGTACGAAAAGTAGTCAAGTACAACAAAAGAGGTCAAGCAATAGGGGAAACAAGAGCAAAATACTCAAGCTATCTTGGAGTCTTGGCTCGCACAATGGTCCCAATAGATCGTACATGGAAAAAGGTGTCAGATGAAAATAAAGAGATGCTATGGAGATGTGTGAAGGTATGTACGACATGACTTCTTTACATTAAGTAGACTAAAGCTTGAACAATTTCATTAATTGTCCTCTTATAAAGTCCTTCGTTGAAATGGCATATAACATTGCTCATTCAATGCCGGTATATCAGACTACATTCGATGTGGATCAACATAGCAGGAAGAATGTTTTATCTGCTATCGCAGCAAATTGTAGAACATTCAGGAAAGCTCTCACTAGGTACATATGTGCATATAAGTCGGTTCCTGACATCATTTCAAGACCACCGGCAATTTATAGTTTCATTGAATGAGAACATTGGGATGCAATTGTTAAACATAAATTGACAAAAGATTTTCAGGTATGTATTCTTTAAGGAAAGTATCATTTCTTTAAGTAGTAGTCAATGTTGAGCATAATGTATTCATCAAAGTTAACTTATATTCATGTTTAAAATCCATTGAAGAAACATAGTGACAACCAACAAGGTAGACAGAGAGAAAACAAATTTCGTCACAGGCTCGGTCGGAAGGGTTACGCTAATTTTGAACAAGAATAGGTAAGTGATTTGAATTTATGCAATCACATATGAATTACTGGTTCTATTTATATATTGTGCTCTCAATTACCTGTTTTCTTGCTTCTTGTCTCAATTAACTAGTTTCTTATTTTGCAGATAAAGATGATAAAAAAATCAATCGATGGTGCTGAGGATGAGGATGCTGAAGGTGAGGATGTTGATGATGATGAGATTGATAGGAGCATTTTATGGAAGAAGTCTCGTCAAAATAAAAATGGAGAGTATGATAATGAAGACATCGAGGAACAAGCTGCAATGATTGTAAAGATTCTTCAAACAATTGGTTTGTGTTAATTATTATTTTTTACTTCTTCTTACAAAGATGGTAATGCTTGTTGTAAGATGAGTTCACCAAACAAGCACATGAGGGGAATTTAGATCTTGGAGGAAGTATCAACATTCTGGCATTGGCACTATGTAAACATGAACGTTCTCGGGTACGAGGCATAGGAGACTTTGTAACACCAACTGCCTACTTTCAAATGCCTAGACGTGGTGGCCATTCACATTGCCAAGAGAAGATTAAAGCCCTTCAGACAGCTATGTCACAAATAAAAGACCAATTCCATGCAATGAGTCAACAAGTACCCCACACACCACAATCTGAGTATGTGAGTTCAAACACCACCAAAAGTTATAACACTGGCAGCCCTCATCTTAATTCTATGACAATGGTGAATATGGTGAGAACACGGAATGACAGGCCGCCTGATCCTAAGTCAAAAGCAAAAAAGGTATGTTATTTTACCGACTATTCAAGAGTATATTTTTTATATTGCAATTTGTGTTATTAGTTGGTGTTAGTGACTGGTTTCATCGTTGTAGAGCCAGCCATGTAAATTGGCAGTCGGTCCCTAGATAACATTGTTGCTCATGGGACGATGTTTGAGAAAGTTGAGCCCGAGGAACCACTTCATACTATACCACTAAGGGAGGCAAATGTCCGGGTGTCGATTGATTTTGTGATTCAAAAAGAAGCTATTCTTCCTGTACCCATCCTAGGAGAGATGTATGTTGTTGGAGACGCAACAGGATATAACGTTGCTTGGCCTAAAAAATTTAATATTGTTTGGCAATGAGGTATAAATAGCTTATCTTAATTTAAACCTTTAGACATGTCATTTAATTTTGTGAATGGAGTTGCTGACTTATTTTTGTTGCTTTTTGAAATTTCTAACTTAGGGAGCGTCAAAAAACCTTGCAATGGATGGGAGTAAGGTATAATATCTATTCTCAAAAGATCTGTTGATTTGTTCTTTTCTATATTATTCAGCCTGTTGACTTAGATTGATATTATGCCAAATTTTTAACTTAGGGAGCTCTAGAAACACCTGCATGGGATGCGAATCAGGTACTATTTGAATGCTATTTGAAAAGGTTTCAATGTACTATTTGAATGGTTTCATACGAGTCTTTTAATTAATGTCCAGTACTTGTATTTCTTTAATTTGGAATAAATTCTCATTTGAGTAGGCAACTTCGAGCAATGTGGATTCTGATAAGTATTTGGAGTCTCTTCGATCTTTTGACGACTATGTGGAGACAGTTGCATACAAGGAAGCATTCACCATTACGCTTGATGAAGACATGCTTGGGGCAAATGTTGAGGTTCCACTTCAAAGGGTAGATATGGAATATATGTCTCAAATGAAGGAATTGTCTGTTACATGCATTATGTTGTACATGAGGTTAGAGGATCCTTTAATTGAATCTCATTATTTTTTCATCATTTTGACTTTTTATAGCAAATTAATTTTCCTTTCTTTGTTAGTCAACTCTACCGTGTTATTAAGTTTGCAAATCTTGGGAGGAATTTTTTTTTTGCCAACCCATGTGCCATTAGCGAGACAACTAAGCAAGGATCACAATCAGCATTGCTCGCAAGTTTTTGTTGAAGGATGCTGAAAATGAACAACTTGTTTTTATTCCTTATAATTTGGGGTAACTATCTCTGCCTTATTTACTCCTTGTGTTTAAAAAATGAATAACAAGTTAAGCTAATTTCTTTGTGACTTGTTAAATTTTAGGTTTCATTGGGTATTGTTTGTCATTGATCTATCATATCCTACCGTTTACTATCTCGATTCACTTCACAGTGCAACCAATCCGAACCTTAAACTCATAATTAAAACATAAGTTTGTGAAATTTTGATTGGATCGATTAGAGCTTTTTTATGCATTCTATTGACCGTTTAAAATATTTCTTGTGAAGTGCCGTAAAAATTCGCGATAATGCGAAAAACATGAGGAGGACTGTTGATTGGAAGGAAGTTGAGGTATATGTTTGAACTACTTGTTCTTATTTCTGGAATGGTTACAAACAATTTCTCTAATAGGTATCAAATGTTTATGTAGTGCCCGGAACAACCTTCGACTGTTGAATGCGGGTTTTTTGTCATGAGATTTATGAAAGATTTGGTTGCCGATCCAAGCATGCTGTGCAGACGAGATGTGAGATACTTTCTTAGCTTTTATTATTTTTTCTGTTGGTTGACTTACACTACCTTTTTGTTCAGCTTTAATTTGTTTATCCTTCATGTGTTGCACGTAGTTCAATGGGAAAAAGATGTACACCCAAGCCGAGATCGATGAAGTACGGATTGAATGGATGAATTTTGTCATAGAACTTGATATATGAGGTATGTGTGTGCGTGTTTACTATGTTCAAGTATGCTAGTTGCGAGTGTGCTAGTTTTGGTGAAATTGGTTAAGACAACCTTTTCTTATCTTGAACTACCTAGTTTTGTTGAAATAAAGTTGTAGTTTACTAATCTGAAAGCCTTAACAATGGAACATTTCTTGTTATGCTCTTGTTATAGATTACACATGGAATTCTATATTAGCATTAGTTCTGCTACTTAAACACTGTATCAATGTGTTTTGGTCAATATTTATGGTCCATGCTACTCTATAGATAGAGTGATGTTATGGGAAAGATTATTAAACTTGAGAACACTGTTCTCTGGGCCATGGTGCCTAGGAGGGGATCTCATTGAAATTAGGAACTCTCAAGAATGTCAGGGCTGCTCCAGAAGGGGTACAGCCTTGCTGACTTTTATTTGGGGACTCACTTAGTAAACTCTACTGTAAACCTTACCCGTAACCCAACCGAGATGGGATCTCTCCCGTTACTATTCCGAAAAGTCCATATTTTTCTCACAATACATCATATTCTTTCTCAGAATACAACATACTCTTTCTCACTATACAACATACTCTTACCGGTAAGAGTATCCTTGTGGGATCCTCACTTGCGAGACATATCCGGCAACTGTCCCAGAGGAGTATTAGATCCATTTCCAAATCAAAATGGGAAGGAGTATCAATGTATCGAAGGACACCCTCGGTCATGGTTGAGTTCTTAATCCAACAGAGCCATATGTAGTTTTAAAAAAAAGAAACAACTCTTTAACATTTGAAAAGAAGAAGACATGAAAAAAAAACTCGAATACAGATGTTAGACGGTCGAAATGATACTACACAGGCATGCAAAGTCTTCACCAACATAGAGTACTAGACAAGCCTATTTTTCCCCAACCCGATTGGATACGTTGACTCAGAGAGAGATAGATATTCGTGTTTATTTGATCCTAGGGTTCTGGAGGAGGAAGAGAGTATCGGAGAGATGTCCAGAGTGAGAGAATTTCTTCCGAATCAACTCGGACATTAAGGCGAGGTTCTCTTAGTGTAGGAGGGTAGCTTTCTTCCTCAACTTCCTGTTTTCTTCCATAATACTCATGTTCTCCTTGTACAGCTTCTAGTTCTCCAGCTCCATATCCTTCCCAACCTTCTCTTCGGACTTCCTTTCCCTCCTGCTAAATAAAAACAAGCTTTAGGACGATGAATTAGTGCGCATTCGGACTGGAATAATTGCGATAATGAAGTACCAGAGCTCTTTAGGCATGAAAAATAACCTGTTGAGCCCGTGGATTCGAACGTTGGATCACTTCCATTGTTGCTTTCAGGTTCTAGAAAACAGGGGTTTTGGTGGAGTAGTCCACTCTGTAGCATGAAGACACATGTTTTTATGTAAGAACAAGTAGAAGTACAAGGAGGAGGAAGTACTCTTGTTATTTTGAAGGAATGAGTTGGAATTGAGATAACAGGGAGTGGCTCGTGAGACCATATAAATAGTTGGTTGCGTTTCTATAAGTGTAGATAGTCTGCACACCATGTGGTACTCTTGCTACGGTTGGTGTGAAATCTACTGATATGGTATGGTATGAGAGCTCATGGCTATCCACTTACAGCATTGAGTGGATTTGGATACTTCATTATAATGACCAAATTACATTAATGTATTGGATTCTGCTTCTACATTGTCTGGGAATGGACTATGCAACTATTTGGGAAATCTGATTGGTGAAACATCTTGCTTCTTTACCTATCTTGGCTAATCCAATTTATAATTGCCGGGATTCTTTTAAGTTCTTAGTTTGGATTGATCTCATGCCAATTCTTGGGATTGAATAGCATGCGATTGTTGTGAGATAGGGTGCCAACATTGTTGGGATGTTACTCTCACGTTAGGATGCTATCTTTTTGTACTCCATTATCTCTATCAATAATATTCATTTTTTCGCCGTTAAAAAAAAAAACTGTTGATGGTACCTCATGAAATCAAATGCTCTGTGTTGCAGATCCTCTATTGCTTATATATTGCTGTTGCTAGTGCTGTTGGAGAAAGGAAAGAGTCCAAAGGACAAAGGAGTGATGCAAATTCCACCTTAATTTGGTTGTCTAGTGTAATTTGCTACGTAGTACTGCTAGAATATTCCAGCTTATGTTTTTTTGCTTTGGTAAATGTCCTTTTTGATGGGCTATGCTACAGTTTGCTATATTTGGTTTCCATTGGATTGACTTCTTGCCTACAACAATGATTAATTTCACTTTCACTATTGTTTAGGTATTAAATTGAGTTACTTTTGTTTTCCTGCCTTATTAGTTTTTTTTTTAATCAGCAGCCTTATTTTAGTCTGTGATGAAATTTCAAAAAAAAAAAAAAAGAGAGATGAAATAGTCACGGTTTTTCTCATAAATGGGGTCTTTAAAGGCATCAAAGGTCACAGTCTTGTTGTATGAACCGAGATCAAAAATACTTTTCAATCACAGTTTTTAATGAAACTGAGATGTTTTAACATTAAAACATCACAGTTTTATTAAAACTGAGGCTATTTCGTTATAAATAGTCACAGTCTTAGGGAAAAACTGAGATGGTAAGAAGTTAAAGATCACAGTTTTTACTTTTTTAGTCGTAGTTTTAATGAGTTTTAATCACGGTTTTTATCCCGTGGTTAAAAGATATGGACTTTTAGTTACACCTTGATAGACCATGGTTTTGAATGCGAGATTAAAAGTGAAAGATCACACCAAATGATTGAGACCTTTATCTATTTTTGTAGTATTGCTCGCGCACAGGAGGAATGATGACCTCCCCTGAACCAAAACCCCCGAGGTACATACAGAACTCCTCGACAGTAGGACAAAGCTCCTGATCGCCAAAACAGAACACATGGAACTCCGGATCCCAAAAACTCACGGCTGCCCTCAAAAGCTTGGGACGAAGACGAATGTTGCGAAGGTAACGCATGGAA
This sequence comes from Rhododendron molle, assembly GCA_025413875.1. NCBI lineage: Eukaryota > Viridiplantae > Streptophyta > Magnoliopsida > Ericales > Ericaceae > Rhododendron > Rhododendron molle. Next base: position 44,553,377 of record CM046391.1, read on the forward strand.
TAGAGACCGTGGGCTCGAAAGTTGAGCCAATCAACACCTTCCATGGAAGCCAACCACGGACGGAGAGAACCGGTGAGAGAAAGAGCCATTGCAAAAGGTGAAGGGGAAAATAGGAGTTGAATGAGGTGAGAAGGGTAGGGTATGAGGAAGCTTGAATTTATAGGAAGGGTGGAGAGGACAACTTCTACTTCCAAAGAGCCTTGGGCTTCAAAAATGCATATTTTTCATGAGTCCTACAAGGGGAAAAGCTTGGTCAAGTGCTAAAAAGATCAAAACAGACATGCACTGGTTCAGAAATGTTATTGCATGGGTCAAACCTCAACCCTATCTGCCTTGGAAAACAGCAAAACTTGAATCTGTCAGGAAAATAGCTGCGCGTGGCACCTTGACGGGTCGCGCGGCATGGTGAAACCCGAGAGACCCCACGGCAGGGTGATTGAGGTACCGTATGACGCATCAAGACCCGCGCGGCACCTTGAGACATCTGCACGGCACCTTAAGCCTGCATTTCTGCAATTTTTGGCAGCAAAGCACCAAAATGGACTAAAGGCATTCTAAAGCACCAGCAACTGCCAAAACACACTCTAACGGGTATTTGGGACTTCAGAGATGTTTTGCTTCAGGACAACTCCCGGGATTCGTTGTTGTGATATAAAAACTCGATAAAAATCCCGTTTCTTAAGTCATGTCAAGTTGTCAATTCTCATTTCGAGTCGTTCCAAGTTGTTTTTCTGAGTCCCATAGGTCATAATGGTCAAAAGTGACTTAGTCCAAGTTCCGGCTCGTGTCCAAAGTCAAAACTCGAAAATGTCACATGGTAAAGTCAATATTTCTTACTTTTCGAGTATATTCAAGTAAAGGGTCGAGTTTTCGAGTCTCATGTCAAGTTTTGAAGGTCATTATTGTCACATAGCTATGTCTGAAGTTGGTTATGAAGATGACAATGTAAATCCTCGTATGCAAAGTCAATCTTACAAAGGTTTTTACTTTATTTGATCTCTACTCCATTGTCAACATGCTTTGATTGTTAACGTGTCACTCATCGTAAACCTCACGTTCAGCTCAATCTCTTGGATCAACGGCTAGTTGCACGCCCAATCAATGTTTTAGTTATTCAGTTTTCTTTTATACAAACAAAAGGAGATTGAATGGCATAAACAACAGAAGAATAGATCTCTGTATATCAATCTCAAAGGCATCCATGAGTCGAAGTACCCGTCCGCCTGAGAGCTGCTCACCTCCCGAGTGTCGGTCGCTCCGGGCACGGTGCCCCCTGAAGTGGCCTCCAGGTCGACGTCCGTGGGCTCGTCAGTCTCGTCCTCAGAGACGTTGATAAGCTCGTCCTCGGTCCCCACCGAATGTCGTGCCCTCTTCGACGGCGGCTCTTCCCGTGAGCCGGCAGAGGAGACCTGTCGCACTGGAAAACGGACAGACTTCTGCCGTAAACCTCGTGAAGCCCCTCCTCTAGCCTGCAATGGTATAGCATTCATATGACATTTGCATTATAATCATGATATAGACAATACAAGTCAAGTAAATGATTAGGGTTCGAGAGTTTACCATTGTCCCACCAGTGTGCGGCAACACCTCCGGAGGGTGGCCCATGGCATACTGCCTCACCAGCTGCTCCAGGCCCATCATGGCCTCCGCCATCTCCTTCATGTACTCTGGAGGCGCCTGCAATGAGAAAGTCAATCAGAACGTGCAAAAGCGAGCGAATTTACGAAAAAAGGAAAGCACGTTATACCTGAGCAAGGAACTCTGGGACCTTGACTGAAGGGCGCGGCACCGCGACCAAGCCAGGGCTCCTGACGAGTCGTCACGTCCACTGTCCAAGAAAGGGCAGGGAAGCTAGTACCACTCGGGCCTGCGCCCTCACTGCGACCTCCGTCTCCACGACCTCCACCTCTTCTACCTCCATCTCATTTCCTTATTCCTCCAACGCCGCCTCGCGCCATCTGCGCCGCTTCCCAAGTGGTGCATATCCCTAGACTCGGCATTAAGTACAGAGCACGGTACTCTGCGTAGTCAGCAGAGAGACTAATGCCCGCCTAGAAGAACGGCTCCAACTCGAGGTCTGGCCGTGTGAATTGCTCGACCTCCCTCCGTGTGTACTGGCCCGTCCTCTGCACCAAGGCAGGAAGTGGCCCAGGGACTCAAAAAGCGTCCAGCCTCAGCGACATGTGACACTCGATCACCCAAGTACCACTGCCAGCCGTAAGGGGACTCAAGAAGCACCCTCCCCCTGGCAACCTCCCTACTCTGTGTGACGTAGGGGATCTCGAAGCGGTCCCAGATCCGCCAGCAGACCTGTCATCAAGAATGAGCGATATCAAGATGCTGTTTGGATGGAAGTAAACAGGAAAGCTATGAAACGAATATGGAACTGCATTAGTACCTGGTCAGGACGCAGCTCGTCCAGATAGAGACGGAAGGCATCCAGTTTGCCCCTTCCCTTCTTCACTCCCTTGTACTCCTTCGACCAACGCAAGGCCCGAGGGAGTATCGTGTCACTGGGACGCGTGGTCTCGGGAGGGTACATCCCTTTCAGCTCATACGTCCAAAGCTGCAATTCAAGACATTGAAAGTTATCACAAGATATTCATCGAATAAATACATGTGGAAGGCTAACTATTCAAAAGAAAGGAAATGAGATATACCTCCCAAACCCTCCAGTAGCCTCCGAGGCTCACTCCTGCCCCGCGTGAAAGAGACCCCATGAAGGCATAGCACGTCCCTAGTGCTGCACCTCCCCAATCGAAACGAGCGATCTCCCCGACGTCCCTCAAGGCCGGGAGAAGCGAAAGGTGTACCCGGTTGCGCCTGTTGGGAAACAGGGACGCACCTAGCAAGTACAACAGAAAGCATCTCGCCATCTGCTCCTCCTCCACCCTGTCAGTCGGAAGCCTCTCCATCCAAAACCCCAGTAGCTGAGCGTACTTGGCGTCATCGGCCTCCGCCCTCAGCTCGTACCCCAGCATCGCTCGCTGGACCACCGCCTGCCTCCCTGTGGCAGCGTCAAAAGGAATAGGGTCACTTCCGACCCCGAGACCAGTGATCGCTGCGAAGTCCAACGGCGTCACAGTCAGCTCGTCAAAAGAGAAGTGGAGGCTATTCGTCGTGTCCCACCACCTCTCAGCCAGGGCCCTCACCATTGGGTAGTCATTGCACACGCCGCTCGTCAACACCCCAACAAACTCCCCAAAACCCGTCTGCCTCACTATCTCCTGTACTGCCCTGGGCAACCTCTCCCAGAATGTCGGCACATCCGCCGAACCTCCGTAGCACGAGAGCGAGATCATCTATTGCAACAAATCAACAATATTTAATAGACAGGTGTGGCATGCAATACAAATGGTATACCTAGATGCAAGGAAATGGAAGTACAGGGCATTGGAATTTGAAATACAAATATTCAAAGCGTACCTCGTCTCGGTGCAAAGAAAGGTGCTGTTGTGGGTCCCTCAGAACTAGAGCTTCGTCGTACGTAGGCCTCCTCGGTGTGTAAGGGTCTAGAAGTGAAGGCACCACCACGTGCTGATAGGGCACGTAGGTCGCCTCGTCATAGGCCCCTTATCTCTGCAAAGGCTAGCGTCGCCTCGCCCACCACAGTACTGCGAGGGGCCATCACCTCTCCGACCTCCTCGCCAACCCGCTCCTCCTCGGCCTGTGGCTCTCTAACACCCCCAGTCCCAAGCTCGGCCTGCAGCTCAGCCTCGCAGGATGCAAGTAAAGCCTCCGCCAACCCAGGGAACCCCCGCACTACCTCAAGAACGTCCTCCATGGATGCCGTCGCTATGTAGTCACCCATGCCTATATGGCATGACGACCCTGCACCTACGCCGTTGCCCACGAACATGGGCGGTGTATCCTCCACCACCGGCTCGTCCTCAACGATAGGGGCCTTCCCCAAGTCAACCCGAGGCTCCCTCACAGGAGATGTCTCCGCCTCCTCTACTGCCTGGTCTAATCCACCACCCCGAGGACCCTCCGTGATCCTCTCCTCCGTACCCGCCGCTGCCTCCGACCGGCCCGGGGCCTCGGCACCGCCCCTCGACTCCACTGCACCCGAAGTCTCCGTCTCCTGGCCGTACCCGGCCAACACTACACTGCCACCGTCGCCACCACCACTGCCGCCTACCACAACAGCCTCGGCCGCAGCCTCCTCGACCAATGCCGGCTGTACAGAGATCTCCAACCTGTCCCTAACTATCGTGACATCCCCCGGAGGAATGGGGGATGGTGTAACCTCAGCCCGGAGTGATGTGTCGCCACCAGGTGTATCACTCGGCTCCATAATCGTGATGTAGGAGAGAGAGAGCAGTCGATAGAGAGAGAGAGACGAGAGAGAGAGCAATCGGAGAGAGAGGGAGTAACGAGAGAGAGAGAGAAGGGGAGAGATAGCCATGAGAGAGAGAGATGATCGAGAAAGACAAAAGAGAGGGAAATTTGAACGGTGTGGGTGTACTGTATACGCCTCGTATATATATAACCTCCTGAACTGGTTCACCTGGGAACCAATTTTGGACCGGGTTCGAAGCTAGATCAGCCGCACGGCACCTTAGGACAGGCGTGCGGCATGGAGAACGAACAGACAGTACTCTTGGCTTGAGGTAAACTAGCTACGCACGGCATGGTGGGTTATTTCGACAGTTCTGACTTCTGAAAATAGTTCGTGGCAGACTATGTCTGATTCATCCAAGTTCGTATGAGATTAGGAGTTTGAATGCAAGTAAGAAGAAGGAGCAAGGGACTTTTCATTAATAAAAGACTCGGAGTTTCCCCTGGGGATCTTGTCATTACCTTTTTCAAAAAACAAAAGAGAAAACAACAAAAATAGAAACTGGGCCTACTGCCCTTTCTTCTTCGTCTTCTTCTTCTTCTTCTTCTTCTTCTTCTTCTTCTCCTCTCTCCTCCTTAATCGCTCCTGCCATCCGAAGCGTCGTTCGCGTTATCCGAACGGTTATCCGAACCATTCGGATTACCCTCGGAGTCTTACGCGGACTCCTCTGACTCACGCCCAGGAACGGACTCCGGGTCGTCCTTGTCATCCAATTGATCAAAGCAAAAGTCCTGAAGATTGGACACGGCATGGCGGAGGGAACGGATGGTCGTGATGAGTCTCGCAATTTGTGTGTTCAGTTCGTCAATCTCCCCCCGGTAGTAGACCATTTCGACCTCCAAAGCCTCGACGCGGGCTACTAGGCGGCTGTTGTCCATCCCGAAATCTCAAAAACAACCTGTTTTTTTAGAAAGAGGAGAGGAATGTAGATGGACTTGAGAGAATTTGTTGGTGGTGCATGGAATGAGGCACCACCATGCTTATAAAGCCGTTCCAGTCATCGAAAGGACACGCCCGAAGTAATGGCACCCTTAAAACCTGTCAACTGTTCTCGGAAATCGAAGGGGTGCCTGGGAAAATGAAGTACCGTGCGCCGCGACCATGGCCCGCACGACACCTTGACTCCAGAAGATTAAATGCTTTCTCGGAAATTGATCCACTCAGTCACCAAAATTCTCTTAGAAACTCAATTTTCTAGCCGTTTTGCAGCAAAATCTCTTAGAATGTTGTGTATTGATTATTACACCATTTGATTCTTATCCCCCGGGACTCGTAGAATTTCGCGTCCCCCGAAAATCCATCATAATTCGCAAAATCCGTCCTCTGGGACTCGATGTAATTTACCATCACCATTCGGGACCTAAAGTCTCTTCGTCTCTGAGCTACGGTCTAACAGACCTAAAGTCTCTTCGTCTCCCGAGCTACGGTCTAACCGACCTAAAGTCTCTTCGTCTCTCGAGCTACGGTCTAACAGACCTAAAGTCTCTTTGTCTCCCGAGCTACGGTCTAACAGACCTAAAGTCTCTTCGTCTCCCGAGGTACGGTCTAACCGACCTAAAGTCTCTTCGTCTCCCGAGCTACGGTCTAACCGACCTAAAGTCTCTTCGTCTCTCGAGCTACGGTCTAACAGACCTAAAGTCTCTTTGTCTCCCGAGCTACGGTCTAACAGACCTAAAGTCTCTTCGTCTCCCGAGGTACGGTCTAACCGACCTAAAGTCTCTTCGTCTCCCGAGCTACGGTCTAACCGACCTAAAGTCTCTTCGTCTCTCGAGCTACGGTCTAACCGACCTAAAGTCTCTTCGCCTCCTGAGCTATGGTCTAACTGACCTAAAGTCTCTTTGCCTCCCGAGCTACGGTCTAACCGAACTAAAGTCTCTTCGTCTCCCGAGCTACGGTCTAACCGACCTAAAGTCTCTTCGTCTCCCGAGCTACGGTTTAACCGACCTAAAGCCTCTTTGTCTCTCGAGCTATGGTCTAACCGACCTAAAGTCTTTTATCATCTTGAATTTTCTCACCTTCCGAGGGCTCGTCTGGAATCTTTCGCCTTCCGAGGGCTCGTCTCGAATTTTTTGGCCCCCAAAAGGTCCGTCTCGAATTTTTTTGCGATATTTTGCATGACACACGGCACCGTAAGCACTCTATCGTTTCTCTCAGCACCGATTTTCGTTCCCCAGGACTTGTTTACTTGCATTTCACTGTCCCAATCGAACTACGCTGGTTTGAGCCCTACAACGGGGTACGTAGGCAGCTCCTTGAGCGCGGCCATCATCATTGTTATTTATTTCCATTTTTCGTTTTGTTTCTGTTCAAAGGCTCTAGAGCAACGGATTGGGATGCCTATTCTTTAAGCGTCACTCATACCAACCAATGGTATCCGAGTTACATTAAAGAAGGACTACTGTAGACACCCCAATCCAGACCTCAAAAAGTCTTTGTCCGCCCCGATGATGAAATAAAGAGAACGATACCTTTGTGAGCTTGAAAGAGGATTTCCACTAAGCCAATGTAAGCCCAAAAGAGCCCAAAAACCCAGATAAGCCCAGATAAAGCCCAAAAGCCCCTCGACCGAAACAAGAGGTACCGTGCGGAATGGATATGAAGCGCACGACATGTTGAAATTGAAGAAGTCGTGCGCGGTCAAACTGCACTGCACGACACCTTGAGTAAAAGGCTGACCGACTCAGAAAGCTGTCGGCCACGCCAGTTTAAGCCACAGCTGATGACTGGCTTAGCCGAAAATGCACTTCTGGCCCGCCCAGAAAATACCTCCACTATTTGAATTTCAAAATCCTTGGCCATTTGCCTATAAATTAACCCCTCCACTCAAGGGAAAGGGGTCCCCTTTTGGCTCTTGTCTTTACTTTTGGGCATTCTTTCTCCATAAGTTTTCTCTCTCTAGTTTCACAACCACTTTCCATTTCCATTTCCAAGTCTTAAAGAATATCATTCCCAAAAGACATTCTTTAAGCACTTTCACTCACTCCCTTCTCATCATTAGAGTTGTTCTCTCATTAACTCCAAAGCCCCATCCCCCAAACACCAAACCTTCTCTCACACCCATACTCCTTTTGTCTCATACAACCTCCTTCATCAACCTCCATCACGATCCGTCCTCATTTTCGCATCAACCATCCTTGATCAAGCTCAATACCAAAGGTAAAACAAGTTTCCTTGGGCTAGACTCATTTCTGGCCCTGAGGGGACTTTTTTGTCAGCAGGTCTAAACCCTTTTGGTTAGATTCTGACTTAAAACTCATTTTCTTAAAATAAGGCCAGTACTTTACTGAGGTTGGGGGACCGCGCAGCTGGATGACCAGGCGCGCGACACCTCGATCTTCAGCGCACGGCACCTGACGTGTTGATATTATCGTAAGTAGGCCGTCTGGATCTGGTTATTCTCTGTTGTGGTTGTCTGCATCTGCTGTTTACTGCTTCTGTTTCCTTCAAAACAAGACCATATCTACAAGCCATGTTTTAGCTCTTTTAAAAAGGTTTTCAAAGATCATCTCAAATGATCAAGCGTGTTAAAAGTTATTTTGGGTTGATGTTTTGAGAAAATAACGACATTTTCGGGATGATCTGACTGTTATGAGATTTCTAATGAGTTTTCCAAAAGATATATGGAGAAAATAATGAGCTAGATGGTGTTTTTGAAAGCTTGTAATAGTTTGACAGCAGAGTAGATACCCTGCACGGCAGGATGAGGTGCCGCGCGCGGCATCCCATGGTACCGCGCACAGTGATCAAGGTTCAGACAGTTTGCTGAATGCTTTTCATACCATCTGCTCATGTCATTTTATCACCACTGTACAGACTGCACTATGTACACGTCAATGTGATATATTTCCCATGTCTCTTCCCCGCTATTTGCTTTTATTAAAGAACTTGATATTCAAAACGATATTCGAAATTTCCCCTTTTGAAAACATAAGTAGAGACCGATCTTTACCGGGCGAGTGGGGTGCTTTTTAAAAAAAACCTTCCCCATTCGTAACGTGGCCCCCGAACCCAAAATCTCAACATTTTCGCTAGACCAAAAGCCTTTTACAAGCGAGTTCTCAGTTTCTCGGATGATCCATCTTAAAAATCCGGGTGGCGACTCTTCGAAACCGAAAGGGCGCAGGAGCCCACAAGCTCTCATCGTCATCCCCATCCTCGTCCTCCTCAGAAAGCTCCTCGGTTGCTTGAGAGCTGCTCACCTCCTGAGTGCCAGTTGCTCTGGGCATGGTGCTCCCTGAGGTGGCCTCCAGGTCAACGTCTGAAGGCTCGACAGTCACGTCCTCAGAGACGTCGATAGGCTCATCCTCGGTCCCCACTGAATGTCGTGCCCTCTTCGATGACAGCTCTTCCCGAGAGCCAGCAGAGGAGACCTGTGGCATTGGAAAACGGACGGACTTCCGCCTTAACCCTCGTGAAGCCCCTCCTCTAGCCTGCAATGGTATAACATCCATATAACATTTATATCATAATCATGATATAAGCGATAGAAGTAAAGTAAATGACTAAGGTTCAAGAGTGTACCATCGTCCCCCTAGTGCGCGGCAACACCTCTGGAGGGTGGGCCATGGCGTACTGTCGCACTAGCTGCTCTAGGCCCATCATGGCCTCCGCCATCTCCTTCACGTACTCTGGATGCGCCTGCAATGGAGAAGTTGGTCAGAACATGCAAAAGAGCGAATTTACGAAGGAATGAAAGCACGTTATACCTGAGCAAGGAACTCTAGAACCTCAACTGAAAGGCGTGGCACCGCGACCAGGCCAGGGGCTCCCTGAGGAGTCGTCACGTCCAATGTCCAAGAAAGGGCAGGGAAGCTAGTACCACTCGGGCCTACACCCTCTTCGCGACCTCCGTCACCGCGGCCACCATCTCCTCTGCCTCCGTCTCCTCTACCTCGCTTCTTTCCCCTTCTTCCTCCAACACCGCCTCGCGCCGCCTGCGCCGCTTCCCAAGCGGTGCGTATCCCTAGACTTTGCTTCAAGTACCGAGCATGGTACTCTGCGTAGTCAGCAGTGAGACCAGTGCCCGCCTGGAAGAACGGCTCTAACTCGAGGTCCGGCCGCGTAAACCGCTCGACCTCCCTCTGCGTGTACTGGCCTATCATCTGCACCAAAGCAGGGAGCGGCCCAGGGACTCGAAAAGCGTCCAGCCTCAGCGATTGACGTGACACTCGGTCACCCAAGTACCACTGCCAGCAGTAAGGGGACTCGAGAAGCACCCTCCCCCTACCAACCTCCCTACTCTGGGCGACGTAGGGGATGTCGAAGCGGTCCCAGACCCGCCAACGGACCTGTCATCAAGAATGAGCAATATCATTATACTGGTTGAATGGAAATAAACAGGAAAGCTATGGAACAGATATGGAAGTGCATTAGTACCTGGTCGGGACGCAGCTCGTCTAGGTAGAGGCGGAAGGCATGCAGATTGCCCCTACCCTTCTTCACTCCTTGTACTCCTTTGACCAGCGCAAGGCCCGAGGGAGTATCGTGTCGTCGGGGCACATAGTCTCGGGAGGGTACACCCCTATCACCTCATACGTCCAAAGCTACAATTCAAAACATTGAAAGTTAGCACAAGATATACATCGAATGAATACGAATGGAAAGCTAACTATTCAAAAGAAAGGAAGTAAGATATACCTCCCAGACCCTCCAGTAACCACCGAGGCTCACTTATGCCCCGCGAGAAAGAGACCCCATGACGGCATAGCACGTCCTCAGTGCTGCACCTCCCCAGTCAAAACGGGCGATCTCCCCGACGTCCCTCAAGGCCGGAAGAAGCGAAAGGTGTACTCGGTTGCGCCTGTTGGAAAACAAGGACGCACCGAGCAAGTACAACAGGAAGCACCTCGCCATCGGCTCCTCCTATACCCTGTCCGTCGGGACATCCTCCGTCTAGAACCCCAGGAGCTGGGCGTACTTGGCGTCGTCGGTCTACACCCTCAGCTCGTACCCCAGCATCTCCCGCTGGAACTCCGCCTGTCTCCCCGTCGTGGTATCGAAAGGAATAAGGTCACCTCCGACCCTGAGACCGGCGATCGCCATAAAGTCCAACGGCGTCACGGTCAGCTCACCAAAGGAGAAGTGGAGGGTATTCGTCGTGTCCCACCACCTCTCAGTCAGAGCCCTCACCACTGGGCGATCATTGCACGCACCCCTCGTCAACACCCTGACGAACTCCCCGAAACCCGCCTGCCTCACTATCTTCTACACTGCCCCGGGCAGCCTCTCCCAGAAAGTGGGCACGTCCGCCGAACCATCATGACATGAGAGCGAGATAGCCTGTTGCAGCAAATCAGCAATATTTAATAGACAGGCATAACATGCAATACAATTGATATGCTTAGATGCAAGGAAATGGAAGTACAGTGCATTGGAATTTGAAATACAAATATTTAAAGTATACCTCGTCTCGGGGCAAGGAAAGGTGTTGCTGTGGATCCCTTAGGACTAAAGCCTCGTCGTACGTAGGCCTCCTCGGTGCGTAAGGGTCTAGAAGCGAAGGCACCACCACATGCTGAAAGGGCACGTAGGTCGCCTCGTCATAGGCTCCTCGCCCCTGTAAGGCTAGCGTCGCCTCATCAACCACATTTCTGCGAGGGACCATCTCCTCTCCAACCTCCTCGCCAACTCGCTCCTCCTCAGTCAGTGGCTCCCTGGCACCCCCGGTCCCGAGCTCAGCCTGCAGCTCTGCCTCGCGGGACGCGAGCAAAGCCTCCGCCAACCCGGGGAACCCCCGCACAACCTCAAGCATGTCCTCCATGGACGCCGTCGCTAAGTAGTCACCCATGCCTATATGGCGTGACTACCCCGTGCCGCTACCCACGAACAAGGGTGGTGTATCCCTCACCACCGGCTCCACCACCGGCTCGTCCTCGACGATGGCGGCCTTCCCCAAGTCAGCCCGAGGCTCTCTTAGAGAGGCCTCTGTCTCCTCTACTGCCCGGTCCAAACTACCACCACCAGGACCCTCTGTGGTCCTCTCCTCCACACCAGTCGCTGCCCCCGGTTGGCCCAAGGCCTCGACATCGCCCCTCGACTCCACTGCACCCGGAGTCCCCGTCCCTTGGCTGTACCCAACCGATACTACACTGTCACCATTGCCACCACCACTATCGTCCACCGCGGCAGCCGAGACCACAGTCTCCTCGGCCAATGCTGGCTGAACCGAGACCTCCGTAGTCTCCGGTACGCCCCCAACTGTCGTGTCATCCCTTGGAGGGATGGGAGATGATGTAACCTCAACCCGAAGTGATGTATCATCAGCGAGTATATTGCTCTGCTCCATGATCGTAATATGGGAGAGAAAGAGGGAGAGACCAGTCGAGAGAGTGAGACGAGAAAGGGAGTGAGCAATGAGAGAGAGAGAGCGGTGAAAGAGAGAGCAGTCGGGAGAGAGAGAGAGATAGCCGTGAGAGAAAGAGAGAGATGACCGAGAGAGATAGGAGAGAGAGGGAAATTCGAACGGTGCGAGGTGTACTATGTACACCTCAAGTATATATATATATTGCCCCGAACCGGTTCGTTTGGAGATCAACTCTGGACCGGGTTCACAGCCCAAGGAGCCGCACGACACCTTAGATCGTAAGTTGGATGCAAGCAAGTAAAAGAAGAAAGGGATTTTTTCATTCATAAAAGCCCGGGGTTTCCTCCGGGGATCGTTCATTCCATTTATTCAAAAGAAAAAAAAAACAAGAAAAAAAAAAACAGAAAACGGGCCTGCTGCCCTTTCTTCTTCTTCTTCTCTTCTCTTGGCCTCAATCGCTCCCCCTGTCCGAGGCATCGTTCGCCCCGTCCGAGCTGCCGTCCGACTCATTCGGGTTGCCCTCGGAGTTCTCCGCCGTCTCCTCCGAGTCATCCCTTGATGCGTGCTCCGTGTCATCCTTGTCGTCCAGTTGATCGAAGCAGAAGTCTTGGAGGTTGGACACCGCACAGCGGAGAGAGCGGATTGTCATGATAAGTCGCGTGATTTGTGTGTTCAATTCTTCAATTTCCCCTCGGTAGTAGGCCATCTCAGCCTCTAAAGACTCTACGCGGGCTGCCAAGCAGCTGTTGTCCTTGCCGGAGTTTCGAAAGTAACTTGTTTTTTTTTAGAAAGGGAGAGGAATGTAGAAGAACTTGAGAGATTTTGTTGGTGGTGCATAGAATGAGGCACCACCATGCTTATAAAGCCATTCCAGCCATCGAAGGGGCACGCTCGAATTAATGGCACCCTTAAAACCAGTCAACTGTTGTCGGAAATCGAAGGGATGCATGGGAAAAAGAGGTGCCGTGCGCCACCCATAGGGCCCGCGTGACATGTTGGTTCCAAGACATTAAAAACTTTTTCTCGAAAATTGATCCACTCAGCCACAAAAATTTTCTTGAAAATCCAATATTCCAGTCGTTTTGCAGCAAAATTTCTTAGAATGTTGTGCATTGATTATTGCACCATTTGATTCTTATCCCCCGGGACTCGTGGGATTTCGCGTACCCCGAAAATCTGTCGTAATTCACAAAATCCATCCTCCGGGACTCAACCTAATTCGCCATCACCATTCGGCCTCCCGAAGGCCCGTCTCGAATGTTTTCGGCCACCTGAAGGCCCGTCTCGAATTTTTCGCGATATTTTGCACAACTCATGGCACCACTAGCACTTTATTGTTTTTCTCTGCACGATTTTTGTACTCCGGGACTTGTTTTCTCGCATTTCACTGTCCCAATTGAACTACGCTGGTCTGATCCCTACAACGGGGTACGTAGGCAGCTCCCCGAGCGCGACCACCGCTTCATTTGCGATTTCGAATCTGAAGCCTTGAAATAAGCTAAAATTTTAGGTTCTGTTTGATAATAGTAAAAGATGAATTTGGGATTCGTAAGGAAATGAGATTAGTAAGGAGATGGGATTGGTAATGAGAAGGGATTGATAATGAGTATGTTTGTTTGGGATGAGATTAGATAATGGAATTATTAATATCATGTTTGTTTGAAATGGGATTGGATTGTTAGAAGAAATTGGTAAAGAGAAGGGATTGGTAATGTGAAGGAGTTGGGATTGGATTATTAATACCCCTCAATACCAAGTCCCACGGGGTATTAGCAATACCCCCTAATACCCCCTCTATTAATCCGATCGGACTAATAGTCCGGACCTTTTTTTGTTACCAAACGGAGTATTAATAGTCCTATGGGATTATTACTCCAATCCCAACCCTCAAACCCGTTATCAAACGGGGCCTAAGCGTTACTCGTACCAACCAATGGTATCCAAGTTACGTTAAAGAGGGACTACTGTAGACACCCCAATCCGGACCTCAGAAAGTCTTTGTCTGCCCCGATGATGAAATAAAGGAAATGACACCTTTGTGAGCTTGAAAAAGGATTTCCCTAAGCCCATGTAAACCAAACAAACCAAAAGCCGAAATAAAGCCCAGATAAGGCCCAGATAAAGCCCAAAAGCCCCTGGACTAGACATGAGGTACCGCGCGAAACGACAACATAAGTGCACGACAGGTAGAAATTCAAGGGGCCGTTCGCGACCAACATGTACCGCACGGTACCTTGAAAAAAGTTCTGACTGGCTCAGAAAGCTGTCGGCCACGCTAGTTTGAGCCACAGCTGATGAATGGCTCAGCCGAAAGTGCACTTCTGGCCCGCCCAGAAAATATCTCAACTATTTGAAATTCAAAATCCTTGGCCTTTTGCCTATAAATTAACCCCTCCACTCAAGGGAAAGGGGCTCTCCTTTTGGCTCTTCTCTTGCCTTTTGGGCATTCTTACTCCATAAGCTTTCTCTCTCTAGTTTTTATACCCACACTCCCATTTCCATTTCTATTTTCAAGTCTTAAAGAATGTCATTCTCAAAAGACATTCTTTAAGCACTTTCACTCACTCCCTTCTCATCATTGAAGTTGATCTCCCATTAACTCCAAAGTCCCATCCCCCAAAATACCTAACCTTTTCTCACACCCATACGTTTTTTGCCTCATTCAACCTCCTCCATCCACATCCGTCACGTTCCATCCTCATTTTGCATCAACCATCCTTGATCAAGCTCAACATCAAAGGTAAAAACAAGTTTCCTTGGGCTAGACTCAGTTCTGGTCCTGAGGGGACTTTTCTGTCATCAGGTCTAATCCCTTTTGGTTAGATTCTGACTTAAAACTTATTTTCCTAAAATAATGTCGGCACTGTGCTGAGATTGAGGTACCACACGAATGGATGACCAGGCGCACGGCACCTTGATCTGCAGCGCACGGCGTCTTATATGTTGCTATTATCGTAAACAGGCTGTCTGGATCTGAGTTATTCTCTGTTGTGCCTGTCTGTATCTGCTGTTTACTATTTTGGTTCTTTCAAAACAAGACTAAGTGCGTTAAAAGCTGTTTTGGGCCAATGTTTTGAGACAGTAACGACATCTTTGGGACGATCTAACTGTCATGGGGTTTCTGATGAGTTTTTCAAAAGATGTACGGAGAAAATAATGAGCTTGATGATGTTTTGAAAACCTGTAACAGTCTGACAGCAGGGTAGACGTACCGCACAGCATGATGAGGTGCCACGCGCAGCACCCCAGTGTGCCGTGTATAGTATGACTAAGGTCCAAACAGTTTGCTGAATGCTGTTTATTCTATCTGTTCTCATCATTTTACCACTACTGTACAGAGAACACCACATGCACATCAATGTGATATATTCCCCATGTCCCTTCCCCGCTACTTGCTTTTATTAAAGAGCTTGATATTCCAAATGATATTCGAGATTTCCCCTTTTTGAAAACATAAGAAGAGACCGGTTTTGCCGGGTGAGTGGGGTGCTTTTTAAAGAAAAACCTTCCCCATTCGTAACGTGGCCCCCGAACCCAAAATCTCAACATTTTTGCTAGACTAAAAGCCTTTTGCAAACGAGTTCTTGATTTCTCGGATCATCCATCTCAAAAATCCGGGTGGCGACTCTTTGAAAAAGGGCACGGGAGCCCACAAGCAGAACGTGTGAAAACTAGAAAAAGGTGAGCTGAGTGAGAGTTTACCAGAAACAGGAGTGGACTACCGCCAAAAATCATCGTTTGGCCACTAGATGCCAAATCCAAACCTATGAGCATTTCCGCAAGAACCATTGGCACCACGTTCCTTCAAGCACCCATATAAGCGGCGACACTCACCAGAGAGGGATCAACTTGTCCATTTAGGGACACCAAAAAATACGCAGCAAGCATGCTAATTACCAAAGCAAATCGACGACGGACTTGCAGGGCCATATCTTCGGCGTCACCTTCGGGCCCATACCACTCCATCAGGCGCAAGATGTTTATCTGCCCGCCGCTTAGCAGATTTTCGGTTGCACCAGCAGAGATATTTGGGCTGGTTTTCAAGAGCATTGACATGCTTTTCCGGTAGGGAGGCACGACGATCACACAGGAGGCGAACCCTTGGAGATAAGCTTGAAATTCCTCCACTGTCAGACACAACTCGTTGTCTTCGAATCTGAACACATGCATATCCGGGTCCTAGTACAGCAAGGCCGACCACAAGATTTCAGGGCGAAGCCTTATACTTCAAAGGAAGCGAAAAGCGGCTAGCCCGTGAGTCCGAAAGGATAGCTAATCGCTTGGGACAAATGGTTCTAGCCATGGGCCAATTAGGGTTGGTAGGTGGTTTGCCATTTGCGTATAAGATGTGGAGAGCTTCTGTTAGAGGAATGCATTTCATTTACAGGGACTTGCGCTTCTATGGTAAAAGAGATGCAAAATATCCCTGTCTCGCTGAGGAATATCCAAGTGAGGTGTCCTAGTCCCTTCAATTCAAGGGTACTTTTGAGGAACATCCCAAGGGCCTCTTGAATGGCCAAGGGTGATAACAGGGCCTGCAAAGTTTCACTTTCTGAATGGGTCAAAAGTGGCAACTGTAACTGGGCAGGACCAACGCGCGATGGAGTGGATCTGTCGCACGACAGAGTAGGTCCAGTACGCTGGAGTCGATCTATCGCGCGACGGTTAATCTCTTTACTAGCCAGAAGGATGCCCTCCTGACTTTCGGGGTTGGTTTTTCATTATCGACTTGGGTCCATCTTCAAGCAAGGTCGAAGTTTCGTTGGAACAAAGCAGCATTGTAGGAATGTTTGTGCTAAGCGAAACGTTCTTTTTTGGACATGCCAGGCGAGGGCCATACAGCGAAATTCAAAACAAAGGAAAATGTTCAGAAGGCCCAACGGCTCCTGAACTTATTCTTGTTACAAACAAGGTCATCCTCGAGATTTCAGTAGTATCCCCCTGATCTTGCTTTGACTTCCAGGTGAAGCCATTTCACAAAGCGACTCTCCAACCATGTGATGGAGTTAGGAACAGGTTCTTCCAGTTCCTTGTCATTCCAGCTACACCGGTAGATGTGCAAGTTACGAGCATTGAAGTCTGGAAGCTCGAAATATTCTCTCTCAAAACATTTATTTCCTTGGTTGATTCCAAGTTGACGAAGTATACGCCCAGGAATGTAGAAAGTAAAGCTAGTCAATCCAGCGATCACCACTCTTTCGAATCCTGCAGAATTTACGGTCATCTCCTAGAGATTCAACCAGGGAGATCTCTACACGATATCTTCAGACTGCATGTCATTCAAGAAAGCATACCACTCTACCATCAGCAACTCGGGGTACAACATCGGTCGCTCGACCAATTGCCTCGGGAAGTGTTCAAAGCCAGCCTGCGGTGCTTCAATCACACCCACTTTGTCTGAAAGCCAAAGCTGCGAGTGTAAAAACAAGTGAGAAGTCGGATATAGCCAGAGTGAAAAGAAAAGTAAGGTTTGTCGAGTGATCTTATCTAGAGCGTTGAGGTAAGAGCAGAAAGTGTGTAAATAAGGAAAGGGTGAGTTGAGTGAGAACCTATTTGGAGCAGGAGAGGGTATCCGCTGAACGAATCTGCTATGCCGCTTTTGACCAAATCCAAGCCCATGAGAGTTACCTCCAGGACTATGGGCATGACATTTTTCCGGACATCCATCTGTGAGCCGATGGTCACCAAGATAGGGCTAACCCGTTCGTCAGTAGGAATCAGCATGTAGGTGACCAGTGCGCAAATGGAGAGCACCGGGCATCTGTGGACCTGCCCGACATAATCCCTAGAGCTCCCTCGGGACCATACAGCTCAATGAGATGGGCGATGTTGAGTTCGCCGTCTTGACGTATACTTACTGACAACTCTTCGGGTATGTTGAGTGTTGTCCTGAGGAGTCAATCCATATCCTCCTAGAACGGCGGAATGGTGAGAGCATGATCGTTGGTGAAACCTCGGAGGTATGCTTGAAACTCTTCCACTGTTGGGCACATCTCGTCTTCGTAGAACCGAAAGACGTGCATGATTGGGTCCCAGTAGACCATGGCAGCTTGTAGCAGCTCAGGGCATGGCTCCATGAATCAAAGATCACGGATTGAGGTTAGATATCAGGAGTGAGAACTTTCCCAATCAATGGTTTCCGGCTGCATTAGCCAAGGATCAAGTATGACAGCTAACGGACTTTCCATCTCGAGTAATGAGAAAGTTTTTGTGCTTACGAAGAAAAGACATGCCCTACATTGCTGCAAATGCATCCTATTTATAGGCAAATGTGCAGAAATATCATCCTCGATTCTCGTGCCAAGGGAAAAACTCCATGCAAGGTGTCCTAAAAACCTTGCCATGCAAGGACACCCTGTTCTGCAACTACAGAACAGTCTGCAAGACGTTTGGGGAGATGACAAGGCTGCTTGTCCTTTAAAGGAGTGATCTGGTCAAACAAAGGCAGCTTAGCAGCGTCAGATCATCACGCGACCATGCCACTTCATCACGCGAGAGAGTTGTCAAGCGCGCGATGGAACCAGATCCTCACGCGCGTGTTTACCTGCAATTTTGACAGTTTCCAACAGCTACTGTCCAAGTTTTGTCGTTTTTCGTTCCAAGGGGATTTTGGCACTTTTGTTGATTCTGTCAAGTCATTATGGGTATATGTGACTGTGCCTAAGCATCGGATTCAAAATGTCGCGTTTAACAAAGATTTTGGACCCTCGGCGGCCCGTTTCAAGTTCAATCCAAGGTTTTGGGTGGTCGAAATTCGTTCCAAGAGTTTTGGCCAAGTTCTATCATGCCGTACAGGTCATATAGAGCTAATGTGACTGTGTGGAGGTGTCGGTTTCAGTCCGGGACATAATCGAGTCATGTTTAGCATGTAATGTCCATTTTTGCGATGTTTTGAGCATTTTCCAATCTAAATCTTTTACTGAGGTGTTTTTCTCAGTTCTGTCGATTTGTGCAAGTCATTTTGTACATACTTGACCTTATAGAAGCGTGAGTTTTGTCTAATTCGAAGTATTTTGATTTTTGGCCCATTAATGCCAAAAATTTCATTATATTCCTGTATCCTCGTATTCTGGCTGTGTCCTGGGGATATTTCCTGTTTTCTTTCGAGGTAGTCACACCTGTGCATATATATGTGTCTGTGAACAGTCTCGGTACATTATTAATACAAGTTTGGTATTAGTGGTTGGTTTTACTTTCTCTTATTTATAGCGAGAAACAATAAGCCCTGAAAATGCAAATTTTATAACTAGCCATGATCTATCCTTGTCGAAACAAAGGAAACTACTATATATGTGGCACGCTGGCCAATCAAAAGCCATCAAAGTTAGTTCGGGCACATCCGCCCATCAATCAAAAGGCACGCAGGCCCCCAAAAACCAGTGTCTGTCAATATCAACTAGGGCACATCTGCCCTCTATCAAGCTATCTACTCAGGCACGCAAGCCCCAAAAACAAAATCAAAAGTGCAGAAAGTAAAAAAGGCTGCATGGTGGCCCTCAGTGCACTCCGAACCAGTCGTCGCTGTCATCATCGTCCTCCTGCTCCATGGGATCTTTCTTGTATGGTGGATCATCAGCAGAGTCGTCAGAGCTGCTGTTGGTGGAGGGACGCTCCTCCTCCTTTTCTTCTCCCTCCTCTTCCTCTACCTCAACTGCCTCGGGTGTAGTCACCCTCGCCCTCTTCGGATCCCTCTCCTCTTGAGATGGCCTCTCGCGCTTCATGATTCGGTAGCGCTCCTCACCACGTGCAATGGCTTGTCTAGCTGCTTCTTGGCTAGCTTCTACAGGCAGCGAGCTCCTAGTCTGTCATCGTGTGGCAACTGGAGGTGTAGGAGTCCTTATTGCTATTTTCTTTTGCGGAGGTGGCCATCTCCTTTTGCTCCTAGAAGCCACCTGTCCCTGTGTTTGCTTTGTCATTTTGGTTTTAAGCATTAGTATATATTGTGCATGTTGTATATATCAAATGTTTGAATACATGTACATTTTATCAAAAGCTATCAAAGCATATATGTATGGAAAGCAGATGCATATTGTGAGTATCGAAAGCAAGAATGTATCGTTATATATACCTGAGGTCTCTGAGCAGCAGCTCGCTGAGCTGGAGGTGGGGTCGGTGTTGGATAGTGCAACTCCAATGGCATGCCACTCGCTGCCCTTCTGATCATGTTCTCCATCGCCAGCATGCGACGGATAGCTTTATTCACCCACTCATTGGGCACCTGCAAGTATGGTTCAGTATTATCAAACTGTTCAACAATGATTCAAGTATATCTGAATGTACTGGAAGCTAAGTCTTACTGGAACGGTCACAGACACTGGCTCGGCTCTAGCAGGAACTAAGTGTATCTCAGCCGCGTTGCTTTGAGTATCCACCACCGAGATCTTCCAGAGCATCTCTGGTGGCCCACCTCTCATAGGTCCGCTCAAGCTCCGTCTGACATGGCCCTCGCCACCTCTCTGCCTCTCTCCGGTAGCTCTCCTCTCCTCGGCAGCCCCGCGAGCCTGACTCCTCACGTCTCTAAATGCTCAAATACCAAGTGGTCCCGCCAAGCGGTCTCTCTGGTAAGCAGCGTAGTCCATCTCAGGGTGCAGGTAGTGTGTCAGCTCAGTGTCAGGCCGTGTGAGTTGCTCCAACTCACCCCTAGTATACTCGCTTGTGTGCAAAGCTCGGGGTGGAAGTGGCCCTGGCACCTGGAACTCCGTGTAGCCAAGTGACTGGCATGTCACTCGGTCTCCTAGGTACCACTGCCAACCAAGGTCGACTAAAGTAGTACCCTGCTAACTGTGACGACCCTGTTCCTAGCCAAGTACTCAGGCTCTGGCCTGGCTACTCTCCAAGGGTCCCAATTGATCTGCACACAAGTCAAACAGGAAAATGCATGCAATTGATCAACAACAACATTAAAGCAATTACAGGAATGCATGTTTAATTATGAGGGTTTATGATATACCTGCGAGGCCCTGAGGTAATCCAAGTACAACCTGAAGGCATTGAGGTCACCTCTTCCTTCTTTTGTCCCCATGTTCGCCTTACTCCATATTAGCGTGCGAGGAAGGGTGCTCAGGTCGGGATGCTTGCACATTGGTGGGTACATCCACAGCACTTCGTAGGCCCAGAGTTGTACAGATGTTCAAACATGCATGTGCGTCAATCACAGGGTATACAATTATGCAGTTATATATGCAAGCGCGCTATGTAAATCAAATGATACAAGTATAATGGAGGTTGTATTTTGCTGTCATACCTCCCAGACTCTCCAGTAGCCAATAGTGCTCTACTCGGTCCTTGATGAGTCGCCCAGGAAGCCGTAGGCAGCACTGAGTGCCGCTCCACCCCAGTCAAAACGCGAGGCCATCCTCAAGTCTCTCAGTGCAAGCAAGTAAGATAGGTCCACCTTGCTGTGTCTGCCTGGGTACAGGGAAGCACCAAAGAGGCACAACAGGTACGACCTAGCCATCTGCTCCGCTTCCCGCTCTGGGGTCACCTCCTTCTTCAGGTACCCTGTGAATTGCTCGTACCTCACCATCCCCTCTAAAATTTTGGGTACTTTGCCCAAAAGCCACTTCAGCGCTGCTCGGTCATTGTGAATGCCTGAGTCAAAGGGGATTGGCTCTCCTCCAACCCTCAGCCCTATGAACTCTCCGAAGCCAGCCTCATCTACCAACTCTCTGACCCTCGGCGGTAGGGCCTCGTATAGCTCGAGGGATCGGCACGCGCCTTCAAAGCCGCGAATATCCCTTTGCCTCGCTCTCGCCTGTTTCAAAGACAAAGACAGCAACGAAAGGAGGGCAAATGTTAGTATACACGGATTTCATTTTCAAGTTCTAGGTAATCAAAGCAGTCTAACAACGGAGGGTTGGTTTAAGCTATTACGTGCACAGCATCATGGTGTCACGTCAATGCTTAACAACAGATGGTTGGTTCAAGTTATGACATGCATGGCATTCAAGGCAAGGTTTCTCTTGTTATTGCATAGTTTGAATCAGGATTATTTCATGCTATCCTTTCAAATCAAGATATGCTACTCTTTTTTCTTTAAGACATGCAAGCGAAAAGGAAATTGAATTACAGAGGGGGTTTCTGAGAACGTACCTCTGACCAAGTGTTTGAAATGTGAGTTTCGGGGTCCCTCAACACGATTCAGCATCGTACTCAGTCCGCTGTGGTACATATGCCGTAAAGCCCGATAGCACGAACAAGTGTGGTGTGGGAGGCACACATGCCTCTACTGAAAAGTCAGGGCGTGTCACGGCTCCCGCCTCGGTCACTGCTGTCACCCTCGGCCACTGTGCCTCTGCAGCAGCCCTCTCCTCAGCCTCCAAATCTCTCGCCAGGTCCTCTCGCTCGGCTCTCTCCCTCTTGGCCCTCTCTACTACCTCTAATGCAGCAATGGCCCGTGCTCGGTCTTCCTTTGCTTTCAACACAATCTCACTAATCATGGGATTGTCTTCGAGAAGCTTTGCTAAAGCCTCATCGGGCAAGTGCTCGACGACATCGTGTTTTGTGATTGGTCTATGGCTCGACGATGTTGCAGTAGGTCGAAACAACACATCCTCCTCCCGATATGTAACAGGAACCTCCGTGGTCTCCTCCTTCGCAACAACAGCCCCCTTGCCTCTCGCCGAGTCCTTCGGCGGAGACCCGATCTGCCCGTCATCGTCACCGCCTGTACCACTGCCGCCGGCGTCTCCAGCGCCACTACCAGTCACCACCGAGCCTCCCACGGCCGTGCTCGGGTCCAGTGGCTCAACATTGTGCCCCATCGCCCCAATCTTCTCTACCGCGTGAGGCTCTACCTCCATCGTGCGATGTTCGTCTCCGCCACCTACCTCCTGCTGCTAACCTCTGCCGCCACCGCCACCCTCTGCTACCATTGCACCAGTACCTTCAGTAGCCCTCGCTGGCTATTGATCTTCTGGTTGGGTTTCCATTGGACCTCCACGGTCCTCTGGCCGATCAACTACGTCCCCGTCACTACCATCGTCACCGTGGTCTGCCATGGGTGAGTGGATAGGTCTGGGTTTGTTGATTTTGGGAATGAAATCTAGGGTTTTGGAAAGTTTAAGAGAGAAGAGTGTTGAAGGGTGTTTGAAATTGCTGTGAGCGGTTTCTGAAGCGTCCCCGTCGATATAAGGAATGAAAACATGCATGGGCCGGGTCCAGGCCTGTTCCAGATCCAGGCCTTGACAAGCCTCAATCGCCCGACAGTTTGGCTTCATCGCGTGATTGTCAGTTTGGGCCTCAGGCCCAATTCCCCAGCAGGCCGGGCCCAATCATGTTTATCCCTCTTACAGCAGCCCATAGGTTGTTATTATGGCCTCAAAACGATTTTGGGGGTTATTTTGAATTGATACCTCCAAAATTCAAGTTATTTTATATCCCCAACAGTGGTCCGCCCGCACACGCCTGAGATTCTTCAATCAGCAATGATCCATCCGTCTAATTATCAATCAGCGACGATCCATCCGTCCAATTATCAATCAGCGACGATCCATCCGTCCAATCTTCAGTGACGATCCATCAGTCCAATCTTCAATCCGCGACGATCCATCCGTCTAATCTTCAATCAGCGATGATCTATCCGTCCAATCTTCAATCAGCGATGATCCATCCGTTCAATTTTCAATCAACGACGATCTATCCGTCCAGTTTTCATTATTCCCCAGGAGAGTTTGCTTCGTCGATCGATCAGCTTTTCATCCATTTGTGCACGGTATTTTTACATACTTGTCTGCACTTTCCATTTAATCGGCTTTTGGGTGGATTTAATGGGTGTCTAGAAATCTTTGACGTTACCCGTACCAACATTACCCGTACCAGTCAATGGTGCTCCACGTGCCGTCAAAAAGGGACTATTGTAGACACCCTAATCTGGATCTCTCGATCGTTTTACGGTTTCTTGTTTCCCCAATGATGAATCGGATCAAAACGGACTTGAGAATGGAATGGATTGAGCGTGGAGTGCTTGGAACCCCTCTTGAACCTTTTGAACCTCGAAACCCTAGGTCAAAACCCTAGTCAAGGTTTGACGTTACTCGAACCAGTCAATGGTGCTCCGCGTGCCGTCAAAGAGGGACTACTGTAGACACCCCAATCTGGATCTCCCGATCGTTTTATAGTTTCTTATTTCCCCAATGATGAATCGGATCAAAACGGACTTGAGAATGGAATGGATTGAGCTTGGAGTGCTTGGAACCCCTCTTGAACCTTTTAAACCTCGAAACCCTAGGTCAAAACCCTAGCCAAGGTTTGACCAACGCGCGTGTCTGTGGCTCTCTCGCACGATGATTAGCTTGCCAGGTGTTGGTCAAAGTTAAAGCATTGACTGTTGACCATCGCGCGATGATTTGCTCCCTCGCGCGCTTGTCCCACTACGTCGCGCGATGGTTGGAACCTGTCCCCATCACCTTTTTCCAGCTAGATTTTGTGATCATCAGGGGGTCTATGGGGCTATAGAACCACGTTTTCCACCAAAATAGCTGTTGCTGACTGCATGGGTTACTCTTCCCCACACAACTACTCCCATCACCTTGTTGGCCACTTTCTCCACCAAGTTAGGCTGGCCAACCTTGTTGGTTGCTAGGCCAAGTTCTCCACCAACCTTACACCTTCCAATCTCCTATATATACCCCATTGGTCTTCCAAGTTGAAGGGTTACAAAAAATAAAGCAAAAAAGGCACACAAACCCTTAATACACATGATACTCCTTAATCCTTGCCACTTCCATACACTCATTTCTCAAGCACTACAACCTTGTTCAATCCATTTCAAAACCACTCAAGCAAAGGCATAAACCTTCACCTATTTTCTATTTGATCCCTGAGGGGGGCTGGTAGGGCCAAGGCTGGTAATCAATACCAGTCCTGGCCTTAAAGTCAACAAAGTTACAAGAAACTGTGAAACTGGTTGACCCTCGCGCGATGGACCCGTTTACGCGCGCGCTTGTCATGAGCTGCACGCAATGGTCTTATGAGGGTGGGATGCTGGTTGTTTCTTGTTTTTAATTACAAATCACTATGGTGCATGTTAAAAACTGTTCTGCTATTTTGCATGATAAAATCCATAGTTTAGCACAGTATGCTTTCCTGTCTAGTTTGGAATGCCCTTGGGTAGCTTCTGAATATGTAGTAGAGCCCAAGCATGCAAAGCAATTCCTGGAAGTCTAGTCAGGTCCCTCGCGCGAGTGTCTCACTTTGTCGCGCAATGGTCATGTGATTTCCAGTGGTTGCCCTTGCACGGGCAACTAGGGCTTAGGCCCCTGTTTATTCACCCCCATTGTTTAGGGGCTGTATTTCTATTTTATTTGTGTCTGTTTGTAATCTTATATACATTCCAGTACATGTAAATTGCTTGGTTTGCCCCCTGGGTGAGCACTGGTCCTTCCAGAGCCCAGAAGGGGATGGAATTCAACCAGCGGTGAGTCATGAACCCTCACGCATTAGAGTGGGTGTGTTGCGCGATGGTCAGCTTGCATGCACGTAGTTCCATGCATGCAAGCTGGCTGTTGTGTTCATCAAATTCACTCCATGTGCAGTTTTGATGTTCTGATCAGAAGGTAGGGTTTTATCCCATTTATTTTACAAATATTCCATCCATCCATGCTATATTGGATCACATCTTGCAAATCGTGTTATAGTATTAATCCTCGATTAACTGCTCCCCGCCCTAATTGGCTAAAAATTGATTAATAAAAGAAGAATCACAAATATTTTCACAAAATGCTTAAGTAGAGACCGATCTCCGGATTGGGCGAGAGGGGTGCCTTAAAACTCTTTTCGTCTCCTAACCTGGCTCCCGAACCCATATATGGTTATGATGGACTGGTTCCTTCACTTTTTCAAATCAAATAGCACGGCAGGTGCTTTGAAATACGGTTCCTTGGGTGTCGGACCTTCAAAACCCAAGTGGCGACTCTGTATTCCGAGCGCTTGCTTCTCCGCTCATGCTCCCTCAATTTTCAGGCCGCTTTAGAAAGGAACGTAATCCTTATCTAAGGGCATGCTGCCCATAGTGGATATAGTGAATCAAGCTAAATGGCAAATCCTTAGAGTACAAGGAATTGGCACACAATAGTAAATCCAATAACAATACGTACCAACATCGTTTACTAGTATAAAAGCACTCTCACACACATACACACACGCTCGCGCGCACATCTCTCACTGTATTTCCACCCCTTGCAACTCTGTATTTCCACCACTTGCGTTGCAGTAAACTCCACCCCTTGCAACTCTGTATTTCCACCACTTGCGTTGCATTAAACTCCACCCCTTGCGATTCTGTATTTCCACCCCATGCGTTACAGTAAACTCAACACTTAAACTTCACAATGAAAACCACAATATCATCACAATCGACATCAAAACCATTTACTCGTTCCACACATACCAACATTAACTAACACGTCATAAATAACTCATGGGCCACAACAATCAAGACAAAATACAACTTTCATAAGAATATGTAATCCTCAAACCCTAAGGTGTTCTACCCGAACCATGTATAGCAATCAAATACTAAAATCACACGAAATCACCACATAACATGTAGAGAAAGAGAGAAATCTCTACCAAAGTGGATTTTGAGCAAAACCCTAAGTATACCAAGTGCTACAAGCTCGAATCTACCAAGAACAAGCTCTTCCCAAGCTTTGCTACAAAATCTAGAGTGTATATAACCCAAAAACAAGATAAACAAGCATGGATCAACAAGTGATTAGGAGGAGAGAGAGAAAAATATGATTGAGAGTCAAGGAGTGAGAGCAAGAACACAAACTTACCCCTTGTTTACCAAACACGAGAATCGAGTATTTTTGAGGTAGAAAGCACTTGGATCTTGAAGATTTAAGGTAGAAATCAAGGAATTTGAGTGAGATTGTAGTGGGGTAGGTGAGAGGGGGTGTTTCTAGATCTATTTCGTGGTTTGGGTGTGAAAAATCGTAAAGGGGTGTATTTATATTGGTCTGAATCGTGTGCTGAAAATTCAAATTTTTTGCAAGGTGTACCAGTACTAGGAAATGACTGTATCGGTACAGGTCACAAATGTGTTGAACGGAAAGTCACTGGTCAACATGTATGGGTACTGGGAAATGACTGTACTGGTACAGGTCCAAATTGTTTAGAATTTTGCCAACATTCATCGAATCAAATTCCGTTCATTACAAACACCCCCAAACATCATTACAACATCAAAACTCGTAGTTCAACTATTCTCTGAATATCTGGTACACAATGGTAGGTATATTCGTATAACCTCATTAATAAACATATAACTTAATCAAAATACGATCTTCCACGTATTAAATGATTAAAGAAAATAGAATAATTTACGGGTCTTTACAAACTAAGTGATAGAGATAAGTTATCTCATCTATATCTTCCAAATTAATTCTCTCTCTCTCTCTCTCTCTCTCTCTCTCTATATATATATATATATATGTGTGTGTGTGTGTGTGTGTGTGTGTGTGTGTTTAGAGACCCGTGTATTTCTAATTATCGAAATGATTTATAAATGCCGAATTGGAAAAATATGAGTAATGTGGTGATTGTTTGGATTGGGGTTTAAAGTGATAGAATAGAAATTAGAGGGAATGAATGTGTGATTTACATGTGTGCTAGTATATATATAGTGTGTGTAGGAGATTATTTCATCTCCCACATATCTTTCTCTCTCACGTCTATCTCTCTCTCCCTCTATCATCTCTCTCTTGCTCTCTCACTCAAAACTCCACCATTTACCTCAAAAACCTCAAGGATCCATCTTGTTTTCTCCTCTAGAATGCAACCTCGGGACTCATATTGTGTTGGGTGAAGCTTGGAGAGAAGATCTCGGTTGATTTCAAGGAGCTTAGAGCTAGGGTTCGTTCAAATCTCTTGGGTTTCGATCTTTGGCTCGAGGTAGGGACTTCTTCTCCTTCTCTATGTGTTAATATGTTGATTTGGGTGTAGAAATCGAATTTGGATCATCCTTCTTTACGCTTTTGAAATTCTATCAAAAGCTGCAAAAAATTGCCCAAAACGCATGGGTATCGATCCTCGTGCACGAGGGATCGATCCCCTTTTTTCTCCATGGTCCAGCAACTTCAAGGATCGATCCCTAGTCATGGGGGGATCGATCCCCCTCCTCTCTGAACAGCATTTTTGCTGTTTTGTGTTATCTCGATCACATTGAACCCCAATTATTTCTAATCCCTTATGGACACCTCCTAACCTATCTCAAGCGTGTTTAATTGATTTCCTTTGATTAATCGATGTTATCCTTGTCCCTTTGGTCTTCCGTTATTAAAGAAACAATGGTAATTTACTTGATTAAAGCCAAGTAGGAATGCATGTTGTGTGATTGATTGAACGTGGGAATGATTGTGGCATGTTATTAGTGTTTTGGCATATCATTTGATGACAAGTATGAGAATGTGAATAAGGGAGAGTCTTAGTATGCATGTTGGTCAATAACATAAAAGTGTGAGTTGGAGGTTAGGGTTGGGAGTTTCGTAACGCAAGGGGTGGTAATACGGTAATCCAAGTTGTTAGGGTTCATTGTAACGCAAGGGGTGACAATACAGTAACTTTCGAGGTGTTATACTGTAACGTTAGGGGTGGAAATATAGTTGGTGGAGATTTGTGATAGAGCGTTGTGTCGTAGTTGTTAGAGTTGCTTGTGTCTTGTGAACTATATGGCTAATTGAGATAATGTCTCACCTTAGATTGAAAGGAATGAATGTTGGCATACTTGTGAGTTGATTGTTCATTCATTCCTTTGAGCTACATTTTCTTGCCTTCATTCCTTTGCACTTGTCATAATATTTGCATATAGATTTGGTAGAAGATTTTTCTACTTGGCTAGTGTAGCTCAACCTATTATAATTTTCAGGTTCAAATGCCAGTCATTAGCTTGCATGCATCATGTGCTTGGATGTGGAAGACCTTTGGGAAGCTTACGTCGTGTAGTTATTTAATCATCTTTCTAATGACTTTCTTTTCATAAAGATGCATTTGTAACTAATTCTTATAGTTTTCTTTCGACTAAAATGTTTGTAACTCCTAAACTTATTCGTACTTGTGCTAAATTTCATTTGGGGCTGGAATGCCAATGATGTAATTTCTCTAAACTTGGGGACTTGGTTTGTAAGTTAAACAGTTGGGAACCTTCTTTTGGGTACTATCTATTTAATGCGATGATCTTTTATCGAAATTGATTATTTATTTATGTTGAAAATCGAAGGCGTGACACACTCTCTCTTGAGTTTGAAAACGTCCCTTGCCAAAAAGGAAGCACTCCACAAAATAAAACAAGCACAAAGGAAAAACAAAGAACACAAGACTTACGTGGTTCGGTCTCAATATTTGTAGTGGGCTGAAATATCCAAAAGGTTCTAAGGGTTCAATGGGCTGCACTATGGACCCATTGTTCAATTGTCTTAGTTCGTTTAAAGATGGACAAACACCATGACACGTTATCCTATTTATTTCCCGAACGACAGACGGGCCCAGGGCAACTTACCGAGCTTCAGTGAATTATTCGAAGATAAGACCTCTCGTCTCGCTCGGTGTCACGTTCCTCACTTGGTGAGGTGTTCGCCCCGCGTCATCCCATTATGCTCGGCAGAAGCATCCATCGTTCGGTAGCGTGAGTGCTCGGGACGACGCTCGGGAGAGGTTGTTGTGGAATGTTCTGGACGCTCCCATTGGTAAGCCCGATGATAAGCACGTTCGCCTTTCTGATCATTGATGGGACATTTCTACAAATGATGTGACATACCTGACATTGACCCACATGGCTCTACAAACCTCGAAGGGCGGCGTTCATCAAATGCCCCTGACAGGTAACGTCATCCGAATGTGGCAATGCGCGTGCGAAGCACTTCCAACTTGTTCAGCACTCCAAATCTTTGCCTATAAATAGAGGAGCACCCCCTTTTAGGGCAAGGGTCTGAAACTCCCTAAAAACAAACCACACTCTTCTCTCTCCTTGCATATTTCATACTAAACTTCTTTCCCCTCCACCGTACTGACTTGTTCATCAGAGCTTCTTCCCGAAGGAACACCCTCCTCCGGTTTGTAGGTACACGAAGTCCCGTATTTCCCTTTCTACGGTCCATCCAGCAAGAGGAAAGGGTTAAAAAGGATCAAGGTGAAATCAGCCCCCCCAACAATTGGCGACTCTGCTAGGGACGAAACACTATTCCCTAACAACACCGTGGCCCTGATTCCGACCCCATATCCTTCCATCTCTTCTCTTCCTTCCCAATGATATGACTCAATGCCTTCTACCACCAGGCCCGGAGAACTTTACTCTCGGACTGGCCGGATATGGGTTTCTTAATCCCTAACACAGCCAAGCTCCGGGGACCGTTCCACCTATATCTCGTCAACTTTCCTTCCCTCCAACCAAGCTAGACATCGCCCTGGCGGAACAAAAGTGCCAGGCAGCGGTCATAGCTCTTCGTCAACAACGGCTCAAAGAGCAAAACGGTGGTGTAGTCGTGACACCTACCCATGGCCACCCTGCCGAACCAAGCTGTCCGAAGAAAGCCCATAAACGAAGAAGGAAGTCACGGCAGGCACCGACGACCGAACCAGTAGCATCTGAGCGTTAGACCATTTTCGAGCGGCTCGAACACACGCCAAGAGACCAGCCTGCGCCTTCTCATCCACGATTGGCAAGCGTCATACGTGTCGAGAGCTCACGATCTTTGGCAACGAGCTTTACAGCCGAAACAAACAGGACTGGCACTTCCGAGTGAACACGTCATGTCCCTCAACGACACTTGGGACAATTGCAAAGAAAATGGCCCATGGATCTGAATCATGCGCCAAAGCGCCCCCACACAAGTGGACATCCCGAATGCTCAGAACAAAATAGATCGATTTTCGAGCATCATGCAAATGGACAACGCTTGGCAGGGTCGCCTGGCCATGACCGTACGACAAGCAAGGATGAACGTTCGGATCGCAATAACATTGTTGTTTTGTATGATTAGATCACAGACCTGCCGACCATATATCAACCTATCAACGAAGGTGCTGAACCTCATCGAGTTCATCAGCGGCGTTCAAGAGGAGAAGCCACGAAACCTTCGGGAGGAGCTAGGCCTCGGCACAGAGAGCGGAATGAACGACCGCGACATCATCACAGGGAGCCAAGGGTGAACCACAAAGCACAGTTGGAAGTCCCACCACCTGCAAACCAACTTATAACCGAGCCAGTGGACGATTCTAAGCTCGGGAAGGCCAAGGCATCACCTTTCGTAGACGCTATTCAGTAGGAGCAACCGCCGGATCGATTCATTATGCTGAAGCTTAAGCATTACGAGGCGAAGGAGGATGTTGTTGCCTTCATTTATCGATTTCGGCAGACGATGAGCCTCCACAATTTCACTGACGCTCTCATGTGTAATATCTTTCCTCTTACGCTAAGTGAGCCAATCATGCTTTGGTATAACCAACTCAAGCCCAAGTCTATTAAGTGCTTCAACGAGTTGGAGTTGGAGTTCACGAAATGCTTCATAACGAGCAATGTCCAG
The DNA here is from genome assembly GCA_025413875.1 of Rhododendron molle. Taxonomy (NCBI): domain Eukaryota; kingdom Viridiplantae; phylum Streptophyta; class Magnoliopsida; order Ericales; family Ericaceae; genus Rhododendron; species Rhododendron molle. The sequence continues at coordinate 44,584,545 of CM046391.1, forward strand.
TCGAAGACGCTTTCCATGCTGTTCAACATGTGGAGGACAACGGGGGAGACTCTTTGACTGTACACCGAGGGTTATTGGGAAGTATACAACCTCATCCCCGACTGTGATCAAAGTGTTGCTGCAGAGTCATTTATGAATGGGTTAGATCCTACCTCTGTGATGTTTAGAGATTTATCCTGAAACCCACCGATGACCATGGGAGAGTTCATGGTCATCATTGAGAAGGACTGCATCCACAAAGAGGCGGTAGTGTAGACACCCCAATTTGGACAACTCGAATTTCCTTGATTCGTGGCCCGGAGGCTCCCCGATGATGAAAATTGGATTAAACAAGCCTTGGACCGATAGAACAATGCTCCTTGGAAGGTTTTAAAAAGAGAAATAAAATGTCAAAAATAGCTTTTGAGCGCTCTGGATCAATCCCAAGCGCTCCAGACTATTTTCCAAAACCATGGGTCAGCCAATTCTCGAGCGCTTGAGAGTGAAGTCCCAAGCGCTCAAGACCACTCCCAAGCGCTCGAGACTTTTGTACTGCCCAATGGATGATGGAGCTGCCCCCACTATCCATGTAGCCATCATTTCGGCTGTTTGAACTGGTCTTTGCCTTAGATCATACTCAATCTCAGTCAGAGATGAGTCAGGGCTGAAGATTTCATTTGGATTCCAAATGATATTTTCCCAAATTGAACCATGTGCTATGTTTTGGCTATAGAAGCAGGGCTGGTCTTCAGTTGAAGGGACGAACCCTCTCTCTCTAGAATCCCTCTCTGACTATTCAAGGCAAATAAACCAGTTCTCATCCCTTGGCAAGCAAAACTCCATTTTCAAAAGCAAAAATAAACCCAAAATCCAAGACATCAAGAAGATGGAAGGAGTTCAGACTATCACTAGCCTCTGATCTCCTGAATTTTTCACTTCTCTTCCATCTTCCAAACCGCGTTTTCCAAGGAGCAAAGTTCTAAACGAAAGGTAGAAGTTTCATACCTTAGTGTCAAGCAAGAAGTAAGGCTGTTTTCCCATTTGAGGGAGGCCTCCCAGCTCACCCCAGTCTTCAATACTGGAGGTGTGATGGAAGGACCTTAGCATTAAAGCAAGAGCAAAGGGGCACGAGTGTATTTTCCATGCATGCATCACTGGAAATACTCCCGAGCGCTCGGGACTACTCAGAAGCGCTCGAGAGTGATGCCAGTCTTATTTTCTTTTTTTGCGGTATTTAAACTAACATGCAGGGGGAATGGGGACTGATCTCAAGCAAAAGCATCTTCCCTGAAACATTTTGGTGTAGTTGATCTGGTTTTCAAAAAGACAAGGATCATTTTCATGTAAAAGAAATGTTAAAGCATATTTTTCAGTAGATAAAAAGGGGTAAAATTTCATACATTCAAAATAAGGAGGTAGATCCACCACATCAGAATATCAAAGCAAGGTGTCAGTTGGTTGAGATCAGTCTGGCAGTGTAGATCACTCCCAAGCGCTCGAGTCCATTCCAGAGCGCTCGGGAGTATTCTGCATGTCATCTCATCCAGGTCTCCCTCCATCTTAGTTCTTGTACCATTCTTGCATGCCTCGTGTGTGACCCTTTAGTCTTTTGAACCGTAAAACCACTCTTTTTTGAAGGGCAAGGATACATAACTTGGCAGAATGGGGTCTGATCCCATTCCATCAAGTCATCTGTTGAGCCTGTAACATGTTCAAGATTATTTTAGTTTACATTTTCAATATTGTATCCTGTCGTATTCTGTTGTACTAACATAATTTGCAGGTTGGGCATGCAATACTCCCAAGCGCTCGGGAGTGCTCCCGAGCACTCGAGAGTGAATTAGTGACAGGGTCTCCCAGCTTCTAACATCTTTGCATTTCGTCACCATTTCTCATTTATTCACTGTACATACGCACATGCATGCACTTCCTAACCTGATATATCTGTAAATAGATGCTAGCTGCTTAATGAAATGAAATTCTTTGAAAAATCCCACAAATGTTTAGTAGAGACCGATTCTGAATCGGGCGAGGGGGGTGCCGTGAAACCCTTCCCCCCTCGTAACATGGCTCCCGAACCCTTAACAAATCTCTGGTTTTCAATTCAAATATATTGTTTTCAATCAAAACGGTTTCTCGGGTGGCAAACCAGAAATCCGGGTGGCGACTCTTCAAAAATTTTCAAAATCCAAGAAATGGCGTGGCGCTTCTTTTTCGGGCCGCCCCGATTCCACCCTGGGCTGTGGTAGCCCACAGTGGCGACTCTGCTGGGGATAATGATTTAATTAATACTTGAGAAAAATCAGTACACTAACAAAATGGCCTGATTTCCTTAAGCATTAATCAAATTAGTGAGCCAAGGTTGAAAAACATTTGTGGGATTTTCAAAGAACTTTATTTAACTTCTTTATTTTTTGTATATATATCTTGTGCAGCCCCGCTATTGTGTTTCGGCAATCTTGCCCGGCTTGCCGGTGACAAGGAATCCCGGAATGCTCAGCAACCCTCGACCGTGATGAGTCATATCTACCATTTGTACCGTTATTGAGTGTACGCTCAATAATGGGCGGTATACTTTTACTCTAGTCCGGGGAACCCTCTTCAAGCCAAAACTCGGCCTTTGTACATGTTTAGCAAGCCATAGAACCTTCCAAACTAGGACAGGAGCCTGCAGGGTAGGACTATGTGCTATAATCTGTTTAAGTGCTGCATTGCATCTTGCATCATCATCATGCTGTCAGCCACGATTCTCGAGACTCACTCGCGCGGTCCTCGAAAGGTTGTCAAGACCCGATGAAGAGTCACGCACCCTAATGCGTGTTGATGAATCTCATTAGTCCTCGAACCCGAACCTAGAGGAAACTAAGATTTTGCTAAGTCCTTGACTAAGTATTCAATCGGGATTTAACCAAAAGAAAGGAATGATAAGGGAGCAGAACATTGTGATGCCAACACCATCCAGGCTAAAAGCAAGTGTACCGCTTATGCCACCTCGGTTATCGCATCACATTGTTCACCTCAAGTCATTCCGAACCAATGGTCAAATTGTCGATGGAATATTAGCCAAATATTTAGCTTATTTTAGCATCTTTTGGGCATCGACCGTTCCTAAAAGAGGATACGCCCCAAAAATCTGAGGATCGAGGCAACCTCCCGTAAGTCAATCGTTTTTGAAAAATCGGAGTCGATGACGGTGACGATGAGGCATTCATTTTCTAAAATCATGCATAAATTTCCATAAAAATGCAAGCAGGAACCACGTCTGAGCACAAGTTTTTGCTTTGCTGTCAGTTCTGAGCAATTGGGCCGAAAAAGAAGAACATCATACCCTCCTAGACCAGACCCTTGGGACAGAGATTGGAACGCCTTCAACTACAAGCAGACTCCATCAGTGTATGAGATTTAGGGGTGGAGATGGATCTCTTGATCGGAGGCTTAAACCCAAACCCGAACCCCAGTCCAAACCCGAGCGGAGGTAACCTAAACCCGAACGCTGGTAATCCGAACCCCAACCCGAATCCAAACCCAAACGGAGGCGAGCCAAATCCGAACCCTAATCCTGTTCCCAATCCCCATTCAAACAATAACCCGAACCCGGGAAATCTGAATGGAGAAATGGCTTAGATTAGAGAAGATATCCAACGCCTGGGCGAGCGCACTGACAACCAAATCGCCCAACTCATGATGATGATTACTGGGGTTGCACGACGCCTTCCACCTCAAAACCCAAATCCTATCCCAAACCCTAATCCAATCCCTATTCCAAACCCGAATCCCATCCCAAATCCAAACCCAATCCCCAATTTAAACTTCAACCCTAACCCTAACCCTAATCCAAACCCGAACCCGGAGCAACTGGTCTTTGATTTGGAAACTCCACAAAACCCCGAGATGGCAGCAGTATTGGCAAAGCTCAAGAAACGAGAAGATAGCGTCGACTGGCTTTGACATCAATAAGCTTTGTCTGTTTCCTAATGCAAAGCTTCCAGATAAGTTCACGCCAATCGACTTTGCTAAATTTGACGGAACAGGAGATCCAAAGGCACACGTGATGGGATACATTGGAGCACTTTCCATGTGGGGAGTCGAGAAGGATGCTATGGCACAGATGTTCTCACAGACTTTGGTGGAACATTCTCTGCACTGGTTCACTTCACTGGATGAGAGAAAGAAGCGTTTTTGGGAGGATATATGCGCGGCTTTTGTAGCGCAATACGATTATAACATTCAGTTGGAGGTGACCACCCGTGAGCTGGAATCAACAAAGATGGAAGCAAAGGAGGCCTTCGCCAATTTCGTGAAGAGATGGAGGGCTAAGGCAGCGCAGATGAAAGATAGACCGAGTGACAGGGACCAAATCCGGATGATTGTCCGTAACCTTCAACCCACTCTTGCGAGGCACATGGTTATGGCTCAAGCATGCTCAGACTTTAAAACATTCTTCGATACAGGCTTAGCCGTCGAAGAAGCGGTTCAATTGGGGATCCTCGACAAACCCGAGCCTGCTCCCAAGCCCAAGAAGGTTTACTCCGGAAACAGCAACAACCTGTTTGGCAACGCCAACTACACCAACCTTCCCAACACCTCCACAAATACAACTCAAGCCGAGCCGGTGAACCAGATAGCCACCCAAACCAGTCAACCGCATACCCAACCCCGCACTTTTGCTCAATTCTCAGCACCTCTTTCCGCCGTGCTTGAGAAATTGGTCGAAAGCGGCACCCTCAAACCACTTACCCCTACTCCCTTACCTCAAAAACTTCCTGCTTCCCACAACCCTAATGCGTACTGTGCCTAACACCAGAATGTGGGCCACCTAACCAACAACTGCTTCCGTCTCCGCCATGCAATCCAAGACCTGATAGACAACAAAACCCTCCCTATGCCACCACAAAAACCAAACACTGTCTCAAACCCACTCCCAAAGCACTCCAATGCCCGCACCAACCTTATCTCCATAAGCCAACCCTTTAACCCTGGCCATTACATCGTTCCTGATACCCAACCCAAGCCAACCGTCGAGATGCCAGTTGAGGATGCCGTCTGTGCATTGGAAACCGTGGAATGGGACTTTCAGAGAAGGTGGGAAGACCTAGTGCAAGACTTCTTGGCAGTAGAAGACAGGGCTCTAATCACTGGAATATGGCCCGTGGCACTTAACCCCAGCCAAATCGAGGAATTGGAACATGGAGAATGGAGGCAGGACTGGGAAGAGATGATGGTCGATCCCTTGGATGGGTATTCCCTATTTGCACTGTTCACTGAACCTGAACTTGTTGAGAATGAAGAAGAATGGGAATGGGAGCCCGAACCCAACGGGTGGCACTGGATGGACGATTCTGATCCTCTGGCTGAAACATCTTTGGCATACCTTTTTCAAGAAGAAGAAGTGGTGGAAGAAATGGATCTGATGAATCCCCGTATGTTATCAGGGCTCAACGCCAGGACCACTGTCAATCTCACTCGAGACTCCGATGCTCTGGAGCGCTCCATGGACTATCTTTTCCTCCCACAGGAGTACATCGTCGAGGAGTTCTTTTCCAAACCCGTAGTTCAAATCCCCGATGAGCCCAGCATCTGTGTATTGGATCCGGAAGATCTGTGGGGGAAGTCTGAATTGGTGAACGTGTGGATGGACGGTGAAGAACTGACTATCAATAAGGCCATGTTGGATGAGGGATCTCTGCAGATTAGCAACGATAACAGCAACAACAACAGTAACTTCTGGAATTCTCTGGAGGAAGGCAGCATCTGGCACGCCTTGAAAATAGAGACTCTCAATGAAACGTTGGAGAAGACGGCACTTGACAAAGGGAAACGTAAGGCGGATGATTGCGACTTTGACTTCTCCGATTTTTGGGAAGGTACTTGGTGGGAACCCATTCCCAAAACAGTTAGCAACCTTACCAGGAGTGGAAGAGTCTACCAACCCACTAACCTCCAGCAGGGTAGCTCATCTCGAGCCCCTCCGCCGCAGCAGAATACCCCTGTCAACCCCACAAACTTGAACACCTCCGTCCCGCAAGCTCCACAAAACAACCCTCCAAGCTCCACTAAACCTAACCTGCCTACCCAGCCCAAACTGTCCATCGACCTCAACTCACTCCCTGAACCTGATCTCGAAGCCTCCGCTGATCCCATTATCCTACAACTCCAGGAAACCCCCGCTCGCATGTCTATATGGGGAGTGTTAGCTGCCTCCCGCGAGGACCGCCGCCGGTTGGTCAACACCCTTTCCAGGTTCGAAGTTCCCTCTGACATCACCCCAGAAGCTCTCATCGCCCTTATAACCCCAAACCTCACCCAGCACACCTTATCCTTCACTGAGAAAGATTTGCCGCCTGAAGGAGCTGACCATAACAAACCCCTTCACATCACCATGAAGTGCCTGGGAAAGTGGGTCCCGGCAATCCTTGTTGATAATGGCTCCGCCATTAACGTATGTCCACTCCGCACTGCTTATTGCTTGGGCCTCAAGAACAAGGACTTTGCGCCGTCGAATTTGGGCGTCCGTGCTTATGATAATACGCGCCGTGATGTTTTGGGGACAATCAACTTGGAATTGGCAACTAGCAAGTTCAAAACCACTATCGAATTCTGTGTGCTGGAAATACCTACATCTTTCAATCTCCTGTTGGGTAGACCTTGGCTACATCGCCCGGATGTTATGGGTGTGCCCTCAACATTGCATCAGAAACTCATTTTGGGTTTGGAATCTAGAACCCTTATCATCCATGGAGACTCAGGTATTCGTCCGCACTCCGAGGACAATTCCCCGCTACTTGAGATTATGCATGGAGAGGAAGATATTGCCATGGGAGGCTTTGCAGTTATGACCTCGAAAGTGTGCACCATTCGGGCCGAGGACGGTTTCTTGGTGAGCTCTGCAGCGTTGGAAATTATGAAACGGATGAAGTATCTACCGGGCATGGGCTTGGGACTTTATGCTCAAAGAGTCTCTGAGTTCCCCGATTTCCCTGGAAGTAACGAGCGTTTTGGTCTGGGATATGAGGCCAAGAAGGGTGATCCAGCAAAGAAATGGTGCAATCGCGCCCAGGCCCGTGCAACGGAGATGAAATTGAAAGAGAAGGAGACACTGTACCAAGGGGAACCTGAGCCCTTTGTAGACCTTGAGACGAAGATGAAGTATCCTGGCTTCGAAATCTTTGCCAATGATACTTGGGAGAATGACGAAGAGGTTGCAAAGGTAGAAGAGCTGTCTGAGGCACTCGACTGGCTAGAAGCTTTTGGTTTGGGCAGTCTCCAACTCCTGTTTGAGGGCGAGGATCCAGAGGGTATGATGCAAGACCCTGCTGTGCTAATGCTCGGAGATGAAGAAGAAATTGAAGACCCTTCCAAACTCATTGTGGAGGCTGTAGGCGTTTATGATAATTGCACTTTCATTCCACATGTAACTCGCACTCACAGCACTTGCACTGAGTCTGAGTCCGAGTCCGACACTGACTCGTTGTCTAGCACAGAGTCGGAGTTTGTGTCCCTTGGCCCTCCACATCGTAGCTTTTACTTTGAATTCGAGTCAACCGCTATATTCCCCCCGTCTGATGAACTGGTTAATGAAATGGATGACGTTTTTGCTTACTTGCCGATTTTTGAAATAAATTGTTTGGATCCCGACGATGAAGGAATAGATCTCGATGGGGACATTCCCAAGGAGATCCGTTCCCTCATCGATCGTGAAAATGAAAGGCATGCTCAGCCTTTAAAAGAAGAAATAATCTCCATAAACTTGGGTGATGAGGACAACCCTCGATTGGTTCAGGTAGGTTCCGGGCTGTCTCCCACTGAGCTTCAAGAGCTCACTGATTTACTAAAAGAATTCAAAGAAGTTTTCGCTTGGTCCCACGCAGACATGCCCGGAATCGACCCGGAGATAGTCGAGCACAGAATCCCTCTTTACCCTGACGCAAAACCCGTTAAGCAAAAATTAAGGAAAATGCGGCCCGATTGGGTATTAAAGATAAAAGAAGAGCTCATAAAACAAATCGACGCCGGTTTTCTAATGGTAACGGAGTACCCCACTTGGGTGGCCAACATCGTTCCTGTCCCCAAAAAGGACGGAAAAATCAGAGTGTGTGTCGATTTCAGAGATCTGAACAAAGCGAGCCCTAAGGACGATTTTCCAATGCCACATATAGACGTACTCGTTGATAACACTGCATGGCACGCTCTACTTTCCTTCATGGATGGCTTCTCGGGGTACAATCAGAATCTCCTAGCTCCGGAAGACAGGGAAAAGACCACATTCATCACCGAGTGGGGGACATATTGCTATCGGGTTATGCCATTTGGATTGAAGAATGCCGGTCCTACGTATCAGAGGGGTGCTACCACACTGTTGCACGACATGATTCACAAGGAGGTCGAGGTTTACGTTGATGACATGATAGTGAAAGGAAAGAAAAGGGAAGACCATCTCCCGTCATTGAGAAAGTTATTTGAGAGGATTCGGAAGTACCAGATGCGACTCAATCCGCAGAAGTGCACGTTCGGGGTCACGGCTGGAAAGATACTTGGATTCATGATCACGACTAGAGGAATCGAGGTGGATCCTTCTAAGATTAAAGCCATTCTTGAGATGAAGCCGCCTCAGTTCGAGAAGGAAGTCCGGTGTTTCTTGAGAAAGATTCAGTTTATCAATCGGTTCATCGCCAAGTTGACTTTGACCTATGAGCCGTTGTTTCGTCTACTCAAGAAGGACGTGAAGTTTGAATGGAACGACAAGTGCCAAAAGGCCTTCGAAGCACTGCGAACTTACCTACAGAATCTGCCGATCTTGATGCCACCCATTCCGGGAAAACCTTTGATCCTATACTTGTCCGTCACGCCCTCGTCAATGGGGTGCATGCTCGCACAAGAAGGAGATGATGGGGTTGAAAGAGCGATCTACTACCTGAGCAAGAAGATGGTGGGGAGCGAAGAGCGATACACTTCATTGGAAAAGACATGTTGGGCACTTGTTTGGGCTGCAAAGAAATTGAGACACTACATGCTGTCTTATTCGGTGATACTGATTTCTCGGATGGATCCCCTCAAATATCTATTCGAGAAGCCAGCACTTACCGGCAAGTTAGCACGTTGGTTGCTCTTATTGGCCGAGTTCGAAATCAAGTACGTTACCCGCAAATCAGTGAAAGGGAGGGCAGTAGCAGAGTTTTTGGCAGATCGCCCGATCGAGGGGCCAGAACACACGGAGTTTCAATTTCCCGATGAAGCTGTAATGGCTGCAGTCGATGAGACATGGACGTTGTACTTTGACGGAGCTGCTAACCAGAAGGGCTTCGGGATTGGAATACTACTGGTCTCGCCCGAGGGGTCGCATATTCCCCTGGCTTTCAAGTTGAACTTCGAAGTCACGAATAATGAGGCAGAGTACGAAGCGTGTATTGTGGGAATGGAAGCTGCATTGGAAATTGGAGTCAAGGTGCTGGAAGTCATGGGGGATTCCAACTTGGTTGTGTCACAAGCAAACGGGGAATGGAAGGTCAAAGACGAGAAGATGAAGCCGTATCATCAGTAGCTTGACGAGCTTATCCCGAATTTTCAAAAGGTGACCTTTACACACGTACCTAGGATGAAGAATCGCTTCGCAGACGCGTTCGCCACCTTGGCATCTATGCTGGAACTTCCGATCGGGGTAAAGCTAAGGCCTGTCATGATTGAGCAAAGAGGCAAGCACGTGTACGACTACATCATGAACATCGACGAGCCTGATGGACTCCCTTGGTTTCACGATATTTGGAATTTCGTCGAGAAAGGAGAGTTCCCTGCAGATTCAACTAAGAAGGATCGGATCGCTTTGCAATGATTGGCATCTCAATACATTATCTGCGGTGGACAATTGTACCGGCGATCTCTGTGCGGAGTCCACAAGTTGTGTATCCACGGTGACGACACAAGAGCGGTGATGGAGGAAGTTCATGAAGGTGTTTGTGGGCCTCACATGAATGGAATGATGCTAGCAAAGAAAGTTTTGAGACTAGGCTACTATTGGTCAACCATGGAGACAGATTGCATCGAGTATGTACGCCGATGTCATAAGTGCCAAACTCATGCTAATCTTATCCACGTCCCGCCTTCGGAGTTACACTCAATGGCAACACCATGGCCATTCTTCGCCTGGGGCATTGACGTCATCGGAAGGATCACACCCGCAGCTTCCAACGGGCACAGGTTCATTTTGGTAGCGGTTGATTATTTCACTAAGTGGGTTGAGGCAGCCTCGTACAAGACTCTGATGACAGTTCAAGTAGCTCACTTTATCAGGCAGAACATCGTTTATTGATATGGGGTTCCTCAGGCCTTCGTATCTGACAATGGTATTCACTTCAAGGGAAAGGTTTTGGAACTTTTCGACGAATTTAAGATTCAAGTGCATCACTTAACCACTTATCGGCCGCAAACGAATAGGGCAGTCGAAGCGGCCAATAAGACCATCAAGTCGATCCTCGAAAGGACTGTTGAATCAGCTAGGGATTGGCATGAACAGCTACCACTAGCTTTATGGGGATACCGGACGTCTATCTGCACACTGACGGGGGCAACACCCTATTCTTTGGTGTACGGTATGGAAGCCGTTCTCCCCATCGAGCTAGAAGTTCCATCACTCAGAATCATGGTGGAACAAGGAATAGATGAGGCCGATTGGATCAGTGGAAGGTTCGAAGAGCTCATGTTGTATGACGAAAGGAGACTGCGGGCATTGTACCACATCCAGGGTTATCAGCGGAGAATCGCCCGAGCATTCAACAAGAAGGTGAAGTCGAGGGACCTGCAAGAGGGGGACATGGTAGTCAAGGAAATCCGTGCACCGATCTTTGACCTACGAGGGAAGTTCCGACCAAAGTGGGCAGGGCCGTACATCATCAAGGCTATCCTTTCCGGAGGAGCAGCGTCAATCATCGATCTTGACGGCAACGAATTCTCAAACCTTGTCAATTTGGACCAACTCAAATGGTATTACCCCTGAGAGAGCTCGCTCGGCCGAAAACCGCAAGGGCGGGCGGTCCCAGGCAAAAATTAGAGCAAGCCTGCTAGGTCGAAAACGCGCAAGGGCGGCCTAGGCAAAAGTTAAGGCAAAAAGTCGAAAAAGAGCTCGCTAGGCTGAAAACCCGAAAGGGCAGTTCTAGGCAAAATTTAGAGCACAAAAAGGAGAGTGTTAATACCCAAACGAACCCTAGCCCGAACTACGTATGGGCCTGATTCCCTTTCTTGAGGGATACGTAGGCAATCTCACTCTGAGGTTCGGTCCTAAATTTCCAAAATCCAAGTCCAAATTGACAAGTCAAGGTACTTTCTTTCGAGGCGCATGCGATTAATGAACCGAAAGGGGGAAACCCTTATTCAGTCGATTTTATTCAGATGATTTCTTTATTGCAGGCTGAGCATGAAAAAGGAAAACACACAACTAAAATACTTTTTATTCCAAAAAACGGCAAAGTAAGCTTTTAACCCCTCCTTGCTTCCACATCTCTCCTCAGCCACTTCCGGTACCTGCCAGTCAAAGCAATGGAGTAAAGCGGATCACTTGGCTCAGTCCTATGGGCCTCCCACGTTCGAACATAGCTCTGAAGGCTCGGAATGGTGAAGGGAGGGAGACGAAGCACTTCAGATCCTTGCGGCAGCACCTCCTGGTTGAGTCCAAGCTGACGAAGGATGCGGAAAGGTGAATAGAAAGTGAAGCCTGTCAAGCCAGCCACAAACACGTGCGTTGAACCCATGTTGCTCACAGTCATCGCAGGAAGTCTCAACCATTGGCACCGCCAAACGATGTCATCTTCCTCAGCAGATGCGAGGAAATCAGCCCAATCATCTTCAACTGCTTGTACATCACCTCGAACGGACGGTTCCATCCGCCGCCGATACCACCGGCCATTCGCCGGTGTCGTCAAGAATTCAACTTGTCACAAAGCCACATCTATCCAAAAAGTGAGAAAACAACTAAGGAGCCAGATAAAGCCTAAACCGAGTGTCGAGGTAAAATGAATGTGAGAAATAGAAAAAGGAGAGTTGAGTGAGGTCCCTAACCTGCAACAACAGCGGGCTACCACCAAAAACCCTCGTACGTCCAGCACGAACAGCATCTAACCCCATCAAGGTTTCAGCAAGGACCAAGGGCGCAACATCTTTGCGAGCCTCGATCTGAGCAGCAACTCCAACCAATAGAGAACTGGACTGACTAACAGAAGGAACCAACAGGAAGGCTGCTAGGAGACAAATACAGCAAGCTGTCCTCCGAAGACCTTGATACTCAAAGTTTGTCAGGTTTCCGGGTGGACTGAACCTCTCGTACAGCTGCACGATGTTGATGGTGTTGCCCCGGGTCAAGAACTCAACAACATTCCCGCTGACACCCAGCTTGGCTTTTAGGATGTTCTTCATGCTCTCCCTAAGCATCGGAACAATTGGCTCGGCGGATTCATGGCTTCCCAAATAGGCATGGAATTCTTCGATGGTGGGGCATAACTCTTGAGAACCAAAGCGAAAGACATGCACTTCGGGGTCCCAAAAGCGTACAGCCGCGTGCAGCAGGACAGGGCGTATGGCAATCTTGCGGAGGTATTTCAAAGCATGAAGGCGATGCCCTTGGAAGTTCAGCCAGTCGATGCCCTCGAGGCTGTCCAACCAAGGGCGAAGCAAGGCTTGATTCAACAAGGCCATGAGAAATGGAAGTTTTGGAAGAAGAACAATGGAATGGGATGTGAGTGCTTACCAAAGCGAGTTTGGTATTTATAAAGGCCTAGGGGAGACAACACCACTTCCCCACCAGCCTTGAAACTCATCATGTTCCACATTTTCAAGATATTTTCAAGATTCAAACTTTGGAAAGCTTGAAAAGGCATTGGAAAGGCATTAGGCTTGCTTTGGGAAGCCACTGACCCTTGGGAGGCAGCACAAGGTGAATTACAAGATGCATGGGGAAGGTGCATGCAGAAGAAAACAACTTGCTAAGGCTGGGAAATCATCTTGGAAGAGAACACAAACCTGCAGATCACAACAGTCCCGAGCGCTCGGGAGTTAATTCCCAAGCGCTCGACAATACTCTCGAGCGCTCGAGAGTTCTGCAATTTTGACAGCAAGTTTCTTCCTTGGTTTTTGGCCCCGAGATGACACCTCAGGCTTGGTTCATCCAGTTTAACAAGTTTCAATCTACTCCTAAGGGAATGCAGCGTGTCCAGTTATCTGTTTGTCCAAGTGTTCGTGTATATTCCTCAAAAAATTCCAAAATCTCAAAAATTCCTTCCCGTCAACGTGGCAAAATCCGTGTCAAGAGCATTTGTTCTAGTCCAATGGTGCATACGAGTTCTAATGTGTATTGATGACTGTGGGAAACGGTCAAACGCGCACCAAGGCCTACGAAATCGATTTTCGCCCTCGAACGCCTCTATTTCATCATGCATGGTGGCATTAAAAGCATATATTGTGGTCAAATACCCTCATATCCCATTCTCGCGTCTAATCCCGGTCAAGTATAGTCATTTCTTAATAATCGCAAATTCTACGTTAAGGGCGTTCTTGTCATCCCAAGTCAAATTCTACGAGTCGAATTGATTATGTCAAGTTTTATTCCGTTTTGAGAGTATCGGTTGAAATTCGCGTGCTCTTAGCTTCCCTTCAAAGCTAGACGAATATATTTCATAAAATACAATTCTTAGAGGAAGTGCGAACGAATGCAAATGGAAAGAAGTGCAAATTTTCATAAATAAATACGGTATGTACAATGGGTAAGGAAGGAGGTACATATACTGGGGCAAACACATGCCCAATCCTATCTACCGGGGCACGCAGGCCCGAACAAAGCCAAGGCACGCAGGCCTGGAAACTACAACTGTGCTGGCACGCAGGCCCATGCAAAAGAAAAGACTAACAAAGCAAAAACCTAAAGATCATCCCAAGCGGATCCTCTTCTGCTGATGTCCTCGACTCGCCGCTCAACCTCGCTGCCGCCATCATCGCCATCGTCGGAAGGGCTCGACGCAGATGGAGTCCGTAGACCCTAAGGCTCGTGACTCGAGTGACTCCTCGGTCTCCTCTGACTCCTCGCGAGTGGGTCTCCGTCGGGACCGCCCTAGGAACCACCTCGAATTGTGCCTCTGCCCTAGACCGTGACGCCTCTCTGCATACCCCGCCTCTCGTGGCCGGGCGTAAATCGGCAGCCTGTGGTGCCCCGTGGTCGCACTACTGGTCGAGCGTCGTGGCTGCACCTGCATATCATAAACATTCATTCATTCCATGTATATATTAAATCCGATAAGATGTGTATGCATGCATTTTCATACCTGAGAAGCAACAAGTGGAGCAGGCTCAGGAGCGGGTCTAGTCTGAAGGGTCCTCCCTTTGGCGCAGTCCTTCAGCAACTGCCGCATCCCCACCATCAGCATGATGGCCTTCTCCGCCCATTCTCGCGGCACCGGCATGATAATTCAAAGATCAGAACAAGAGATGCATGAGCAAAAGCTTTTGAATCATGGAAAGAAACAAAGTTGTGTTATACCTGAGCAGGAAGTCGCATCGGCGGCTGTGGAAGGCGTGGGATATCTAACAAAGCCCGTGCTCCGGAAGGATCTCTCACCCCTATCACCCAGTCTAATGTCAGCAACCCGACTGGAGTAGACGCCTCAGCTGTCTCCGGAACCGGTGAGCTGCTCTCACCTCGACCCAAGGAGCTAGCACCTCTCCCGCCAGCAAGAGGCCTAGCACCTCACCCCCTACCGCGTGAAGAGCGACCCCCACGGCCCCGTGCTCCGGTCTCCTCTCCTGTCTCCCCTCCAACCGCGCCAGCAGCCTCACCCCTGACCCTCTTAGCCTCAGCCTCGGCTACCCGCCTCTCCAACTCCCTCTCCACACCAAGGCTCGCCGCTAAGTATCTGTCTCTGTAAGCTGCATAGTCGAGCGTGCGCCGCAAGTACTTCTCTAGATCAGTGTCAGGCACCGTGAACTGCTCCAGCTCAGCCCGGGTGTAGGTCTCAGTCCGCTGCACCCATGGAGGGAGTGGCCCCGACACGACGAACTCTGGAAGGCCGAGTGACTGTCGCGTCACCCGATCCCCCAGGTACCACTGCCAGCCCAGCGGGCACTCCAGTAGGACTCGGCTCCTGGTCACTTCCCGGCTCCTTGGAAGGAAGTCAGCCTCCAGCCTCGCCCATCGATCCCAGTGAACCTGCATCCAGTTGTTGTACATTAATGATCGTATTTCATAAAGGAAAGCGCAAGGCATGAAAAGAAAGGAACATCAATGTTTATACCGTGACTCCAGTGATATTGTCCAGCCAGCGCCGGAAAGTCATCACTTGTCTCCGTCGCTCCTTCGCCCTCCGGTACTCTGTACTCCATGCAAGTGCACGTGGAAGCAGGTGAGGATTTATGCAAGTATTCTCGGGTGGGAACATGCGCAAGACCTCGTAAGCCCAAAGCTGCATATTTTGGAAGTCGATTCAAGTCAGATACATGTTCAAATACAATTCAATTCAATCAATCAAAACAATTCAAAGCAATGGTTCGAGTCATACCTCGATCACCCTCCAGTATCCGCCTATGGTGTCTCCCACTCCGCGTGAGGCGGCTCCCAGAAAGCAATAGAGCGTGCATAGAGCAGCACCGCCCCAGTCGAAGCGTCCAGCCTGCCTCAGATCAACCAGGCCCGCTAAGTAGCTCAAGTGAACCCGGGATCGCCTGAGCGGGAACAGAGAAGCCCCGAACAGGTATAGCAAGTAGGCCCTGGCCATCTGCACCGCCTCAGCATCGTCTGCTGGCTCGTGATCCCAGTACATCGTAAACTGCCCGTACTCTGCCACCCCTCCACTGTGATGCGGGACCCGTCCAAGGAACCACCTCAGAGCCGTGTTGTCCAAGTCTATGCTCGGGTCGAAAGGAATCGGCTCACCTCCAACTCGGAGCCCTGTGATCGCCGCGAAGTCTAGGGGAGTCACTGTCATCTCCCCGAAGCGAAGGTGGAAAGTGTTGGTGGTGTCCCACCACCGCTCTGCCAGTGCTGTCATCACTGCACGGTCCACCCTCACTGACGTCAGCAGCTGAATAAATGGCTTGAATCCAGCCTCCTCCACCAACTCTCGCACTCTCCGTGGCAACTCTCTGAAATACTGTAATGAGTGGCCTGAACCCCCGTGGCCGTAGATGTCTTTGGTACGCTGTTTCAACAGAGCAAAGAAATAGCATCAGCAAGCAATATTTGACTCAAGAAAGCAAGTGTAACACGGGAAGTGAAACTTGAAATCATACCGTCATCCATCCGGAAGAAATGTGTTTGGCCCGATCCCGAAGAAGCAGATCCTCGGGGTAATCCGTCCGAGCAGGGACGTAGCCGGTCATCCCAGTCAGCTCGAAGAAGTGTAGTCGTGGTGCGTATGTATCTGCTGTGAACCCAGGGCGTGCCCTGGCCAAATAGGCCTTCGCCTCTGCCGCCGCCGTAACTCGCTCTTCAAGCACCACCTCCTCCTCTCGCTCCTCTCCTAACCTCACTTCGGTCGTCTCTGGCAACCTTGTATCTGCCATCGCCACCCCCGCACCACTGAGCAGCGCTCCTAACAAAAGCACTGAGGCCCGATCCTCCGTCGTCCTGGTATCCCTCAGCACCTCTCTCACTCCAGCATCGAGGCCAAGCGCGTCCAGTATATCCTGCGGCCTCGCGCTGTCCAAGAAATCTCCCTCCGCGAATGGGACCGGCCGTGAGGCGCTGATCCCACTATCACCTCCCCTCGACTCCACTATCGCTGTCCTCAGTATCGGGGTCAAGGCAACGCGACCAGCTATCACTACCTCATCGCCGACCCCGTCCTTCCGCTCATCACCGGCCCGCTCTGCGGCCACGAGCAATTCCTCCACTGTAGGAGTATATGGAGTACCTGTAACATCTCCCCCGTTGCCCGAGGCTCCTACCTCATCACCCAACGCATCTCTATTGCCCGTGGCCAGTTCATCGCCACCTCCGCGCACTACCTCGCTTTCACCCATTCCTCCTACCACCGCTAAATCTCCACTACTACCCCTTACTGCATCTGTACCCTTGCCAGCCTCAACTACGGCAGCCGGATCCTCATCAACTGCATCCTCTTGTGCCGGAGTAGCATCACCACCACTGCCCACCTCCATCGCCGCCATGGTCGTCGCCGCCGCCGCCTCCACCTCCTCACGGTTGGGCAGCCCGCTATCCCCCCCTCTTTCCATCCTCGCTTCTTCTTCCTTCTTCTTCCTCCTTATGCGCACCTCTTGGCAAACGATCACCCATTGGAGCACCGTGGAAATCTCGAGATCTTGGGCTCGATCCATGATTCTTTTTTGTAGAGAAATTGTCTGAGAGAGAGAGAGAGATCAGTCGGGTGAGTGAGAGAGAGTTTGCCTGAGAGAGAGAGTGAGCGCGATCGAGTTTCAGAGTGTGTACGGCTGCTCTGGTTCTCAAGCGCTCGAGAATGGGTTTAAACCCCAAAATCAGCTGGAGAAGATGAATAGGGCAGTGGGCCCAGCCGTGGTCTCGAGCGCTCGAGACCACTCCCGAGCGCTTGGGAGTGGTTCTGAGCGCTGAGGTCTATCCTTGGTCCCCGTACCAATCCTCTGTCATCCCGTGCCTTTCCCCACCGCCGAAGCCTTCTTAACTTTCTCTTCCTTCTTACAAAATCAATCTCAGTCCTGGCTTCAACGGCGTTGAACGAGACTGCAGGAGGCGAGCCTCCGCTAATGACGCGATCTCGGGCTCACATCCCGCGATTTGGAATTTTACTCGATAGTCGATCGAAACTTTATCTGTTTATGCTAATTTCAACTTATTTGCAGGTATTCTCATCTCACAGGTGCTATTATATCCTTGTGTCTTCCGCCAAACAGAGCAACAGGTGGATCCTTTGCATTTATCTTATCAAACCCGTGTCGATCATTTCTCATGCATGTACTGCACGTGCTTGCATTTTTCCATCCGCCAAACAAAGCAACAGGTGGACCCTTCATGTATTTATCTTACCAAAATGGCGTCGATCGTTTCTCGTGCATGCATCACACGTGCTTGCATTTGCTGTCCGCCAAACATAGCAACAAGTGGACTCTTCATGCATTTATCTTATCAAAGCCGTGTCGATCACTTTTTATGCATGCATCACATGTGCCTGCATTTTCCGTTCGCCAAACAGAGTAACAGGCGGACCCATTGCATATTTATCTTGTCGAGATCTTGTCAATCTTTCTCATGCATGCATCACACGTGCTTGCATTTGCCCCACAGAACTACGCTGGTCTGATCCCCCACAGAAAAGGGTACGTAGGCAGTCTGAAAAGACGTGACCACATGCATCAAACACCTTTACTCGTATTCATGTTTTGAATTGAGGATTTTGAGTTGGCTCGAATTGGGCTATCTCAATCTTTAGACGTCACTCATATCCAGACATGATATCGAGCGACGCCCAAAGAGGGGCAACTGTAGACACCCCAATTTGGACAACTCGAATTTCCTTGATTCGTGGCCCGGAGGCTCCCCGATGATGAAAATTGGATTAAACAAGCCTTGGACCGATAGAACAATGCTCCTTGGAAGGTATTAAAAAGAGAAATAAAATGTCAAAAATAGCTTTCAAGCGCTCTGGATCAATCCCAAGCGCTCCAGACTATTTTCCAAAACCATGGGTCAGCCAATTCTCGAGCGCTCGAGAGTGAAGTCCCAAGCGCTCGAGACTTTTGTACTGCCCAATGGATGATGGAGCTACCCCCACTATCCATGCAGCCTTCATTTCGACTGTTTGAACTGGTCTTTGCCTTATATCATACTCAATCTCAGTCGGAGATGAGTCAGGGCTGAAGATTTCATTTGGATTCCAAATGATATTTTCCCAAATTGAACCATGTGCTATGTTTTGGCTATAAAAGCAGGGCTGGTCTTCAGTTGAAGGGACGAACCCTCTTTCTCTAGAATCCCTCTCTGACTATTCAAGGCAAATAAACCAGTTCTCATCCCTTGGCAAGCAAAACTCCATTTTCAAAAGCAAAAATAAACCCAAAATCCAAGACATCAAGAAGATGGAAGGAGTTCAGACTATCACTAGCCTCTGATCTCCTGAATTTTTCACTTCTCTTCCATCTTCCAAACCGCCTTTTCCAAGGAGCAAAGTTCTAAACAAAAGGTAGAAGTTTCATACCTTGGTGTCAAGTAAGAAGTAAGGCTGTTTTCCCGTTTGAGGGAGGCCTCCCAGCTCACCCCAGTCTTCAATACTGGAGGTGTGATGGAAGGACCTTAGCATTAAAGCAAGAGCAAAGGGGCACGAGTGTATTTTCCATGCATGCATCACTGGAAATACTCCCGAGCACTCGGGACTACTCCGAAGCGCTCGAAAGTGATGCCAGTCTTATTTTCTTTTTTTGCGGTATTTAAACTAACATGCAGGGGGAATGGGGACTGATCTCAAGCAAAAGCATCTTCCCTGAAACATTTTGGTGTAGTTGATCTGGTTTTCAAAAAGACAAGGATCATTTTCATGTAAAAGAAATGTTAAAGCATATTTTTCAGTAGATAAAAAGGGGTAAAATTTCATACATTCAAAATAAGGAGGAAGATCCACCACATCAGAATATCAAAGTAAGGTGTCAGTTGGTTGAGATCAGTCTGGCAGTGTAGATCACTCCCAAGCGCTCGAGTCCATTCCAGAGCGCTCGGGAGTATTCTGCATGTCATCTCATCCAGGTCTCCCTCCATCTTAGTTCTTGTACCATTCTTGCATGCCTCGTGTGTGACCCTTTAGTCTTTTGAACCGTAAAACCACTCTTTTTTGAAGGGCAAGGATACATAACTTGGCAGAATGGGGTCTGATCCCATTCCATCAAGTCATCTGTTGAGCCTGTAACATGTTCAAGATTGTTTTAGTTTACATTTTCAATATTGTATCCTGTCGTATTCTGTTGTACTAACATAATTTGCAGGTTGGGCATGTAATACTCCCAAGTGCTCGGGAGTGCTCCCGAGAGTGTATCAGTGATGGGGTCTCCCAGCTTCTAACATCTTTGCATTTCGTCACCATTTCTCATTTATTCACTGTACATATGCACATGCATGCGCTTCCCTACCTGATATATCTGTAAATAGATGCTAGCTGCTTAATGAAATGAAATTCTTTGAAAAATCTCACAAATGTCTAGTAGAGACCGATTTTGAATCGGGTGAGGGGGGTGCAGTGAAACCCTTCCCCCTCGTAACATGGCTCCCAAACCCTTTACAAATCTCTGGTTTTCAATTCAAATCTATTGTTTTCAATCAAAACGGTTTCTCGGGTGGCGAACCACAAATCCGGGTGGCGACTCTTCAAAAATTTTCAAAATCCAAGAAACGGCGTGGCGCTTCTTTTTCGGGCCGCCCCGATTCCACCCGAGGCTGTGGTAGCCCACAAGTAGCCGAGCGGAACGCTCCAAAGGCCTCAGATCCTCTGCAGGCAATGTCAATGGCCGCCTCAGATCCTCCGAAGGCAACGTCAATGGCCAAGAAATAAGTGGTCAATGTTCGCCAAGGGCAAGAAGGCCAGGGTGGCACAACACAGGGGCCGAAGAAAGTGAACAATAACAATCGGCCACCACAGCATCAACAACAACAGCAACCTTGGCAACAAGCATGAAGATAGCCAAGGCCGGAAGAGTATGTGGCTGAATGAACCGCTTTCACCAAGCCAATTTACAAGCTCTTGAGTATAATCGGCCAACTACCATTTTTCATCTAGCCAACTGGACCCTTAGGAACAGCGGGCAATGGACCAAGAGTGTGCACATACCACAAAGAACGTGGACACTACACCACTCAGTGCCAGTCATTCAAACGGTACTTAGAGGAGCTTGCTGCAGTTGGACACTTCAACCAGTGGACTGATCTTCGAAAGAATCCGCTTCCCCCTCCCCCACCAATCATTGGGAATATCGTCGGGGTGATCCAAGGCCTCGTTTCCGAGGGAAAAACTGCCAAGCTCTGTACTGAGATTGACAGAGCCATCACTGCTTTGTCGGTTTGTAACATGGGTACCTCGGCGAAAAGGAAGTGGATGGATCCGAACCTTGAAGGTCCTATAACCTTTACCTCCGAAGGATTCAATGGCGTACAGATGCCCCACGCCGATGCCCTGGTCGTTACTGTCACAGTCGACAAATCAACTGTTCAAAGAGTATAGATCGATCAAGGAAGCTCGACGGAGGTAATGTTCTACTCAACATACAAAAATCTAGGGCTTTCACCAAATCAACTCTGAACAGCAACTACCCTGCTTGTCAGCTTCACTGGCGCACATGTTGCCACTTGGATTAATTAACCTTCTCGTGCGAACCAGCACCCGAGTGATGGATGTCGAATTTGTAGTGGTTAATTCTCCCAGCCCTTACAATATCATACTTGGTTGAACCTGGCTACATGGGTTGAAGGGAGTGGCTTCCACACTCCACCAAGTCTTGAAGTTCATTGAATGGAACGGTCGGCAGGAGAGCCTCCGAGGAAATCAAGTCCAATCCAAAAAATGCTACATCAGCACCGTGACAAACAAGCCAAGCTTCCTGGAGGTGCAGTGTGTTGAGACGATAGACGTACCTATTTTGGGAGATGTGGGTTTGCCCGCCAAGCAACGGTCGTTTGAGGAGCTTGTGCGACAGCCAATCACCAAGGATGGTGGATGGTACTTTCTCGCTGGCAGTTCCTTAGACGAGGCCGACCATATGGAGATGTTCAATTTCCTTAAGAAGAACATCAAAGTATTTGCTTGGACTCTTCAGGAAATGCCGAGCATAGATCCCTCATTCGCGTCTCATTCTCTAAATGTTGATCTGAGCCAACGTCCAGTTGTCCAGAAGGTCCATTGTTCGGCAACCTTGCATGTCGAAGCAGTGATGGCAGAGGTAGATCAATTGTTGAAGGCTTGGGCAATTCGGGAAATCCTGTATCCAACTTGGCTCGCTAATCCCATCGTTGTTCTGAAGAAAAATGGAAAACTTATGGTTTGTGTTGATTACACCAACCTCAATGATGCTTGTTCGATGGATCATTTTCCTCTTCCTCGGATAGAGCAGATGGTGGACGCGACTGCGGGATACGAGCGCCTGAGTTTCATGGATGCTTACTGAGGCTACCATCAAATTGCCTTGGCAGAGGATGATCAAGAGAAGACAACGTTCATCTCTCCCCAAGGGACGTACTGCTATAATATTATTTCGTTCGGATTGAAGAACGCCGGAGCTACCTTTCAACGAGTGATAACCAAGATGTTCCTTCTCAAGCTCGGCACCATGGAAGCATACATTGATGACATGGTGTGCAAGAGCAAGCTCGGCAAGGATCATCTTTGGGATTTAGGAGAAATCTTTGACATTCTCAAGGAGCACAAGCTCTGTCTCAAAGCCAAAAAGTGTGCGATTGGAGTTGGTTCGGGAAAGTTCCTGGGATATATGGTTAGCCGCTGAGGAATTGAGGCCGACCCAACTTAACTTAACTCACAGCCGTGCAAAACCTCCGAGCTCGAACAACGATCAAAGAGGTACGACGACTCATAGGAATGGTTATTGCACTAAATCATTTCATCCAGCGCTCGGGAGATCTTTGCCATCCCTTCCTTTAGGCAATAAAGATGAGTCTACACAAGTTCGTGTGGACAGAGGAATATGAGCAGGCTTTCCAATCTCTAAAGGAATACCTTTCCCATGCTCTGCTCCTCGTTACACCCTTGTCCAAGGAAGATCTCTACCTCTACCTCGCTATTTTGGATCATGCAACGAGTGTTGTTCTCGTTTGGAAGTAAGGGATGGAGCACTTACTGATTTTTTATTTGAGCAAAACGATGATGGATTCTCAGATGAGGTATGCCTATGGAGAAGTTGGCACTGGCCCTCATTTTAGCTAGCATGAGCCTTTTGCCCTACTTTCAAAGCCATAGGATTATAGTCCTCACTGAGTTTCCTCTCAAGTCTGTGCTTCGGAAGACTGATTCTTCAAGTAGGATCTTGAAATTCTCCCAAGATCTAGCTAATTACGATATCCAATTTGAGCCTAGGACTTCCATCAAAGGTCAGGTTTTGGCGCACTTCTTTGCTGAGCTCACTCTTGGATTAAAAGACAAAGAAAATGCCTTGGCAGTTGCAGCGGAAGAGGCTCAGCATGCCGAAGAGGAGGCCAATGTTGAATGGAGTAATCCCCCTCCAAAATCTCTTCGTGCTTGGCATACCTTGGGGACAAAGAAACCAAAGAAGGAATGGAAGCTTTTCTCGGGAGACGCTTGGCGTATGATAAATGAGGGAGCTTCAAACATCAGCGGGGTTGGGATATCCTCGTCTCACCGAGGGGTACCATTCACGAGAGTGTGGTTTCCACCGGCTACCCTACAATGAATAATGAAGCATTGTATGAGGCACTCATTGCTGGCTTACAAATTGCCCTTCGGATGGCAGTAGCTTCAGTTCACGTGTTCTGCAATTCTCGGTTGATTGTGGGCCACCTCAACAATGATTACCCAGCTAAGGACGAGCAGATGAATGCTTACGTCAGTCACATTCTAGCCCTTCTGAAACAATTTGGTCGTGTGGAAATGTGGGCAGCATGCCCTGGAATTTTCGGATTCCAAAGCGAGGGCCCGTAATCGAGGGAACGCGAGCGGAGAAGCAGGCGCTCGGAAAAATACAGAGTCGCCACACGGGTTTGAAGGTTCGACACCCAAGGAACCATATTTCGAAGCACCTGCTGCGCTGTTTGATTTGAAAACGTGAAGACACCAGTTCGTCATAACCATATCTGGGTTCAGGAGCCAGGTTACGAGAGGGGAAGGGTTTTAAGGCACCCCTCTCGCCCAATCCGGAGATCGGTCTCTACTTAGGCATTTTGTGAAAGCTTTTGTGATTCTTCTTCTTTTATTAACCAAATTTTAGCCAATTAGGGCGGGGGAACAGTTAATCGGGGATTAAATCTGTAACAACTTGCAAGATGTGATAGATAGCATGGATGACCAGTTAGTATAGGATGAGAACAGACTGCTGTGGGTTTTTAAACAGTTTAAGCCCACAGCTCTTATTCTCAAACCTTCTGGGCTCTGGAAGGACCAGTGCACACCCAGGACAAACCAAGCAGTTTATAGCAGTTACAAAAACAATTCTAAAAGACTATAGAGCCATAAAATTACTAAAACACCCCTTAAACAGTGAGGGGACAAAACAGAGGCCTAAAATCAAGTTAAACATTCATGGCAAGCTACTGGTCGGGGACGAACCGTCGCGCGAGGGTTTCAAACTGTCGCGCGAGGGTTCTCAGTGGACCGCGAGAGTTTGCGCCCTGGCGCACAACGGTTGCGCCCAGGCGCAATGGTCAACTCTCCATTTGACCATCGCGCGATGGTTCCAGTATGTCGTGCGAGGGTTCAGATCACCTTCCAGTGTTTAGTTTTACTCATCCTGGGTTCTGGGACAGGTCCAGAGTGTTCCCAGGGGTACTCCAAAGTAACAGAAATGCATTTGGACATATTGAACTTGCAGTTTAAGCTAAGAAAAGCAGTAAACAAGTTTTAACATGCATCAACAGTGATCTAAAACCTAAAACATGCTTCAAAACAGTAAGAACTATTTATGAAACACAAAGAACAGGATACCCTTTCCCACGAGGTTCATCATCACACTGACACAAAGTGTCGCGCGAGTGTTAGGAACCGTCGCACGAGGGTTCTTGCTCCACTGCTTCTTGTAACTTTGCTGACTTTAGGGCCAAGACTGGTATTGATTACCAAGCTTGGCCCTGCCAGCCCCCCTCAGGGATCAGAACAAAGGTAAGCTATACCTTTGGTTCTTTTGAGTTTGAAAGGTGTTTGAGCTTTGAATTGAATTGAGATTGAACAAGGTGATAGAGCTTGGAAAATAAGTGTATGAAGGTGGCTAGAGTGGTGAAATACCAAGTGTATTAAAGGTTGTGCAGCCTTTTGAACTTGAACCTTGGTACTTTCTTTCTTCTTCTCTTCTTTTGAACCCAAGATTGTTAACCCCCTTTTTTTGGAACCCTTTAAATGGAAGCACCATGGGGGTATTTATAGGAGGAGTGGTGGAAATGGTGTATGGAGGAGAAAGAACCAACCAATTTGGCTTGGTGGCCAAATTGCCACTTATGGAAAGCTTGCAAGGAGAGAAGCCCAGCCAGTCCACGAGGTCTGGCTGAAGATTACTTGGTGATTAAGCTGCCCAGCTGAAAAAGGTGAAAAGGACAGGAGAGAACCGTCGCGCGATGGTTTGGAATTGTTGCGCGAGGGTTCTCCCTAGCACGCGATGGTCAACGATCAACAGTTTGACTGTTGACCACACCTGGCAGCTTGACCCTCGCGGGATGGTTCTAAACCCTCGCGCAATAATTGGTTTTTGGCTTTTTGATGTGGTTTTTGGCTAGGTTAGGTTCAAGGGTTCTTCAAACACTCAAAGCTCAAACACTCGACATTCCCGAAGTGTTCTTGATCCGTTTCATCATCGGGGAATCAAAAACCGTAAATAAGCTAATCTGAAAGCCAAATTGGGGTGTCTACAGGAAATAGAATGGATCACTCGGGAGCATAACACTCATGCTAACGCCTTGGCAGGTCTCGCTTCGGTGTAGAAAACCTCGTGCAATCGCACAATTGTTTTTGACGAAGTGGAGTCCCTGAGCTTTGAGCCCTCGGTTTGTTCGGTCAATGCCATCACACTTAGACCGAGCTAGATGGACCCCATTATTGCCTATTTGAAGAATCAGACCCTCCCATCGAAAAAAAAGGAAGCCTATAAGGTTTGTTGTCGAGCTGCAACCTACTTCTTGGATTCGAACGATAACTTGTACAGACAAACATTTACTGGCCCTGACTTGCGCGTTGTACATGAAGATCAAGTAACGAGCGTTTTGGACGAGCTTTATTCTGGCAGCTGCGGGGGACATTCGAGAGGGCAAACACTAGCCCAACGAGCGTTGACACATGGGTATTGGCGGCTTAAAATGGTAAAGCAGTCCGAGGAGTACGTGAAGGGCTGTGTTCGATGTCAGATGCATGCATCCATCCCTCATCAACCAGCCTTCCCTTAGAAGTTGATCACTAGTCCGTGGTCGTTCTTTCTGTGACTTTGATATCGTCGGTAAGCTTCTAAAGGCACTTGGGGGATTCGAGTATATGCTCACAGCTATAGATCTATTTACCAATTGGGTGGAGGCTTCCCCATTGATCAAGACTACCGTGGGTGATGTGGAGCGCTTCATTTGGAAGCATATCATTTCGAGGTTCGGCGTGCCATACGTTATCCTCTCAGATAACGGATCTCAGTTTGTAGCTGCTGCCGTTCAACATTGGTGATCTTGTCCCGATTAAACATGTTCGGGCTCGGTCATTCAACGTCGATGATCTTGTCCTTTGGATGGTCATTGAAGCTAGCAAGTTGACAAAGCTCAAGAATCCCTATAAAGGCCCTTACCGAGTAGTCCAAAAGGTTGGCCATGGCATTTATAAACTTGCTGAGATGGACGGTGTAACGCCCCTAATTTTGGGTATGTTATATAGTCATTTTCATTGAAAATCTAAATAGAGTCTTACTCATTATTACATCATAACTCTCACAAGAGTTCATTATTTACACAAGGGAGGGAAACTAGGGTTCCTAACTACAGCTCTGCCTTCTCCTCCATCCTAGCCAGCTCCTCAGCTCCGAAAGCCTCCAAGGTGAAGTCTTCACCCTGCTCATCTACAAGGTTTGACACAATATATTGGTGTCGCCCCCAGTATAATATGTCAAGGTTACAACAGTAACACCATGAGCTACAAAGGCTCAGTAGATTAATCTCATTCCCGCAATCCCGTAAATTACAACAACAAGGCATAGTAGTTTAGCTTTTCAATTAGCACATGCATACTTAACAATGACACATCCACATTCACTATTCAACTAACGTTAGTGTCCATGATATCTAGGTTTCTCCTACGTGACTTTTCATAGACTGTGTAACCATTTTCTCCTTTCATTTACCAAGTCAACATTTCGAAAAAGCATTTTTAACACACCCAAACTCTGTTCCGCTGCTCCGGTTTTCCATTGGCATTCACTTTCCATTGGCTCCTCTCTGCGGATAACCAAGCTTTACACCCAACCTCGGTTCTGCCGCTCCGGGTTCCCGAGTATTCTCACAATGGTTCCACCGCTCTGGGTTCCCATTGGCACACGCACACATAATCTCACAATGGGCTACCAAGTCCGGCCACATTGCATTTTTTCAAACACGTCTTTTCATTATCCACACCCTAGGTGCCATGTTTCTAACTTTCTCAATTTCTATGTCTCGTTCTCATGCATAGACTCCGCGGTAGGACTTGTTCACGTAAGTATCCATAAATCTTTCATTGTAATCTTGAAACTAAACTAGCAAGATCATCCAACTCTATATCATTGATACCATGTTATAACTTCTTATTTTCACATAGTCATGCTCAAACATTTAGCACACAATATAAAGCATAGTGTCACATGGACAGACACCTTGGGAGTAAAAAACCACTTATGCTTTATCATACATCAAACAAATGATTCAAGTAAACACGTAAACATGCTCATACCCATCCTTAAGATCAAAGTACGAATACTTTCCATCAAGTTTATATCTTGAAAATCCATTCTTTCTTCTTTTAGGGAAGTTCAAAACAACATATGTTTTTTCGAAAAATAAAGTCGGGACATTCAACATACTCATACTTCTTTTCAAGACTTTCATAAAACACTTTTCAAGTTCTCATGCGTTTCATCATACAAGTATCCTACAATATATATTTAGAGATAGTGGTTATGATTAATCTACAGTTCTTCTTGGCGGTAGGACGACTACGGAAGGTAAGTCGGCAATCGGACGGAGTAACTTCCTACGGAAAGCCTGAGATAGCTTCGAAAGAGAAAGGTTTCTCTCGACACTAAACTTTTTGGATTGAAAGGGTGGTCGAGTGGTGCTTTAGTGGCGGCCTTAGATGAGTTTCTTGAAGAACTCAAGAAGAACTCAAGAACAATAAAGAACAAAGTAAGAACAAGGCAATAACACAAGGATTTCTAGAGAGAGAAGTAAAAGGATGAAGGTGTGAGTTGAATGGCAAGTGAGGGGTCCTATTTATAGCAAAATGTTGGGCTCCCTCTCCTCCCTCATGGCCGGTCCCCCCTCTCTCTCCTTTTCTCTCATGGATTTGCTCCATGGTCTTGTCACATCTTGCCTTGAAAGCATGCCAAGACTTGTCACTTCCATAATTAGGCTTAAGGCTATAAAAGGCAAGTAGGATCTTAAGCTTTCTATGTAAATCTTGGTGATTATAGTCTAGCTAAGCAAGTCTTACAAGTCTAGGGTAGGGTTTGATTAGGCTAAAGAATAGCCTTCCATGTTTTGTCAATCCTAGGCTAGGTTTATAAGTCAATCTATAGGTGATTAAGGGCTTAGTTCTAGGATGATTAAAGGCTAGATTGTGTGCTTGAAAAGACTAGAAATGGGTTGGCATGGTAACTAGGTTTAAGGGCTAAAGAAAGTATAACTTGCTAGGAGAAATAGGCACATGCACACACACACACATTTCTCTCTCTCCTCCCCCCCCTCTCTCTCTCTCTCTCTCTCTCTCTCTCTCTCTCTCTCTCTTGCTCCTTTTTTCGTGTGTTTATATGTGTGTGTGTGTGTGTGTAAGGCTAAGAAGGTTTAGGTTCAAGTAGGCTTATAAGGCTAGGAGGAAGAGTAATGATAGAAGGTTAAGGTCTTAATGACAAGTTATTGCCCAATGGTTAATATATTTCCTAGAAAGCATATATTGATATCTATATATATCAAGCTAGGTATAATTTGGACTTAGTAGTCCTATTAGGTCTTAAGGAAGGTAATAATTAAAGTTAAACTTCCAATGACAAGAACATTATCCATTGGGTAATAGTTTCCTAGAAAGTAAACCTATGGCATTTAGGCATGCTTATATTAGGCCATCATGATTATTATCTTTGTCCAATGGTTCTTAAATGTTAAGGAAAGGTAACTAAGTCAATGGGTAACTAGGTTTGGCTAACCAATTGGTTAGAAACTAAATCTACTTGCCCTGTAGGATTTCTAGCCAAGAAATATAATTTAAAGACCTTATATTACTTGCTAGGAAAATATACAAGTGCTTTGTCAAGTATACTTGTTTTTGGAAAGGACTAGAATGTCCGATGTTTACTTGATCTCTGTTTGCAAGGCCACGAGTTGATCCGCTGCATCCTCCTCGGCTTGGTAGTATCCCTTTTCAAACTGCTCCTGCAGCTGCTTCTTCATCTCTTCCTCCATCTCTTTCCTCCCCAGGGCACGTCCCTCGGTGAGTCCCTTGCCCTTGCCCTCAGCCCTCATTCGCTCGGCAGCCTCTTGGAGCCCTTTGATCAGATCACTTAAGTTTTGAACCTTTTAGGTTTGGCGGATGGCTTCGGATTGCTCCAGGCTTTTCTTGTAATCTTCCACCTATCCCTGGTTGTCCTCCACTGATTATTTTAGCAGCTTCAACTGCCTGTCGTGCTCGGTCAGGTAGCGTTGGGCACTCATGGTGGACTGTGTGGCCTATACACGATACAAATAAACGATTATTCGAGGAAAGAAGATAACAAGCTTAAAGGAAATGTTTAGTGCATATGAAAAACTAATTTACCCTCCCAACGTAGAAGTAATAGTTGTTTCATGCTAACTTCAAGGATTGGGGGCTCCTAATGTCCCTCGGTAGAGCTAACCCGGACTGGAGTGTGAAGGCTATGGAGGGAGTGTTGAGATCCTGAGCAGCCTCTTTTCCCTTCCCTTCCTCTTTCTCCTTCTCCTGCTCTTTGGGGACGTGGGGGCAGGTGGAGGACCTTTCTGTGATTGTGGGGGAGGAACCTTTTGGCTCGGAGTTGATACCGAAGCCCCTGGCAGCCCAGATTTCTTTCTCTTGGCCTTTTCCCTTTCCTACCTCTCTAATTTCTCCTAGAGGACAGCCTTCATGCTTCTGGGCAACATCTCTTCTTCTTTTTATGCTTCTTCTGGGTGAGGATCATTGGAGCGTCCCTTTCTTCCCTCGGGATCGTGAAAAGGGTTGAAGCAGGCCCACAACCCATTGCTGCCTTTAAGAGGTCTCTGTTTAGCTTAGGTATGGGCAATAGTAAACATGATAGTAAAGAACAATGAAAGCGAATATGTGATCTACGCTTACGTGGGTTTCCCCTACGTTTAGTGACTTCAAAATGCCCAGACTCACCCGGAAGATACTGGTCGTTGCCCCGAACTTCAACATAGTTTGAGGCCCACTTCTCCAAGTCATACGTTCCCTTGGGAATGATCTTCTCCATTTTTCAACGGGAGCATAGGTAATATCATGAAAACCTCGCATTCTGAGACATCATACGGTTCTCAAAGATATGGTGGGCTTAGAGTCTGAACATCTTCACCTCGGCCAGTTTGATGATCGAGTGAGTAATACGGTATGAGTTCACACTCAATTAACATGGGGTGAGGTCAAAATGGTAAAGGATCTCCCTCATGATCCTGTTGATAAGCACCCAATATTTTACATATTTGGTGCGCCTATTCCTGGTTTATGATGTTTATTTCATGTTTTCCATGGTTTTTATATAGTTTTGCACGTAAGGTGTTTTCTCAAGCGTTTCAGGTAAACCGGCATAATATGCCGCCTTTTTTAATCGACTTTAGCCCATGCGTATGCCTGAGTGCCAGAGGAGGCGTCGTGTCGATGTGGCAAGGTGTTGGAGGCATTCGTCGGGTCATCGGGGGATTGTTGAGTGCCGAAGCAAGGCCAAAACTTGGGATCTACAAGAAAATGAGCCAATATCGATATAGGCAAATATGCTGTATCGATACAACAAGGAAATAAAGCATTTGGAAGGAATCCGTAAGGATGCTGTATCAATACAGGCATTCTTGCCGTATCGATACGGGTATTTTTCTGCAGATCTTTTCTGCTTTTTGGACTTTCCACTTATGGAATGTTTTCTACTTTTGGGATATTTTCAGCTTTTGGCTGAGAGAGAGGGGCCACTTTGTATAAATAAAAGCTCTCAAGCTTTTGAGCTAATTTCTTGAAGAACACTAGTAAGCTTTCGTCGTTTATTGATTTCTTGTTTGTTAATGTTGTAGCTACAGCTTGGATTTTCATATAAATCAAGTTTAATTTTGTTTTAATCGGCTAATCATGTTTTCATTTCCTAGCATAATTTCTAGTCTTTTTGCCATGTGTGAGTAGTATATAGGTTTGGTCATGGGGTGAGGTTTACCCTACGGATTAGTCGTTCAAATGGTTTCTCTTAACTTTAGCTTAATTTCAAGGTTTTTGAATGAATTAAACCCATGATGTCTAGGATTGATCATGGGGTCGATGGCTTCTTTGATCATGAAGTCTATCACCTTATGCTACATGTTTGATAATCCTACGCATGCGAACGATTCTTTTTCGTCTCTCACTTGCATTAAATGAGTTCAATTTAATTCAAAGCCTTGAGTCAAGTTGCAAGTAGTCTTCAGCTTTTAATTCTTCTAATGGAATCTAGATGGTTTCGGTCCATTCATGAGTTAGATGAAGAAATCGTTTGATGGCTAAGTCATGGGTAAATCAATCCCTTTGACTCAACCATTTGAATCTAGTTTATTTCCAAGTTTAATATCGTCATTTGAATCAAACACCAAAGTTGGCCGCTTGAACGCCGCAACTCTTACGCTACATCTATTCCGAATTCGCTTAAGAAGATTTCTCTGTGGGATCGATTCCGGTCTTCCGGTTTATATCCTTTCAACGACCTAGCCCTATGCTTGGGGTGTGAACCTTTCTAAGAGGTTAGGTTGCGAAGTAATCAAATTTTGGCGCCGTTGCCGGGGATATTTATTTTAGCTTATTTGGAGGTTCGACAAACCATTGTAAGTATTCCATTTCTTTTACTTTAAGCAACTTATACGTATTTTAGCGGATACCTCTCACTGAGCCACCAATTCGACTTGAGGTGTAACAAAGCTAGTTTGAGTATTCATTGCCTTTTCTTTATTTCTATGCTTATACATATTGAGGCAGCGGCATAGCCCCTTATAATTGTCTTGAGAGAGAGGTGTGGTGGCATAGCCTCTCCAGTCTATTGTTTTTATTGCAGAGCGGTTTCATAGCTCTAAATCGGTAAAAGTGGAGGTTCATGCTTCTGGTTTATCGAAGGCCTCGGGTGTATCGAAGTCCTCGCTCCAACCGACTACATCGATCTAGTTCTCCACCTCGTGTAAGAAGCACAAATCTCTGAGCTTACTCTCCACCAAGTAGATTTTCTAGACCGTATTCTCCATCAAGAAAATCAATGGCGGATGAGGAAGCTGCTCTGGTTAGGACTCTTAACGACTACTTGAATTCGGAACGGGTCACCCAATTGTCACCGATAGTTTTTCCACGGCCCACCACTATTGTGAACACATTTGTGGTCAAATCCGACTACAATCGTTGCACTCCCACATTCCATGGTACAGAGCGAGAGGATCCGTATCAACATATTCGGGAATTTGAGGAAGTTCTCCAATCATTTGTTAGTGTGGATGCGCACCTCAACCAGACAAGATTGAGGCTTTTCCCTTTCACTTTGAAGGATAAGGTTAAGACATGGTTTCACTCTTTGAAGCCTCAATCATTGACCACATGGGGGGAAGTTCAAGATGATTTCCACAAGAAGTTTTTTCTGGCTAGCCAAACAAAGCTCTTGATGGATCAAATCCAGAACTTCAAGCAACGTGAGGGAGAAGCTTTCCACCAGTATTGGGAGCGTTACAAGGACTGGCTTTCTGCGGTTCCTCACCATAACTTTGCCTTGTATCAATTGATTCACTACTTCCATATGGGTTGCTCGCAACAAAGCAAGCAACTGCTCGACACCATGTGCTCCGGGGGTTTCATGAACAAGTCGCCTGAGGATGGCTAGGATTACTTGGATGAATTGGCCAAGAAGTCTTTGACTTGGAATTACGAGGATGTCGATGATAGAGCTATGGCTAGCCAAGGCCCCGATGGCTCCGGAAATTTCTCCATAAATGAGCACCATGCTATTAAAACAAAGATGGAGCCATTGGCCAAAAAGCTAGAGAAGCTAGAGTTGAAAGGAGAGAAGGAAGTCAAGGCTATAAACCGTATAGAGGAGGTCTGTGTGATATGTGAAACTATGGGGCATACCACCGATAACTGTCAAAGCATCCCTGCTCTTAATCCTTTTGACCCGACCATCTTAATCTAGTTTATTTCCAAGTTTAATATTGTCATTTGAATCAAACAACAAAGTTGTCCGCTTGAACGCCGCAACTCTTATGCTACATCTAGTCCAAATTTGCTTAAGAAGATTTCTTTGTGGGAACGATTTCGGTCTTTCGGTTTATATGCTTTCAACGACCTAGCCCTATGCTTGGGGTGTGAACCTTTCTAAGACTTTAGGTTGCGGAGTAAGCACCTGTGCATCGGGAATCGAAGTCCTCCCTTGGTAATGGCCATCAACGGAACTGTAATGTGCTTCTCGCTAAATTGTATTCCACCCTCGACGGTTGAGATCACGACGTCGTCCGAAATTATGTAAGTCTTCCGAAAGAGGGCGATGC
Organism: Rhododendron molle; assembly: GCA_025413875.1. Classification (NCBI taxonomy): domain Eukaryota; kingdom Viridiplantae; phylum Streptophyta; class Magnoliopsida; order Ericales; family Ericaceae; genus Rhododendron; species Rhododendron molle. The sequence goes on from CM046391.1 coordinate 44,618,116, forward strand.
CCTTCTGATCCTCGAAACACTCCCAGTAGGGGCAGGGATCTCTTCCCGTTCGGTCAAGAATTACGTCAGGATCCAAGGCGACGATTTTTCTCCTTTTTCTCGGTTCCTGGGAGGACGATTCACCGACAGCCCCAGTCTCCCCCTCCACCCGGCTCGTCAAAGCGGCAAGAGTCTCTTCATCCATTGTCCTTTGTAGCGGGCCAAACACAACTATTTCACATTCCCAAGGACGAGTCAATCCGAGTCCGATTGGTGGCCATACCTATTCTGAGGCTCGGCCCTAGTCGAGGATCAATCGTCACTTATGTTGCACTCACCCTACGTCCAGCGGCAGAGAATTTGTACCAGGCTCGGCCACGTCCAGTGATTGGGCCGACGAACAGACTCCAGTCACCCATTTCCTCATCAAGTTCGGCATAGTATGATGCTCGGCCACCCGCGGGACTCGTCTACGACTGGAGCTCAGCTAACCGCGAAGTCACATGCTTTCCCCCACGTGCTGAAACGGTTACATCAGAAGATAATCATGAGCGCACATAAAGGGTGCCAGCTCACACCAAAACGGTTATTAGATTCGTTCAGTGATGTCATGACAACATCACACGGCCCGTGCAAGGCACATGCCCGTACTTGGAGAGCAAGTCAAGGGAGCTCTATAAATACCAAAGGATGACAACCCTAGGAGGTACATGCTTCTACACACTACACTAGTCTCTCACCATTTCTCTCCACCCATACTTATCCTCTCGCCGGAGGGCCTTGCCAGGGAAACCCCAGCCTGGTCTTAGTCGTGCGTTCGTTTTGTAGATTGGGCAGAGAGGCAAGCGATCCCAGAACCAACGGAGGAAGGACTCAGATTAAAGATCACGGGCCACACAATTGGTGAACCCGGCGTGAATCGCTTCTGATTCAAACGGCTCACACTTCCTTCAAATCAACCTTCCTCCTCCCATAAACAACCACAAATTCAACCACCATGGGCGGAGATTTGACGACGTTACCATTTTGGGGGCCAAGGACGCCAGTGGAAACATCATCCTACAGCCCCCGAAAAGGCACATGTCCATCTCCATCCCCGCAAGCTCCGGGCTATCACTGCCCACGGAGGATGTAACGGCGGCCTCCATCTGCCTGTTACAGCGTCGTGACAGCGAACGAGATAACGAACTGGCAGAGCTAAGGGCGGAGGTGGCCCAAATGAAACAACCCATGCATCAAACTGCAGTCCCCGCCACTTCCAGATCTGATGGAAGTAGGAGGTGACGAAGGCAGATGCCACCACCACCACAAGAGCGACCACACGAGACAGGCCAACGCGGCTCCGTGAAAGACCGCCTTGGCTTCACCCCAACACTTGGCGACACCAGGGAAATAATCCTCTACAAGCAACCTACCACATTTGGAATACATCATTCTAGAAGCCATCACGAGCGAACCAGAATGAGGGATACCAAGTCATTCACGAGCACGTACTCGACTAGTCGCGCCGAATTCTCTCGCACGACGATTTTGCACCATAGCCGAGATTACGTACAAACCAGATGCCATGTCTCTGAGCGTCTCGGGGAAATCCCGCCTGAGAATCTTGATGTTGAGCACCGTGCACGTCGAAACAGGAAAGGCGTAAGGACCCAAAATGCGAATGACTACAACAGAACACGTCGCGATAGAGAAAAGTCCATCGACGGTCCTCGACAAACAAACGTCGACCTGAGAGACAAACTCAGGCACAGAGACGACGAGAAGACTTCAGCAAAGGACCCCAAAGGAAGGGACTCTAAACGGACAAAGACAGATGAGCACGGCAAACCGCTGCGGCCAGGATTCGTAAGACAATTGAAGGATCTCGGCGTCTCACCCTTCACCTCTCACATAATCAACACGCCACCTAAATGCACCTTCCACCTACCCAAATTGACGAAGTTCGACCCAGCTACCTGTGAGGCTTACACTCACCTTATCCACTTCCGCCAAACCATCAGACTCTGCACCTAAAAGGATGAAGTCAAATGCAAGGCGTTTCCATCCAGCCTCAGCTCCCTTGGTCTCTAGTGGTTCAACAAGTTGCCCGCCGGATCCATACGGAACCTGGCCGACCTTGAACGTGCCTTCAACACCCGCTTCATCACAAGCAACAAAACTGCCAAAGAGCCTGAGTCCCTGTCTCAGATGAGGAAACTCCCGTCTGAAACCCTCAGACAGTATGCCGAGCGTTACTGGCAGCTGTTCAACGAAATTCCCGGCATCGATGAATACTGGGCTGCACCCACCTTCAAAAACGACTTGGAAACTGGCAGCAAGATCCTTGACGAACTCGCCATCTGCCCGCCACACGGCATGGGCGAGTTGATGCGCGTTACAGAACGATTCTGTGCTTTAGAAGAATTCTATGTGGATAGGGCAGCACAAGGCATACCGAGCTCCACCACAACCTTCCCCTCTGCCACGCCACAGCTGCCTACACCAGTCATCTCCCAACAACCCCAAACGAAGAGACACGTTAACAACATCAAAGAAGGAAAAAAGCGTCAGCCGAAGGTGCACGACTACGTTGCCGAGACCACATACTTCAAGAAGCCCATTTGGTCTTTCTTGAAAGAGATCATAAGGCAACCATGGTTTGAATGGCCAATCGGCAAGCTCGGCACAGATACAGGTCTGCCAGATCAAAACCCAAGGAAGAAATGCTCTTATCACAACGAGCTCGGCCATTACACTACAGCCTGAGCTCTTTACAAGGCTCTTCTGGAGAAACTCGCCGCTCAAGGCCATCTTGATCAAAACATCAACCGAACAAAGACACCCGCCTGACAACCAACAAGCAATCCCAACCCCAACGAACAGCGTCTGCTGATACATGTTATCCACGGTCCAGTAACAAAGGAACTCGAAGGCACACTCCGTGCTGACCTCGTTCGTGCTTCAACATCACAGCAGGTGCTCTATGTCGGCTACGGGTCCAAACGTCAACGCCCGTAAGATTTGCCAAAGTGGACAATCACATTCACCGAATGCGACCTTGAACATGTGCGCACTCCCCACTCTGACGCACTTGTTGTCACCATCCAAATCGGCGTTCACGACGTCAATCACGTCCTCATTGACCAAGGGAGCTCGGTAGAGGTCATGTATTATGACTTATTCAAGAAAATTGATCTTCCAGAATCCGCTTTACAAACCACCGAAGTACCACTCATCGGATTCAATGGAGCACCTGTTTGGCCACTCGGCAAAATCTTTCTTCCCGTCGTCGTCGGCTCAAAAATAGTGTCCATCGAGTTCGTCGTCGTCAACGCGCCGAGCCCGTGCAACGTCATCCTCGGCCGAACCTGGCTCCACGAAATGCAGGCCATTGCCTCCACTTACCACCAGGTCGTTCGTTTCATCGGCACCAAAGGCCGGTAAGAGGATCTGCGAGGCAACCAAGTAGCGTCCAAAAAGTGCTACGTTTCAGCCGTTCACACCTCTTCTACAGCTAAGCAAGTATAGTGGGTTGAAGTCCCAGACATGGCCGTCATTGACGATGTCGGCCAGAAAGCCGAGGACAAAGCGGAAGAAGACTTAGTCATAATGCCCATCAACGAGGACGGCTCCCGTTTCTTCTTACTTGGCTCCTCCCTCAGCAACGCCGAGTGCGAAGAGATGTTTCAATTCCTCAAAGACAACATAGAGGTCTTTGCCTGGACCCCCAACGAGATGTGAGGGGTTGACCCGGACTTCATCTGCCACTCTCTCAACATCAAAAAAGACTCCAAACCGGCGATAGAGAAGGCATAATGCTTGGCACCTGAACACGCTGATGTTGTCATAGAAGAGGTTAACCACCTATTGGAGGCAAATGCCATCCAGGAAGTACAGTACCCCACTTGGCTTTCCAACACTGTGGTTGTCAAGAAGAAGAACGGCAAATGGCGCATTTGCGTAGACTACACCAACCTCAATGACGCGTGTCCAAAGGATTGGTTCCCACTCCCGAAAATAGATCAGTTGGTTAACGCCACCGCAGGCCACACTCGGCTAAGTTTCCTCGACGCCTACCGTGGCTATCACCAAATAGCCATGGACCTGGAAGACATGGAGAAAACAGCTTTCATCACACCACATGGCATTTTTTGCTACCGCGTCATGCCTTTTGGGCTCAAGAACTCAGAAGCCACCTTCAACCGCGCGATCTTCAAAATGCTTCACGCACAGATCGGCCACATCTTGGAAGCCTACATCGACGACCTCGTCGTCAAAAGTCAAAATGAGCACAACCACCTCACCGAACTCAAGGAGGTATTTGAAGTTCTCAAACTCCACAAACTCCGCCTGAACCCTGAAAAATGTGCATTCGGCGTCAGTGAGGGGAAGTTCCTTGGCCATCTAGTGACTCGACGAGGGATCGAGGCCGACCCCAATCAAATCAAGGTAGTGGTAGACTTACGGCCACCATGCTCAATCAGGGAAGTCCAAAAGCTCACCGGCATGGCAGCCGCCCTCAACCGCTTCATTAGCAAGTCATCCGACAAATGCCACGCCTTCTTTCACGCCCTGAAGGGAATGAGCCGGCGAAGCTTTGATTGGATGCCAGATTGTGATGAAGCACTAGCCGAACTCAAAGAATATCTAAGCTCAGCACCACTGATGGTAAAACCTAAAGAGTTTGAGACTCTCTATCTTTACCTAGCCGTTTCTACCCACACGGTTAGTTCAGCATTGGTTCGACGAAATGGAGCATAGGACATGCCTATCTACTTCACCAGCAAAACACTCCTTCCAGTGCAAACGCACTACCTCCCCCTGGAGAAGCTAGCACTCGCTCTTGTCTCAGCAACACGGAAGCTCCTACCCTACTTCCAATCCCACACAATCACTGTTTTGACAGAGTACCCACTTAAAGCTCTTTTTCGTAAAGCCGACCTCTCCAATCGTGTTTCCAAGTGGGCCGTCGAACTTGCAAATTTCGACATCCGCTTCGAGCCTTGAACAGCACTCAAAGGACAAGTTCTCACCGACTTCATTGCGGAACTAACTCCCGACGATACTGAAGAGTTCAACAAACCTTCCCAACCGGAATTTTTCGCCGAACACACAGCAGGTACGCAACCTTAGTTCCTTTTTCAAGGAGACACCTGGCGACTTCAAGTCGATGGTGCTCCAATAGCAACGGCGCGGGTGCGGGTGTTGTCTTGGTCTCTCCTTGTGGGACAATTCATGAGAGCTCTATCAGCATCTACTTCCCCGCCACTAACAACGAAGCAGAATACGAAGCCTTCCTCGCTGGTCTACGTTCGGCTATCGCAATGAAAGTCGATGATTTGGTTGCTTATTGTGATTCCCAACTAATCGTCAACCAGGTGTTGGGGGACTACGAAGCTAGAGACCCCAGGATGATGAAATATCAGACAACAGCAGCCGAACTCATCACAAAGTTCAAAAATTTCAAGATCGAACAAGTCAACCGCGAACTCAATGCGCACGCAGATGCCCTTGCTGATCTTGCCTCAGCCTCGAAGGCCTCTGAGTTCCGTACTATCAACTTTGGCTCCCTATACTCGATAGGAATCTCTGTGGCCTCTTCTTCCTCCGCCACGACGCCCTTGCCTCTTGCCGGGTCCCTCGGCAGAGAAGCGTTCGGCCCAAGAATATCACCCACGGCGCTACTACTGCCAACACCCCTAGAACTTCCACCAACTATGGGTGAACCCTCGACCACTGTGCCCGAGCCTCCTGATTGAACGATGGACCCCACGGCCCCCGACAGAACCGTCACGCGAGGGTTCCCCACTGTCGCGCGACCCTTCTCTTCATTGTCAGCCTCCTGCTCACGGCCTTCCATGCCATCGCCGCCGTCTTCCACCGTTGCACTGGTGTCCGTGATAGCTTCAACCGACTGTTGATCTCTTGTTTCAACCGACTATTGATCTTCTGGTTGGGTTTCCATGGGTCCTCCCCGATCTTCCGACCGATCAACTACTTCCCCGGTGCCTCCATTACTGCTGTGATCTGCCATGCGTGTGTGGGAATGCTTGGTTTTGCTTAATTTTTGGAAGCAAACTTAAGGTTTTGGAGAATATGAGAGTTAGAGGAGTTCGGGAGCTTTCGAAACTGCTATGAGTGGTTTCTGAAGCGTTCACGTCGATATAACAACGAAAACAGGTGTGGGCCGGGTCTGGGCCAGTTTCAGATCCAGGCCCTGGGAGACAAACCCTCGCGCGTGGATTCGAGATGCTCACGCAATGGTTCTTTGGGCCACATGCCCAATTCCCCAGCTGGCTGGCCCAATCTCGTTCTTCCTTCTTGTTGTTAATCTGGGGATTTTAATATTAACCCTATAATAATTTTTGGGGGCCATATTAAATTTGTACTCGTGATCTGGAGCATTTTCCTATCCCCAGCAGTGGTCCGCCCGCACGCACCAGAGAAAAAGCGACGATATCTATCTGTCCAATTTCAAATAAGCGACGATCTATCCGTCCAATTTCAATCCAGCGACGATCCATCCGTCCAATTTCAACCCAACGACGACCCATTCGTCCAATTTCAATTCAGCGACGATCCATCCGTCCAATTTCAATTCAGTGACGATCCATTCGTCCAATTTCAATCCAGCGACGATCCATCTGTCCAATTTCAAATCAGCGACGATCCATCCGTCTAATTTCAAATCAGCGACGATCTATCCGTCCAATTGGTGCACGCTATCTTTTACATACTTGTCTGCATGGTTCTTTTAAATTGGCTTTCAGGAGGATTTGATGGGTGTCTAGAAATCTTTGACGTTACCCGTACCAGTCAATGGTGCTCCGCGTGCCGTCAAAGAGGGACTACTGTAGACACCCCAATCTGAATCCCCTGATCGTTTTACGGTTTCTTGTTTCCCCGATGATGAATAGGTCGAAACAGACTTGAGATTGGAATGGTTTGAACTTTGTGTGTGTTTGGAACCCTCCTTAAACCTTTTGAACCTCAGAAACCCTAAGTCAAAACCCTAAGACAAGGTTTGACCATCGCGAGTGAGTTTGGAATCCTCGGGCGAGGGTTGTGTGCCAGGTGTGGCTCAAAGTCAAACTGTTGACTGTTGACCTACGCGCGACCACTTGAATACTCGCTCGCGTGTTTAGAACCCTCGCGCGAGGGTTCTTTCCTGTCCCCATCACCTTTTCCAGCTGGATTTCGTGATCATCAGGGGGTCTATGGGGCAGTAGAACCCCGTTTTCCTCCAGAACAGCTGTTGGTGACTGCATGGTTGGCACCCCCCATGTAACCACCCCCCACCTTGTTGGCCACCTTCTCTACCAAGCTCTTGGCTGGCCAGCCTTATTGGCTGGTGTTTTGGCCTAGTTTGCCATCCACCCTTGGCCTCCATTTGGCCTATATATATCCCCCCATGCTTCCAAAGCTAAGGGTTACAAAATATCAAGCAAAAAAGGTTTACAAACCCCGACCACACTTGCAATTCTCTCACTCTTGTGTTCTACATACACTTATTTTCTAAGCTACATCACCTTGTTCAAACCAATTCAAAACAACTCAAGCAAAGGTATAAACATTTACCTGCTTTCTGTTTTGATCCCTGAGAATGGCAGGCCAAGGCGGTAATCAATACACTGCCCCGCCCTAAAGTCAGCAAAGTTACAAGAAGCAGTAACTAAGGAACCCTCGCGCGACGGTTCTTAATACTCGCGTGACACTTTGTGTCAGTGTGAGAATGAACCTTGTGGGGAAGGGTATCCTGGTTTTTCAGTTTTGTATACTATTTATAACTGTTTTGAAGCATATTTAGGTTTTAGATCACTGTGATGTATGCTAAAAACCATAGTTAGCATATTTTGCTGTATTATTTAGTTTGGAATGCCTTTGGGATGCTTCTGAGTATGTTTCAGAACCCCAGGCATGCAAAGCAATTCCTGGAAGTCCAGTCGTGAACACTCGCGCGAGGGTTTTTATAGCTCGCGCGATGGTTCCCCACTTTCCAGTGGTTGCCCTTGCATGGCAGCTAAGGCCTGGTTCCCTGTTTATTCACCCCCACTGTTTAGAGGTTGTATTTCAATTTCATTCATTCTGTTTGTAATAATTCTTTACATTCCAGTACATATACAACTGTTTGGTTTGGCCCCTGGGTGAGCACTGGTCCTTCGAGAGCCCAGAAGGGTATCAAAATTCAAACTGTGGTAGACACAAATACTCGTACGTGTGTTTAGAAGTGTCGCGCGATGGTTCTTTGCATGTACGTAGATCCATGCATGCCAAGTTGGCCATGGTGCATGGCATGTCTAAGCCTTGTGCAGTTTTTGAGGTTTTCGATCAGAAGGTTGGGTTTTATCCCATTTTCATAGTATTCCATCCATCCATGCTCAAATACAAACACATCTTGCAAATCGTGTTACAGTTTTAATCCCCGATTAACTGTTCCCCGCCCTAATTGGCTAAAAATTGGTTAATAATAGAAGAATCACAAAAGTTTTCAAAATGCCTAAATAGAGACTGATCTCCGGATTGGGCAAGAGGGGTGCCTTAAAACCCTTCCCCTCTCGTAACCTGGCTCCCGAATCCAGATATTGGTTATGATGGACCGGTTCCTTCACTTTTTCAAATCAAATAGCGAAGCAGGTGCTTCGAAATACAGTTCCTTGGGTGTCTGACCTTCAAACCCAAGTGGCGACTCTGTATTTGTGAGCGCCTGCTTCTCCACTCTCGCTCCCTCGATTTTTGAGCCACTTCGGCAAAACGGGGAACGAAATCCTCTTTTCCAAGGGCATGCTGCCCACAGTGGCGACTCTGCTGGGGATAATCGAACCAATATTAATTCATACTTAGAGTTTAAAACGCTTGTGAATAATTCCTTAAAAGTCTGTCAAAACGGTGAGCTTCGCGCTGCCGAAGGTTGGAATGGTGATTTAACAGGACCCAGTGTCTGGCCAATCTGATCTGGGACTTTTTCAATTGTTCACTTGCGTAGTTTCAAAGATGGACTAAATAAAGTGAGCTAAATTTGAAAAGGCATTTTGCGATTTTGTGATTCTTCTTCTTCTTAATCAATTTCTAGCATCTCATTTGCATCGATGTGGGATAAGCCTCGTTGGATCATTTTGGCAATCCGACACGGTTTACCGGAGCCCGGGGACCTTGAATGACTAACAACCTTCGACGATGATGGGTCATGCTACCGTTTGACTGTTGCTCTGCGAATTGCGGGCAACGGGAGGTATATCTGTGGCCCTAGTCCGAGGAATCCGTTACGAACCAAAACCGGCCTTTGCATATACAAAGCATTAGAACTTTCCAAACTAAGACAGGTACCTACAGGGTAAGATCTACTTGCATCTAACCCCATATACTGTCTTTGTGTTACCGCTTTCCCTATCGCATGCTCTGTTCATTCATACCATTCTGCGCAGAAGCATGTTTTAGGGCGACTTCTAGGTTCTCGTTTAAAAATGAGTCTGTCTTAAAATTATCGAGACACTGCTGGACCCAATGAAGAGTCATGCATCTCGATGGTGCACGTTTTAAATTCAAATCCTTAGGGGAGAAGGGACTTTGGGAAATCAGGAATTTCTACACCCTCGTCTTTATACCTGCTTAAGGTTTCAAACAGAGAACAAGGAACAATAGAGAGAATGCCACGATGCTTGCACCAAAAGGTAACAAGTGCCTTGTCACTTACACCGCCTGGCTAAACAGTGTTGTGCCGCTCACGCCATTTTGGTTATGGTATCATGACATTCATACCGAGTTGTTCCAACTTCAAAAGTTGAAACCTTAGTCACTGAAATGGCCGAAGGTTTAGGATTCTTTTGGCATCATTTAGCCCCATTGGCCTCAAGCAAGGATACATATCCGAAAAGAATTCTGAGGATTCTGGCAGTGTTCGAATGATTTAAAGACAGACTCGTCTTTTAGTTCTAGGGTCTAGGGGACACGGACGACGCGGGCTGCATTTACGCTTTTTTCTTTTATTTAGATTGAAGTAGCAGCAGGACCCTTATCTTAGTATTTCTCTTTCTATGGAAGCAAAGTTCTGAGCCATTGCACCGCCAAGGAAAGTATCGAGGAAAGTTCGCAAACCTGCTTGGGAACGTCTGCAATGGAATCCGGGTCAGAGGCTTGTTAGGTTGTCGTCCCAGTCAGTCACAACGGAAAACTCTCCGCTTTCTTCATTGGCCGCCTTATGGGCAAATTCACCGTCGATCTTCGAAGAGGTCTTACAGCCAGTATCTCCGAGCACTCCTGAAAATCCTAACATGGCTGGGACAACGCCACATCAGCCCCTTACTGTTGAAGACATGCTCATGAATCTCCAGAATAGCCTCGCTACAATGCAGCAGAGATCAACTCAGACTGATGCCAACATCACCCGTCTCAATGACCTTATCAACGCTCGTCTTCCACCTCCACTCGAAGAGGAAGGCGAGGACGATGAGGATGACCAGGAGCAGCCTATCATGGTCCCAGATCCAAACCACGAGGGGCGTCTCATTGTGCAGCCCAATCCTAGGGTACTCCGCATGCCTGCTGCCAACCCGAATCCTACTGGCAACGTCCCGGCTGCAAATCCGGATATAGCAACTCTTACGGCCAAGATGGCTTAACTCGAAGAATCCATTGCCAAAGCGGAAAAAGTCAAAGCTGGCGGTATTGACTTGGATCGTCTCTGCCTGTATCCCAATGCTAGGCTTCCTGAAAAGTTTAAAATGCCAGACTTGGCGAAGTTCGATGGAAGTGGTGACCCTCGGACCCATCTCTACAGTTACCATGCTGCTATGAAGTTCTTGGCAGTTGAACCTGAGGCCATGTCACAGCTCTTTCCCCAGACCCTCTCGGGTCCTACTTTTCATTGGTTCTTGTCACTCGACATAGCCAAAAGAAGGACTTGGGAGGATATTGGGGCTGCATTTTTTTCGCAGTATAGCTACAACTCTCAACTAAAGATTTCTACGTGTAGTTGGAATCCACAAAAATGGAGGCGAAGGAGTCCTTTGCGGACTTTAGCAAGAGGTGGAGGGCCAAGGCTGCATTGATGACTGATCGGCCCAGCGAGAAAGACCAGCTCCGCATCATCTCTCGGAATCTCCAGCCAGACTATGCTAAGCATTTGGTTCTCACACAAGCGTCTGCGAACTTCGAAACATTCTTCGATTCTGGCCTGGCCATCGAAGATGCACTACAAAGCGGGATACTGTCAAGAGGGGAGTTTTCTAACCCTCCAGAAGCAAAGCCACGCGCCTATTCTGGGAATACCAATGCACTGTTCGGGGGTGGAACTTACTCCAACACAGTAACCAGTGGAACCAACGCCACTTCCTCCAATATTGCTAACCACATCTCTGATGTCAATCAGGTGCAAACACCATAGAACAACCGGTCTCGCGGTCAGCCCCGCAGCTTCTCTGCAATTTAGGCACCTCTGTCCTCAGTTCTGGAGAAGTTGGTCAAGTCAGGGCACCTAAAGCCCCTTGACCCAATGCCTTTACCTAAAAATCCCTCAGCAAACTTCAAGGCCAACCTGTACTGTGCCTACCATCAAGGAGCTGGTCATCTTACGGATTCCTGCTTTCGCCTTCGACACGCGATTCAGGATCTCATTGATGAAGGGACTCTCTAGGCTCCACCTCCGCCTTCTCAAAAGCCAAACATCCTCTCCAATTCCCTTCTAAATCACAAAGCCATCCCGCATATTAGCCAAATATCTCTCAGCTCCACTCAAATCAACCCCAACTCTACCTCATTTGACCCTACTAGCCATATAGTCTCCGCAGATCAACCCAAGCCGGTTGTATCTTCTCCACCCGAGCCTTGTGTCGAGGTCTCGTATTTACGAGTAGATGAAGGACAGATCATCGACACTAATGTGCCTTTGGCACGGTTGCAGAATGGGGCTTTTGTCTTGGGCGCATCTATCAGAGACCTGTTCCATCAGTCGATCCCCGCTGTGCAGCTCAATTCTGCCTCTTCCCTTGACAGTCCATACTTCAATGCAACGGACCCTAATCCATCTCCTAGTTTGACGGATCGCTTTCAGTTCAGTGCACCTCCACCGGAAATTGACATGCGAGCTGTAAGTTTGGCCATTGCTGATGACATGGATTATGCTACTCCGATAATCAACGAGTGGTCAGCACTCAAATTAGATGGGTTCCCGCAGTAGCCTGAATATCTCCCATTTGATTAGGCTTGGTATGATGGTTGGATGGTTGGTCATGAAGCCGCAATGATCGATCCTTTGGATGAGTTCTCCCTTTACATGTTGTTCCACCAGGCTGAACCCGTTGTCCCTAAGGAAGAGTACAACTGGGACCTCGAGCCGATCTGGCAGGATCCTGTGGTTTTGGATCCTAACCCCCTGCAAGGCTATACAATACCAGACTATCTGCAGCATTATGTGGAAGATGACTTGGTTCAGGAGGACCCTCGGGTTTTGGGTGATCACATTTCCACTTTCAACTCAGTTTTCGACTCGATCTGTGATGCTGATCATGACCCTTGCTCTTACATCACCAATGAGGGGCTTCCCCGTCTTGAGGTTCCAAATCCCAACAATAGGGACTGCAGTATCATGGTAACCGATCTTGTTCCTCCTGCTAACCTGTGGGACGTTGATGAGGTAGTCGACATCCAAGTAGGGATAGAAGTTTGGGCAGTCAACCGCTCCTTGACAGAGGGTGGACTATGGGACGTTCCATTTATGGCTAATCCGGAGCCTGTTCCCGAAGAAGCAACGATCGCTGATTTGAGTTTCTCGGATTCACTTTTGATGAAAGACCTAGCTGAAAACTTGGGGCTGGACATGGAGGTATCGAAATCCGCAACAACCACTGATAAAGGGAAGCGTAAGTTAGGGGAAGTTCCTGTTGACCTCTGGGATGTGAATGAAAGTCCTCAAGTTGTGCCTTCTTTTGCAAATATCCATAATGTTACGATGAGTGGACGGATTTTCCAACCTGCGAATCTGTAAGCTGGGACTTCGTCCAACCCTTCTAACCCAAGGAATGAACCCATTCCTTTTCCAAAGTCTGCACCTCTTGAAGGATTGACTGGGTCACCCGCTACTGATTTAATTCAACAGTAGCTTGAGCAGATTCCCGCTGCTATATCCATCTGGGGACTGATCTGTTCCTCCCGAGAGCACCGTCAGAAGTTAAGCCATGCTCTCTCCCGCCTCAAAATTCAAGCCGACATCACCCCTGAGGCAATTATATCTCTCATTCTCCCTCCTACTTCCAAGCACATCGTGGTTTTTACTGACAAGGACCTGCCAGTTATAGGGGTTGATCACAATCGCCCCCTCCATATTACAGTTAAATGCAGCAGACTCTGGGTCCCGACTGTCCTCATTGACAACGGCTCAGCCATCAACGTTTGTCCTTTGAGGGTGGCCTATCGTTTGGGTTTCGCCAAGAAAGACTTTGCACCTTCTAACCTGGCTGTCAAGGCATATGATGGCACCCGTCGCATGGTCGAGGGCACCCTGGTGCTCAAACTCGATGCTGAGGGTTTTGAAATGGACGTTGAGTTCCCTGGTATGGATATACCTGCGACCTTCAACCTACTGCTAGGCAGGCCTTGGCTCCATCGATCAGATATCATGGCTGTGCCATCCACTCTTCACCAGAAGGTCATGTTGGGACTGCCTACTGGTACACTAACCATTTGCGGGGACTCTGGAATCCGTCTGCTCAAAGAAGATGGAACTCTCGTTTTGGGGATCATGCACGGTGAAGAAGACGTTGACCTTGGGGGTTTCTCGTTCGACACTTCTGGGTCAGTCATGGCTATCAACGGGGACGGGGACTTCCTCATCAGCTCTGTTGCAATGGACATCATGCTAAGAATGTTCTACTTTCCTGGCCTCGGTTTAGGGATTCGCCAACAGGGAGTCCCACAGTTCCCTACCTTTCCTTTTTGTGAGGGGCGTTTTGGTTTGGGGTACACAGCCTCTGCCAATAATGCCAAAAGAAGGAAACATACGGGAAAACCTTGTACTCTCTGTGGCGATTCTGACAGCTATTTCGTGCGTGAAGTTGGGAACGCTGCTTACACTGGACAGGCAGAGCCATTTATCAATCTTGAGACAGGAGAGCTGCTGCCTGGTTTTGACGTTTTTGCTGATGAGACCTGGTCATCTACTGATGAGGAGCCAGAGAGGGCAGAATTCAAGAGGAAGCTTACTCAGCCGAAGTTGAAGACTGACTAGCTAGGAACTTTTGATCAGGGGAGCTTGGAGCTGTTATTCCAGGAATTCTCCCAAGCGGGTTTAACTGAGAAAGCTAAGGAAGCTGAAGCGTTCATGCTCGGGTCAGATGCTCTGGAAGATCCGGCATCACTCATTGTGGAAGCCAAGGGCAGTCTTAAAAATTGCATTTTTTAACCGCGCTTAACTTGCATTGATGACACTTCTGAGTCTGAGTCGGCGTCTGAGTCGGAGTCGGAGTCCAGTGAGTTGTATAAGTCTAGCTCTGAGTCGGAGTTTGTGCCTCTGGGCCCTCCACGTCATGGCTTTTATTTCGAGTTTGATTCTCTTATACTTGGCAACCCTGAGGGGTTTTGTGAAATGAATGACTCATCTTCTGACTACTTGCATGATCTTTATATAAACTGTGTTGACCCCGACGATGAGGGGATAGATTTCGATGGGGACATTCCCAAGGAAATCCGTGCCCACATCGAGAAGGAAGACGGAAGGCATGCTCAGCCATTAAAAAAAGTAGTTTCTATAAACTTGAAAGATGAAAATGATCCCCGAATGGTTCAAGTGGGCTCCACGCTTTCACCAGAGGAGCATCGTGACTTCAAGGAGTTACTCACCGAGTATAGTGATGTTTTCACATGGTCTCATCAGGACATGCTAGGCATCGACCCCGAGATAGTGGAGCATCGGATTCCCTTGCTACCAGATGCTAAGCCTGTGAAACAGAAACTCAGGCGGATGAGACCGGATTGGGTACAGAAGATCAAGGATGAGGTCACTAAGCAGATCGACACTGGTTTTCTCATGGTTTCTCAGTATCCTACTTGGGTTGCCAATATTGTGCCCGTTCCCAAGAAGAATGGATAGATACGAGTCTGTGTCGACTTCAGGGACTTCAATAAAGCAAGCCCCAAAGATGATTTTCCCTTGCCACACATCGATGTGCTTGTGGATAATATTGCGGGGCATGCCTTGCTCTCGTTCATGGATAGATTTTCAGGCTATAACCAAATTCTTATGGCACCCGAGGACCGTGAGAAAACAACGTTCATCACCGAGTGGGGGACTTACTGTTACTTGGTCATGCCGTTTGGGTTAAAGAATGCTGGACCTACCTATCAACGGGCTGCTACGACCATCCTGCATGACATGATGCATAAGGAAGTTGAGGTTTATGTCGACGACATGATTGCCAAATCTAAGACTCGGGAGGGGCACATTCCCGTGCTTAGGAAGTTCTTCGAAAGACTCCGTAAGTTTCGTATGTGGCTCAACCCGCAGAAATGCACTTTTAGAGTCACAACTGGCAAAATGCTCAGCTTCATGATCACTACTCGAGGCATCAAAGTCGATCCGTCAAAAATCAAGGCAGTACTGGAGATGAAGCCGCCAGTGTCTGAAAAGGGAGTGCGGAGCTTTCTGGGAAAGGTTCAGTTGATCAGCAAACTCATCGCCAAGTTGACCTTAACTTACGAGCCGATGTTTCATTTACTCAAGAAGAACACGCCATTCATATGGTCCGACAAATGTCAAGCAACTTTCGAGTCTATCCAGAACTACCTGCAAAATCCTCTGGTTCTGATGCCGCCTGTGCCAGGGACGCCTTTGATACTTTATCTGTCTGTGAATCCTTCATCTATGGGATGCTTGTTAGCTCAGGAAGGAAATAAGGGTGTCGAAAAGGCTATTTACTACCTGAGTAAGAAGATGGTAGGGTGTGAGGAACGCTACACCGCTCTTGAAAAGACGTGTTGGGCTCTTGTCTGGGCTTCCAAGAAGTTGAGACACTACATGCTGGCTTATCCAGTGAAGCTGATTTCTCAAATGGATCCTCTCAAGTATCTATTTGAGAAGCCAGCGCTAACTGGTAAGTTAGCACGTTGGTTGCTCTTGCTGGAAGAATTCGATCTCGAGTATGTTACAAGGAAGTCCGTCAAGGGACGCGCGGTGGCAGAATTCTTGGCTGATCATCCTGTCGATGGGCGGGAAGATACAGACTTTGTATTTCCAGATGAAGAGGTACTAACAGTAGTTGACGATGTGTGGACTCTCTACTTCGTTGGGGCAGCCAATCAAAAAGGATATGGAATTGGCGTTTTGTTGATAACACCTGACGGCTCCCATATTCCGCTTGCTTTCAAACTCAATTTCGATGTCACTAATAACCAAGCGGAATACGAGGCTTGCATTGTTGGCATGGAAGCTGCTTTGACGCTCGGTGTTGAAAAGCTCGAAGTTATCGGTGATTCTAATCTCGTTGTATTTCAAGCCAATGGGGACTGGAAGGTTCGTGAGGAAAAATTGAAGCCTTATCATCAGGACTTGGAAGATCTTATTCCTCGTTTTAATAAGGTAACTTTTACTCACATTCCTCGCTTGAAAAATCAATTTGCGAATGCCTTGGCAACTCTGGCTTCCATGGTTGAACTTTCGTTGGGCGTTAAGCTTCGTCCTATCTTGATTGAACAGCGGGACTGCCCTGCTTATCAGTACGTTAGCACTGTCGATGATATCAATGATGGCATGCCCTAGTACCATGATATATGGAACTTCGTTGAAATAGGTGAATATCCGGCTGAGGCCTCTAAGAAGGATCAACTTGCACTGCGACGGTTAGCAGCCCAGTACATCATTTGCGGAGGGAAGCTTTACAGGAGATCCCATTGTGGGATGCACAAACTCTGTGTCAGTGGTGCTGAAGCCACCAAATACTCGAGGACATTCATGAAGGAGTCTGCGGTCCCCACATGAGTGGTGTCATGCTTTCTAGAACGATCTTACGGCAGGGTTACTTTTGGTCTACTATGGAATCACAGTGTGTGGATTATGTTCGTCGCTGTCATAGGTGCCAGATTCATGCCAATCTTATGCACATTCCTGTAGGGGGAAAAATCCAGACAATGCCTAAGAAGGCATTGTGAGATGACATCCTCACGTGCTTCTTCGTCGGAACCCTAATATGCTGACTGAACCCTAGCCTGCAAAACAGACAGGAATGAGCGCACCTTTGCCTCTCGTGGCAAAGGCCCTCCGATGCCTAAATTAGTATCACGTACTAGCAAGAAACCCTAATTATCAGAAAGAAACTGCAATATGAATACCGAATATTGCGTACCTTTTTCTCTATGTTCACCTCGTATTTATAGATTTATAGCGGATTGCCCTCCAAGCGTCTTTATTGCCCTAGGTTTCCTATCTCGTATAGGAAACCCCGTATCCCTTGGATTCTCATTCCTTAAATCGCTTGTTTCCTTTTAAACCATTTAGAAACCTTTCTCACGATGGACCGTGGATTCCATTCCCGTTGGGTATCTCATCCAGATTCTGCTTCCTTACTGAGTATTACCATTTCTGGACCCTTCTAGAGCGCCCTCCAGAATGCTGCTACTGTTCGGCGTCCTTATTGCCGAACAGCCTACCTAGACCAGTGACTTCACTTGTCACTTACCTGGTCCAGTAAATTCTTACTGTGCATCGGAGCACACCCTGTTCGGGTGACTCGGTCCAAAGACCTTTCATGTCTCTGGTCCTTATCGCCGAACAGATCTTCCGACCCTTGTGACCCCTTCTGTTACTGGTCTTTAACCACTGTCCGACGACACCCTCTATTCAACGGCTCACGGGATTCCAGAACATCACATGTTCAGTTGCTACTTGCGTCTGTTCGGGATTACCTCCCTACAATTGCTCCCCAGTTTTGCCCTTATACCACTGCTCGGGGATATAGGGTGAAACTTAAACCATCATTTAAATATCCTGGTCTTGATAGGGTACAATCATTCATGTCTTTTGAAGTCTTATTTTTGGCAGCTTCAGTCATCATCTCCTCGAAGTAATGGCTCCACGTGGTGTATATCGTACGCTTTTCATTAATTTGAACTGATGTTTTTAGACTGACTACGTCAGTCCCTCACCTGTTCGACCCTTTCACCCCGTTACTTTTAATGTAACGCCATGAGTCGAAGACGTTTCGTCTCCGTTTTCTGCTTCTAAAACCCCAAAAGGGGGGGTTCTTTTGGGTTTTTGCTTTAAAATTCAGATCGACTTCTCTCTCTCAAAACGCAGGCGAAGAATATCCTTCTCCCCTCTGCCATCGCCGCCGTCTGTAGTTCGATTCTCATTCCTGCAACCGTCATATCTACGTCGTAAGATCTCCATTTCTTTCTTCTTTTTTGTGTTTTCTGTTCTGAGATCTCGTTCTCAGACTCTGTCAAGCTCTAGGGTTCTTTTGCCACTCGTACCCTTTTTCTGTCTTGTTCAAAGCTTCTTTGAGTCTTTCCATGGCGGACGAAGGGGATAACGGACCCAAACCAGGCAGATTCAGGAAGCTTTGCGAAACTCCCGCTGCAATGGCAGCTTTTAGGATGACTTACAACATCCCAGATAATGTAGTACTTGAACTGGCCCCTTTAGGCGCAGATAGGAATGCATGTACTTGGGAACGTACTTGCATCCCTATTGTTGCCATCGTCGAAGGCGGAGTTCGTTTTCCCCTCGACCCATTCCTTCGTCGTGTGCTAAATTGGTATCGTCTTAATCCCATGCAAGTATCCACCAATTTTTTCAGATTGGTGATGGGTATTGTAGCCCTGAATAGAACCTTAGGGACCCAAATAGGCATCTGGGACCTTCAATGGTGGTACAGCATTGTGCTGAACCCTGAATACAACACCTATTACTTCAAAGTGAGGAAAGCAGAAAAGCGCCTCGTGCTTAACCTGCCTGACTCCGCCCGTGATCACGAGATGGACTTCCTCTACGTTACTAGAGCTTTTGAGCCAATAGGAGAGGATGGCCAAGTGGTGGGCTCTCACTGCCGTCATGCTTGGGGCTACCCACGTATGCTCCTTATTTTGATTTGCGATACCCTCTTACTGCTTTCTCATAGATTATTTTGCATTTTTGACCCCTCCTTACTCTCATCTTTGCAGCGGACAACGCTAACAAGCGTCCATGTCTTGAACCCAGCTACGTCCGAACAGAGGAAATAAACAGAATCCTGAGGTACAAGGGGGAGCGTGGGACTCGTACTTATGGTCGTGGTCGTAATGCCGAAGTATTGCTAGGCTACGACCCTTCATACAGGGGAGTCATTGACCGAAGACTTGCCCATCCCAGCACCAGCACTGCCTCCACATCCTCTGTCCCTCAACCAAGAAGCCAAAGATCCAACTCTGGGGTGAATGTTGCTGGGCAAGCCGGAGAAATTGCTCTTCTTGACGGCATCCCTCTTACTCGCGTGGTTGCGAGAAGATCTATTCGTCGTCAAACCTCTTCTCAACATCAGCCCGAGCAGCCAGCTCCGAATCGTGACACCAGCCAGTCGTCTTCTTCTGGTTATTCTCCATCACCTCCACATTCAGGTAACATGTCCCACCAACCATTGAACCTCAATTCTCTCCTCACCGTCTCTTCTCGGGGATGGGGTGCCTCCGGCAGGGTGGCATCAACTGGTCGCGCCCCCCCACCGCCTCGTCGTACTAGGGGGGCTTCAACACGATCTTCCTCTTCCCCTAGGGAACGCGACAGTTCCCTTGAGGCCCTAGATGCTCATCGGGACAAACGTCCCAGAAATCAAGAAGTTAGGAACTCTGCTTCCCAGGCTGTGGTGCCAAACTTGGAGAATCCATCCCCGAACACTCAAATAACTCACGAGGTCTGGGCCCCTCAATTTATAAGAGGTGACCGTCCAGTCAACGTTAGGGACAGCGCCAGTTCCTCTGAGACCGCCCTGGCTCTCGCACAAGGTTTGCTGCTACCGGTTGATATGCAAAACGAAGCATCTTCCCCTGGGGACCGGCTTGTTTCAACCGGCCTTGTAAGTGGGATAAAGGTAATACATTCGTCTTTTTAAGCTTCAGCCTCTCTTTGTGATAGTTTAGGCTTTGATTATTTATTTAAAATGCCCTTCGATGCTTTTCCCAGTTTATCCAGAAGATGATGGTGTTAGGTGAGAAGTACCAGGAAGCAGAACGCGAGAGGATCAAACTGCTGAACGACAACACCAGGCAGCTTCGATCTATTGCTCGATTGGAGAGTGAGAGGAACAACGCGAAATCAGACTATGAAGAAGCGAGAGACAAACTCGTGACTACCGAGGACAGCCCTAATTAGGTTCTGGCTGAGATCGATAGTTCAAAGAAGGTTGCTTTCGAGGATGGTTACAAGAAGGGCTTTGATGCTGCCACAGCAAGCTATGTGGAGCAGATGCCGGGCATTCAGGACCAGATATGGGCTGCTGGCTAGGAGGCTTGCCTGACTAAGATTGGCGCTGCAGATGACTGCCCTCTATGGGTAGAGAATGACTTGCCAAGCACCCGTGCAGCAGCCGCTCAGGATAAAATGGAACAGGAAGAGGATGAGGTTGAGCATCAAATCGACAACTTCGTGGATACCAATGCAGACATGCAGGCGGAGAACCAAGAAGTTCCAATTGAACAAGCTGCCCAGGAATCCTTAACCGCACCTGTCAATTTGGGAGAAGATGCTGCCGTTACTGAGCCCGGCGCTGGAGCTAACACCGAGGTTCCTGACAGTTCTCCTCCGGAGATCCAAAATCTGGATTGACATGGTAAGTCCCCCTTCTCTTAGAAACAACAGTATTGCTGGTCCTGCGTGACCGTGACTATCCTGGCCCTGCGTGGCCCCTAGCTTTAACTTAAACGTTTTTTGATAACAGTTTTTCGCCCTTCGTGGCGTGATACTTTAACCTTGGTGGCCATTTCATGGCCTGTTGGATTTGCTCGGCCCTTTGTGGCCACATACATGTTTGTTTTGCATATGTTCGGATGCATGCAGTTATTTCATGTTTTGAGTAGGTTTTCCTAAGTTTTTCGTACTTCTTTTTGATAAGTTTGGTCAAATTGCTCATGTTTTCGTGTTTCTATGTACCCAAGTGTTTCGGACTGGGTATTTCTTCAATCTGTGCATTTTCCCGTATGCAGTTCGCACAAGTGTTTCATACTTTGTGGAATTAAATACAAGTGTTTCATACCTGTAAAGTACAAGTGTTTCGTACTTGTAAAGTATAAGTATTTCGTACTTGTTTAGTACAAGTGTTTCGTACTTGTTTACTCAAATACAAGTGTTTCATACTTGTAAAAATATAAGTGTTTCGTACTTGTTTGGGTCCCTACTTGTTTACTCAAATACAAGTGTTTCATAAGTATCACGAACTGAAATGTTTCTAAGTATTTCGTACTTATTGAAACTTCACGTATTAAAAACCTGTCCCCTACTCCCCAATAGGAATGAAGGAATGCAAAGCCTTTATTCGTATTTAAAAAAAGTAACGGAAACACAAGTATCAAAATTTTCGCAAAAATTGATAGAGTGAAAAGGAACGATTTAATTCATAATCATGGAAACTCAAAGGGTCGTTACGCGTACTCCATGCAACTGAAAAGGAAACACAAGGGAAAATTATTCATAATTCCCGCACAATCACATAATCCTATAACAGAATAGAAAGTAAACTGAAGTCTTTTAAACAAAGAACTTCCTCAAGTTGTGGATATTCCAGGGCCGTGGCACTGGGTTCCCGTCTAAATCTGCCAGGCGATAGGCCCCGATACCCACAATTTCAGTGACTCGATATGGGCCTTCCCAATTAGCACCTAACTTGCCCTCGTTGGCAACCTTGGTATTGCCGAGCACTTTGTGGAGCACAAGGTCTCCAACACCAAACTCTCATGGGTGGACATGTTTGTTGTAGTTTTTCATCAACTGTTCCTGATACGAGGCCAAATGCACCAGGGCTCTTTCTCTCCTTTCCTCGGCAAGGTCGAGCTTAATTTCAAGAGCCCTGTCATTTCCCCACTTTTGACCAAAGCAGTTCTGTTGGTAGGAAGGCCAACTTCCAATGGAATGACCTCTGCTCCATAAGCCAAAGAATAGGGTCTCTCCCGTAGACCTCCTAGGCGTTGTTCGTGCGCCACAAGATCAAGTGGCAACTCATCAGGCCACTTGCCCTTTGCTTTATCCAGCCTCTTCTTGATCCCATCTAGAATGGTTTTATTGGATGCCTCTGCTTGCCCATTACTCTGAGGGTAAGCAGGGGTTGAATAATAATTTCTTATTCCATCTTGGGCACAAAAAGCTTTAAACTTCTTCTGGAACTGAGAACCATTATCTGTAATTAATGAGTATGGGACCCCAAAACGAGTAATATTACTCTTCCAGACAAACCTTTCTATCATAGGTTTAGTAATCTTAGCCAAAGGTTCAGCTTCAATCCACTTCATGAAGTAATCTGTTGCTACCAAAAGGAATTTTCGGTTCCCTGTAGCCTTATGGAGCGGACCCACGATGTCCATCCCCCACTGAGCAAAAGGCCAGGGGCTAGTCAAGGGCACCAGATCTTTGGCCGGCGTCCGGATCATTGGTGAGAACTTCTGACACTTCTCACAGATTTTCACGTAAACCTTTGCATCCTCTTGCATATGCGGCCACCAGTATCCATGGGTGATTGCTCAATGGGCTATGGACCTACCCCCTGCATGGCTTCCACATGTCCCTTCATGAATCTCCTGGAGAAATTTCTGCACCATCTCGGGATGCACACAAAGCAGGTATGGCCCAGTAAAGGACTTTCTGTATAACTTCCCTTCTGGAGACAACCAAAACCTTGTTGATTTGGTTTTAATCTTGTGGGCTTCCTTTTTGTCGGAAGGAAGAGTCTCATCTCGTAGAAACCCTATGATTGGATCCATCCAACTTGGTCCCTGGTTCACGTTTAGGACCAATTCTATACTTTTCCCAATGCTCAGTTCATTGAGGTAGTCGACTGCTACCTTCCTTGTAAACTCAGTTGGTACAGCAGCAGCTAGCCAGGCTAGGGAATCTGCATGGGAATTCTATCCGGAACTTATCTGTTCGATGTATACTTTCTCGAAGGTATCAATCAAACCTTTGGCTGCCTCTACGTAGGCCGCCATCTTTTCACTTCGGGCTGCATATTCCCCGGACAGTTGACATACCACCAACTGAGAGTCACAGTAGACCCTGACTATCTTTGCCTTCAAAGTCTTTGCGCTTTTATGGCCAATCAGAAGCGCTTCGTACTCCACCACATTATTTGACGCACTGAATCCCAGCCGAACAGAGAGTTCTATCATAACTCCCTGGGGAGGGAACAGGACAATGCCAGCTCCGGAACCGGAGTTACATGCTGAGCCGTCAACAAACAACTTCCATTCCGTGGCATTCTGTTCGGTAAGTGCCACATCTTTCTTGGTTGATGGCCTCGCTGGCTGCTCCTTTCTCATAGGAGGCTGGGGGGCTATCGCGGGAGAAAACTCCGCGACAAAATCAGCCAACACTTGGCCTTTGATTGCGGTGCGCGGCTGATAATGAATATCGTACTGGCTTAACTCGACAGACCAGGTGGAGATTCTTCCCGAAAAGTCTGCCTTTCGTAGCAGGGACTTTAGTGGATACTCGGTGTAAACTACTACCTTGTGGCTTTGGAAGTAGTGCGGTAACTTCCTTGTGGCTATTCTCAAAGCAAGAACCAATTTTTCAAGGGGTAGATATCTCGTTTCTGCGTCTAAAAGTGTTTTACTCACATAATAAACTAGGATTTGTTCGGATCCCTTGTTTCTCATCAGAACCGCACTTACAGCATGCTCAGAAACCGCCAGGTACAAAACCAAGGTCTCGCTTGGTTCCGGGGTTGATAGGAGTGGGGCAGAAGCCAGGTATTTCTTCAAGTCCTGGAAAGCTTGCTCACATTCTGCTCCCCATTCAAATCCTGTTCTCTTTTTCAACAATCGAAAGAAGGGTCTGCACTTGTCACTCGACCGGCTGATGAATCTGTTGAGGGCTGCGGCCATTCCAGTCAGCCTCTGGACTTCTTTCGTTGTCTTGGGACTCTGGAGCCCTTGCAAGGCAGCTACCTGGTCTGGGTTCGCTTCAATCCCCCTTATGGTTACAAGATGGCCCAAGAACTTTCCAGAGCCGACTCCGAACGCACACTTCGAGGCGTTGAGTTTTAACTTGTACTTCCGCAGGATTCCGAAAGTTTCTCTCAAATCTTCTATATGCCCTTGCTTGGTTTTACTCTTTACGACCATGTCATCTATGTAAACTTCCATACTCTTTCCAAGCAATCCTTTGAACATAAAGGTGGCCAGTCTCTGGTAAGTCGCCCCTGCATTTCTCTACCCAAAAGGCATTACAGTGTAGCAGTATAATCCTCGCGGTGTAATAAAGGAAGTTTTCTCTTGATCAGGCCCAAACATGGCGATTTGGTGATATCCTCGATACGCATCCAGGAAACTCATCCGTTCGTACCCTGTGGTTGCGTCAACTAATTGATCGATCCTGGGAAGAGGGAAGCTATCCTTTGGGCACGCTTTATTCAAGTTTGTAAAATCCACGCAGACATGCCATTTCCCATTCTTCTTCTTCACTACGACAGTGTTGGACAGCCATTCCGGGTAATAAACTTCTCGTATGGCCTTGGCTTCCAGCAAACGATCCACCTCTTCGTTAACAGCATCAACATGCTGCACTGCTGCCCTTCTCTTTTTCTGAATCATGGGCTTATGCTGGGGGTCTACATTTAAGTGGTGGCAGATTTCATCTGCATCCACTCCGGGCATCTCCTCTGGTACCCATGCAAAAACATTGACATGTTCTTTTAGGAAATCCACCAATTCGGCTTCCTCTGCTTCTGTCAGTGACTCTCCAATCAAAAAATACCTCTCCAGATCAATCTCGTTGATCTGTATTTTCTTCAGGCCTTCCACCACTTTTTTCGCCGGATTCCTGCCGACGTCTTCGATGGTCGGTTGATCAGGTATTTCCACTGTATGGACGTTATGGGCCTTTGGCATTTTTTTGATGATAGAGATCAAGCATTGCTGTGCCGCCTTTTGGTTACCCCTGATCTGTTCAATTCCAGTAGACCCTGGGAATTTCACCATCTGGTGGTAAGTAGAAGAAACAGCTCTCATTTTGTGTAACCATGTTCTCCCTATAATCGCGTTATAGGAGGACGGGACGTCTACAACCAGAAAGTTAGTTCTCAGGACTATTGAACCTGCACGGATAGGGAGGGTTATCTTCCCTAGGGGCCAAACTGCCCCTGCTCCAAATACCACCAAGGGTGTCTGTGACTGCTCCAAATCTGCTTGAGCCAAACCCATCCTTTTGAATGCTTCGTAGTACAATATCTCTATACAGCTTCCTGAGTCTACTAGGATCCTCTCCATATCATATTCCCCAATTCGTAGGGTTATGACCAAGGCATCGTTGTGGGGGAGCTGTACTTCCTTCAAGTCCTCATCCGAGAAAACTAAGCCTTCATTGCCTACGTCGTTCTCCCGTCCCCTCTTTCTTCCCAACCTCATGACATGTTGGTCGTGCTTGATTTGTCTCTGGAGCAACCTTACCTCATTTCTCGTATAAGGTGTGGCCAGCCCATGTATCACGTGGATCACCCCTTTAGGATTTCGTTTGTAATCCAGCTCCATTGCCTTCCCTTTATCCTTGGGATCCTCCTCAATGAATTCTTTGAGGTAGCCTCAAGAGACTAGATCGTCAAGGTGCCTTTTAAACATCTCGCAATCCTCAGTCATGTGACCCCAGTCTTTATGGTAACTGCAATGCTGATTCGTAGCACGTTTCGCATCCTTATCTCCTCCTAGAGGTTGGGGCCACTTGAAATAAGGCTGATTCTTAATTCGGTAAACAATCCTGTATATGGGCTCCTTCCAAACTGTAGTAATTGAAAAGAACGACTTTGGGTCTGGGGGTGGCCTTTCTCCGTTCGGCTCTCTCTTAGCCTGCCCGTACTCCTTTCTTTCCTTGTATGTCTTAGGTTCTGACTTATCCGCCTTCTTGGCATGGCCCTTCGACTGCTCGGTACCGAGCCTGCCATCTTCTCGTAGTATGTCATCCTCGTTCCTGGCATGCTGCTCAATTCGTTCCATTAATTGTGCCAGCGTGCTCACCAGACTCATATTCAGGGACTTTCTTAGCTCTCCCCAAACAGGCAGCCTAGTTTTGAACGTTGCTATAGCATACTCTCTCAATTTCGTTGAAGGTCTCCCAATACTTTTTAGCGTAGTCTCTGATCGGCTCGTTCTCTCCTTGTTTCATGATTGAGAGGCTCTCGAAAGTCTTAGGTGGTTTTCTGCTCGTTAGGAACCGAGCAGTGAATTCTTCGACCAACTGCCTCCATCCTCGTATGGTGTTCGGCTCCAATTTATGGAACCAAGATAAGGCCACCTTCCCTAGACTAGACGGGAACATCTTGCACATGATAGCGTCATCGCCGTCATGCATGAACATTGCCTGTTGGTAATGCCGTATGTGTGCCACTGGGTCAGCACTAGTTTCATATGGGACGAACGTCCCGTGCTTCACCCTGCTTGGCAACCTTGTCTCCTTCAATTTCTTCACAAAAGGAGAAGAGGCTATGTTGCTAAGAGCCTTCCGTGCTGCTTCTCGTGCAGACATGGTTGCCTCTTCTTACCCCTTCGCGATCTTAGCAGCATGCCTCTCCCAATCGGAGTCAGGTCTCTCGTCCCTGTCCCTGTGATGCTTCCTGGTCCCTCCTTCCCCTGGGGTGGAACTTCTGCTCTTGCTTCTCCTTTTTCGTGAAGAAGCCCTTGGCCGTTTCGGAGTGAGGCTCCTGCTCCTTTTTCTTCGTGAAGAGGCTTTCTTATACTCCGCCATCACCAAACCTCCTCCTTTGGATCTTCTTCGTGAAAGTCCGGAATTTTCCGATGGTCTCGTATCCGTTCCAGTTGCTGGATTTCGTATTCTCGCCTCTTAATCAGACGAGCGTACTCCTGTATCTCCTGTCTCTTCTGGTCCAGGATATCCTTATTGCTGCACACACTTTTCGAATGTACCACCGATTCTATCCCACGGTGGGACTTGCTCCTTCTCGTGGATTCCGTGGCCGTCCCACCGTCCTTGTTCTTCGAATCATCTTGAAGAGTTATGGGACGATCTTTGCTCATTATCCTCTTGCTATGGCCACCAGCATGCTTTTTCGGAGCGCCTGGAGGGGATTCGCCTCGTTCCCCACCGGCCTGGTTCTTCTCTGCAAGCGGTGTAACTGGGTCTACTTCCACCATGGTCGTTTTTCAAATGGAACTCAATCGTTTCCCACAGACGGCGCCAATTGTAGGGGGAAAAATCCAGACAATGCCTAAGAAGGCACTGTGAGATGACAGCCTCACGTGCTTCTTCGCCGGAACCCTAATATGCTGACTGAACCCTAGCCTGCAAAACAGACAGGAATGAGCGCACCTTTGCCTCTCGTGGCAAAGGCCCTCCGATGCCTAAATTAGTATCACGTACCAGCAAGAAACCCTAATTATCAGAAAGAAACTACAATATGAATACCGAATATTGCGTACCTTTTTCTCTATGTTCACCTCGTATTTATAGATTTATAGCGGCTTGCCGTCCAAGCATCTTTGTTGCCCTAGGTTTCCTATCTCGTATAGGAAACCCCGTATCCCTTGGATTCTCATTCCTTAAATCGTTTGTTTCCTTTTAGACCATTTAGGAACCTTTCTCATGATGGACCGTGGATTCCATTCCCGTTGGGTATCTCGTCCAGATTCTGCTTCCTTACTGAGTATTACCATTTTTGGACCCTTCTAGAGTGCCCTCCAGAATGCTGCTACTGTTCGGCGTTCTTATTGCCGAACAGCCTACCTAGACCAGTGACTTCACTTGTCACTTACCTAGTCCAGTAACTTCTTACTGTGCATCGGAGCACACCCCTGTTCGGGTGACTCGGTCCAAAGACCTTTCATGTCTCTGGTCCTTATCGCCGAACAGATCTTCCGACCCTTGTGACCCTTCTGTTACTGGTCTTTAACCACTGTCCGGCAGCACCCTCTATTCAACGGCTCACGGGATTCCCGAACATCACATGTTCAGTTGTTACTTGCGTCTGTTCGGGATTACCTCCCTACAGTTCCCCCCTCCAAGATGTTCGGCATGACTTCACCTTGGCCCTTTACTGTGTGGGGTATTGATGTCATCGGCATGATCAGGCCTTCAACTTCAAATGGTCACCGTTTCATCTTGGTCGCGATAGACTATTTTACCAAGTGGGTGGAGGCCGAATCTTATAAAACCCTAACTGCTATTCAGGTGGCTCAATTCATCAGGAAGAACATTATCTATCGATACGGTGTTCCGCAGGCATTCGTCTCTGATAATGGGTCTCACTTCAAAGGTAGGGTTTTGGAGCTCTTCGAGGAGTTCAAGACTGAGATACACCATTCAACGGTCTATCGCCCGCAAGCCAATGGGGCAGTTGAGGCCGCCAACAAGAACATTGAAACAATCATCAAGAAGTCTGCAGAGTCCGCCAGGGACTGGCATGAGCAGCTACCTCTGGCTCTTTGAGGGTATCGAACGTCAATTCAAATATTAACGGGGGCAACTCCCTACTCTCTGGTTTATGAAATGGAAGCGGTACTCCCTATTGAGCTTGAGGTGCCATCTTTAAGAGTCAAGACATAATGTGGACTCACAGAATCCGAGTGTCTCAGTGGGAGGTTCGTTGAACTCATGCTCTTTGATGAGAGGAGGCTCCGTGCCTTGTATCATGTTCAGGGGTATCAACGTCGGATTGCTTGGGCTTTCAACAAGAAGGTGAAGTCTCGCAACTTAGTTGAGGGGGATATGGATACAAAGGAAATCCGGGCTCCCATCTTTGATCTCTGTGGTAAATTCCGTCCGAAGTGCTCAGGGCCTTACCTCATCAAGACTATCCTCTCCGGTGGAGCAGTTCAACTTATGGATCTGGATGGCAACGAGTTCAACACTCTAGTCAACCTGGATCAACTCAAACGTTACTATCCCTAAGAGAGGCTCGCTGGGCCGAAAACCACAAGGGTGGGCGGTTCCAGGCAAAAATTAAAGCATGCTTGCTAGACCGAAAACCTAAGGAGACGGCTAGGTAAAAATAAATAGGCAAAAATCAAGAGCTCACTAGGCCGAAAACCCGAATGGCGGTCCTAGGTAAAAATTAGAGCGTAAAAGGAGAGCCAAAATACACGAGCAAACCTTAGCCTGAACTACGTTTTGACCTGATTCCTTGAAAAGGATATGTAGGCAATCTCTCAGTGAGATTCGGTCATAATCCATCAACTTGATCCAGGGTTCCTCACTCCGAAGGGTGTTTTCAGTATGCAGCGCGGTGTTCAACACTTGAGCAAAAGGGGAAAATTCTTAATCTTTGAATTTTATTTCAAAACTACTACTTCTATTACACAGGCTGAGCGGTCTTTCAAAACAGTTAAAGCATAAAAACAGAATAAAATGCCAGAGGCCGTCACAGGCTCACAGTTTATTCTAGATCATCAAGGTCGCGTCAGGAGTCAGTCCTGTAAGTGCAGGAAAATGAAAAGAGCCTTTGAACAACACGAAGTAGTAACGGCTACCTTAGTCTCCTCGCCGGAACCCTAACATGCCTCCGGAATGGATCCTGTAAAACAAACAAAGGGTGAGCACGCCTTTGCCTCTCATGGCAGAGGCCCTCCGATGCCAAAGTTAGTATCTCGTACTAGTTGTAAACCCTAATTTTCAGTAGGTATAAAGCGAATAGCCAAGAATTGTGTACCGTTACCTCTAGGTTTACCTCATATTTATAGGTTCACGCCTGCTTGCTGCTCAAGCTACCTTGTTGCCCTAAATTTCCTTTCTCGTATTGGAAACCCAGAACATCATGGATTCTCATTCCCTTTACTGTATATTACCTTACAAACCTTTTAGGAATCACTTCCTTAACTGGCTGTACATCCCATTCCCGTTGGGTACCTATTCCAGATCTTGTTTCCTTACTGAGTGTTACCACTTCTGGATCCCTCTAGAGCGTCTCCTATTGTCTCCTCCAGAGTGCTGCTCCTGTTCGGTCTTCTCGTTGCCGAACAGACTTCTTGGTCCAATGACTTCTCATGTCACTGGACCGTTTACCAGGCGTCTGGTCCAACAGCTCCTCTTGCTCTTTAGTCCATACTCCTGCTCGGGTATCTTGGACTTGGGATATAAGTCTCTGGTCCTTATCGCCGTTAACCGTATTGCACGGCGGCTACTCTAATTATATTTATTCTGGGCCCCACGTACCACGTGTTCGGGCCTCTTTTCTACCTGTTCGGAATTACCTCCCTACAATGGCTCCCCAGCTTTACTCGTTATTTTCTCTTAAAATGACGAGCAAAGCTTTTTGGCACCGAGCAAGGTTTTCGTCCTTTGCTCCTGCACCTCGTCTCTCGTACTTGGTGCAAACTTCATCATTACTAGTCCAAGCCAAACGTCTCATTGTTTGGGCTGGGCAGGCTTTTCCAGCTCATATCTTTACACGTGGCACTCATTGTACTGCTCGCATTAAATGCGAGCAGACATTTCGGGGAACGGAATGCCCAAACGGCGTCTGGGGTGACGTTTCTCATACGCCACCTCATCTGTTAGGGTATATTTGGGTTTTTCTCCTAATTCAAAATCACTTTCTCTTTCTTAGTTCCGTTTGTAGAAAGAACGCCAGAGTATTCCCGCCATTGAAGTTCTGTTCACCACCTCAAGGCCTCCTTCCTCTCCGATTTAGGGTTCTCGTCCACTACTTCGTAAGTCTTTATTTCCCCCTTTCTCTCCATTTCTCTCTTAGGTCCAGGGTTATCTCAATCGATTTAGGGTTTCCATCTTCCACCCAAATAGCCCATACCCACGTTCTTCGTCATGGGTAGGTTTCTTAGGCACTGTGACATGCACCCCTCAAACGATGACCAATTTCAGATCTCGTTATGAGATTCTAGACAACGTGGCCACTGCACTGGCCCCTGAGAACGCGATCCGCAAGTGTTTTGATAATGACACCCTACACATCCCTGTCGTCGCCGTCGTCGAGGGCGGCGTTTGGTTTCCTTTGGCACCATTACTCCGACAGGTGCTGGCCTACTACAGATTATCCCCTATGCAAGTTTCTGCTAAATTCTTTAGGGTGGTCATGGGTATTAATACCCTTAATCAAATGCTAGGCACATCCCTGGGCCTGCATGACATTCACCATTTATACAGCATCTCACGGACCAAAGATGCTTTGACCTACTATCTCAAAAGTAGGGATTCCAGAAAAAGGCTTGTGCTCGAACTGCCTGACTCTGCCCGAGGAGACGACGACGACTTCCTCATCGTCACAGGGAATTTCGAGCCCAGAGACGAGGATGGGAGAGTCATCAGCTCTCACACACCCCACAGATTTAGCACTCCACGTTAGTTCTTTTTCTCGTAGAACTCTTTTACTGAGCAATATTTCGTATCGCATTTTTTATTCGTTCACTTTTCTGACTGATTGCTTCCTTTTGGCAGCCACAAACGTCAACCAGGGGTACAATATCATTACCCCTCAGGTGCACGTAGCTGATATCAACCGTGCTCTTGCCTTCAACGGGCAAGGCACATACCTTGCAGGCCGAGCAAGGGCAACACAAATTCTTTTGAGCTACAGGGCATCGTATGGGGGGTTCATTGACCGTCAAATCCGAGCAGCCGATGACCCTGTCATCCCAGGTCCTCCCGATCAACAAGAGGAAAGGCGTTCTCGGACCCCTCCGCTCCCCAACGAACCCATTGAACTTGCCGAAGAAGCCTCGACATCTTCAAGCGGTTATTCTCCATCTCCCCCTCCTCAAGAAATGGACCAGCCAATCAATCTCAGCAACCTCCTCACTATCCTAGGGGCTGGCCGTGGAAGAGGCCGTGGCTCATCTCGTGGCCGCGGATGCTCTCAAAGCCCGGCGCCGTCTCATGGCCGCCGTGGATCCACCCAGCCAGACGTTCCTCCAGCCTTTTCTCCTGAGGAGATCGAGGCCAGTCACAGGGACAAGCGTCAACAGCTGGAAACGTCTGCGAGCGAACAGCCTCCATCCCAACTCTCTACACCCCCAACCCCCATCTGGGCTCCTTAATTTACACACGGCGGGCGGCCAGTCACTGTCCGCGACGGTGTCGAGTCCGAGGGGACAGCTCTTGCCCTTTCTCAGGCATTCATGCTCCCTGGGGATATGCAAAAGGTGATCGCCAGCTCCCTGGACAACCTCCTCGGCTCGTTCATGAGCCACAGTGCTAAGGTAAGGCTGTCATGCTTTTAATGAAAACGTAAATCATGCATCTTCATCTTTGCCTAATGCAACTTTTTTCTTTATCTCTGTGGGCTACCACAGCCCCGGGTGGATCGGGGCGGCCCGAAAGACGCCAAGTTTTTTGGACTCGAAAAATTTTGAAGAGTCGCCACCCGGATTTGAGGTTTGCCACCCGAGAAACCGTTTTATTTGAAAAATGATTGATTGAATTTGAAAACCAGAGATTTGTAAAAGGGTCCGGAAGCCATGTTACGAGGGGGAAGGGTTTTACGGCACCCCCCTTGCCCGATACGAGATCGGTCTCTACTAAACATTTGTGGGATTTTTCAAAAGACTTTATTTCATTGAATCACTTAGCTATCCACAGGTATATCAAGTACAGAGGGGTGTATGCATGTGCATGTGTACAGGAAATGATGAAGATGGTGACAAAATGCAAAATAACAGAAACTGAAACCCTATCACAGAATCCACTCTCGAGCGCTCGGGAGCACTCCCGAGTGCTTGGGAGTATTACATGCCCAACCTACAAATCATGTTAGTATAACGGAATACCACAGGATACAATACTGAAAGGGTAAACTAAAATAATCTCACACATGATACAGGTTCAATAGGGGATTTATTAGACTGGAATCAGACCCCATTCTTCCAAGCCATGCATCCTTGCCCTTCTAAAAAGTGATTTAACAGTTTTAAGAGGCAAAAAGGGATGCATGCATGGACATGTAAAGGCAGTATGAGAGTAAAACTGGAAGAAGAATGGACTGGGCTTGCATGCAAACACTCTCGAGCGCTCTAAAGTGATCTCGACCGCTCGGGAGTAGTTTACACCCTAGAACTGATTTCAACCATCCAATACACCCAATGTAGTATCTTGGTAAATCAAATCTTGTACTTTTGAAATATGAAAATTTGTCTTTTTAGATCTTGATCGAAACTCTTTTGCATGTTCTTTAAATGGGAATGATCTTCTTTATTTTTGTCTAGAAAATAAGATCGTATGTAGGGTAAGAATTCCTGCAAACAAGCTGAAATAGACAAATTTCAATCGACTATAGAATTGTGCAAGGTGGGGGTAAAATCACAACATCGACCAAAGTCTGCCTCTCGCGGTCTCGTTCAACACGAGAGAAGTCAGGACTGAGATTGATTTTGTAAAAGGAAGGGAATCTAAGCCAGTTTCGGAAACGGGAAACACACGGGACGACGGAGGGTTGGCACGGAGGCTGAGGATAGATCTCAGCGCTCAAAACCACTCCCAAGCGCTTGGGAGTGGTCTCGAGCGCTCGAGACTACGGCTGGGGACCACAGTTCTTTTCATCTTCTTCGACTGATCTGGGCTTCAAACTCAAACCTGAGCACTCGAGAACCAGAGTACAGACTCTAACCCTCACGCTCGATCGTTCTCACTCTTTCTCTCAGGCAATCTCTCTCTCACTCAAACGACCTCTCTCTCTCACTCAGACAATCCCTCTCCCTCAAAATGGACCGAGCTCGAGATCTCCACAGTCCTCTAGTGGACGATTGTGTGCCA
Organism: Rhododendron molle; assembly: GCA_025413875.1. NCBI lineage: Eukaryota > Viridiplantae > Streptophyta > Magnoliopsida > Ericales > Ericaceae > Rhododendron > Rhododendron molle. The sequence goes on from CM046391.1 coordinate 44,651,942, forward strand.
GGAGGTACGAATCAAGAGGAAGAACAAGGCTTGGGGAGGAGAAGAACCAGCAATGGCCAGTGGTGGTGATGGGGAGCTGTCCAGCCGCGAAGAGGCAGCGGCGGCGATGACTACGGCGGCAATGGAGGTGGACATGTGGGCTACCACAGCCCCGGGTTTTGAATCGGGGCGGCCCGTAAAAGAAGCGCCTCTTTTTAGGATCGATTTGAAAAATGTTTTGAAGAGTCGCCACCCGGATTTGTGGTTCGCCACCCGAGAAACCGTTCTATTTGGAAAATGATCGATTTGAATTGAAAACCAGAGATTCGCTTGAGGGTTCGGAAGCCATGTTATGAAGGGGGAAGGGTTTTACGGCACCCCCCTCGCCCGACGCGGGATCGGTCTTTACTAAACATTTGTGGGATTTTTCAAAAGATTTTGTTTCAGTGAACAGCTAGCATGTATTTACAGAAATAACAAATAGTGCAGTGCATGCATGTGCTTGTGAGTAGTGTGGATGGAAAATGATGAAGGAATGCAAGATGATTGTAGCTGGTAAACCCTGTCACTGATTCAACTCTCGAGCGCTCGGGAGCACTCCCGAGCGCTTGGGACTGCTGCATGTCCATCCTGCAAACTTTGTTAGTGCATCAGAATATACCAAGATACTATGCCTAATGTGCAAGGTCAGGTAATTCCAAGCGTGGTACAAGCCCAACAAAGAACTTGGCAGATTAGGATCAGCCCCCATTTTTATTAAACCATGCATCTTTGCTTTTGAGAGAAGTAGTTTTACAGTTCGAAATACAGAAGGGTCACATGCAAGGCATGCAGGAGCAGTTCAAGAGATAAAAAGGAAGGAGACTTGGGTAAGATGACATGCAGACAACTCCCGAGCGCTCCGGAGTAGACTCGAGCGCTCGGGAGTGATCCACACTCCCAGACTAATTTCAACCAACAAAAGCTCTTGCTCCCGTGTTTTGATGTGACAGATCTACATTTTTATCTAGCATGCAAAGGGTTTTTCCTTTAGATCTACTAAAGAAAATGTCTTTGCGTTTCTTTTGTATGAAAATGAATTTTTTTTTTTTAATTTTCCTTTGAAAATCAGATCGATACATCAAAACACTTAAGAAAGCTCCTCTTGCTTGAGACCTGTCTCTATCTCCCTGCATGATAATTCAAATGCTGGGAAAAGTAAGAAGATGGGACTGGCATCACTCTCGAGCGCTCCAGAATTGTCCCGAGCGCTCGGGAGTGTTTCCAGTGCTGCATGCATGGAAAACATTCATGACCCTTTGCTCTTGCCTTGATGCTAAGGTCTTCCCGTCACACTCTCAGTATTGAGGACTGGAGTGAGCTGGGAAGCCTCCCTCAGAAGGGAAAGACAGCCCTGCTTTTGGTTAAAGTTAAGGTTGAAACTTATACCTTTTCTTTGGAACTTTGCACTTTGAAGAAGGCTTGGAGAGGAGAATGAGAGAAGAAAAGTTTGGAAGATCAAGACCTAAGAATGATCTGATCTTCCTGCATGCCTTGGTGTCTTTGAGTTTTTTGCTTGTTTTTCTCTTGAGAATCAAAATCTTTTCAAAGGAAGTGGAAAGATGGTTTCTTCTGGACAGTCAGAGGGTTTCTAGAGAGAGAGATTTTTTCTCCCACTGTGCTGAACTCCAGCCCCTTATATAGGCAAGATAGCCTAGGGTTTAAATTGAAAAAAATGTGATTTGAAATCAAATGAGATCTCAGCCCTGACCCCTCTGACTGAGATAGAGTGTATTTGGAGGCAAAGACCAGCCAAGAACGGCTGAAATGATGATTGCATGGATAGTGGAGGAGCTCCATCATCCATTGGCCAACACAAGGGTCTCGAGCGCTTGGGAGTGGTCCCGAGCGCTTGGAACATCACTCGCGAGCGCTCTAGAGTTGGTCAGATCCCAAGTTTTGAAAATGGTTTAGAGCGCTTGGGATTGATCCAGAGCGCTTGAAAATGATTTTTACCATTTTATTTCCCATTTAAAGTCCTTCAAGGAGCATCGTTCCATTGGTCTAAGGCTTATTCGATCCTATATTCATCATCGGGGAGCCTCCGGGCCACGAATCAAGGAAATTCGAATCGTCCAAATTGGGGTGTCTACAGGACAGCAGCAGTGCTGTCACACCAGCTCAGGAGAGTGTTGTCGGTGAGGGTTTAGCTGCGGTGGGTGGAACCGGTGAGGATTCAGAGGTGGTGGTGAGTGCTAGCGACGGTGTGGCGGCGGTAGGGGATGTGAGCGAGAGCGAGGCCACGCGCGCAGGGGATAGTGGCCTAGCCACGGGCAGTAAAGATACATTGGGCAGTGGGGGGGATGCTACGAGTACCAGGGGATGTGCCACGGGCACTCCTGATACTTCTACGGTAGAGGAATTGTTCACGGCCGCTGAACGGGCCAGTGGTGAGCGGAGGGAGGGGGCTGGTGATGAGGTGATGACGGCTGGTTGCGTCGTTGGGACCCCGGTACTGAGGGCGACGGTTGTGGAGCCGAGGGGAGGAGACAGCGGGATCGGTGCTTCTCACCCGGTCCCATTTACGGAGGGGGGCTTCTTGGATTCCGCGAGACCGCGGGACATTCTGGACGCATTTGGCCCCAACGCAGACGTGTTGAGGGGTGCGAGGACGTCGGAGGATCAGACCTCGGCGCTCTTGTTAGGAGCGTTGCTCAGTGGTGCGGGGGCGACGGCGGCGAATACGGGATCGCTGGATGACTTAGGGGGAGAGGAGCCGGAGGAGGATGTGGTGATTGAGGAGCGGGTTATCGCGGTCGCTGAGGCGAAGGCCTACTTGACCAGAGCGCATCCCGGGTTTGAATCGGGGACTTACGCTCCGCGATTACACTTCTTCGAGCCAACGGGGATGACTGGCTATACTCCTGCTCGAACGGATTATCCGGAGGACTTGCTTCTTCGAGACCGGGCTTCACGTATCTCTTCTGGATGGACCACGGTAAGACTTCAATGGTTTAACTCTTTGAATTAAACTTGCCTTATGAAATGTTGCACTTGTTTATTAATGCCATTTCTTTGCTCTGTTGAAACAGCGTACTAAAGATATCTACGGCCACTCTAGTTCGCTGAAGTATTTTAGGGAGTTGCCCCAGAAAGTGCGGGAGTTGGTAAAAGAGGCAGGCTTCGGGCCGTTTATTCAGCTGATGACGGTGGTGAGGGTAGACCGTGCAGTCATGACGGCACTGGCAGAGCGGTGGTGGGATACCACCAACACGTTCCACTTCCGCTTCGGGGAGATGACAGTGACACCGCTCGACTTTGCAGTGATCACCGGACTCCGGGTTGGAGGTGAACCGATTCCATACGACCCGAGCATAGACCTGGATGATGCAGCCTTGAGGTGGTTTGTCGGACGGGTCCTGCGCCATAGCGAAGGGGTGGCGGAGTACGGGCAGTTCACGAAGTACTGGGATCACGAGCCGGCGGACGACGCTGAGGTGGCCCAGATGGCCAGGGCCTATCTGCTGTACCTGTTCGGGGCTTCTCTGTTCTCGCTCAGGCGATCTCGGGTTCACTTGAGCTACTTGGCGGGCCTGGTGGATCTGAGACAGGCAGGACGATACGACTAGGGAGGTGCTGCTCTATGCACACTCTATTGCTTCCTTAGAGCTGCCTCACGCGGAGTGGGAGACACCATCGACAGATACTAGAGGGTGATTGAGGTATGACTCAATGCTACTGCTTTGAACTGCTCGATTGATTGATTGATTTGAATAATGTACTGATTTGAATTGAATTGATCTTGACAATTTGCAGCTTTGGGCTTACGAGGTCTTGGGCATGTTCCCACCTGAGAATACTTGCACGAACCCGAACTTGCTTCCACGTGGACTTGCATGGGGTAAGGAGTACAGGAGAGCGAAGGAGCGGCGAGGACAAGTGATGACCTTCCGGCGCTGGCTAGACAATATTACTAGGGTTACGGTACAAACGTCAACCTTCCTTTTCTTTTCATGCCTTCTTGAAACTAAAATTCTCGATTATTAATGCAAGAAAACTGAATGCAGGTTCACTGGGATCGCTGGGCCAGGGTGGAGGCTGACTTCCTTCCGAGGAGCCGGGAGGTGACGCGGAGCAGGGTCCTGCTGGAGTGCCCACTGGGCTGGCAGTGGTACCTGGGGGATTGGGTGACACAACAGTCACTCGGTTTTCCAGAGTTCATCGTGCCGGGGCCACTTCCTCCACGAGTGCAGCGGACTGAAACCTACACTCGGGCTGAGTTGGAGCAGTTCACGATGCCAGACACTTACTTGGAGAGGTACCTGCGGTGCACGCTCGACTATGCAGCATACCGGGATAGGTACTTGGCCACGAGCTTGGGAGTGGAGAGGGAGCTGAAGAGGTGGATAGCAGAGGCTGAGGCCAGGAGGGCCAGGGGTGAGGCTGGAGGTGAGGTTGGAGACGAGACTAGAGGTGAGATCGGAGGGCGGGGTCGCGGCGGTCGCTCTTCACGCGGTAGGGGGCGAGGTGCTAGACCTCCTGCTGGCAGGCGAGCTGCTGGCTCTCCGGGACGAGGCGAGAGTAGCACAAGGGTTCCAGAGATAGCCGAGACATCTGCTCCACCCAAGTTGCCGTCTTTGGAGTGGACGATAGGGGTGAGGGACCCTTCCGGAGCACGGGCGATGTTAGACATCCCGCGCCTTCCGCAGCCGCCCATGCGGCTTCCAGCTCAGGTATGAACACTGCCTTGCTTCTTTCCATGATTCAAATGCTTCTTGTTCATGAGCCTATTGTTTTGACCTTTGAACCATCGTGCAGGTGCCACGAGAATGGGCAGAGAAGGCTATCATGCTAATGGTAGGGATGCGTCAGTTGTTGAAGGACTGTGCGAAAGGGAGGACCCTCCAGACCAAACTTGTTCCCGAGCCTACTTTACCTGTTGATCCTCAGGTACAAAAATGCATGCATATACATTTTATTGGATTTAAAACATGTATCAAATGAATGAATGCTCATGACATGCAGGTGCAGCCACGACGCTCGATTAGGACACAGCCGCAGGGCACCACGAGCCTTCCAGCTTCCACCAGTGCTAGAGGCCAGGGTAGACAGAGGGCGTCACGATCTACGACAGATGGGAGACAGTTCGAGGTCGTTCCTAGGGCGACATCCCGGTGGAGGCCCGCTCCTGAGGAGTCAGAGGAGGAGACAGAGGAGTCGCTCGAGTCACGAGCTTTAGGGTCTACAGACTCGAGTACTGCCTCAGGCCCTTCCGACGACGACAATGCCGACAAGGTTGAGAGCTCTGAGTCCGAGGGATGCCAGCAAAAGAGGACCCGACGAAACTGAGATTTAGGTTTTTTCTTTGCTAGCTTTTCTTTTGCATGGGGCCTGCGTGCCTGCGTAGTTATAGCTTCTGGGCCTGCGTGCCTTAGTTTTGTTTGGGCCTGCGTGCCCCGGTAGATAGGATTGGGCATGTGTTTGCCCCAACTTATGTACTTCCTTCTTTACTCATTGTAAACACCGTATTAGTTTATGAAAATTTGCACATTTCTCAATTTGTTCGCACTTCCCTTAAGAATTGTATTTTATGAAATATGTTCGTCTAGACTTGAAAGAAAGCAAAGAGCACGCGAATTTCAACCGATGCTCTCAAAGTAAGAATGCAAACTCGACATCGACACACAACCACCAATCTTTGAGTTTTCGATCGTAAACCAGTGCGTCGTATAGTCGGCAGTGAGTGTTGTGACCTGCGAGGATTGCTAGAATTACGAAAATAGCCTTGACACGAGGATTGATATACACACATACTTGAAAACGATGATTTTTGGCCGATTGGATGACGAAAACTTGAGCTAAAGTGTCGATGTGCGTTTGAATATGCCAAACAGTCACCAATGCACATTGTGACTTATACACGTCACCGAATCCAATAAAACACGCACTACATGGAATTCGACATACCCGAGGGTCAAAAACGTTGGGAATTTTGGTATTTTTCGAAGAACAAGAACGAATACACAAGAAAACATGCGACGGAAACCACTGTATCCCCTGGGAACATGTTGGGAGCCTTCTGACTTAAGCTGAAAGTATTTGTGGCATTGAACTGAGGCTGGAATGTTGAGAATCAGAAGTTGAATAAAACAGCAGCACTCCCAAGTGATCGAGAGTAGTCTCGAGCGCTTGGGACTTCACTCCCGAGCGCTCGGGACTTCTGTCATTGGCAGATCAGAGTTGCTTCCCAATGCCACTCTCCAGCTATCTCCTTGTCCTCTTCTTCTGTATGCCCCTTTTCAAAACGCCTGGTGACTCTCCTTGGACAGTTTTCCAAAGGTCAGTGGCTTCCCAAAGCAAGACTAGTGCTTTTCCAATGCTTTTTCAAGCTTTCCAAAGTTGAAACCTTGAAAATGCAAGAAAATGGTTTTGAAAAAGACAAACTTGCTGAGTTTCAAGGCTGGTGAGTGAGGAATCCCCCCCCCCCCCCCTTTCAGCCCTCTATAAATACCAAGAGTTGCTTTGGTAAGTCATTCACACCTCATTCCATCATTCTTCTTTCCAAAAGTCCCATTTCTCATGGCTTTGTTGAACCAAGCTTTGCTCCGGCCTTGGTTGGACAGCCTCGAAGGCATCGATTGGCTGAACTTCCGAGGGCATCGCCTTCATGCTTTGAAATACCTCCGCGAGATTGCGATCCATCCAGTCTTACTGCACGCGGCTGTACGCTTTTGGGATCCCAAAGTGCATGTCTTTCGCTTTGGTTCCCAAGAGCTATGCCCCACCGTTGAGGGATTCCATGCCTACCTTGGGAGTCACGACTCCACCGAGCCAATTGTTCCGATGCTTAGGGAGAGCATGAAGAACATCCTAAAAACCAAGCTGGGTGTCAGTGGGAACGTTGCCGAGTTTTTGACCCGGGGCAATGCCATCAATATCGTGCAGTTGTACAAGAGATTCAGTCCACCTGGAGACTTAACGGACTTCGAGTATCAAGGTTGCCGGATGACAGCTTGCTGTATTTGCCTCTTGGCGGCCTTCTTGCTGGTTCCGCCTGTTGGTCAGCCCAGTTCTCTATTGGTTGGAGTCGCTGCTCAGATCGAGGCTCGCAAAGACGTTGCACCCTTGGTCCTTGCTGAAACCTTGATGGGGTTAGATGCTGTCCGTGCAGGTCGCACAAGGGTTTTCGGTGGTAGCCCGCTGTTGCTGCAGGTTAGGGACCTCACTCAGCTCTCCTTTTTCTATTTCTCACATTCATTTTACCTCAACGCTCGGTTTAGGCTCTATCTGGCTTCTTACTTGTTTTCTTTTTTTTGGATAGATGTGGCTCTGCGACAAGTTGAGTTTGCTAACACCCCCGGCGAATGATTGGTGGTATCGAGCAAGCGAATGGAACCGTCATTTTCAAGTGATGTACAGCAATGAAGATGAGTGGGCTGATTTCCTTGCATCTGCAGAGGAAGATGGCATCGTTTGGCGGTGCCACTGGCTGAGACTTCCTGCTATGAGCATTAGCAACATGGGCTCGACGCACGTGCTCGTGGCTGGCTTGACAGGCTTCACTTTCTATTCACCCTTCCGCATCCTTCGTCAGTTTGGGCTTAGCCAAGAAGTGCCGCCGCAAGGATCCGAAGTGCTTCGTCTCCCTCCCTTCACCATCCCAGGCCTTCGGAGCTATGTTCGAACGTGGGAGACTCATAGGACTGATCCAAGCGACCCACTTTTCTCAATTGCTTCGATTGGCAAGTACCGAAAGTGGCTAAGGAGAGATGTGGAAGCAAGGAGGGGTTAAAAGCTTACTTTGCCAGTTTTTGAAATAAAAGTTAGGTCTCGTTTTGTGTTTTTCCTTTTTCATGCTCAGCCTGTAATAAAGAAATCATCTGAATAAAATTGACTGATTAAGGGTTTCCCCCTTTCGATTCATTAATGGCATGCGCCTTGAAAGAAAGTATTTTGACTTGTCAATTTGGATTTGATTGCCATGATTTAGGACCGAACCTCAGAGTGAGATTGCCTACGTATCCCTTAAGAAAGGGAATCAGGCCCATGCGTAGTTCGGGCTAGGGTTCGCTCGAGTATTAATACTCTCCTTTTCATGCTCTAAATTTTGCCTAGAACCGCCCTTTCGGGTTTTCGGCCTAGCGAGCTCTTTTTTGACTTTTTGCCTTAACTTTTGCCTAAGCCACCCTTTCGGGTTTTCGACCTAGCTGGCTTGCTCTAATTTTTGCCTGGGGCCGCCCGCCCTTGTGGTTTTCGGCCCAGCGAGCTCTTTCAGGGGTAATATCGCTTGAGTTGGTCCAAATTGACAAGATTCGAGAATTCGTTGTCGTCAAGATCGATGATTGAGGTTGCTCCTCCGGAAAGGATCGACTTGATGATGTATGGCCCAGCCCACTTTGGTCGGAACTTTCCTCGTAGATCAAAAATCGGTGCACGGATTTCCTTGACTACCATATCCCCCTCTTGCAAATCTCTCGACTTCACTTTCTTGTTGAATGCTTGGGCGATCCTCTGCTGATAACCCTGAATGTGGTACAACGCTCACAACCTTCTTTCATCAGACAGCATGAGTTCTTCGAACCTCCCACTGATCCATTCAGCTTCGTCTATTCCTTGTTCAGTTATGACCCTCAGCGATGGAACTTCTAGCTCGATGGGGAGAACGGCTTCCATACCGTACACCAAAGAATAGGGTGTTGCCCCCGTCGGTGTGCGGATAGACGTCCGGTATCCCCACAAAGCTAGTGGTAGTTGTTCGTGCTAATTCCTAGGGGACTCAATAGTCCTTTCGAGAATGCTCTTGATGGTCTTGTTTGCTGCTTCGACTGCCCCATTCGTTTGTGGCCGATAAGTGGTCGAATGATGCACTTGAATCTTGAACTCGTCAAAGAGCTCTAGAACCTTCCCTTTGAAATGAACACCATTATCAAATACGAAGGCTTGAGGGACTCCATACCGATAAATGATGTTTTGCCTGATGAAGTGAGCTACTTGAACTACCGTCAGAGTCTTGTACGAAGCTGCTTCGACCCACTTGGTGAAATAATCAACCACTACTAAGATAAACCTGTGACCATTAGAAACCGCGGGCGTGATCTTTCCAATGACATCAATGCCCCGGGCGGAGAATGGCCATGGCGTTGCCATTAGGTGTAATTCTGAGGGCGGGACATGGATGAGATTAGCATGAGTCTGGAACTTGTGACATCGGCGCACATACTCGATGCAATCTGTCTCCATAGTCGACCAATAGTACCCTAGTCTCAAAACCTCCTTAGCCAACATCATTCCATTCATGTGAGGCCCACAGACTCCCTCATGAACTTCTTCCATCACCGTTCTCGTATTGTCACCGTGAATACACAACTTATGAACTCCGCACGGAGATCGCCGATACAATTGCCCACCGCAGATGATGTATTGAGACGCCGGACGTTACAAGGCGATCCGATCCTTCTTGGTTGAATCTGCAGGGAACTCTCCCTTTTTGACGAAATTCCAAATGTCGTGAAACCATGGGAGTCCATCGTCAGGCTCGTCGATGTTCATGACATAGTTGTAGACATGCCTTCCTCTCTGCTCAATCATAACAGGCCTCAGCTTCACCCCGATTGGAAGTTCCAGCATGGATGCCAAAGTAGCGAGTGCGTCGGCGAAGCGATTCTTCATCCTCGGCACATGCATGAAAGTCACTTTTTGAAAACTCGGGATGAGCTCGTCGAGTTGCTAATGATACGGCTTCATCTTTTCATCCCTAACCCTCCATTCTCCATTTGCTTGTGACACAACCAAGTTGGAATCCCCCACGACTTCCAGTACCTTGACTCCAATTTCCAGTGCAGCTTCCATTCCGACAATACACGCTTCATATTTTGCTTCGTTGTTCGTGACTTCGAAGTTCAACTTGAAAGCAAGGGGAATATGCGACCCCTCAAGCGAGACTAGCAGTATGCCAATCCCAAAACCCTTCTGGTTAGCAGCTCCATCGAAGTACAACGTCCATGTTTCGCTGACAGAAGTCATTACGTCTTCGTCAGGAAATTGAAACTCTGTGTGTTCTGGCCCTTCGATCAGGCGATCTGCCAAAAACTCTGCTACTGCTCTTCCTTTCATTGACTTGCGGGTGACGTACTTGATTTCGAACTCGGCCAATAAGAGCAACCAACGTGCTAACTTACCGGTAAGTGCTGGCTTCTCGAATAGATATTTGAGAGGGTCCATCCGAGAAATCAGTATCACCGAGTAAGACAGCATGTAGTGTCTCAATTTCTTCGTGGCCCATACTAGCGCCCAGTATGTCTTCTCTAATGAAGTGTACCGCTCTTCGCTTCCCACCATCTTCTTGCTCAGGTAGTAGATTGCCCTTTCAACCCCATCTTCTCCATCTTGTGCTAGCATGCACCCCATTGACGAGGGCGTGACAGACAAGTATAGGATCAAAGGTTTTCCCGGGATGGGCGGCATTAAGATCGGCGGGTTCTGAAGGTAAGTTCGTACTGCTTCGAAGGCCTTTTGACACTTGTCATTCCACTCGAATTTCACATCTTTCTTGAGCAGACAAAACAATGGTTCACAGGTCAAAGTCAACTTGGCGATGAATCGACTGATGAATTGAATCTTACCCAAGAAACACCGGACCTCCTTCTCGGATTGAGGCGGCTCCGTCTCACGAATGGCTTTAATCCTAGAAAGATCCACCTCGATCCCCCTGGTTGTGATCATGAATTCGAGCATTTTGCCAGCGGTGACTCCGAAAGTGCACTTTTGCGGGTTGAGTCGCATCCTGTACTTCTGAATCCTTTCAAAGAACTTCCTTAATGCTGGGAGGTGGTCTTTCCTTTCCTTTCCCTTCACAATCATGTCATCGACGTATACTTCGACCTCCTTGTGAATCATGTCATGCAAAAGTGTAGTGGCACCCCTCTGATACGTAGGACCGGCGTTTTTTAATCCGAATGGCATAACTCGATAACAATACGTCCCCCACTCAGTGATGAATGTGGTATTTTCCCTGTCTTTCGGAGCTAGGAGAATCTGATTGTACCCCGAGAAGCCGTCCATGAAGGATAGTAGAGCGTGCCCTGCAGTGTTATCAACAAGTATGTCTATATGCGGTAATGGGAAATCGTCCTTAGGGCTCACTTTGTTCAGATCTCTGAAATCGACACACACTCTGATTTTTCCGTCCTTTTTGGGGACAGGAACGATGTTGGCTACCCAAGTGGGGTACTCCATTACGATTAAAAAGCCGGCGTCGATTTGCTTCGTGAGTTCTTCTTTTATCTTTAACACCCAATCGGGCCGCATTTTTCTTAACTTTTGCTTAACGGGTTTCGCGTCAGGGTAGAGAGGGATCTTGTGCTCGACTATTTTCGGGTCGATTCCGGGCATGTCCGCGTGGGACCAAGCGAAAACTTCTTTGAATTCTTTCAGTAAATATGTGAGCTCTTGAAGCTCACAATAGGACAGCCCGAAACCGACATGAACCAATCGAGGGTTCTCCTCATCACCCAAGTTTATGGAGCTTATTTCTTCTTTTAAAGGCTGAGTATGCCTTTCATTTTCGCGATCGATGAGGGAGCGGATTTCCTTGGGGATGTCCCCATCGAGATCTATTCCTTCATCGTCGGGATCTAAACAGTTTATCTCAAAAACCGGCAAGTAAGCGAAAACATCATTCATTTCATTAATCAGTTCATCAGACGGGGGGAATACAGCGGTTGACTCGAATTCGAAGTAAAAACTACGATGTGGAGGGCCAATGGGCATGAACTCCGACTCTGTGCTAGACGACGAGTCGATGTCGGACTTCGGACTCGAGACTCGATCTGAGTCTTTGTGAGTGGGAGTTACATGTGGTATGAAAGTGCAATTATCATAAACGCCTACAGCCTCCACAATGAGTTTGGAAGGGTCTTCAATTTCTTCTTCATCTCCAAGCACAAGCACAGCAGCGTCTTCGACCATACCCTCTGGATCCTCGCCCTCAAACAGGAGTTGGAGACTGCCCAAACCAAAAGCCCCTAGCCAGTCAAGTGCCTCCAATACCTCTTCTATCTTTGCAGCCTCTTCGTCACTCTCCCAAGTGTCATTGGCAAAGATTTCAAAACCTGGATACTTCATTTTCGTTTCGAGGTCCACAACGGGCTCAGGTTCTCCTTGGTACAGCGCCTCCCTTTCCTTCAACTTCATCTCTGTTGCACGGGCCCGGGCGCGATTGTGCCACTTCTTTGCCAGATCGCTTTTCTTGGCCTGATATCCTAGACCAAAGCGTTCGTTACTTCTAGGGAAGTCAGGGAACTCAGGGACTCCTTGAGCATAAAGTCCCAAACCCATGCCTGGCAGATATTTCATCCTTTTCATAATCTCCAGCGCTGCGGAGCTCACCAGGAAACCGTCCTCGGCCCGGATGGTGCACACTTTCGAGGTCATAACTACAAAGCCCCCCATGGCAATATCTTCCTCTCCATGCATAATCTCTAACAGTGGGGAATTGTCCTCGGAGTGCGGACGGATACCTGAGTCTCCATGGATGATGAGGGTTCCAGAATCCAAACCCAAGATGAGTTTCTGATGCAATGTTGAGGGCACACCCATGACATCCGAGCGGTGTAGCCAAGGCCTTCCCAACAGGAGATTGAACGATGCAGGTATTTCCAACACACAGAATTCGACGGTGGTTTTAAATTTGCCAGTCGCAAGTTCCAAGTTGATTGTCCCCAAAACATCACGGCGCGTGTTATCATAACTACGGACGCCTAAATTTGACGGCGTAAAGTCCTTATTCTTGAGGCCCAGGCAATAAGCGGTGCAAAGTGGACACACATTAATGGCTGAACCGTTGTCTATAAGAATTGCAGGGACCCATTTCCCGAGACACTTCATCGTCACGTGTAATGGCTTGTTGTGATCCGCTCCCTCAGGAGGGAGGTCCTTTTCTGTGAACGACAGGGTGTGCGGGGTAAGATTTGGGGTTATAAGGGCGATGAGGGCTTCTGGGGCAATATCGGAGGGAACCTCGAACCTGGAAAGAGTGTTTACCAGCCTGCGACGGTGCTCGCGGGAGGCAGCTAACACTCCCCACAGACATGCGAGCGGGGGTTTCCTGGAGTTGTCGGATAATAGGGTCAGTGGAGGCTTCGGGGTCAGGTTCGGGGAGTGAGTTAAGGTCGATGGACAGTTTGGGCAGGGTAGGCGGGTTAATTTTAGTGGAGCTTGAGGGGTCACTTTGTGGAGCTTGTGGGATGGGGCGTTTAGACTTGTGGGGTCAATTGGGTTTGAGGGGATGTTGGGGTTGCTTTGTTGCGGCGGAAGGGCTCGGGATGAGCTACCCTGCTGGAGGTTGGAAGGTTGGTAGATTCTTCCACTCCTGGTAAGATTGCTAACTCTTTTGGGAATGGGCTCCCACCAAGTACCCTCCCAGAAATTGGAGAAGTCAAAGTCGCAAGCGTCAGCCTTACGTTTCCCTTTGTCAAGTGCTGTTTTCTCCAAAGTTTCATTGAGGGTTTCCATTTCCAGAGCGTGCCATATGCTGTCCTCCTCCAGAGAACTCTAGAAGTTGACATTGTTGTCGCTGTTGTCCTTGTTACTATTGCCAATCTGCAGAGATCCTTCATCCAACATGGCCTTATTGATAGTCAGTTCCTCACCGTCAATCCACACATTCACCAATTCAGACTTTCCCCACAGATCTTCTGGATTCAATACACAAATGTTGGGCTCATGGAAGAACTCCTCGATAATGTGCTCCTGCGGACAGAAAGCATGATCCATCACGTAGTCCAGAACATCGGAGTCCCGGGTGAGATTAACGATAGTTCTGACGGAGAGTCCCGAAAACATGCGGGGGTTCATCAGATCCATTTCTTCCACTACTTCCTCTTCTTGCTCCCAAAAGAGGTATGCCAAAGATGTTTCATCCAGGGGGTCGGAATCATCTATCCAGTGCCACCCCTTGGGCTCAGGCTCCCATTCCCACTCGTCTTCATCTTCAATTGGTTCGAGCTCCAAGAACAGAGCAAATAGGGAGTACCCGTCCAACGGGTCGGCCATCACCTCCTCCCAGTCTTGTCTCCATTCCCCACGTTCCAATTCTTCAACTTGGTGAGGATTGAGTGCCACGGGCCACACCCCAGTGATAAGAGCCCGGTATTCCACTGCAAGGAAGTCACTTGTCAGGTCTTCCCACCTTCTTTGAAAGTCCCATTCCACGATTTCCAATGCACAGACAGCATCCTCAACTGGCAATTCGACAGCCGGTTTAGGTTGGGTTGCAGGAATGATGTAATGGCTGGGGTTAAAAGGTTGGCTTATGGAGATGTGATTGGTGCGGGCATTGGAGTGCTTCGGGAGTGGGTTTGAGACGGTGTTGGGTTTTTGTGGAGGCATGGGGAGGGTTTTGTTGTCTATGAGGTCTTGGATTGCATGGCGAAGGCGAAAGCAATTGTCGGTCAAGTGGCCCACATTCTGATGATAGGCACAATAAGCATTGGGGTTATGGGAAGGAGGGATCTTTTGAGGTAGAGGAGTAGGGTTAAGTGGTTTGAGGGTGCCGCTTTTGACCAATTTCTCGAGCACGGCCGAGAGAGGTGCCGAGAATTGGGCAAAAGTGCGAGGTTGAGAATGGGGTTAACTGGTTTAGGTGGCTATTTGGTTCACCGGCTCGGCTTGGGTTGTGTTTGTGGAGGTATTGGGAAGGTTGGTGTAGTTCGAGTTGCCAAACAAAGTGTTGTTGTTTCCGGAGTACACCTTCTTGGGCTTGGGAGCAAGCTCGGGTTTGTCAAGGATTCCCAATTCAACTGCTTCTTCGACGGCAAGGCCTGTGTCAAAGAATGTTTTAAAATCTGAGCATGCTTGAGCCATAACCATATGCCTCGCAAGAGTGGGTTGAAGGTTACAGACAATCATCCGGATTTGGTCCCTGTCGCTCGGTCTGTCTTTCATCTGCGCCGCCTTTGCCCTCCACCTTTTCACGAAATCGGCGAAGGCCTCCTTTGCTTCCATCTTTGTTGACTCCAATTCACGGGTGGTCACCTCCAATTGAATGTTATAATCGTACTGCGCCACAAAAGCCGCGTTTATATCCTCCCAAGAACGCTTCTTTCTCTCGTCCAGTGAAGTGAACCAGTGAAGAGCATGACCCACTAAAGTCTGCGAAAACATCTGTGCCATAGAATACTTCTCCACTCCCCACATGGAAAGTGCTCCAATGTATCCCGTTAAGTGTGACTTTGGATCTCCTGTTCCGTCAAACTTAGCGAAGTCGATTAGCCTGAACTTATCCGGGAGCTTTGCGTTAGGAAACAGGCAAAGCTTATTGATGTCAAAGCCAGTCGACGCTATCTTCTCATTTCTTGCAACAGATTCCTCTAGTTGGGTGAGCTTTGCCAATACTGCCGCCATCTCGGGGTTTTGCGGGGTTTCCAAATCAAAGACCAGTTGCTCCGGGTTCGGATTCGGATTAGGGTTAGGGTTGAAATTTAAGTTGGGAATTGGGTTTGGATTTGGAATCGGATTCGGGTTAGGAACCGGAATTGGATTTGGATTTGGATTTGGGATAGGAATTGGGTTAGGGCTTGGATTCTGGTTTTGTGGTGGAAGGCGTCGCGCAACTCCAGTAATCTTCATCATGAGTTGGGTAATTTGGTTATCAGTGCGTTCGCCCAGGCGTTGGATATTCTCTTTGATCTGTCCCATTTCTCCGTACAAATTTCCCAGGTTCGAATTAGGATTTGGATGGGGATTGGGAATGGGGTTAGGATTCGGATTTGGCTCGCCTCCCTTTGGGTTTGGATTTGGGTTGCTTCCACTCAGGCTGACATTTGGGTTAAGGTTCGGATTGCCAGCATTCGGGTTCAGGTTGCCTCCGCTCGGGTTTGGATTGGGGTTTCGTTTTGGGTTTAGGTTCCCGATCAATATATCCATTCCTTCCCTCAAATCTGATGCACTGACGAAATCTGCTTATAGTTGGAGCCGTTCCAATCTCTATCCCAAGGGTCTGGTTCAGGAGGGTATGATGTTCTTCTTCTTTGGCCCAATTGATTAGAACTGACAGTAAAGCAAAAACTTGTGCTCAGACGCGGTTCCTGTTTGCATTTTCATGAAAATTTGTGCATGATTTTTTTTAGAAAATGAGTGCGTCATTACCATCATTATCGACTCTAATTTTTTTTTTTTGAAAATGATCGATTTACGGGAGATTGCCTTGATCCTCGGATTTTTGGGGTGTATCCTCATTTAGGAACCGCTGATTCCCAAAAGATGCTAAAGTAAGCTAAGTATTTGGCTAATATTGTATCGACGATTCGACCATTGGTTCGGAATAACTTGGGGTGGACAATGTGATACGATAACCAAAGCGGCGTAAGCAGTATACTTGCTTTTAGCCTGGATGGTGTTGGTATCACAACGTTTTGCTTCCTTGGCATCCTTTCCTTTTGGTTAAATCCCCGATTGAACACTTAGTCGAAGACTTAGCAAGATTTTAGTTTCCTTTAGGTTTGGGCTCGACGACTTGTGTGATTCAAGCAACACGCATTAGGGTGCGTGACTCTTCATCAAGTCTTGGCAACCTCCCGAAGACCGCGTGAGCGAGTCTCGAGAATCGTGGCTGACAGCATGACAATGCGGGATGCAATGCAGCACGTAGGCAGAATATAGCACGTAATCCTACCCTGTAGGTTCCTGTCCTAGTTTGGAAGGTTCTATGGCTTGCTAAACATGTACAAAGGCCGGTTTTGGCTTGAAGGAGGTTTCCCGGACTAGAGTCAAAGTATACCTCCCATTATCGAGCGTACACCCGATAATGGTACAAACGGTAGGGATGACTCATCACGGTCGGGGGTTGCTGAACGTTCCGGGATTCCCCATCACTGGGAAGCCAGGTAGGATTGCCGAAACATAACAGCGGGGGCTGCACAAGATATATATACAAAAAGGAAAATGAAACAAAATAATTTTGAAAATCCCACAAATATTTTTCAAGCTTGGCTCACTAATTTAATTAAGAGTTAATTACCTCTAAGTACAGAAAAGTGACACTTAATTCCCATTAAGGAGAGATGAAGTACTTAATTACCACTAAGTCCACTTTTACAAAAATACATTTATCATTAATAGAAGTGTCACCCTAGGGTTTTAGGGTATGCTAGGGTTTTAGGGTACCCTAATGGGTACCCTAGTACCCTTGGGTACCCTAAAATCTTAGGGTACCCTAAGATTTTAGGGTTTTAGGGTACCCTAGGGTTTTAGGGTACTTTAAGATTTTAGATTTTAGGATACCCTAGGGTTTAAGGTACCTTAAAGTTTAGGTTTAGGTGCTTTCATAGAGCCCTAGGGCTTAGGTTTAGGCACTTTCATAGGAGTTTTAGGGTGCACTTTCCTATTATAGGGTTTTAGCGATTTAGGCACTTTTATTGGGTACCCTAGAGTTTTAGGCACTTTTATAGGGTACTCTGAGGTTTAGGCACTTTCATAGGGTGCCCTAGGGGTTAGGCACTTTCAATATTTGGGGTTTTAGGCACTTTCATAGGGTTTTAGTGTTTCGTTAATTAGAGGAGACTTAGTGGGAATTACTTTCTATTTTCTGGACCTAGAGGTAAATTGCCCTTTAATTAATGCTTAAGGAAATCGGGCCATTTTATCAACGTACCGATTTTTTTTGAAGTATTAATTAAATCATATCCCCAGCAGAGCCGCCACTGTGGGCTACCACAACCCTGAGTGGATTGGGGCGGCCCGAAGACGCCAAGTTTTTTGGACTCGAAAAATTTTGGAGAGTCGCCACCCGGATTTGAGGTTTGCCACCCGAGAAACCGTTTTATTTGAAAAATGATTTATTGAATTTGAAAACCAGAGATTTGTAAAAGGGTCCGGAAGCCACGTTACGAGGGGGGAAGGGTTTTACGGCACCCCTCTCGCCCGATATGAGATCGGTCTCTACTAAACATTTGTGGGATTTTTCAAAAGATTTTATTTCATTGAATCACTTAGCAGGTATCCACAGGTATATCAAGTACGGAGGGGTGTATGCATGTGCATGTGTACAGAAAATGATGAAGATGGTGACAAAATGCAAAATAACAGAAACTGAAACCCTATCACAGAATCCACTCTCGAGTGCTCGGGAGCACTCCCGAGCGCTTGGGAGTATTACATGCCCAACCTGCAAATCATGTTAGTATAACAGAATACCACAGGATACAATACTGAAAGTGTAAACTAAAATAATCTCACACATGATACAGGTTCAACAAGGGATTTATTAGACTGGAATCAGGCCCCATTCTTCCAAGCCATGCATCCTTGCCCTTCTAAAAAGTGATTTAACAGTTTTAAGAGGCAAAAAGGGATGCATGCATGGACATGTAAAGGCAGTATGAGAGTAAAACTGGAAGAAGAATGGACTGAGCTTGCATGCAAACACTCTCGAGCGCTCTAAAGTGATCTCGAGCGCTCTAAAGTGATCTCGAGCGCTCGGGAGTAGTTTACACCCCAGAACTGATTTCAACCATCCAATACACCCAATGTAGTATGCTGGTACATCAAATCTTGTACTTTTGAAATATGAAAATTTGTCTTTTTAGATCTTGAGCGAAACTCTTTTGCTTGTTCTTTAAATGGAAATGATTTTCTTTATTTTTCTCTAGAAAATAAGATCGTATGTACCAACACACCTCAAAGAGCTAAAACAGTTTTAAAACACACTCTACTCCCCATGCATGTCCATTTAAATGCTTGGAAGACGGAAAACAGGACTGGAGTCACTCTCGAGCTCTCGGGAGTAGTCCCGAGCGCTCGGGAGTGCTTCCAGTTAACTAGTGCAGAAAATGCATTTGCACCCCTTTGCTCTTGTTTTAACACTGAGGTCTCTCAACCCATGCTCAGTATTAAAGACTGAGAGGGCTGAGGGACCTCCCTCAGAAAGGAAAACAACTCTGTCTTGCTTGACACTAAGGTAAAAGAAAAAAGATTCTACGTTTTTAGTTTAGAACTTTGCTCCTTGGAAAAAAAGAAAAGCTCTAGGAAGTGAAATAAGAATGAAAGATCAGGAAGATCAGAACTTGGGATGATCTGAACTTCTTGCATGTCTTTGATGCCTTGAGTTTTGATGCTTTTACTTTGAAAGTCAAGTTTTTGCAAGAGATGAAAACTGGTTTTCTTTGACTGGTCAGAGAGTTTCTAGAGAGAGATTTCGTGGCTGGTTCTGTGCTGGAGTGGCCGTTATATAGGCAAGATAGCATATGGTCTTGTTTTAGAAAATATAATTTGGCATCTTTGAAAATCCTCAGGCCTGACTCCCCTCTGACTGAGGTGGAGTGTTGTCTGAGTTTTGCACCGGCTAAAACGGCTGTAATGATGGTTTGCATGGGAAGTGGGGAAGCTCTATCATCCATTGGGCAGCACAGAAGTCTCGAGCGCTCAAGAGCACTCTCGAGCGCTTGGGAGTTTATTCTCGAGCGCTCGAGAATTTGTTAGATCCCATGTTTTGAAAATGGTTTGGAGCGCTTGGGACTGCTCCTGAGCGCTTGAGACTGATTTTGATATTTTATTTTCCTTTTAAAGTCCTCCAAGAAGCATTGTCCTGAATGGTCCAGGGCTTGTTTCAATCCAAATTCATCATCGGGGAGCCTCCGGGCCACAAATTATGGAAATTTGAAATGTCCAAATTGGGGTGTCTACAATCTCTTTTGTAAAACCTTCAGGCAATGCAGAAGATGGTAGCCATGGCACAAAGACTTGGCCAATCTGAGCCTCAACGTGCCAGATTGGCAAGTGAAAATGCCAAGCTGCAAAATGCCATCGTCAAGCTGGAGAGAGAGAGAGAGAGAAATCAAGCCCGCGGGCTTGCGGATGAGTTGAGGAACAAGCTGGAGGGGGCCGAGGACAGCTTAAACCAGACTCTCACAGAGTTGGAGACAAGCAAGAATGAAGCCAAGGCTGCCTACCAACAGGGCTATAATGAGGGGATCCATGTGGCCACTGAGAGCTACAAGTCTCAGATACCTGCCCTTCAGGACCAGATTTGGGACGCAGCTTGGACCACATGCCTGACAAAGCTTGAGGCTCCGGAGTCCTGCCCTCTTTGGACCAACAGAGATCTCCCGAGCACCCAAGCTGTTGCCGAGCAGCAAGGGGAGGAGGGAGGAGAAAACGTGGAGTGTGAGGCTGATGTACAGGAGTCTGACGTGCAAATCACCGAGCAAACCGTGGATGTTGCTACCACAGCTAATGATGACGCCAACCCTGGCCATAAGGAAGCCAGTGGTGGTGTTCCTGAATCGTCCACGGTGGTAGAAGACACAATTGCTTCGACCTCTACCCCAGCGGCTTCGACCCCTCCTGTCATCGAGGACCTCACAATCGAAGAGTAAGTTGGATCTCACTTTAAAATTTCTGAATCAGTCCCTGCTGGCCCTGCGTGGCCATATGACATTGCCCTACGTGGCACTTGACATATTTCTCCATACTTTTTAACACTGGTGGTTTGGCCCTTCGTGGCATTACTATGTTTTGGCGGCCCTGTTTGGCCTGAACAATTTTTGCTTGGCCCTTCGTGGCCTTTTTCAATGTAGGTGGCCGTCTCATGGTCAGTATTTTGTATGCTAAGTGTTTTCGTACTCAGCTCTGTGTGTGCATATTCACGTATGCTCCTCAAGTTTCATCGTGCTTGCCAATGGTTCAGATTTATACTCTGCTGGTTTCTCGTACCTTTGAACGACCCTAGTTGCACACTTACTCGCGTGTGTTCAGGGTCTGCTCGTACCCGAACAAACTATTAGGTAAATCCGAACTTAGATAATGTTGTACGTTTATGTGCGTGCTCCAGGTTTGTTCGTACCCAAGCAAATCATCAAGTATTTTCGAACTTCGATACTACTGTACGTTTACGTATGCAGTCCGAGTGTTTTGTACTCGGAAACTTTTCTCAGTATATTCGTACTTATATTACCTAGAATCTGCTCATGTTTGGCCACAGCAACCCAGAGTTTATTCGTACCCTGACTGTATTGCATGTTCGCATATGCATGCACAAGTTTACTCGTACTTGGAAACACCCCAAAACATATTAGTGTTTTGGGAGCAATGTGCATAATCTGGTATGCATTCTGGGTGTATTCGTATCTGAGCAAAGTAGCTAAGCACGTCCAGACTTAGATTATCAACCAAATGTGCTCATATCTGGTATTCTAGGGTATGTATTCGTATGCAACCCCAAGTGTATCGTACTTGGACATATCTCAAACGTATTCGTGTTCGAGGAAAACGTGCATATTCTCGTATGCATTTTGGGTGTACTCGTATCCGAACAAATGATCAAGTTTTTTCGTACTTGGATATTGTTGTATGTTCACGTATACAACCCGAGTGTTTCGTACTCGGAATTATCCCAAACATATTCGTGTTTGAGGACAGTGTTCATGGTCTCGTATGCACTTTGGGTATATTCGTACTCGAGCAAAAATGGTCAAGTATATTCGTACTTGGCAGAATTCGAAACATTCGAAAAGTGGCCTAAATAATTTTATTTAGTTACCATATACCTCTGCTCCCCAATATGAAGTGAGTACTAAGGACATAGCCTGACTTCGTATTTAAAGCATGATAAAAGAAAAAATTGTAAAAAACAGCGTTGTGTTACCAGAATCTGGGAATTTTATTCATAATTCAAAAACTCAAGGGGGCGTTACGCGTACCCCTTGCAACTAACCAAAGCAAACACAAGAGAATTTTATTCATAACTCCCACACAATCACGATGTGCATCCTAAAATAGAAAAAATGAAATCGAAGTTCTTTACACCTAGAACTTCCTCAAGTTGTGGACATTCTAGGGCCTTAGTACCGGGTTCCCGTCCAGATCTGCCAATCGATAAGCCCCTATGCCCATGACCTCTGTAACTCGATATGGGCCCTCCCAATTGGCCCCTAACTTGCCCTCGTTGGCTATTTTGGTGTTGCCGAGCACCTTTTGTAGCACAAGGTCGCCGACACCAAATTCTCGTGGGTGGACATTTTTGTTGTAGCTTTTCATGAGCTGCTCTTGGTACGAGGCCAGGTGCACCATAGCCTGTTCTCTCCTTTCCTCAGCGAGGTCCAGCTCAATTTCGAGGGCTCTGTCATTGCCCCCATTCTCGACCAATGTGGTCCTATTGGTCGGCAAACCAACCTCCAATGGAATCAGAGCCTTTGTTCCATATGCCAGTGAATAAGGGGTCTCTCCCGTAGACCTCCTAGGAGTTGTTCGGTATGCCCATAGGACCAGTGGCAATCATCGGGCCACTTGCCTTTTGCTTTGTCCAACCTTTTCTTGATTCCGTCAAGTATAGTCTTGTTGGACGCCTCTGCCTGCCCATTGCTTTGAGGGTAGGCTGGGGTGGAATAGTAGTTCCTTATTCCATACTGGGCACAGAATGCCTTGAACTTTTTCTGGAACTGCGACCCATTATCTGTGATCAGAGAATAAGGGACCCCAAATCGTGTGATGATGCTCTTCCACACGAACCTTTCTATCATAGGTTCTGTGATCTTTGCCAGTGGTTCTGCTTCTATCCACTTGGTGAAGTAGTCCGTTGCTACCAACAAAAACTTCCTGTTCCCAGCTGCCCTGTGGAGTGGACCCACGATGTCCATTCCCCATTTCGCAAACGGCCAAGGGCTTATCAACGGCACCAGATCTTCGGCTGGTGTTCGAATCATGGGTGAGAACTTCTGACACTTCTCATAGATCTTCACGTACACCTTTGCATCTTCTTGCATGTGCGGCCACCAATAACCCTGGGTGATTGCACGGTGAGCAATGGATCTTCCCCCAGCATGACTTCCACATGTTCCTTCGTGAATTTCATGAAGGAACGTTTGCACCATCTCGGGATGCACGCAAAGCAGGTATGGTCCGGTGAAGGACTTTCTATACAATTTCCCTTCTGGTGACAGCCACAACCGTGCAGATTTCGTCTTTATCTTGTGAGCCTCCTTTTTATCTGTGGGGAATGTCCCATCTCGTAAGAACTCCACTATTGGATCCATCCAACTCGGTCCTTGGTTCACGTCCAAGACCAATTCCACACTCCTCCCAATGCTCGGCTCGGCTCAGCAAGATAGTCTACTGCCACCTTCCTCTTGAATTCTGTTGGCACAGCCGCTGCCAACCAAGCCAATGAGTCAGCAAGGGCGTTCTGTCCAGAGCTTATCTGCTCAATGTGGACCTTCTCAAAGGTCTCCAGCAAATCCTTGGTTGCCTCCACGTAGGCTGTCATCTTTTCGTTCCGGGCCTCGTACTCCCCGGACAGTTGATTCACCACGAGCTGTGAATCACAGAATACTCGAATTCTCTTAACTTTCAAGGTCTTCACACTTCGTAGTCCTGCCAGGAGTGCCACGTACTCCACCACGTTGTTCGAAGCACTGAAACCCAGGCGCAGGGGCAACTCGATCATTACTCCTTCGGGTGGGAACAGCACCACCCCAATCCCAGAGCCTGTGTTGCACGCGGAACTGTCGACAAACAACTTCCATTCCATAGGATCCTGCTCGGCAAGTGTCCTTTACTTCTCGACAGACGGCTCGACCAATTGCTCCTTTCTCGTAGGAGGCAGTGGAGCCACTGTGGGAGAAATTTCTGCCACAAAGTCTGCCAAAACTTGCCCCTTCACCGCCGTGTGCGGCTGGTAGTCAATATCATACTGGCTCAACTCTACTGACCATGTTGAAATTCGTCCCGAGAAATCGGCCTTTCGTAGCAACGACTTCAATGGGAATTTTGTGTAAACCACAACTTTGTGACTTTGGAAGTAATGGGGTAACTTCCTAGCCACTATCCTCAGTGCCAGAACCAACTTCTCAAGGGGCAAATATCTCGTTTCTGCGTCCAGTAGCGTCTTGCTCACATAATAGACAGGGATTTGTTCGGATCCCTTGTTCCTCAGTAAGACTGCACTAACAGCATGCTCGAATACTGCTAAGTACAAGGTCAAGACCTCACCAGGCTCAGGAGTGGATAGAAGCGGGGCTGCCGCCAAGTACTTCTTCAGGTCTTGGAATGCCTGCTCACATTCTGCTCCCCATTCGTAACCTTCTCTTTTCTTCAATAACTGAAAGAAGGGTCTACACTTGTCGCTTGACCGACTAATGAACCTGTTGAGGGCTGCCG
The DNA here is from genome assembly GCA_025413875.1 of Rhododendron molle. Classification (NCBI taxonomy): domain Eukaryota; kingdom Viridiplantae; phylum Streptophyta; class Magnoliopsida; order Ericales; family Ericaceae; genus Rhododendron; species Rhododendron molle. The sequence goes on from CM046391.1 coordinate 44,676,050, forward strand.
CCATCCCCGTCAATCGTTGGACCTCCTTCGTGGTCCTTGGACTCTGGAGCTTCTGCAAAGCTATTATTTGATCGGGATTCGCCTCTATCCCTCTAATGGTCACCAGGTGACCCAGGAACTTCCCAGAACCTACTCCAAACGCACATTTCAAGGCGTTGAGCTTCAGCTTATACTCCCTCAGTATCTCAAAAGCTTCTTTCAGATCATCGATGTGGTCCCGTTTCTCTTTGCTCTTCACCACCAAATCGTCTATGTATACCTCCATCGTCTTGCCGAGCAACTTCTTTAGCATAATCGTTGCTAGTCTCTTGTAAGTTGCTCCTGCATTCCTTAGACCAAAGGGCATAACGCTGTAACAATACAGCCCTCGCGGTGTGATAAAGGGCGTCTTCTCCTGATCGGGGCCGTACATGGCTATTTGGTGATACCCTCGATAAGCGTCAAGAAAACTCATACGTCCATACCCAGCAGTTGCATCCACCAACTGATCTATCCTGGGCAGGGGAAAACTGTCTTTTAGGCACGCCTTGTTTAGATCTGTGAAGTTGACGCAAACTCACCACTTCCCATTCTTCTTTTTTACCACCACTGTGTTGGATAACCACTCTAGGTAGTACACCTCTCGTATCGCCTTTGCGTTGAGCAAACGGTCGACTTCCTCGATAACAGCATCCACATGTTGTACGGCAGATCGTCTCTTCTTCTGCATTACGGGTTTATGTTGGGGATCCACATTCAGGTGGTGGCAAATCAAGTTTGCATCCACCCCAGGCATCTCTTCGGGTACCCAAGCGAACACATCAATGTGCCCTTTGAGAACTTCACCAACTCTTGCTCTTCTTCTTTGCATAGGTTTTCCCCAATCAAAAAATACCTTTCAAGATCACTCTCGTTGATCTGTATTTTCTTCAATCCTTCCACCACTTTCTCGGCCGGATTCCCTCCGACATCCTCGATGGTCGGCCGGTTGGTAACCTCGACTGTTTGCACCAACTGTGCCTTGGGTGCCTTCTTGATTATGGAAACCAAGCACTGTTGGGCTATCTTTTGGTTCCCCCTTATTCTCTCAATACCATTGGACCCTGGGAATTTCACCATCTGATGGTAGGTGGAGGAAACCGCCCTCATCTTGTGTAACCAAGTTCTTCCTATAATCGCGTTATAGGATGATGGCACGTCCACCACTAAAAAGTCGGTTCTCAGCACCACTGTTCCTGCCCGAACAGGAGGGGTCACCTTTCCTAATGGCCAAACTGCCCCTGCACTGAACCCGACTAACAGGGTTACTGACTGTACCAAGTCCGCTTGTGCCAACCCCAATTTTTTGAATAAGTCGTAATAGAGCACCTCGGTGCAACTTCCTAAATCCACCAGGATCCTCTCCATGTCATATTCCCCAATTCGTAGGGTTATGACTAGAGCATCATTGTGCGGCACCTAGACTCCTCCCAGGTCCTCATCCGTGAAGATTATGCCATCGTCGCATCCTTCCACTTCATGTCCTCGTTTTTTTCCCAACCGCATCACATGTTGGTCGTGTTTCACCTGCCTCTGGAGCAACCTCACCTCATTTCTCGTATAAGGTGTGGTCAGTCCGTGTATCATATGGATCACGCCCCTTGGATTCTGCTCATAATCCAGCTCCATTGCCTTATCGACACCCTTGTACACCTCTTGGATGAACTCCTTCAAATACCCACGTGAGACCAGGTCATCAAGGTGCTGCTTGAACATCTCGCAATCCTCCGTCATGTGACCCCAGGCCTTGTGGTAACTGCAGTGCTGACTCGTAGCTCTTCTTACATCTTTGTCACCCTCCAGCCTCAGAGGCCACTTAAAACACGGGCGATTCTTAATTCGATAAAGAATCCGATAAATCGGTTCTTTCCAGACCATTGTTATAGAGAAGAAAGACTTTGGGTCCGGGGCGTGCTTCTCCTTGTACGGCTCTTTCTTAGTTTGCCCATGATCCTTCCTTTCTTTGTAAGTCTTGGGCTCTAGCTTATCCGCTTTCTTTGCAGGGCCCTTGATTTGCTCGGCACCCAACCTGCCATCTTCTCGTAGTATGTCATCCTCATTCCTGGCGTGCTGCTCAATTCGTTCCATCAGCTTCGCTAGTGTGCTCACTGGACTCACGTTCAGGGACTTTCGTAACTCCCCCCGAACAGGCAGCCCAGTTTTGAACGTCGCTATGGCATACTCCTCACTGCAACTTTCAATCTCGTTGAAGGTCTCCCAATACTTCTTGGCATAGTCCCTGATCGGCTCATTCTCTCCCTATTTCATAACTGAGAGACTCTCAAAAGTTTTGGGTGGTTTCCTGCTCGTCAGGAACCGAGCAGTGAATTCCTCGGCCAACTGTCTCCATCCTCATATGGTGTTCGGCCCCAACTTATGGAACCAGGATAGGGCTACCTTTTCCAAACTAGATGGGAACATCTTGCACATGATCGCGTCATCGCCATCGTGCATAAACATCGCCTGCTGGTAATGCTGTATGTGTGCCACCGGGTCTGCATTGGTTTCGCACGGGATAAACGTCCTGTGCTTCACCCTGCTCGGCAACCTTGCTTCCTGTAATTTCTTTTCAAAAGAAGAAGTTGCTATGCTGCTAAGGGCTTTCCGTGCTGCCTCTCGTGCAGACACAGTCCCCTCTTCTGGCCCCTTTGCAGCCCTAGCATCATTCCTCTCCCAATCGGAATCAGGTCTCTCGTACCTGTCCCTGTGGTGCTTCCTGGTCCCTCCTTCCTCGGGGGTAGAACTTCTGCTCCTACTTCTCATTTTTCGTGAAGAAGCCCTGGGTCGTTTTGGAGTGAGACTCCTGCTCCTTCTTTTTCGTGAAGAAGCTCTCTTGTACTCCGTCATAGCCAGCCTTTCTCCTCTGGACTTTCTTCGTGAAAGTCCAGAATCCTCTGGATGTTCTCGTATCCGTTGCAGTTGCTGAATCTCGTATTCTCGCCTCCTAATTAGACGAGCGTACTCCTCTATTTCCTGTCTCTTTTTGTCCAGGATGTCCTCTCTGCTGTGTGCACTTTTCGAACGTGCAACTGACTCTCTCCCATGGCGGGACTTACTCCTCCTCATGGACTCCGTGGCCGTCTTTCCATCCTTATTTCTGGAACCGCCATGGACAGTCAGGGGGCAATCCTTGCTCGTGGTTCTCCTTGCATGCCCACCATCGGGCTTTTTCGGAGGGCTAGGTGGGGATTTATCACCTCCCCCACCCAGCTAATTGTTTGGGTCAAGTGGGGTTTTTGGATCTTCTTCCACCATGGTCGCTTTTTCAAAGGGATCTCTTTCGTTTCCCACAGACGGCGCCAATTGTAAGTGGAGGAAAACAAAAAGAGCCTTTGAACAACACGAAGTAGTAACGGCTACCTCAGTCTCCTCGCTGGAACCCTAACATGCCTCCGGAATGGATCCTGTAAAACAATCAAAGGGTGAGCGCGCCTTTGCTAGTTGTAAACCCTAATTCTCAATCGGTATAAAGCGAATAGCCAAGAATTGTGTACCTTTACCTCTAGGTTTACCTCATATTTATAGGTTCACGCCTGCTTGCTGCCCAAGCTACCTCGTTGCCCTAAATTTCCTTTCTCGTATTGGAAACCCAGAACATCATGGATTCTCACTCCCTTTACTGTATATTATCTTACAAACCTTTTAGGAATCACTTCCTTAACTGGTCGTACATCTCATTCCCGTTGGGTATCTTTTCCAGATCTTGTTTCCTTACTGAGTATTACCCCTTCTGGATCCCTCTGGAGCGTCTCCTGCTGCCTCCTCCAGAGTGCTGCTCCTGTTCGGCCTTCTCGTTGCCGAATAGACTTCCTGGTCCAATGACTTCTCATGTCACTGGACCCTTTACCAGGCGTCTGGTCCAACAGCTCCTCTTGCTCTTTGGTCCATACTCCTGCTTGATCTTGGACTTAGGATATAAGTCTCTGGTCCTTATCGCCGTTCACCGTATTGCACGGCGGCTACTCTAATTATATTTATTCCGGGCCCCACGTACCACGTGTTCGGGCCTCTTTTCTACCTGTTCGGGATTACCACCCTACAAGTCCACATTTTGTCTTCTGATAATCTCTCTTCTTAGCCATGCTTTATAACGGTTTGTTAACTCTGTGCTGAAACCTGGATCTGCTCCGCCGAGCTCCCTCAAACCCCAGTTATGTTCATACCCAATCAGGTTTTGTGCAGTGAGGGCAGGGACATGAAAAGTCTCCACTCCGGCTCTGTGTGATCCTTGGCTTATCCCTAACTGCCGGAGGATGTGGCCGGGGATGTAGAAGGTGATGCTGGACAGTCCAGCAATCACCACTCTGTCATAACCTGCAGATTTTACGGCCATATCGGGAATGTCCAGCACTTCGTGCCTCCAGGTGATTTCTTCGGGTGACAATTCATCCATGAACCTAATCCACTCTTCTGTGGACATCTCCGGATACAACATCTCTCTCTGGTGCATCCGCTTGGGTAAGCGGGGCCAGTTCGCCTCCGGAGCTGCAATCAACCCAAGCTTATCTGACAGCCATAGCTGCAATGAGAGAAAAGACAAGTAAGGAGCCACATAAAACTTGAGCGGAAAAACAAGTAAGGACCCTTGATATAACCTTAGCCGAGTGTTGAGGTAAAAGCAGAATGTCTGAGAACCGGAAAAAGGTGAGCTGAGTGAGAGTTTACCCGCAATAGGAGCGGACTGCCGCCAAATATCATGGTTTGGCCGTTTGCTACTGAATCCAGCCCTATGAGTGTCTCAGCAAGAACCATTGGCACCACGTTCCTTCGACCACCCAACTGAGTGGCCATGCTCACCAGAGAGGGGTTGACCTATTCGGTCGGGGATACCAATAAGTACACGGTAAGCACGCTGATCACCAGTGCGAACCGACGGCAAGCCTGCAGGGCCATGTCCCCGGTATTGCCTTCGGGCCCGTACCATTCCATCAGGCGCATGACGTTTATTTGCCTGCCGCTCAGCAGACTTTCCGCTGCACCTGTGGTGATATTCAGGCTAGTTTTTAGAAGTTTGGACATTCTCTTCCGGTATGGTGGTATAACGATCATATGGGAGGCGAAGCCTTGGAGGTATGCTTGAAATTCCTCCACAATCGGGCATAGCTCATTGTCTCCATATCTGAACACATGGACGACTGGGTCCCAGAACCGCACGGCTGACTGTAGGATTTCGGGGCGAAGCCTTATGTTTCGGAAGAAATGAAAAGCGGCTAGGCCGTGAGTTCGAAAGGACAGCCAATCGGTCGCGACAAAGGTTTCTAGCCATGTATCAATTAAGGCCGGAAGGTGATTTGCCATTTGTGTATGTTATGGGAAGTGTTCTGTGAAAGAAGTGTCTTACATTCTCACGAGAAGTGCTCTTTTATAACCAAATGAATGGGAAATATCCCTGTGCCCATGTACAATGTCAGGCAAGGTGGCAAGTCCCCTTCACTTCAACGACACACTTATTAGAATATCCTTGAACCTCCAGGATGGCCCAATATGCTGATAAGGCCTGCAACCTCTTACTTTTTGAATAACTCAAGGCTAGCAGCTCTGACTGAACTGAACCGTCGCGCGACGGTTTCATTATCTCGAGCGATTGTCGAATGCTCGCACGATTGTTTTGACTCCTCACGCGATGGTTTAGCCTTTTTTGCCAGAAATAAACAGGCTACTGATTTTTGGAGGGTGAATTTTCACGTTTTGACTTAGGCCAATTTTCGGACTCAGAAAATTTCCAGCAAGCCGCTATGGTTGTTTATCAGTGTATGGAAGTTTTGTTTGCTCAAATCGCGTTTTTTATGATAGGTTTCGGGCTCGGGGGGATGGTATCTGCACCTTGCCTCTATACAAGTTGTTATTTCATTAAACGAGCCAGGCTTAAAAGCCATACAGCTTACATAGCAAGTGTTTAAAAGCAAGGGACATAGCTCAGACAATCCAATGATTGGGAGCTTATTTCTAGTACAAACTTGGTTTCGGCGGGCCTCAGAAGTACCCCCCTAATCTGGCTTTGACTTCTCTGTGAAGCCACTTCACGTAACGGCTCTCCAACCATGTGATGGGATCAGGAAGAGGCTCCTCCAGTTCTCTGTTGTTCCAACCGTACTCGTAGGCCTGCAAGTTGTGGCTGTCAAATGTGGGAAGCCTGAAACGTTCTCTCCCATAGCATCTACTCTCTTGGTTTCTGCCCAATTGTCGAAGCGTCCGTCTGGGATGTAGAAGGTGAAGCTCGTCAGTCCGGCAAGGATCACTCTTTTGAACCCTACAGAGTTTACAGTCATAGCCGGCAAGTTTAGCCATGGACACCTCCAGACGATGTCTTCCAACTACATGTCATTCAGAAAGGCATACCATTCTTCAATCATTAGCTCAGGGTACACTATCGGTCTCTCGACCAGTTGCCTTAGGAAATGTTCGAAGCCGGCCTCCGGAGCTTCAAGTATACCTACCTTGTCTGAAAGCCAAAGCTAAGTGTAAAAACAAGTAAGAAGTCAGATATAGCCAGAGTGAAAAGACAAGTAAGGTTTGTTGAGTGATCCTAGCCTGAGGGTTGAGGTAAAACGAGAAAGTGTGTGCATAAGGAAAAGGTGAGTTGAGTGAGAGAACCTACCTGGAGCAGGAGAGGACATCCGCTAAACCAACTTGCTTGGCCGCTTTTGACTAAGTCCAAGCCTATGAGGGTTTCCGCCAGAACAACGGGCATGATATTCTTTCGAGCATCCATTTGCAGAGCCATGCTCACTATGCTAGGGCTAACTCCTTCGTTAGCAGGGATCAGCATGTAGGCAGCCAGCGCACAGACTGAGAGCATAAAGCGTCTGTGAGCCTGGCCAACGTAATCTCCCAGGGCTCCTTCGGGGCCGTACATCTCGATAAGACGGACAATGTTGAGATTGCCGTTTTGGATTATGCTTGCTGACAACTCTTCGGAAATGTTGAGTTTTGTCTGCACGAGTTGGCTCATGTCCTCTTGGAACAAAGGGATGGCAAGGACTTCACAGTCAGTAAATCCTTGGAGGTAGGCTTGAAACTCCTCTACTGTCGGGCACATCTCGTTGTTATGGAAGCGAAAAACGTGCATGACAGGATCCCAATACACCATCGCAGCTTGAAGTAGCTCAGGACTTGTCTCCATGAATCGGAGGTCACGAATGGAAGATAGGCATTGGGAACGAGGACTTTCCCAATCAGTGGTTTCGAACCGTGTTAGCCACGGATCGAGTATGGCAGCTAGCGGACTTTCCATCTTGAGTAATATGGGTGTTCCTAAGCTTCTAGGGGAGGGATGTTTCTTGCATTGCTGTGAATGCCATTCATTTATAGGCAAAATTTCAAAAATATTGTCCTCGGTATTCGTGCCAAGGGTTAAAACTTCATGAAAAGTGGAAGGACACCTTGCCATACAAGGACACCCATCTCTGCAAACTTCAGGATGCTCTACAGGACGTTTGGGAAGGATGACAAGGTCTCTGGTGCCTTCAAGGGTTGGCCTGGTCAAAAAAGGGCAGCTTGGCAGGATTGAACCATTGTGCGAGCATTCAAAAACCCTCGCGCGAGAAAGAACAGTCGCACGACCATTCCAAACCGTCGCGCGACAGTTTGTCTGCAGTATTGACAATTTCTAGCAGCTACTGTCCAATTTTGGTCGTTTCTTATTCCAGAGGGTTTTTGGCACTTTGGTTGATTCCAGCAAGTCATAATGGGTATATGTGACTGTGTGCAAGCGTTGGATTCAAAATGTCACGTTTAACGAAGATTTTGGACCATCGGCGGCCCATTTCGAGTTAAAATCAAGGTTTCAAGGGGTCGAAACTCGTTCTGTGTGTTTTTGCTGAATTCTATTATGCTGTGCAGGTCATAAGGGCCTAATATGACTATGTGGAGGTGTCGGTTTCAATCCGGGACATAATCGAGTCATGTTTGTGTTTTGTGTCTGTTTTCGCGGTGTTTTAGGCATTTTTCGGTCTATTTCTCGCCTCGGGTCGTTTTTCTTAGTTTTGTCAGCTTGTACAAGTCATGTCATACATGTTTGACCTTGCAGAAGCGTCGGTTTGTTCAGAGTTGAAGTATTTTGAATTTTGACCTATTAAAGCCTAAAATTTCATTATATTTCTCGTATCCTCGTATCCTGACTGTGTCCTAGGGATATTTTGTGTTTTCTTTCAAGCGGGTCCCACCTATGCATATATGTGTGTCTGTGTATAGTCTCACTGTGTTATCAATGCAAGTTCAGTTTTAGTGGTTGGTTTTGTTTTCTTTATCCATGATAAGAATCAATAAACCGTGAAAATACAACTTTTATAACTAACCATAAGCTATCTATGTCAAAAATAAAGAAAACTACTGTATCTGTTGCACATCTGTCAGGCAAAACAATCAAAAGTAGTTCGGGCACATCCGCCCATCCATCAAAAAGGCGCGCAGGCCTCCAAAAACTTTGTCAGTATCAGTACTAGGGCACATCTGCCCTCCATCTATCTACTTGGGCACGCAGGCCCCCAAAAGTAAAGCTAAAATGCAGAAAATAAAGAGGCTCCACTATGAACCTCAATCCTCGCCTCCGAGCCAATCTTGCAGGCTAGTATCACCACCGTCATCATCACCATCGTCAGCATCATCATCATCGTCGTCAGCTCTCTCCTTGGGGTCTTCCTTGTATGCTGGGTCATCAACGGAATCATCGAAATCGCTGCGGGCGGATGAGTGTTCTTCATCATCTTCCTCCTCATCCTCATCTTCTTCCTCTTCTCCATCATCTTCCTCCTCATCCTCGGAGGTCGGAAGCAAAACCAGCTTACGCTTCTTTTGGGCTCGCTGCTCCTCCGATGCTAGCCTCTTGCGCACTGCGATCCGAAATTGCTCCTCAGCACGTACTACGGCCTGTCTGGCTGCCTCTTTGGTTGCAGCAACTGGCTGCGAGCTCCTGGTCTGTCGCTGTGATACGACCGGTGGTGCGAGTGTCCTGGCTGCTAGCTTCTTCTGTGGAGGTGACCGTACCCTCTTGCTCCTAGAAGTTGCCCGTCCCTGTGCCTGCATTGTCATATCATGGTAGACACCCCAATCTGGGCTTCCAGATTACTTTACTTACGGTATTTGATTCCCCGATGATGAAACGGATCAAGAACACCCTGGGAATGTCAAGTGTTTGAGTTTTGAGTATTTTAAAAACCCTTAAACCCAACCTAACCTAAGCCACTTCCAAAAGCCAAAAACCCTACTGACCCGCGCCAGGGCGCACCGTCGCGCGACGGTTTAACTCCATCGCGCGATGGTCAACCATCGCACGCCAGGGCGGACCATCGCGCGCCAGACCCATTCCATCGCGCGCCAGGGCGCACCCTCGCGCGACAGACTGACTCCCTCGCGCGAGAGTCAGCCTGGGTCAAAGTCAAAGATTTGACCGTTGACCCACGCGCGACAGCTGGCACCCTCGCGCGACGGTCCCACTCCGTCGCGCGATGGTCCCAAAGCTGTCACAGTCACCTTTATCAGCTGGGAAAACTTAGCCATGAAGTAACCCACAACCTGCACGTCTCTTTACACCAGATCTACCTCCCCATCTCCATTTATGGAAGGTGCTAACTCTATAAATACCCCCCATTTGTTCTCTTTCAAAGGGTTAACAAAAATTGGCATTCAAAGGCTTACACCTCAAGAACAAAGCTTGTTCTTCCTCCTCCATCACTCAAATCCCCCTTTTCACCTCAACTCAACTGAAAGTTCAAACACTTTTCAAACCAAAAGCCGAAGGTATAGCTTACCTTTGTTTTGCTCTCTGTTCTGATCTCTGAGGGGAACTGGCAGGGCCAAGGCTGGTAATCAATACCAGTCCTGGCCCTAAAGTCAGCAGAAATACAAGAATCCGTGCCAAGCACTCCCTCGCGCGATAGACTCACATACGCGCGCGACAGTCCACTGTCTCGCGCGACAGTCCTCGTGGGGTTTGGGGGTGCTGGTTATTCTTGTTTTATCATGTTATTCATTGTTTTGAAGTATGATAGGCCTTTTAGCTCACTGCTCAGCATGTTAAAACACATAGACTAGCTTTTCTTGCTAATTTACTTTCTTGGAATGCTTTTGGGTTGCATCTGGACCTGTACCAGAGCTCAGAGCATGCAAAGCAGTTCCTGGAAGTCCAGCCAGGACACTCGCGCGAGGGACTCACTGTCTCGCGCGATGTTCCTCCTGAGTCCAGTAACTGCCCTTGCATGAGCAGCTTGGCCCTTGGCCTTTGTTTTGATACCCCCACTGTTTAGGGGTTGTATTTCAATTTGTTTAGCTCCTATTTATAATAATTTGTAATAATTATTTACTTTCAGTACCTATAAACAGCTTGGTTTGCCTCACAGGGTGTGCCTTTGGTCCTTCCAGAGCCCGAAGAGGATTATTCAACCTGTGGTGAGACTTGAACACTCGCGCGAGGGAATAGGTGTATCGCGCGATGGTCCTTTTTGCATGCACGTTGATCCATGCGTGCAAAGGTCGCTGTCATGTGTGATACACCTATTCCATGAGCAGCTTGGTTTATTCTAATCAGGGGGTTAACTTTTATCCCGTTTCATATTTGCCATCCATACATGCCATGTTTAGATCACATCTTGCAAACTTGTTATAGTTTTAATCCCCGATTAATTGTTCCCCCGCCCTAACTGGCTAAAAAATGATTAAAGAAGAAGAAGAATCACAAAGTTTTCACAAAATGTCTAAGTAGAGACCGATCTCCGGATTGGGCGAGAAGGGTGCCTTAAAACCCTTCCCCTCTCATAACCTGGCTCCCGAACCCAGATATGGTTATGACGGACTGGTTCCTTCACTTTTTCAAATCAAATAGCGCGGCAGGTGCTTCGAAATACGGTTCCTTGGGTGACGGACCTTCAAACCCAGGTGGCGACTCTGTGTTTTGCGAGCGCCTGCTTCTCCGCTCACGCTCCCTCGATTTCTGGGCCCTTGCGCTTTGGAATCCGAAAATTCCAGGGCATGGTGCCCACAGTGGCGACTCTGCTGGGGAATATTCGAACCAATATTAATTCGTACTTAGGGTTTAATACGTTTGTGAATGATTCCTTAAAAGTCTATCAAAACGGTGAGTTTCGCGCTGCCGAAGGTTGGAATGGTGATTTAACAGGACCTCGTGTCCGGCCAATCTAATCTGGGACTTTTTCGATTGTTCACTTGCGTAGTTTCCTCTAAAGATGGACTAAATAAAGTGAGCCGAGCTTGAAAAGGCATTTTGCGATTTTGTGATTCTCCTTCTTCTTAATCAATTTCTAGCATCTCATTTGCATCGATGTGGGATAAGCCTCGTTGGATCGTTTTGGCAATCCGGCACGGTTTACCGGAGCCCGGGGACCCCGAATGACCAACAACCTTCGACGATGATGGGTCATGCTACCGTTTGACTGTTGCTCAGCGATATCGGGGGCAATGGGAGGTATATCTGTGGCCCTAGTCCGAGGAACCCGTTACGAACCAAAACCGGCCTTTGCATATACAAAGCATTAGAACTCTCCAAACTAGGACCGGTACTGTCCAGGTAGGATCTACTTGCATCTAACCCCATATACCGTCTACGTTGTTATCGCTTTCCCTATCGCATGCAATGTACATCACATGTCGTTTTGCATAAGAGCATGCTTAAGGCAGTTTTTTCTTTCGAGTTTGTCTTGCACTGTCTAAGACGTTGTTGGACCCGATGAGGAGTCATTCATTCTGTCGAATGTTCGTTATCAATCGCAAAGTCCTTAGTTCAATGAGACTTTGAGAAATCAAAATTTGCTAAATCCTCGGCTCATGCCTGATTGAGGATTCAACCGACAAAAAGGAACAACAAAGTATTGATGTTGTGTCACTGGCGCCTCCCAGGTTGAAGTGCGTTGTCACTATACACCTCGTTGTTCAAGGTTAAGGTGCCATGTCATCAATGCCAAGTTGTTTCTAATTCAAAGTTGAATCTTCAAAAAGGACTAGACAAAGATTTAGTCTATTTTGACATCTTTTAGGATCTGTCGATCTACTCAAGGACACATCGCCGAAAAGAATTCTGAGGATTCTGGCAACGTCTGAAACTTGTGAGGCAAACTTGTCTCTGGAACCATACATACATACATGTTGTTTTGCATAGGAGCATGTTTAGGGCGGCTTCTAGGTTGTCTCTCACTTTCGAGTCTGTCTTATGCTAATTTGGACGCTGTTAGACCCGATGAAGAGTCGTGCATCTTGATGGTGCATGTTATCATTTTTTTATCAAGTCCCTAGATCAGCGAGACTTTGGGAAATCAAACCTTATTAAGTCCTTGGCTCATGCCCGATTGAGGATTCAACCAAAAATAAGGAACCACGAAGTATTGATGTCGTGATATTGATGTCATTTTGGTTATCGTGCTAAGAACGTACACCGCCCGGCTAACGCGCGTTGTCGCTGAAGCCACCCCGGTAAAGGTGTCACGCCATCAATACCGAGTTGTTCTAAGTTTAAAGTCGAATCTTCAAAAGGGACTAGTCGAAGACTTAGTCTGTTTTGACATCTCTTAGGATCAGCTTGATCTATTCAAAGGATACACCCTCGAAAAGAAATCTGAGGATTTTGGCAGCGTCTGAACATCATGAGACAGACTCGTCTCTAGTTGCAAAGTCTAGGGTTGACACCGACAACGACGTGTACATTGCATTCTAATTGTTGTAGGAGTGCCACTGAGCTTTCACTTATTTTACTGTCTAGTTCTAGCCATTGCACCGAGCAAGAGAGTACCGAAAGGAAGAGCCAAACCTACTTGGGAACGTCTTCAGAATCCGAGTCAAAGGTTAGTCAGGTTACAATCCCAATCAGTCACAACGGAAGGCTCTCCGCACTCTTTGTTGGCTGCTCTACAGTCAGGGTCACCACCGGTTGTACAGGAAGGGCAACCAGCATCCCCATCTTTCGCATCGAGCACTTTTGAATCACCTACCATGTCAGGTCAGCCAGAGGTTCAACCACTTTCTCTGGAAGACATGCTCATGAACCTCCAGAACAGCATTACTACCATGCAGCAGAGGGCCATCCAGACCGATGCTAACATCACCCGTCTCAACGACCTTATCAACACTCGTCTTCCACCTCCACTCGAAGAGGAAGGCGAGGACCATGAGGACGACCAGGAGCAGCCTGTCATGGTCCCAGATCCGAATCACGAGGGGCGTCTCATTGTTCAGCCCAACCCTAGAGAGGTTCGCGTGCTTGCTGCGAACCCAAATTCGATAGGTGGCAGGCCTGTTTTGAAACCTGATATGACAGCTCTCATGGCCAAGATGGTTAAGCTGGAGGAAGCAGTCTCCAAAACTGAAAAGATCAGCGCAGGAGGAATAGACTTGGATCGTCTTTGCCTGTATCCTAATGCTAAACTGCCAGACAAATTCAAGATGCCTGATTTGGTCAAATTTGACGAGAGTGGTGACCCCAAAACCCATCTCTATGGCTACCATGCTGCCATGAAGCTGCTCAGTGTGGGAAGTGAGGCCATGTCTCAGCTGTTTCCTCAGACTCTCTCTAGGTTTGCCTTCCATTGGTTTCTATCACTCGACATTTCCAAAAGAAGAACTTGGGAAGACATTGGGGCTGCCTTCATCGCTCAATACAACTACAACTCTCAGCTCAAGATGACTACTCGGGAGTTAGAATCTACGAAGATGGAAGCTAAGGAATCCTTTGCGGACTTTGTCAAGCGGTGGAGAGCCAAAGCCGCTCTAATGACTGAGCGCCCCAGTGAGAGAGACCAACTCCGCATCATCTCCCACAATCTCCAGCCGAATTATGCCAGGCACCCGGTGCTTGCTCAAGCATCCGCCAACTTTGAAACGTTTTTCGACGCTGGTCTAGCGATCGAGGATGCGCTGCAAAGTGGGATTCTGCCAAGATGGGAGTCCTCTTCTTCCAATCCTTAGAAATCAAAGTCGAAGGCTTACTCTGGAAACGGTAGTGCACTGTTTGGTGGTAGCAATTACGCCAGCATGGCTACAAGTGGGGATAACGCTGCTCTTTCCCCTAATCATATAGCCGATGTCAATCAAATTCGAAGCGCTCAAAGCCTCCGATCCCGAACTCAACCCCGGAGTTTCTCTACCTTCGCGGCATCTCTGTCCGCAGTGTTGGAGAAACTTGTCAAATCTGGGCATCTCAAGCCTTTGACCCCAACTTCCCCACCCAAAGTCTTACCTGCCGGTTACAACCCTAACCTTTTCTGTGCCTTCCACCAAATGCCTGGCCATCTTACTGATAACTGCTTGCGTCTCCGACACGAGATACAAGATCTAATTGATGATGGCATGGTGCAAGTTCCACCAAAGCCCAATGTCATTTCCAACTCCTTGCCTCAGCACAGGTCTGACCCTCTGGTTGGTCAGGTATCTGTCACCTCCACTCAAATCAATCCGAGCTCCGCCATATTCAACCCTAGCCACTATATCGTCCCAACACATCAACCCAAACCCATCGTATCCATCCCTTCCGAACCGGAGGTTAACATGATGGCAGTAGGTTGGGCAATTGAGGTTTTCACTGCCGATATCTGGTTTGACAGTGATGAGGGGCTTACAAAGGAAAAGACTGACTGGCTGAGGTCCATTGATCAAAGGAGCATCGAGTAGGTTTGGTTGAAGAAGCTGAAGAAGCCGAAGTGCTGTTGCTTGGGCCTGACATCCGCTGGATCCTATGTCTTTTTGTGGAAGCTACGGGTAGCTTTTTAAATATTGCATTTTCAAAACTGCGTCTAGTTTGCATTGGCGTTTTGTCTGAGTCTGACACAGAGTCTTGTGTGTCTGTCTAAGTCTAGCTCTGAGTCGGAGTTCGTGCCTCTTGGCCCTCCACGTCGTAGATTTTGTTTCAAGTTTTGAGTCTGCTGTACTTGGCAAACCCCGTGGGTTTTTATGATATGCTTTATCTTGCTTTTAATTACTTCGTTGGCTTTTATATAAACTGTGTCGACCCTGGCGACGAAGGGATAGATTTCGATGGGGTCATCCCCAAGGAAATGTGTTCCCTCGCCAAAAGGGAAGATGAAAGGCATGCTCAGCCTATTAAAAGAAGAAGTAATTTCAATAAACTTGAAAGACAAGGATAACCCCCGAATGGTTCAAATTGATTCAAAGATGTTCTTAGAGGAGCATTGCGCCCGGTCAGACAGGCTCGAAGAATTCATCGACGTCTTGGCGTGGTCTCATCAAGTCACGCTTCGCGTTGATCCTGAGATAAAGAAGTGTCGAATTCCCTGCTACCGGGAGCCAATCCAAAAATAGAAGCTCAGAAGGCTCCAAGCCTCGTACCGTGTTCAAAAACAGCGACGGTGGCGTTCCGCCAAGTACAAATGAGAAAGTGTACAAAATGGCCCGGAGCGAGGCATTTTCAACCGAAGTGCGCTAGATCTTGCATTATCAAAGCCATTCTATCTGGGGCTGTGGTCAAAGATCGTCGACCTCGACAACAACAAATTCAATACCTTTGGTCAACCTGGATCAATTCAAAAGTTACTTTTCCCAGAGAGAAGCTCGTTGGGCTGAAAACCCCCAAGGGTGGGCAGTTCCAAGCAAAAGTTAGAGCAGCCTGCTAGCCCGAAAACCTATGAAGGGGGTCTAGGCACAGTAATAGGCAATATTCAAAAGCTCGCTAGACCGAAGACCCGAATGGGCGGTACTAGGCAAAAGTTAGAGCGCAAAAGGAGAGGTAAACACACGAGTGAACCTTCGCTTGAACTACGTTTTGACCTGATTCCCCAAAGTGGGATACGTAGGCAGTCTCTCTGCGAGACTCGGTCACAATCTATCAATTGGATCCAGGATTGACATTTTGGTACACATCAAAGGTCGAAGAGGATTGAAGATCAAGCTGCAATAAAGGAATCAGAAGGGGGAAAACCTTTGCCTTTCAATTTTATTGCAAACTGCTTCTTCAATTTACAGGCTGAGCATAAGTCCTAAAATATTTGAAGCATCAAAAACAGAACGAAATGCTAGAAGCCTAATGGCTCACAGTTTATTCTAAGTTCAGCGAGGTCTGGGAGCAGCTGCAGCCTCGGGTGCTAGCTAATAATCATGCACGGTTGTTCGAAGTGGTTCGTGTTGGTTTCAGTCCCGTGTGTGCTCTTTCAATTCCAGTGGTAGCCTGCTACTGCCCTCGAATGTTGTTCCAAGGGCTTTTGCCAAGTCTTGTCATACCATGCAAGTCATATGGACTTAATGTGACTGCACGGGGGTGTTGGTTTCAGTCCGGGCCTATACGAGTCTTTGTCTGCGTCATATGTCCATCTTTGCGACATTTTTCCAGTTTTTCAATCAATTGTCATGTCGGGATGCTCTTCCCATTGTACAGGTCTTTGTACCTTTTTGCACCTTTTGCAAGTGCCAGTTTCACTTGTGTAGGAATGTGGTGGATTTTGGCTCATTAATGCCCAAAATTTCATTGTATTCCGTATGCCTAAGGGTTGGCAATGTATCTTGGGGCTCTTTCCCCCTTTTCATTCGAGCTAGGTGAGTCTGTGCACATGCGCGCATCTGTGGGTCGATTCAAAGCACTTGTCAATGCAAATTAGATATTAGTGGTTAGTTTTTGTATTCTCTTCAATACCTGCAAAAGAGAGTCAATAAACTGGAAAATGCAATTTTTACATTGCTACCCTAGTATCAGTAATCCACTAGCCGTGGAAATCTCATGAACAGCAAGGACACGTCAGCCCAAGGCCAAGCAAAGCATATCTGTCTGGCACATCTGCCCAAGCATCGCAGAAGGGGCACCCAAGCCCAATGCCATCAACTGGGGCACGCTTGCCCGCTCAATGTCTATCTATCTGGGTGCGCATCTCAGAAGTAACTGACAGTACGGTAATAAGGCTCAGTGATAGTCCTTAGGCATCGTTGTCCTCCTAGGAGCCGCCCTTAACTTGCATCTGCATTTTCAATATATCATACATTATCGTTGCATATTGTATGTCAAATGACAAAAGCAGCAATGTGCATCAAATCAAATCAAAGCGCGTTGTGGCGTTTTCCCGTCAGTGTTGAGGCACTAGCAAATCAAAGCACGTTGTGGCGTTCTTCCGTCAGTGTTGAGGCATTGGCGATTCAAAGCACGTTGTGGCGTTCTTCCGTCAGTGTTGAGGCATTGGCGATTCAAATCAGCGTTGTGGCATTCTCCCATCAGTGTTGAGGCACTGGCAAATCAAATCAGCGTTGTGGCGTTCTTCCGTCGGTGTTGAGGCACCGGCAAATCAAAGCACGTTGTGGCGTTCTCCCGTCGGTGTTGAGGCACTGGCAAATCAAATCAGCGTTGAGGCGTTCTTCCGTCAGAGTTGAGGCACTGGAAAATCAAATCAGCGTTGTGGCGTTCTCCCGTCGGTGTTGAGGCACTGGCAAATCAAAGCATGTTGTGGCATTCTTCCGTTAGTGTTGAGGCACTGGCAAATCAAATCAACGTTGAAGCGTTCTCCCGTCAGTGTTGAAGCACTGGCAAATCAAAGCACGTTGAGGCGTTCTCCCGTTAGTGTTGTGGCATTGGCAAGTCAAATCAACGACAGCCGGTCCTGTCAAATTCAACAACGGCATTCAACAACGGCGATCAGCACATCGTCCATCCAATCCACAACGACGATCAGATATCGTCCCAATGGTCCGTTCATCCGCAACTGATTGTTCCCCAGGAGAGTCCGTCTTGGCCTGTCCCGAACGACAATCACTCTCAGTCTAGCCACAAGTGCATCTTCCAGCAGGCTTATTGCTCTGTCTCGGATGGTCTTTGATAAGGAGATTGGCTCTGATTCCCAACAGATGGAATTCAACCTGCCTGACACGACCTACCCGTGTTTGTTGGAATACTTTGTGCCGAGGATAGCTTGATCCCCAGCAACGACGGCCTGTCCCGTCCACATCTGTAGCGACAGCCTGTCCTGTCCAAATTCGATCAACAAGCGGCGATACAATCGTCCACTTCTACTTCCATCCCTGGCAATGGATCACACGTCCATTCCACCAATCAGGTTCTGTAAGTATGTTTGTCTACTTTACTATGTTCTGCTCTGGATTACCTTGAGGGGTGTCTAGAATTCTTTGACGTTACTTGTACCAAGTCAATGGTGCTTCAAGTGCCGTCAAAGAGGGGCTACTGTAGACACCCCAATCTGGGCTTCCAGATTACTTTACTTACGGTATTTGATTCCCCGATGATGAAACGGATCAAGAACACTCTGGGAATGTCAAGTGTTTGAGCTTTGAGTGTTTGAAAAACCCTTAAACCCAACCTAACCTAAGCCACTTCCAAAAGCCAAAAACCCTACTAACCCGCGCCAGGGCGCAATCATCCTGCGCCAGGGCGCAACCATCCTGCGCCAGGGCGCACCATCGCGCGACGGTTTGACTCCATCGCGCGATGGTCAACCATCGCACGCCAGGGCGCACCATCGCGCGCCAGACCCATTCCATCGCGCGCCAGGGCGCACCATCGACTCCTCGCGAGAGTCACTGGTCAAAGTCAAAGATTTGACCGTTGACCCACGCTCGACAGGCACCCTCGCGCGACGGTCCCACTCCGTCGCGCGATGGTCCCAAACCTATCCGATCACCTTTATCGGCTGGGAAAACTTAGCCATGAAGTAACCCATAACCTGCACGTCTCTTTACACCAGATCTACCTCCCCATCTCTATTTATGGAAGGTGCTAACTCTATAAATACCCCCCATTTGTTCTCTTTCAAAGGGTTAACAAAAATTGGCATTCAAAGGCTTACACCTCAAGAACAAAGCTTGTTCTTCCTCCTCCATCACTCAAATCCCCCTTTTCACCTCAACTCAACTGAAAGTTCAAACACTTTTCAAACCAAAAGCCGAAGGTATAGCTTACCTTTGTTTTGCTCTCTGTTCTGATCTCTGAGGGGAACTGGCAGGGCCAAGGCTGGTAATCAATACCAGTCCTGGCCCTAAAGTCAGCAGAAATACAAGAATCCGTGCCAAGCACTCCCTCGCGATAGACTCACATACGCTGGCTTATAAGAAACTGGTTCAAGCATACCCTCGTGGGGTTTGGGGGTGCTGGTTATTCTTGTTTTATCATGTTATTCATTGTTTTGAAGTATGATAGGCCTTTTAGCTCACTGCTCAGCATGTTAAAATACATAGACTAGCTTTTCTTGCTAATTTACTTTGTTGGAATGCTTCTGGGTTGCATCTGGACCTGTACCAGAGCTTAGAGCATGCAAAGCAGTTCCTGGAAGTCCAGCCAGGACACTCGCGCGAGGGACTCACTGTCTCGCGCGATGTTCCTCCTGAGTCCAGTACATGCCCTTGCATGAGCAGCTTGGCCCTTGGCCTTTGTTTTGATACCCCCACTGTTTAGGGGTTGTATTTCAATTTGTTTAGCTCCTATTTATAATAATTTGTAATAATTATTTACTTTCAGTACCTATAAACAGCTTGGTTTGCCTCCTGGGTGTGCACTGGTCCTTCCAGAGCCCAGAAGGGGATAAAATTCAACCTGTGGTGAGACTTGAACACTCGCGCGAGGGAATGGGTGTATCGCGCGATGGTCCTTTTTGCATGCACGTTGATCCATGCGTGCAAAGGTCGCTGTCATGTGTGATACACCTATTCCATGAGCAACTTGGTTTATTCTAATCAGGGGGTTAACTTTTATCCCGTTTCATATTTGCCATCCATCCATGCCATGTTTAGATCACATCTTGCAAACTTGTTACAGTTTTAATCCCCGATTAACTGTTCCCCCGCCCTAACTGGCTAAAAAATGATTAAAGAAGAAGAAGAATCACAAAGTTTTCACAAAATGTCTAAGTAGAAACCGATCTCCGGATTGGGCGAGAGGGGTGCCTTAAAACCCTTCCCCTCTCGTAACCTGGCTCCCGAACCCAGATATGGTTATGACGGACTGGTTCCTTCACTTTTTCAAATCAAATAGCGCGGCAGGTGCTTCGAAATACGGTTCCTTAGGTGACGGACCTTCAAACCCAGGTGGCGACTCTGTGTTTTGCGAGCGCCTGCTTCTCCGCTCGCGCTCCCTCGATTTCTGGGCCCTTGCATCTTGGAATCCGGAAATTCCAGGGCATGCTGCCCACAATCATGTAAAGCATTAATATACACTATGCATATTGTATATCTCAAATGTTTGGATACAGGTACATTCTACCAAAAGGCTACCAAAGCATATGTATTGAAAGTAGAAGTACATCATTAAGTATCGAAAGCAGGAATGTATCGTTGTATACCTGTGGCTTTTTGGCAGCAGCTCGTTGACCTCGTGGGGGAGACGGTGCTGGATAGTGCAACTCTAATGGAAAGCCACTTGCTGCTCACCTAACCACATTCTCCAATGCCAGCATGCGGCGAATGGCTTCGTTCACCCACTCATTGGGCACCTGCAAAGGCAATTTTTTTATCATCAAGCTATTCAATAATGGTGCATGTATCAAAATATAAGCAAGGTCTATACCAGAACAGTCACGAGCGGTGGCTCGACTCTGGCAGGCACCAAGTGTATCTCTGTTGGATTTCCCTGTGCATCCACAACTGGAGTTGTCCATGACATCTCTGGGGGTCCGCCTCTCACAGGTACGCCCGCATGCAGTCTGACACGGCCTTCGCTGCCTCTCGACCTCTCTCCGGCAACTCTCCTCTCCTCAGCAGCTCCACGTACCTGACTCCGCACATCCCGGAAAGCCCGTATGCCAAGTGGCCCTGCCAAGCGATCCCTCTGGTAAGCAACATAGTCCATCTCTGGGCGCAGGTAGCATCTCAGCTCCGTGTCTGGCTGCGTGAACCTCTCCAGCTTAACCCGAGTGTAAGTGCTCGTATGTGAGGCTCATGGCGGAAGCGGCCCTGGCACCTGGAACGCTGTATAGCCAAGTGACTGGCGCAACACCCGGTCTCCAAGGTACCAGTGCCAGCCAAAGGCCGACTCAAGTAGCACCCTGCTGGCAGTAATGGCTCTGCTCCGGGCCAAGTACTCAGGCTCTACTCCTGCAACACTCCACGGGTTCCAATTGATCTGCACACAGGTCAACAAACAATAGAAACAATTGTTCAGCGACAGCATTGAAGCAATTGAAAGAAGTACATGTTTTGATTATGAGGGTTTTATGGTATACCTGTGAGGCTCTGAGTTCGTCTAAGTACAGCCTATAGGCGTTGAGGCTACCTCTACCTTCCTTCGGCCCCATGTTTTTCTTACTCCATATCAGTGCACGAGGGAGAGTGCTCAAGTCAGGGTGCTTGCATTGTGGCGGATACATCCGCAGGACCTCATAAGCCCAGAGCTGTTCAAATTCAAGCAAGCATATGCATCAGTCGCAGGATATTATGCAGACATGCATGCAAACAGGCTGTAGTAATTGATAAACAAGTGATACAAGTATAAAAGAAGTTGTGTTGAGTTATTGTACCTCCCAGACTCTCCAATAGCCAGCAGTACTCTTCCCCGTCCTCGACGAGTGGCCTAGAAAGGCGTAAGCTGTACCCAGTGCTGCTCCACCCCAGTCAAAGCGTGAAGCTGTACTCAAGTCTCTCAGGGCTGGCAAATAAGACAAGTGCACTCTGCTACACCTGTTTGGATACAGGGTAGCGCCAAAGAGGTACAGTAGGTATGCTCTGGCCATTCGCTCCGCTTCCTGTTCTGTGGTCACTTTTTTCTTCAGGTACTTCATGAATTGCTCGTACCTCGCCATCCCCTCCTCAATCTTTGGTGAATCACCCAGAAACCAGTCCAGTGCAACTTGGTCATCCTGAATGCCCGAGTCGAAAGGGATGGGCTCTCCTCCAACTCTCAGCCCTGTAATCGCTACAACATCTGCAGGCGTCACTGTTATCTCCCCAATCGGCAGGTGGAAGGTGTTGGTTGTATCCCTCCATCTCTCTGCAAGCGCCACCAACACAGCATGGTCAATTCTGCTCCGGGTGAGAGTTCGAATGAACTCCTCGAAGCCCGTTGCATCCACCAACTCCCTCACCCTCTGAGGTAAGCCCTCATATAGTACCAAGGACCTGCAAGCACCACCAAAGCCTCAGATGTCCCTTTGTCCTACTCCTTCCTATTTCAAGTACATAGTCAAACGAAGGGCAAATGTTAGCATACATGGCTTTCATTTTCAAGTTCTAGGTGATCAATGCAGCGGTGTAACAGCGGTTCTTTGGTTTGTGCTCTTGCATGCATGGCCTATCAGGGTTGTGTCATCAGGTAATAGGGCAAATGTTAGCATACATGGCTTTCATTTTCAAGTTCTAAGTGATCAATGCAGCGGAGTAACAGCGGTTCTTTGGTTCATCCTATTGCATGCATGGCCTATCAGGGTTATGTTATCGTGATTCTGGTTTCAATACAGTCAGTATTAAGATGGTTGGTTCAAGTTATTATTTTTGGCATGCAATTCAGCGGTTCTATTATCATGACTAAGCTATTTCATGGTTAGTTCTAGGGTTATTTCATGCTTTCTTATACAACTCCCTAAACATGCAAGTAAAGCGGAAATTGAAGTACAAAAGGGGGTTTTTCCAAAAATTACCTCGGACCAAGTGTTTGCAATGTGAGTTTGGGGGTCCCTCAGTACTACCTCGTCATCGTACTCCAACCGCTATGGTGTGTATGCTGAAAAGCCCGACAGTACAAACAAATGTGGTGTAGGGGGTGTGTATGTCTCTGCTGCATAGTCAGGCCGTATCACGGCTGCCGCCTCTGCCACGGCTGTCACCCTAGGCCCCTGTGCCTCCTCTGCGGCCCTCTCCTCGGCCTCCATTTCTCGCAAAGGCTCTTCTCTATCCTTTCTCTCTCTTTCGGTCTTCTCCGCTGCCTCCCATGCAGCAATAGCCTGTGCTCGCTCCTCTTTTGCCTTCAACACTATCTCACCAATCTCGGGATTCTCCTCCAACAGCCTTGCAAGTTGATCGTCGGGCAAGTGCTCGGCAATATCTTGCTTTGTAACCGGTACATGGCGTGATGATGTGGTTGCCGTCTCCGCTGGTCGGAATGCTACATCCTGCTCCCTATACTCGACAGGAATCTCTGTGGCCTCTTCTTCCTCCGCCACGACGCCCTTGCCTCTCGCCGGGTCCCTCGGCAGAGAAGTGTTCGGCCTGAGAATATCACCCATAGCGCTACTACTGCAAACACCCCCAGAACTTCCACCAACTGTGGGCGAACCCTCGGCCACTGTGCCCGAGCCTTCTGATTCAACGATGGACCCCACGGCCCCCAACAGAACCATCGCGCGAGGGTTCCCCTCTGTCGAGCGACCCTTCTCTTCGTTGTCAGCCTCTTGCTCACGGCCTTCCAAGCCATCGCCGCCGTCTTCCACCGTTGCACTGGTGTTCGTGATAGCTTCAACCGATTGTTGATCTCTTGTTTCAACCGACTGTTGATCTTCTGGTTGGGTTTCCATGGGTCCTCCCCGATCTTCCAACCTATCAACTACTTCCCTGGTGCCTCCATTGCCACCGTGATCTGCCATGCATGTGTGGGAGTGCTTGGTTTTGCTTAATTTTTGGAAGCAAACTTAGGGTTTGGGAGAATATGAGAGTTTGAGGAGTTTGGGAGCTTTTGAAACTGCAATGAGCGGTTTCTGAAGCATTCACATCGATATAACAACGAAAACAGGTGTGGGTCAGGTCTGGGCCGGTTTCAGATCCAGGCCCTAACAGACAAACCCTCACGCGTGGATTCAGGATGCTCGCGCGATGGTTCTTTAGGCCACAGGCCTAATTCCCCAGCTGGCCGGCCCAATCTCGTTCTTCATTCTTGTTGTTAATCTGGGTATTTTAATATTAACCCTATAATAATTTTTGGGGGCCATATTAAATTCGTACTCGCGATCCAGAGCATTTTCCTATCCCCAGCAGTGGTCTGCCCGCACGCACCAGAGAAAAAGCGACGATCCATCCGTCCAATTTCAACCCAGCGACGATCCATCCGTCCAATTTCAATACAGCGACGATCCATCCGTCCAATTTCAATTCAGCAACAATGCATCCGTCCAATTTCAATCCAGCAACGATGCATCCGTCCAATTTCAATCCAGCGACGATCCATCCGTCCAATTTCAAATCAGCGACGATCCATCCGTCCAATTCAAATCAGCGATGATCTATCTGTCCAATTGGTGCATGGTATCTTTTACATACTTGTCTGCATGGTTCTTTTAAATCGGCTTTCGGGAGGATTTGATGGGTGTCTAGAAATCTTTGACGTTACCCGTACCAGCCAATGGTGCTCCGCGTGCCGTCAAAGAGGGACTACTGTAGACACCCCAATCTGGATCCCCTGATCGTTTTATGGTTTCTTGTTTCCCCGATGATGAATTAGGTCGAAACAGACTTGAGATTGGAATGGTTTGAACTTTGTGTGTGTTTGGAACCCTCCTTAAACCTTTTGAACCTCAGAAACCCTAAGTCGAAACCCTAAGACAAGGTTTGACCAACGCGTGTGAGTTTGGAATCCTCGCGCGAGGGTTGTGTGCCAGGTGTGGGTCAAAGTCAAACTATTAACTATTGACCCACACGCGACCATTTGAATACTCGCGCGCGTGTTTATAACCTTCGCGCGATGGTTCTTTCCTGTCCCCATCACCTTTTCCAGCTGGATTTCGTGATCATCAGGGGGTCTATGGGGCAGTAGAACCACATTTTCCTCCAGAACAGCTGTTGGTGACTGCATGGTTGGCACCCCCCATGTAACCACTCCCCACCTTGTTGGCCACCTTCTCCACCAAGCTCTTGGCTGGCCAGCCTTGTTGGCTGGTGTTTTGGCCTAGTTTGCCATCCACCCTTGGCCTCCCTTTGGCCTATATATATCCCCCCATGCTTCCAAAGCTAAGGGTTACAAAATATCAAGCAAAAAAGGCTTACAAACCCCAACCACACTTGCAATTCTCTCACTCTTGTGTTCTACATACACTCATTTTCCAAGCTACATCACCTTGTTCAAACCAATTGAAAACAACTCAAGCAAAGGTATAAATATTTACCTGCTTTCTGTTTTGATCCCTGAGGGGGGCTGGCAGGGCCAAGGCTGGTAATCAATACCAATCCTGGCCCTAAAGTCAGCAAAGTTACAAGAAGCAGTAACTAAGGAACCCTCGTGCGACGGTTCTCAACTCGCGCGACACTTTGTGTCAGTGTGAGAATGAACCTTGCGGGGAAAGGTATCCTAGTTTTTCAGTTTTGTATACTATTTATAACTGTTTTGAAGCACATTTAGGTTTTAGATCATTGTGATGTATGCTAAAAACCATAGTTAGCATATTTTGCTGTATTATTTAGTTTGGAATGCCTTAGGGATGCTTCTGAGTATGTTTCAGAACCCCAGGCATGCAAAGCAATTCCTGGAAGTCCAGTCATGAACACTCGCGCGAGGGTTCTTATAGCTCCCGCGATGGTTCCCCACTTTCCAGTGGTTGCCCTTGCATGACAGCTAGGGCCTGGTTCCCTATTTATTCACCCCCACTATTTAGGGGTTGTATTTCAATTTCATTCATTCTGTTTGTAATAATTCTTTACATTCCAGTACATATACAACTGTTTGGTTTGCCCCCTGGGTGAGCACTGGTCCTTCCAGAGCCCAAAAGGGGATCAAAATTCAAACTGTGGTAGACACAAATACTCGCGCGCGTGTTTAGAAGTGTCGCGCGATGGTTCTTTGCATGTACGTAGATCCATGCATGCAAAGTTGGCCATGGTGCATGGCATGTCTAAGCCTTGTGTAGTTTTTGAGGTTTTTGATCAGAGGGTTGGGTTTTATCCCATTTTCATAGTATTCCATCCATCCATGCTCAAATACAAACACATCTTGCAAATCGTGTTACAGTTTTAATCCCCGATTAACTGTTCCCCGCCCTAATTGGCTAAAAACTGGTTAATAAAAGAAGAATCACAAAAGTTTTCATAATGCCTAAATAGAGACCGATCTCCGGATTGGGCGAGAGGGATGCCTTAAAACCCTTCCCCTCTCGTAACCTGGCTCCCGAACCCAGATATTGGTTATGACGGACTGGTTCCTTCACTTTTTCAAATCAAATAGCGCAGCAGGTGCTTCGAAATACGGTTCCTTGGATGTCGGACCTTCAAACCCGAGTGGCGACTCTGTATTTGCGAGCGCCTGCTTCTCCGCTCGCGCTCCCTCAATTTCCGGGCCGCTTTGGCAAATTAGGGAACGAAATCCTCTTTTCCAAGGGCATGCTGCCCACATGTGGCTGCCACTCCGGAGGTCGTTCCCTTTGCCAACGCGCATTGAGTCAGGGATACTTCTGGAAGAACATGAAGAAAGATTGTGAAGAAGTCGTCCGCAAGTGCCGACCATGCCAACTATTTTCTCCGATCCCAAAGCAACTTGCTCAGAACCTCTCCCCCATCACAAGTCCTTAGCCCTTTGCCCATTGGGGGCTTGATATCGTTGGAAAACTTCCAACGGCTCCTAGAGGCTTCAAGTTCTTGATCACAGCAATTGATTACTTCTCAAAATGGGTGGAAGCTGAACCTCTCTTAACAACGACCGAGGCCGATGTCCGACGATTTGTCTGGAGAAACATCATCACCGGGTCTAGCGTCCCTTACGCCATCATCCCTGACAATGGCACTCAGTTTGTTGGCAACGGTCTCTCCAGTCTTTTGGAAGAATTCGGCATCCGCTTCTTCAACTCCACCCCAGCATACCCTCAAGGGAACGGTCAAGCCAAGGCCTCAAATAAGACTGTCTGCGCCGGGATAAAACGGCGGCTAAACTCCAAGCATGGCAAATGGGCAGAAGAGCTACCCAAGGTTTTATGGGCCAACCGTTCTACGCCACGACGCTCTACTGGCCAAACTCCCTTCTCCATGGCCTTCGCCATGGAGGCCGTCATTCCATTGGAGTCAAAGTTCCCTACCCTCAGAACGGAGACTTTTGACCCAAAGACAAATGACGAAGCTGTCGCACAAGAGCTTATACTCGCCGAAGAAAAACGTGACGACGCTCGGCTTAAGCTGGCCGACTACCAACAGCAAGTAGCCAAAGGGTACAACCGAAGCGTATGGACCAAGAAGTTCAAACCAGATGATCTCGTTTGGCGGAAGGTGGTGCAAGCAAACAAGAAAAAAAAATTATGCCCAACTGGGAAGGGCCTTTCTGCGTTGTCAAGATCGCTGGTGAAGGTGCCTACATCCTTGAAGACATGAATGGGAAGGTGCTTACCAACCCATGGAACGTACAGAATCTTAAAAAAGCATACATGTGAACCACTGTCTTATGCACTCCGTGCTCAGCTTCATACGCTACGAGTTACCAAATTTACAAGTTTCAAATACCTGGCTTCGGCCACTTTATCTGTTATCTTTCATTTCTAAGAATGGCCTCGGCCACGAATTTTACGTTTCTTTCATGTACTCCAAACATTTCTTAATAGCAAGGTAAATCTTTTGTTCGGTTATCAATTTCTTCAGCACTTATCATTTTGTCTTATTTGAATCTCCCCTTCACACGAATTCACTCTCGGCAAACATGCCAAACAATTAACAATGACTTCAGTCACACCCACAAACGGCCCTCAGGGTCTGCTGCGACCACCATCGCTGCCCAAAGAAGCAACAACAGGACATATGGTCCACCGAGCCTATAGCACACATTACGGCTGGAACATGGGCCTCAATTAGGTTTGGCAAGACATTAAGGTTGGCCATAGTCAGGTTACACTCACGCTTTGGTGAGCAAACCACCCCCTAAACAATTGCCCTCGATACCTTGGCTAAAAGCTGGCACTTTGGCCGAGCCCAACCCACAGGTAGAGGCACTTGACAGATTTTTGCTGGCTAAACCAAGTCTTTACAACACAACCAGAACGATGGCCGAAGATAAACCCAGGTTCGGCAACCTATCAACGCTATTTCATAACTCTACTTTGGTCAAGGCTCGGCTGCCATCCACCTACAGTTAGCAAATTCTACTGTACTAATACGCCGAACCCAGACCAAAGTGGGGGCTACGGATAACTACCAATCAAGCAAGGTTTTCAAAACTTTTCTAAGGCATGAAAACAGTCAATCAAGTTCGGCAAAACAGATGCATTGCAAACAGAAGTCAGTCATTCATTCAAAAAAAAAAAAACAAGTGTAGTAGAAAATCCTAACTGAGGGTACGGTGTGGCAAATCGTTTGCTGCCAACCCCCCACCAACCATTACATCTGGCACGGCAAACTCCAAGTACAGAGCCATCCAGTCCAACAAAAAGTTCGAACAACAAAATCCATTACAAATAAAAGGAAGCCAGCAACAAAATGCTCAAACTTGTGCAGTAGTGTCTCTGGCAACATCAGCAACAGCATCGGCCGCAACCTCATCTTCGGCCTTCTTCTCAGCTTCCTTCTCTACGTCCTTCTCAGTGTTCACTAGCTCTCGCTCGGCCATCGTCTCATTCCCGCCATCACCCATCTTCTTACCACTAGAGCCATCACCACCTTCGGCAATGTCATCGATGAGATCTTCAATCTCCTCCTCACTTTCTGGGAACTCCTCAGGAGGCAGTGGCTCACACTCCTCAGCCGTGTAAGGAAGTTCGAGCTCGGGGGTGACTGGTCTAGGAAGTGATTTGGTTAAGTTCATGTTGGCTTCCAGCTGGAGAACACTACAACGCCGCGGCCACACCGTCCTTATACCCTATTCGGTAGGCTATTGGGACTTGCACCTTCACTTCGTCATTCACCATAGACCGAGCATCCCTTATGTACTTGGCCCCTGCTCGGTCATAACCAGCTTGATAAGCCTTCTCGTCAACCTCTTTCATTTTTCTCTTCTCCCTCCTCATCACTTGACTGGGCTCACGCTCGGCCTTCTTGAGCTTATCATCCATCTCTTCCTTCTCCTTCTCCAGCTCAGCAATCTGGGTCTTCACCATCTTCAAGCTTCCCTTGTAGCTCCTTACCTTCTCACGCTCAGCCTTCAAATCATCATAATTGCGAGCGCGCTCGACCGCAACAAGCTCGGCCTTTTTGTAAGCTCGAAGAATCGCTTGGCCAGCCTACATAATATCATACACATAAGCTCGTGAGTATCCTCAAGATAAAAAAAATTTAGAGAAGAAGGCTTGGTTCAGGCGTATACCTGGACAATGTAAGCACTGGCATGAACCAAACTCAGCTGAAGTTCCTCTGGAACCTTCTCCATGTCCTTTGGCAGAGCTAAGCCGTGGAGCATGGTAGGAGCAAGTCTACGCTCCAGCTTCATGCTGTTGCTTACAGAAATAACTCTTCCCTCGGCCATGGCAAAGGAGGGTGCAAACTCTGGCACTAACGCTCGGCTAGCCGAGCCTCCGGATTTGTCCATGATTTTTGAATCGCCAGCGGTCGATGACTCAGTCTGATCCTTCCCCCTTGGGATAGGCGTCGGCGGCCTAGCCGGGAAGAAGTCTTGTGTGACTTTCTGCTTCTTGGCAGCAGGTTCGGACAGGACCGCTTCCTTCTGACAAGCTGCTGCACCGTCCCTAATGTTGATCTTAACAACATTCCTCCTCCCCATGTCTTCGGTGAATTCTGGGATGAGGGTTTGAACAGGTGGAATGTCGATACCTAGGTAGTTGGATGGTTGACTCTCTTGGAAC
Source organism: Rhododendron molle (assembly GCA_025413875.1). Taxonomy (NCBI): domain Eukaryota; kingdom Viridiplantae; phylum Streptophyta; class Magnoliopsida; order Ericales; family Ericaceae; genus Rhododendron; species Rhododendron molle. The sequence goes on from CM046391.1 coordinate 44,705,632, forward strand.
CAGAAGTCAACCGACTTCTTGAAAGTTGGGAATTTCACCCGCTTGCCCTTCGCGTTCTTGCTCGGCTTTGGATTCTTTTCCTTCCCTCCCTACCCCTCAACAACCTTCTTCTTGCCTCCGGCCTTCGTGCTCGGACCTGCCCCTTTTTCCCTCCTCTTCAACTTCCATTTATAAGATCGCTCGTACCCGAGCAGAGTTGGTGCGTCTCGGCAGATTTGGGCCAGCAATGTCTCGACATTCTTCTCAATGGCCAATGATTGTTGTTGCTTTGTGATAGCTCAGTGATTGCAAAAAAGCATTAACCAATCAATATTGTAGATTCCAAAACCATCAAGCAAGTGTCATGCTCGGCGGAATAAAGGAACAAGGGATCAACCTCGTAAGTCTTTTATCTTCGGCACGTGATATAGCCGTGATGTTTGGTCACCAAACTTGTAGTTACCACTCACTTCGACGTAAAAGCTAGCCCACTTGTCGGTATCAGGCAAACCGTCTATGAGGGGCTCCTTTCCACTTCACGTCGAGAGATATCTATGCTCGGTCACACCGTGCCTAGACATTATATACGTATGAAAAAGGTCGGCGACTGAAAACTCCAGGTTGTGAAGTTCCTTCAACTTGATTACGGCCATCACTATCCTATAGCTGTTGATGGCAAAGAAATGGGGCACCAAACTAAACCGAGCAAGCAGCTCCCTCAGAAATGGATGAAGAGGGAAACGGAGTCCGGCCTCGCAGATGGCTATAAGGGGAATGGTGATATGCTCGGGGCAATGTTCCGACTTGTCCCTTATACGGTTGCTAACAACCTGACTAATGACAACGTCGTCTGGGACATTATATGTTCGGCATAAGTCTTTGTACTCGTTTGGCTACCCACTAAAGTAGTGGGCATGAGGACAAACTTGACCTCTCTCGTAGAGGTCGGCAATCTCTCTATCCTCGGATGTCGCTTCACTAGGCATGGAACATGAAGAAGCTTGGGCTTCGGCCCCTGAACGAAATCTAGATTCGACTTCGGGGCCTAATCCGTGTTCGGCATCGGAGTGAGTAGATGAGGTAAAAGATATCTTGGGTTCGGTGTTGAACCCACCATCATACTCGTGATCGCGCTCGGCGTTGGAATCACTGGAGTCCGACATATTGGACGCAATTGAAGAAGTTTGGCGTCGGCTTCGGCATCTTTCCAAGTACTCTCGTATAAACAGGTCCGCAAAATCGTCCCCCGAGCTTTCGGAGTCGGAAGAGATGACTATAATCGGGTGACCAGACCTAATAAAACAAATAAGGAAAATAATGAGGAACCTCGTCGTCGGCCAGAAGGCAAGGATCTTACTACGCTCAGCTACCATAATGGCCCACCCTAAATCCTATGGAGACTCAAGCTCGGGAAACATGAGAGACGAGTCATAGAGCTCAGCCAACCCTAGCGTCGGCTAACCTTCTAGCCTCAAGAGTGGGGCTCAGCCGACTTCAGCGCCAACCGAGCCCACCAGTGTCAGGGCTGGGGCTCAAAAGAACAGATTGAAGATGAAGATGAACAGCCCAGCTTTTCCACTATTCACGCAGAACAAAAAACTCCCCAAAAATCCAAAAAATGGTGCAAAATAGGGATAAAAACTGCACAAAGGTGAAGAGAAGCAAGGATCGAACAAATTCCTGAAGATTTCTGAAGTTCTGATGGCCAAATAGTGAAGGAATCTAATCTGGGGCAGAGGAAAAGCTTCGAACGGTTTCAGCAATGGAGTATTAGAGAGAAAGAGAGAGAGAGAGCGAAGTACTTTCTCTCTCCTCACACGGCCCTATTTATAGACGAGGAGGGAATGGGGAATTGAGTTTCCCGCCCATTCTGACACCGCTGAACCCGCAACCAATCGGTGTTTAACACGTGGCGACGATAGGACAACCTGGCAGAACCTCCCCACGCTCCTACTGTCCTTCCAGTCAGTCGTGCCCAAATGGGTGGTGACATCTGGCATTGTCCCATTGGCGTTCAATTCTGGCGGTTGCTGCAACTTTAAAGATAAAGACGAGTTAAGCTCGGCAAAAACCCTCTCTACATTTTTACATAAGGTGGTCTTCAGGTTCGGCCAGGATTCAACATCAACCCCTACCACGCACTCGGCGTCGGCAGAGATTGAGGGGCTATTATAGCGGGCCGAACATAACTATTTCACATTCCCAAGGACGAGTCAATCCGAGTCCGATTGGTGGCCGTACCTATTCTAAGGCTCGGCCCTAGCCGAGGATCATTCGTCACTTATGTTGCACTCACCCTACGTCCAGCGGCAGAGAATTTGTACCAGGCTCGGCCACGTCCAGTGAGGTGGCCAACGAACAGACTCCAGTCACCCATTTCCTCGTCAAGTTCGGCATAGAATGATGCTCGGCCACCCGCGGGGCTCGGCTACGACTACAGCTCGGCTACCCGCGGAGTCACATGCTTTCCCCCATGTGCTGAAACGCTTACATCAAAAGATAATCATGAGCGCACATGAAGGGTGCCAGCTCACACCAAAACGGTTATTAGATTCATTCAGTGACGTCATGACAACATCACACGACCCGTGCAAGGCACATGCCCGTACTTGGAGAGTAAGTCAAAGGAACTATACAAATACCAAAGGATGACAACCCTAGGAGGTACATGCTTCTACACACTACACTAGTCTCTCACCATTTCTCTCCACCCATACTTATCCTCTCGCCGGAGGGCCTTGCCGGGGAAACCCCGGCCTGGCCTTAGTCGTGCATTCGTTTTGCAGATTGGGCGGAGAGGCAAGCGATCCCAGAACCAACGGAGGAAGGACTCAGATCGAAGATCACGGGCCACACATCCTTCTCTCGGACTCGCGCTCTTTAACCCCATCCCAGCCTCAGCGTCCTCCTCCTCCTCTTCGTTTGGATCTTCTTCACCTTTTTTCGAAGGTTCCTCGTCTAGGTTGATGATGTCTGTTTTTGGTCCCATTGAATGGAGGGGAATTAACCTAGCTGGGTAATCAATCCCCTCAATTCCCTCGGGATCTTGGCTGATCTCTCTGGTGCAGTAACTCCGAGCAATGTGATGTATGGCTTCAGAGATCTGGGGTGCGACTCTCTGGAGGTGAGAAGAGTTGCTTTCCACCGAACGATAAAACTCTCCTGAAGAAGTTGAATCCGACAACTCCATACCTAAAATACAAGTGCAGGAGACAAGACCGTTAGCGAGTTGCATGGCCAAAATTCCTAAGTGCCTACATTCGGTGTTTTAACCTTACCGAGTGTTCTATAAGTCTCCTGAGCGACGATTTGTCAAACGAGAAATCAGAGCATGGAACTCTATCGTGCAACGGAAGGGACTCGAGGTATCGTTCGGAGAATCGAAACCCTAGGTTTTGTTCGGAGAAGTGATTCAATGATATTTTTTATTGTCTTCTTTTGGAAGAACACGGGTTGAGTTTGTGTTAATGTTCGGAAGAACACCGGTTGAAGATGTACATTAGCTCGAAAGAAAACACGAACACCTTCAACGTGTTCTACAGTACCCAGAAGGGGTACCTGTAGAAACGAGAAAGAAAAACCCATTTTTTGGGTCAAAACATGCATATAAACTATCAAACTGCAAAGAAAATCATTGGGAATCAAAAAATACTAACAATCAAGAAAACTATGGGATCAAACAGCAAAAATCTTCGAGATTAAAGCGGTTTATGGTGATGAACAGGGGTACAACAGTTGAAACAATCGAGTTCGATCGAGAAAAAGTGATTTTCTCTCTCCCCTCTTCACCTTTTATACCTAGGGCGGAATTTGAAGCTGTTTTGAGCCCTCAGCCGTTGGATTTGAGAGGGAGACTGATGTACGTTCGATGGTTGACATGTGGAGACTGATAGGAGGCGCCATACTGTTACCCAATAGCATTATGACGCATGGCAAATTTGAAATTGGCGTTTACAGAAGCATTAAATGCAAGCCCAGTGCACTTCAGGCGTGAAGTCCAGATGAGCTTTTGTTCGGAGAAGTTTCTTGTTCGTTTGAGTTTAACGTTCGGATATTCCGTCAATTTGCTATTTTTAGTTCGATCACTACTTTCAACTCCTCCTTCTCAACTGAGCAAGTAAAGCAGGAGTTGAGGGGCTATTATAATGGGCCGAAATATCCGAAGGTTCTAAGGGTTCAATGGGCTCCATTGTGGACCCATCGTTCAATTGTCTCAATTCGTTTACAGATGGACAAACACCTTGACACATCATCCCATTATTTCTCGAACCACTGATGGGCCCAAGGCAACTTACCGAGCTTCAGTGAATTATCTGAAGATAAGACCTCTCGTCTCGCTCGGTGAGGTGTTCGCCTCACGTCATCCCGTTATGCTCGACAGAAGCGTCCTACGTTTGGTAACGTGAGTGCTCGGGACGACTCTTAGGAGAGGTTGTTGCGGAACATTTTGGAAGCTCCCGTTGATAAGCACGTTCGCCTTTCGAATCATCGATGGGACGTTTCTGCAAATGATGTGACATTCCTCACATTGACCCACATGGCTATGCAAACCTCAAAGGGCGGCGCTCATTAAATGCCCCTGACAAGTGACGTCATCCAAACGTGGCAACGCGCGTGTGAGGCACTTCCAACTTGTTCAGCACTCTAAATCTTTGCCTATAAATAGAGGAGCACCCCTTCTAGGGCAAGGGTCTGAAACTCCCCAAAAACAAACCACACTCTTCTCTCTCCTAGCATATTTCATACTAAACTTCTTTCCCCTCCACCGTACTAACTTGTTCGTTGGAGCTTCTTCCCGGAGGAACACCCTCCTCCGGTTTGTAGGTACATGAAGTCCCGTATTTCCCTTTCTACGGTCCATCTAGCAAGAGGAAATGGTTCAAAAGGATCAAGGTGAAATCAGCCCCCCACAATATCTACTCTACAAACAAAAATTAATGAAATTCCATTATATTAATTGATCGAGTACAATGAGCTAGTTAGAAAAGAGTATTTTTTTTATCTCCTAAACTATGCACATTTTTTTACTTAGTCCATAAATAACCGATTGATGATTTCATCCCCTCAACAATCATACTGTTACTACTTAGTCCAATTGATAACAAAAATTAGGAATTTGAATGAAAAATGTCTACTTGATTATAAGAGCCTTAGAGATGAAAATTAATTATGACCCTTTAGGATAAAATGATCAAAAACATAAGATCTTCGCACCGATTCAAACTGAAGCACTAATTTTTCAACCATATTTTTTGATATATAAACCTAGTCAAAAAAATTAAATGCTCTAATTTTTAATCCCTTTGAACTAGTGCGAAAATTTTATTTTTATGGTCATATTATCCTAAAGAGTCATAATTAATATATCAAGACCTTATCTGGCATTTTATAAAGGCTGACACATACATACTTTTTTTGGGCAAATTTTCGTAGTCGCCCATGTAGTTTTACGGTTGTCTCACTTTCGTCCCTCTAGTTTCAATTGTCTCAATTTCGTCCCTGTACTTTGTTTTACATTCCAAATTGGTAAAATCGTTAACACCGTTAACGAAACTAACGGAAAAATATGATTAAAAAATTAAGTGCTCTAATTTTCAATCCGGTTGAATCGGTGCGAAGATCTTATTTTTTTGATCATTTTATCCTAGATGGTCGTAATTAATTTTTGGCTCGAAAGCCTTTCAACAAGCACCCGAAGACTCCTTATTTAGTTTCAGAGCTCTCTTATGGTGCTCATTAAAAGGCCTTAGAACTAAAAATCCATTATGACCATTTAAGATAAAATAATCAGAAAAATAAAATTTTCGCATCGGTTTAAACAGATTAAAAATTGGAATACTTAATTTTGTAACTATATTTTTAATATGTAAACGGTGTGTTTATAGTTTGTCCCCACTCCCAAACATATATTGAGTTTCAACTCCCGAGGATTTTCAATGTTTCTGTTTCCTATCTCATTATCATGTTACCCTATTTGTATTTGTGCTATCAATGTGTCAAAACTTGTTCCGAAGCAGTCGTGGAGAAACATTGCTGTTTTGCTCACCACAGCCACCCATTTCTTGTTCTTTCAAGCTCAGGTTCAAAAGGAGTAACAAATTTGTATTGAGTGGTTGTGTTTTGCTCACCACAACCACTCATGAGTTGGACCGCAAAATCTTAATTGTACGGAGCCAGGATTTTAAGTTAGTGGTGGCGGACATATGATAAAGTCTCTAATGGAATATTGATGGAAAACATACACTAATTTTTTTCCGAATTAAAAAAAAAAATCAAAATAGCAAACTTAAATAAATGAAATGAACAATGTCTCTGATCATTTGCGTAAAACTCCAATTAGTGTTTCGTCGAAAGTTGTATCAATTTTTGTGTGAGGATATATATTTAAATGTCCAGCTTTGTAGTTCAAATTTATTAGAAAGATATCATTACATATTTCACATCAACTTTTACGAAGTAACTCTATATCCATTCACTTTTTAAAAGGACAAAATGATAATTGTACAAAATTTTGTCTATTAACTTTTTAAAATGGACACTTATCATAGAACACCTAAAAATGAAATACTGGACTATTATTCAGAGATGGAGGTAGTATATATATTTATTAGAGAAAATTGTGCAAATGTGCTCTCTTATTGATTCCAGCATCTTGGCACAAGCGATACATGTGCAAGTGATGAGGAAAAAACAGTAAAGCAATCAATTACTCCAGTATTGAAGAATCAGGTTGGGAAAAATTTCGAAGAGAATGCAACGGAAGTCGTGAAGTACGAAGATACGGAGAAAACTAAAAGAAAACGAAGAATGAGTCTTCGTAAACATTCCATTAACCATGGAATGACTGAGAGAGCACTATTTGGTGTACATTAAGTGGACACTGCCTTTTATGGAACCCATTTAGGAGTTCCACATAAATGATCGGATTCGTTCAATTTTTTTAAAATAATTTTTTAAAGCATCTATATAGTCTCCATCGGATATCGGGCGTAGAATCAATCAAGTATTCACCAATATCCTACAGAGCTGATTTTTTAACAAGGATGTTTAAAAAAAGAAGATAACTATGGAGGCAGTTCTACTCGGGTAATCGTAATTCCAACTTTGTCAAACTCTCTTTAAAAAGTAAATACACTATTTTTGCTGGATAATTTGTGAACAAAAAGCGAGCCATCCGGAATGAAGGAAACATCAGAGGTTATAAAAAGTCCTGGTTTATGTAACAGTGTTTTGGACTAATCGCAAGTTTCAAACGAAGATATGTCCCAAGTGAAAGAATTTGTGGAGTTTTCTTCACAAATGGCACATCGCATTGTAGAGTTTTCTTCCGGCAGAAGTAGATTCATCAATGGAAGCGCATGTACATTATCAGAAGGAAAATTCAAATTTCTGTTGGGAGATTCAGAAACTAATAAATGAGTAAAAAACACGACCTGCTCCTTCATCCTTTAAAAAGTAGTACTACTACTAGTATAGAGTACCAATGATGTTCTTGCATTTCCTAAAAAGGATTACATCAGTTCAACTTCTATATATACATGACATGCGCGCACACACACACACAGAGGTATATAAATGTGTGGTGGGTGGGGTGTATGTGAATATATTACGTTACTCAATGAACCACAGCTTCAACCCCCTCCCCACTCCTCCTGAAGAATCCCGTTTGTACAATTTACAAGTAACGAAAACGAAAATGAAAAGACAAACCAACTGTACACAATCCCCAAAAGGCCATGCAGACTGCTCACCGATGGTTATGCATATCCAAGTTTCCAACCTTTTAATTGAAAGAATAAGTATGCCATGAATTTAACCACTTTACCCTGGAAGACCTCGGAAATTTATCTAAATCCAAGGCTCTGGCTCTTTTCAAATTCTAGACCCTTTCCTTGATTACTGTTTTGGTGAGATTTTTGCTGTCCCATACCAGTACTAAGGTCTCCTTGTGTACTGGTGTTCTTCGTAACTTTTGAAAGTCCAAAGCGCATCTTTGAGGCTTGCACCTTGCTATTGTAACTATGCTCAAGAAGTACCTGTCAGCAAACTGAAACACATCCGCCGCAGCAAGAATAGGTAATTGAATAAGCTTTTTTGACAACTGGAGGAGGCAAGATAAATGTAAAACGCAGAAACCTTGCATGGCATTCAGGAACTAACAGGAAAATTATATGTATATTTTCAAGGGTTCTGTGTTAATTCCAGAGAAAGACATTTTTTTTTTTTTTTAAACTTCTTTACTTTAAATCTCTTTTCTCTCATATTGCTTATCTATTTTTCAAAGTCGTGCCTTTAATCAGATAAAACAGGAACCCACTTCGACTACATTCAATTTTTTGGGTCATAGTGGCCTAGCTCCAACCCAAGGCACCAAAGTAAAAACCCACCCGGAGTAAAACAGGACAAATAGTAAAGAAATCATAAGCAATAACTATCTTAGAGTCCGTTAGACTAGAAAGAAATTTATGCTGGAAAGTGAAGATGAGAGAGTAAAATAAAAGAAAAAAAAGTGAAAACAAAATTTATTTTCTTCTATGTGTGGTTAAAATGAAAAGTTTTGTAAGAATCTTGTAAGAAAATGCTTATAGTTACTAACTTACCCTTACAATATCGATCATGCTAGGATGGTAAGTGTCATAAAAGGCGATCACTCTCACAAGAAAATAAATTCTGTGTTGTTAGAGAGAAAGTGAAAGTTAAGTAACCATGCTTTAATTGAATTGGACAAGAAAATTTACTTTGTAGCACTTTTTACCACTTTCATGCTACTCAAACACCAAAAGGTGTACTTTTCTCTTTTTTTTTCTCTCTTTTTTGCATTTTCTATCATTTTCACTCTAATCAAACCCATTGTCAATGTCAAGCAACCACATATGGAGCCAAGTTCAGCTCTTTCTCTTCGTCCTTATCCCTTCATAATTACGTTACGACAGAACTAACTCGTGATGGATAGAAGAAGGTATGCAAAATACAACTAGTGAAAAGAACAAATAAAGAGAGAAAGCCGTTCAACCTACATTTGGAAGGTCAAAGTCACCTTCAACGGCATCGCACATGTCAAGTGAGAGTTTCCGAAGCATTGGCATCTGGAGTATAACAAAAGGCAAGATGGGAAACAAAAGTCTTAATTTTAGGCAGGGAATATAGGCAAAAATTGCACTTTGTTCGCTTTATTTGTGAAAAAACAAACAAATTAAAGAGCACCCGATCCATTTGCTTACCAACAAAGCAGCATCAAGAATGAAATTCTTCTGGATTCCAGGGCCCTGAAATGTGAAAGTTGGACTTTAGGTCACCAGTCAAAGGTAGCAAGATCATACATGGCAGTTAAGGACATGATACGGGGAAAGACATGCAAGAAAAATGATGAAAATGCAGGAAAGAATCACTTATTCACGTTTGTGATGTTAAAACGGAAATTTGCTACACATTCTTTAGTAGTGAAGGGTCACACATCTACCACGATTCTTCCAATTGCATAACAACTTCTTTTCCATGTTGCTGGTTGACATTTTTCTCAATTCAACTCTGCTCAAAATCCTCAACTAAAGGGGTTGGTTAATGAGAACCTTTCTTCGCCATTCAGATCTTTCAACAGGCATGCCCACTGGCCATGGGATATGTTATAGTGACATGTTGGGGGATTCTTAAATGCGGCCTCACACCTGTATCTGAGTTTAATTGTATTATCTGTCACAATCATCAGGATCAGCTTTGGCACTGAAAAGTGACCAAAGCATGTATAACAGTGTGCAGCTATCTTGCTTTATCCCTAGGTTCAGGATGTGTTCGATAGAAAAAGGAACTGTACAAAAGAATGACATGCAATCATCTGTACTTTGAAGCATCATAAACTTTCCAAACCGTATCCTAATCAAATTAGACACAGTCATTGTGGTTTCGCCTCCTTTGGTTGTCTCAGAGCACACAGTAACCTCATTCTATACCGAGTTTAAGAACTCTCACTGATTATTTTTTCTCCTACCAAGAAAAAAAGTGGAGGGGCTAGATTGGTTTTGATTCACAGGCTACGAAGTGCCTGAGAGACAAGCAAATGTTTGGGACCGTATGAGTGATGAGGGAATAGTAACCCATATCACAGGAGGAAGCTTTGCGCAGAGTTCCATTGCTACTAATGGGTGCCTACGCGATTTCAATAACCAATTTGAGAACATGAAATCGAAGATCCAGTATCCAGCTTCCATCACTCATATATGTATGCAACTATGCAAAGTCAAAGACATAAGGACAATGACAGTGTTAGAAGACTCACATTATGACGCAGCAACATGTCTTCAACAGATTTGCAGTCAAAAAGAGAAGCAACCCCGTTTCTCGTTACTTCTCCACAGTCCTAAATTAACAAAATCAACATAAAAGTAAGAATGAGAGAAATCAAAACAAGAAATTTCATACACAATTGATCAGTTTTCAAAAAAAAATTGAAATGTGTGCTTTTCAGCAGTAGTAATTCAGACAGCTTGAACAAATGTTTCATAACAAAAATACTACATGAGTTGTCAAGACATTTTACACAAACAAACCCAGGCCAGATGCATGTACACAGGTTCCCAGTACTCTTCAGCCTTCACATAATATCTGGAAGCACATCATCTGAGGCCACAGAACTCCTAATGCATGAATTTTACACAGAAGGCCACATACTCAGAGTACTGTGCACATCTCTTTCGATTCGTTCTAGCTGTGGTTTGCCCTTGGAGTACCCTACTTAGTTCCCTTCTATTGGCTATCCAAATCTGCATGTCTATGTTGAGTAGAAGTCAGAGTTTCCTTCAGTTGTCAAAAGGACGGGTGATTCAATGTCCTCTTGCAGGAATTTCTGTGACAGAGTTGGGTTCTATGAATTATAAAGCACCAGTATGGGTAAGGAATGCTACGGGTACAACGATACAACAACCTAAAAAAACACATTATGGGTACAGTTGGGGTACGTACTTAATTATTTATATGCTAAAATAGCTAAAAGGCGGCCTAGGTGCTAAGCAGGCCCAATGCCTAGATTTTAGGGTCTAGTCAATAAACAATGGAAAATAGTGCCAACTAGTCGGAGACCAGTCGGCCTAAGAGCTAGGCACGCTTCTTACGACTAACTAGTGCCTAGCCATTTTTAGAGCATTGCTTTTATTAGCTCTATTGCTTTTATTAGCTCTATAATGATCTTGATTCAAAAGCTCTAGGTACAAGATTTTTGATAGAATCCTCAGGTGGTCAACAGTCTTTCTAACTTCTCATAGCAAGGACGAATGCAAGGGCAGATGAGCCCGGGCAACAGCCCTACACAAGTTTCAAAATTTTCTTATAATTATAGTAACAGTTTATCAAATATTTTATCAATATATAGGTTCGCCCGCCCAATGTACTTTTCAAAAATCCATTACTCGCCCATCTAAGATTTTTTGTCAATATCTATCATTCTAAGATTTTTTTTCTTAAAAAAACAATGAATAGAGTAGATAGCAAGTCAGACTTTTAACCTTTATCCTTACCTAGCTAGCACATGGATATAGCAATTTAATATCCAACCTTTGCACATGAATAGGAAATCAAACTTTTAAGTTGCTCTGGGTTTACATTTTGTAATCGTATAGGTTGATCCAAACTATATGATAATGTTGTTGATAATATTTTTGCAATTTAGTTTGCTTAATTGATGTTGTCTTTCATATGTTCTAAATTTTATTTTAATTAGCCCAACCCACACTCGAATCCTACGTATATCCCTGTCTTAGAGTTTTATAATATGTTATTTCGTGTGCTTTAGGATATCATTTTGTAATGAAACTGTGGTTAAAAGGATTAGATGTTCTCATTCCCTAAGAGTTTCAAGAATGTCTTTATGTTCTTATGACCTACAATGTTCACACAGATTATTGGTTAATGGTTTCTATACTTTTCGAGCCTATGATGTTATTTGTAACATCATTGAGTTTATTATGGTTATACTTGGTTAATGCTTGTTGGGTAAGATTTTTTTGCTGGTCTTTAAACTCATTATCATCGGTAACGACCCTTGCCTTGAGTTGTTTTGATCCTACTAACATTGGAGAAACTGAGAAAGGATTCCTTCATAATTTCTTAGACCAAACTAAAGGAACCAACCCCCTCTTTTATGGTTTCAACACCTCGAGAACATGTTCAATACTTTGCAAAATAAGGCAACGGTATCAGTAAAATCATCCAACTCAAAACCAATTACCTATGAATTAAGAGGCCGCTCATGCTCACATGCTAGTTTCGGAGGTGATAACTAACTAATGTAGGACAAGCACTGACACCGACCCCAAATCACACGTGAAGAGGTAAATCAATAGATCCATAACATAGGGACCACAATGAAAAATGTGCATGTGAGGCACAAACAAAGGAGAAATCAATTAAGAGTCTTTTTCCCAAAAAAAAAAAAAAAGGCCTCCAAAATCCTAGCTCTGATACCATGTTCAAACATCTAACTCAAAACCAATTGGCTATGAATGGAGAGGCTACCTAGGCTCAAATGTTAATTTTGGAGGTGACAATTAACCAATATAGGAGACCTTTTCAAATGGAATGGCAATGCTGAGAACAGGCTTCACTACTTTTGCCACCCTTTCCAATGATATCCATCCCAACGGGCAACATTGAAAAAGTTTTGGGTATGTTAACGGCTTTTTTGAGGACTTTTAAGGCATTTTAGTACCTCATTTGTACGTCTTAGGACCATTTCCTGCACGGCACGATTCAGCACCGTGGACTCCTAAAGCTACAAGATTTTGGCTACCAAAAACACACTTATATGACGATGCCAAATAAGAAAAATCCCTGGAAAATTAATTCAGTAGTCTTTCTATTAAAATACCAGTAGTCCCAAAAGCTTAAGCTGTTAGGAAATGGCCCAACAATGTATATCAAGCTTTGTAACACCCCCCTCACGTGCAGCTCCATCATTAACGTGGAGATGCAAATTTTCATAGATAGAGCGGAACAAAATACGAAGGGACGAAGTGGAATGCGAAAGGAAACAAATGCAAGAAAGATATTTAATGTTTATTTGCATTGCTCATAACCAAACCAAACCGAGTCTTATGTCCCAATCAATTGGGGTCAGCTACATGAATCCTTTTTCTCCATTGAGCTCTGAATTCTTTCCTTTTCTATATGTGTCAATATTAATGTGTGCGTGTGTTCTTGTTAACAAAGAACAAGAAGGTATTTATTTTCCTAATTTGACAAGGGCTAATAGCCATGTCCAGACAGGCATCATATACAATGTCGATATTAAATAGCGAATGATGGAAAAAAATACCGGAACAAGAAAACAAAGTCCATTTCATACCGTGTTGGAAAAACATAGAGAAATCAAATTAAAAGTAAAACTGTCATAACCCTTTTCCAAAGGGTTCACATAATCGTGCAAGCATTTACAGTAAACAAGAGAAAAAGGATAGTGGCAAACCTCTAGATGAATAGAAATCAAGCCTGGCCAACCAGTTGAAATGATCTGTTGTGAATCTAGCGACGAATGTAAAACAATAAGTCGAAAAAGATTAGAATAATTGAAGATCCTAAAATCACAAGTGAAAAGGCATAGATAGGTTACGGGAGACAACTGCATCACTATATGAACGCACCATGATACAAATTTATCAAATCATACCACGTTATGTCATGGCAACTAATAGATGTAATTTTCTTAGATGTATATCTGATATTCGTAAGTAACATCTTTTTCAAATAACTACTACTTTTAAGATATTAAAAATGCTTTTCCACATTCTACATAATTGAGAAGAGTTACAAAAGTTATCATATCTGTTTTAAAAAGCTGAACTACCTGAATTAAGGGATCATATATTCCTTTGACATTCTTCTTACTTTATCCTTGAATTCAAAAGTTTTTCTTTTAAATTTGCAATGTATTTCACATGTGAATAAACAATAGAAACGGGTCCCTGAAGTCTGAAGCTTATTAGAAAATTCATAAAAAATATGTGAACTCCCAACTCCATGAGCAGGTAACTGTCAGACAAGGTAACTTCATAGAAGTGTCCATGCTTCTTAACAGTTTGAATAAAGATCGGAACAAAAAGGTATGCACAGGCATAATATAAAAGATTTTACTAAGCGGAGGTGTTAACGTGAAAGAGTATTTCGAAAACTTGCCAAACTAAAAAAATTGGTGAGAGTGTGGGTGTAGAACAAGGATTTAGAGCGGGAGTGGAGGATTGTGTGACCTAGGTGGGTGGTGTTTTCTCATAAAAAGAGAGAGGTCAACTTCAGCATTTTGTGAAAATAATTTCAAAAAGTAGGAAATGAAAAACAGCTATCGAGTTCGATACTTGTATCCGAGTGCGAAGTGCAAACAGACCTTGTCAATAATGATTACTCACCGGAATTGAGAAGTCTGCATCCTAGCAACAAAAGCTCTGTCAAATTTGCACAATTCTGAGTCAGGATAACCAAATGATCATTGGTCATCCATGGAGTTACCCTTTCAAGCCTCAATTTCCTCAAATTTGGCATACTGAACTTAAAGCTTAGTGGGGATATCTCACCAAGACAGTAGCAGAGAGCCAACACTTGCAAGTGTTTTAATGATTCCATGATGTTTATCAAAACACGGTCAGAAATTACCTGCAAAAACATTGAAAGTACTTCTGAATGACTACGCTCTTCTATAAGCAATCTTACCATGAAGAGTTTTTAAGTGAAAAAATAAAATAAAATCCCACAGATCACATAGAGGGACTGTTATCTTAAATTATACAGTTTCCACCAAGCAGAGGTCCTTGCCCCTCACGGTTGTTTGGAAGATGAGCGTATGCAGCATATTTTAGTTGCTATTTGCCTACACATAAAAGTATAAAGACCGCTGCTCTACTGCTCTTTCCAGTGAATATTCATCCAATGAAACCATATCTTTAATATTACAGACAGACCACCGCTATTACTATTTCTAGAGTTATTATCTTCATGATGAGCCATAATGACCACTTGAGCGGTAGCCCAAAAGGTTTTAAAACTGTAACAAGTGCTGCGGCCAACTTGTATTAATTTTCTTTAGCACTATGCCCTGCAGCCTAAATATTCATCTATCATGCATTATATCCAGATTTTTTTCAATTTTCTATATTTCGGAGAGCTTGCGTTCGGGAATGGGTGGTGAACAACAGCTACACTATCTCGTGATTAAGGTACCTGAAAATAAAGGATAACTTCCTCTAGCAAAGGGCAAATAGTGGGTAGGAGTTCCACTGCATCTTGACCTAATGACGCGCCAAGACCCACAGTTACTACTTTTAATGTTGCGATTGCAGGTTTCAGAGCTTCTAGAGAAGAGCAAGAAAATCCCCATCCAAGTGCAATTTCTTCCAACTTGCAGGTTTCTGCCAACTCATTACACCATTCTTCACATGAATACTGGAAAGAAGGAATATCCCCATCTTCCATCTTACTTTTCTGCTGAAAGAGATTCCTGCATCCTTTGGCTTCCAAACAATACAGACCAGGATTTGTAGAGACAATGTGAGCTAAAGCAGTACTAGAAACCTGAAATTCAATAAGCATAATATTGTTGGGTCAGAAGCACCTGCATAACTGTCTGGTACCAGTGGATAAACCTGCCATCTATGGAAAGAAAATCACACGGGCATTCTGTCTTTTGGTTTGAAATGGTTGATTTTGTTGCAAGCCATTCATGTTAGTGTGAAGCGGAGTCCCACATCGTTTGGGTACCAAAGTAATAAGAAGAATATAAGCGTGAGGGCACCCTCACTTCAATAGCTAGCTTTTGGGGTTGAGTTCTACCCAAGACCGTGTAACATGATATCAAAGCCGGGTATGCCAAAGATGGGTAGGGTGCATGTCCCTGGCCTGCACACGGCAGGTGCTACCGAGTGAGCACGCTGGGCGTGAGGGAGGGAGTGAAGCGAAATCCCACATCGTTTGGGTACCAAAGTAATAAGAAGAATATAAGCGTGAGGGCACCCTCACTTCAATAGCTAGCTTTTGGGGTTGAGTTTCTACCCAAGACCATGTAACAGTTAGTTCCTTGGCTCCTTGATTGTTTTTTGGTGATGAACTCTTTTAACATGAATGACAATAATGGTTGATAGACAATGACTAGCTTAGATGATGTTAATCGATTACTACTTTAGTATTGGGCTTGCAGAATTAGTTTTGAATTTGGAAAGTCTGTTGATAGTCTTGTTGGGCTTGCAGGAATATAGATACAAGTGGTATTGGGCCTAACATGCTTGCAAGATCTGAAAGTGTAACTTGTAGCAGTTTCAACGGATGGAGAGGCAGTTGACCAACCGGTGAACCGAATGGAGCCCAGAACAGAGTCTTGTTCATGTTCTGTTTCCTTCACACTTTGTCTCTCTAATTATCATGGGACCAGGCCACATCTGACTATGATCCACCTGTATTTATTATGTGTATCCATAAATTTGAATTTGGCAGGAGAATCTTGAATTAGCCGTACTTTGGCTATCAAAAGATGGAAAAGTTGATTGCAAGCAGAGTGGTAGCCAAGTGGTAGACACCATGTACTCCCATGCATTTGACATGGGCTCAAACCTCACTAGACATGGGCTCAAACCTCACTAACTATAACTAACAATGCTGACTTTCGCCGAACAAAAAGAGAAGATGGAAAAGGTATTTAATTAGTGCAAATATTCGTTGGGCTATTTGGAGTATCTCAGGCTTTAATTCTTACCCTAAATATGTTGCATACATATATCTTCCTATGTCATTGTCGGGATTTTCTATATACCTTAGTTGACTTTGTGGCCAGATAAAATCAAACGAAAGATATACTGCTTGTTGAGCCAAAAAGAAACACAGCAGTACATGATATGAACATTGAAGCTGCATTTGGAAGACTTTCTGGGATTCAATCTTGGCTATATAAAGAAGACTCTTCAGAAGATTCTTACCAAGTCTTCCAGAAAATTCAAATTCACACAAAGGCTATCATTGTTAATTCTGACATCAAGAGAGTTTGTTACACTGTAGTATTTCTTATGTTCTCTCCGTAGTAATTCAAGCCACACTTTGTCTTTCAAGGATTGAAACCATCACATAAATCCTACCTTGCGAGAGAGAGAACTATACCCACTGTGTTATGAGTTAGGATTTGAGTCTCTCTTTGCTTCTGAGTTGTGAGTAATCTCATCTGCGTGTACCAATATATTGTGATATTTTAAGTCCGGTTTGCATGTACCGCAGGGGTGTGAGTGGAGCTCATTGTTGGAAAGAAGCATTTGCTTCTATGAAAATGAAGTGAGTGCTGAGAACATAACAGATACCAATGAGTGTTCAGGGGATAATCTGTTGGCGCAACGAAAGCTATAGATGGATTTGCCCAAGATTTACTAGTACTTAGGTGCAGCAAAGAGAAGTATTTTTCTGGAATTTTATTCTTGGGTACTTGCCTCAAAGATTACAGCAGGACCTCTAATTTATACTTGAAGGTAAAACTAGATAAGACTGACTCTTGACCTTCCGACTTCTAGATAAGACTAACTCTTGACTTCTAGATAGGATTAAATTAACTACAACAAATTCTAGACAATTCTACAAGACTTCTTCAGACTTCTAGAAAATTACAAATTAACTTCTAACATAATCATTGAAGAGAGGATTAAGCAATTAGCTTTACCACTATAAAAAGCCTGGTCTCTTTTTCATTACCTTGATCTTGTTTTGCTAACATGTCTCTGTTGAAAGTTAAAAAAGAAGGCGACAAACACAGGTGTTGAACCTATTCACCCCCCCTTCTAGGTTGCAATATCAATTCAAAATCCGTATCCGCCAATTGCATCAAACTTTGAGTTCTGTAGGGCCCATGGACACCAGGTTCTAAGCCTTGGTGTTACTCAGATATGCCATACGGTACGGTACGTAACACAAAAAATGGATTCTACTCAGAAGAAAAAAAAATAGCAGAGTAAGAAAAAGAATCTCAGTCCACTTGACACTTATGACCTACAAGGGATACATGCACATAAGGCTTCACTTGACTGGTAATTGCCCACTATCTTAACGATCTTATCGAGTGCAACTTCGACTCAACAAATCAATTTTAACTCCCTGAAAAGGTTCTCTGACACCAAAGGAAGATGTTCTACATATTTTTAACTGCCCAAAAGAGCATAATTTGACCACAAAGATCTTTTAGGAGGCTCCGCCATAGGAAGTCTAAAGGCCAATGCCAATCTAATAGATGACTAGATTGTAGAATCTACTTACATTTGGACGCGAACAATTTTTAAGTATGTTGCATGGACTCACGTACGGGTATAGAGTGCAAACAGTGGCGACACCACAGCCAAGGGTGTGGGGTCTGGCTACCCCATGGAATTTCTTTTTGTACTACGGTACTACCACCATATTGAAATTTTCTAAAAATTAATAGATTGACCCCATGGATATTTACGGCGACACTACATAGGATAATTTTTCTTTCATAGCCGATACAAAACCATGAAATTGAAGGGAAAATTTTATGGAACTGCCATCAGACCAGAGATGCTTTACGGGACAGAATGTTGGCCTATTAAGAAGCAACAGGTGAACAAGATGAGTGTAGCGGAAATGAGAATATTGAGGTGGATGTGTGGTAAGACTAGACAAGATAGGATTAGAAATGAAATGGTTCGTGAGATAGTAGGTGTAGCACCTATAGAAGAGAAGTTGAGGGAGAATAGGCTAAGGTGGTTTGGGCATGCCTACCGTAGACCAGAAGATGCGGTAGTTAAGAGAGCGGATAAGATAGTTTTGGATAGCAATGCTACGGGGAGAAGTAGACCTAATTTGACATTAGATGTTGTGGTGCGCAAAGATATGAGTATATTAGGTTTGTGTGAACAAGTGGCCCTTGACAGAGCTCAATGCAGGAAAAGGATTCATGTAGCCGACCCCAAGTGATTGGGAAATAAGGCTCGGTTTGGTTTGGTTATAGTCGATACAAAACCAGAGGCGATACTGTACAAAACGAAAAGCAAAACGTGTTCACCACCTCTGTTATCTTCGAGTCTTTGATTCGATCGATCACCGATGAATAATTCTATAAGTTTTGCCCTTTGAAACTTGTATATACTCAAGCTTGATATGGGTTGTTTGATTTTGGCAAAGTCTATATAGGATATGGGTTGTTTGATTTTTTGGAAAAATAATTATATAGACTTTGATGCTATTGACATAGAGACTATCATGCAACGATTTCAAAATATGAAATCGCGTCGAATGCCATTGTAGAAGCTTGTGTATCTTTTTTTTTTAGAACTTATAAGAAAGATTATTAGTATATGCATTTTGATATCTTTTGTGTATAAGTTGAAACGCTTGTCAAGTTTTATATGTGATTTTTGTTGGAAGTTATTAATTGCCATTATTATGTTCTATTTTTTTGGTCTTACAATTGGCAAAAGTATTGACGTTTATGGATGACCCCATGCTCCGAAATTCCTGGCGTCGCCACTGAGTGCAGATAGGAGTCAAATGGTCTGATCAATCTAATTTCCATTGCAAGGACACAAGGGCACCCCAAAAATGTTCACCTCCTCTTATATTAGCTTGTTTATTATCAAGGGAAACGATAATTTGAAGGTGCCTCAGGGCATTTCATCATAATATATGGGTTCTAGGTCTATGCA
Organism: Rhododendron molle; assembly: GCA_025413875.1. Lineage (NCBI taxonomy): Eukaryota > Viridiplantae > Streptophyta > Magnoliopsida > Ericales > Ericaceae > Rhododendron > Rhododendron molle. The sequence goes on from CM046391.1 coordinate 44,725,272, forward strand.
AAGTCATGGCCAATTCGACAAGTTTTTGAAACAGTTACTTTATATATTTACAGGAGTCAATGTTACCATAGATTATTGACCTGAAGACCAAACTTCATGTGCCTCAGTTATTTCTAGCACCTAAAGAAAGTATTACTGTAGTATCTGTAGAAACTCTCTTCCAGGAAAGGGACATATGGTTCCATTAGAATGGTGCCATACCTTGGTATCAGAAACATCAAGCATTTCCAAGCTGTAGCCAAGGAAACTATAAAGAGTGTCATCAACAATTAGAGTCTCCCTCAAACAAAGACTCTTCAACATGGGTGTTTCAGATATAAGTTCTGAAAGGGATGTTTCATCCACACCTGGCAATAAATGACTCGCGTTAGCTCTGTTAGATATAAAATGATAATGAATCCATCATGAATATAATGGGATTGTGTGAACAAGTGCCCTTGACAGAGCTCAATGGAAGATAAAGATTCATGTAGCCGACCCCAAGTGATTGGGACATGAGACTCAGTTTGGTTGGTTTGGTAATGAATCCATCATGACTAGACACCTAAAACCTAAAAACCAAAAATGCAAGAAGAGAGAAAAGACACTAAAATCACCACATCTTGTCCCAAATCCCAACTACTATCCAACCTCTGTCCTATCTTGAAATAACTATGTAAATCCTTTTCAACAACTACTAGTTTTTGAGATTATTATGCCCTCTTTCATGCAAGTTGAACCAAGTAAAGTTCACTAAAGAACCAAATGAAGCCCAAAAAGTGAAAGGTCAAAGCTAAGAGAAATATTATCTGAAGGGTCAGTTACCCCTCTGTTCTGATTATCTAAGAATGCATAACAAAAATAGAGGCAAAAAATCACAAAACTAGAACAACGAGACACAGATTCTGTAACAGGTTTGTAAACATGAATCCTGCACCTAGAAGAAGGCTACTACGATATAATTTTCTTTTGCCATATCCTAATATTCAAAACGTAAGATACAAGCAGAACAGCGATTTTGAGAAGAAGAGAAAAAACCTCTAAAACGTAAAGGAAAGCGCAAAAGAGAATACACAGAGATGAGCAAATGCACATTTAAAAGGTCCAAGAATAAAGAAGAAACCTGATATTCTAAAATCAAAAGTTAAAAAAAGGGAAATTTATAGAAATGGTCCTTCTAGTTTCACCCGAGTCTCATTTTCGTCCTCCAAGTATCAATTGCAACTCTTTTGACCTTCAAGTTTGGTTTTCGTACCAATTTGCTCCAATTGATAACGTCTGTCAGCCAAACTACACGGAAAAAATCAAATTAAGGGCAGACATCATCAATTAGACTAACTTGGTACGAACTGCAACGTCCAAACTGTCATCAATTTGATCTTTTCCTTCCAGTTTGTCTGATAGAAGTTATCAATTGGATCAATTTGGCACAAAAACCAAACTTGAAGGTCAAAAGAGTCGTAATTGATACTTGAAGGACGAAAATAAGACTCGGATAAAACCAGGAGGACCATTTATATAAATTTCCCTTAAAAAAATAAATGGAATGTGAATGAAAAAAGACTTACCACGGCAACCACCCACATGCAGTACTTGAAACTCAGAAGCCAATGATTTGGCACGGTTCTTTCCAACGTGCAAAGTGGGAAAATCATTCAAATTGGGAATGCCAGATCTGAGAGCCAGAGCAGAATTGTGTCCAAAAGAAGTATCACAGACAACAAGTGAATGAAGCTTTACACATCTGAGAATGAGAACTGAGATGCCAGTATCGGTCACTGTAATACACCCTCTAAGATTCAGGTAAAACAAGGAAGCACATATTTCTGAGATATTTTTCAAGTCATAATCTGCAAGATCATGAGAGAGAGAGAGAGAGAGAGAGAGAGATATGTTAGTTAGTATGTTGAAGCAACAATAGAAACTGTATATATAATTTGCTCCAATCTTAGAAAGACAGGTTTCAAGGATAAGAGTTTCCAATCAAGAGGCCATGATACGTAACAATCAGAATGGGGACAATGTGAAGTGAAAGCATGTAGAAAAGAATCAAAGATGAACTCTTTCCCACCATTCCAACCAAAAGTATAGCACCCTAGCAAGTTTCATTCCAGACCATCAAATGGGAATTAGATTTTGTTGAATCCATGTGTCCCTGGACATTCGAATTAGATAAATATGTAATTCAGACACACCCTTACAGTGAACGCTTTACTCAAATCCATTTATTCGAGACAACAAAGGGGCAGCCCTCTCTGTCTTGGTTTATCATCATATATCGATCTGGAGAAAGTTTTGATTGGTTGTTTACACAAGCTAATGAGCAGTGTAGAGAGAGAGAGAGTACACATCCTACCACTTAGATCCACTCGGCCTTCCAATGTGAGCTTTGTAACATTTGCTAGCAATGGTCTGGTTGTATACAATTTGGATGCAGGCCAAGGATAACTATTTGTTTCAAGAGATACCGTTGAAGCTTGCAATGATATTGCAGGACTTGAAGATACAATTGAGACTTGTGATGGTATAACTGGACTAATATCTACTGCTAAGTCAATCTCCTCGAGGAGCGGGCATTTGTGCAACAGTTGAACCAACTTTGTCATCTTGAAGTTTAAATGGTGGGCTGCCTTAAATATTTTCATGGATGGAAATGACTTGCAGAAGCACTCAATGAAAGCTTCAAGGGGTAGCCTTGGACAGTTGGAAATATCGACCTCCTCTACTGCTTCAAAAGACAACGTTGGCAACAGAGCCGAAGAATTCTGACAATGATCTCCATCAGTGCATTCAAGGCTAATGGGATTCTGTTTCACAACCTTAGTCAACATGAGATCAGTACTATACGAACAAGGAAGCATTGACATGAGCAGAATTCTTGAGTTCATTTGTGGGCAACCTGAAAGGTCCACTTTCTGCACTGAAGATGAAAAATTACATCACCCAACTTTTACCAGTGAACCATATACATAGAGTCAGCAATCACTGACTAATTTACGCATGAAGATATGGACACAGAATCTAATGTATGGCCGTTACTACAAAATTCAAAAAAGAAATTGAGTTCAGACATTTCTTCTCCATCCAACAGACAGAGCCACATGAGTTTGTAGATCAGGCAAACAAATGTCAAACAGGGCCGAGCCTCCTTAAAAAAGTTATGAACTGAAGTAACGAGGGCGAAAGAATCTGAAAGGGAAAACCTTGGTATATTGTGTCAATCTGATCTTGAAGTGGCGTGAGTCAACATCTCCTGATACATTCATCATGCTTGTAGACGGACGTGTCATTAGATTAAGAGTATCATCAATGCTCTCCTCAGCTAATTTAGAAAAGTGGCAGCACCTTCTTTTCCCTGCACCATCAAGCGGTTTCTATTGCTATGGTTGAATGATTTAAGAGTGAATGCTTATAAATTTATAATTTAAGTGCTTGAATTGAATCATTTTCAAAGTTGTGTACCTGCAGCAAACCACAATGGCAAGATGCTAATGCGGATCTGTAAAACACGAAAATAAAAACATGGGAATCTTTCATTAGTTGTACGATCTCACCAATGAGTATATGTAACCGTATACTGTTATGTAAAATGGCAAACATATACATCCATAAGACTACATGTGTGGGAATGTGTCATACGCTCCCTATGTTCAAGAATAGGATAAAGAGTATAAAGTGGTTATCCGTATTATGAACTCTGCTATTTTCCAGTTACAGGATTCCAAATGTGCTTCAAACCACCCTAAATCTTAGGGGTGAAGTCAGTTCGGTTTGGTCGGGGATTTTGGGCATGGCAGACCGAACTGATCAGTTAGGTCTAGAAATGATGAAAATCGAGTCTGGTTAAAATATTTGGTGGACCAAAATCAGTTCGGGTGGTTCGGTTTGGTCGGGTTTGGTTGGGTTCTAAATTATCAAAACCCCTATCTAAGACTACTAAATTATCAAAAACCCTATAAGTTAATCGATCCTATATGTATATTTTGGTTCAGTTCGGTTCGGGAGTATTTTCAGGTACCCAATACCAAACAGAAAATTAAAAGTTTACTCTTCAAAAAACGAAACCGACCGGGACCAAACCTTGACCAACCAAACCCCGAATGTTACGGCCAGTTCGGTTTCCTCGGTTAATTTTTCACCCCTACTAAATCTTGCCCCAATAAGAAAAATCATTTACTGATATTTCAGAACCATACAATAGCCGCGAATTACAATTACGTCATTGTTAAGGCTCAAGATGCATGACATCATCTGCTTTGTACAGGATTGTGATGCATCAACAAAAATCTTAACATTCTGGTATGTATCAATCTACTATTGAAGCACTAAAACTTCTGGTGAAGCAAGCTAGAAGTCAGGTCTATACCTTGCACACCCTCCCAGCACAACCAACACACTTCTAGCCTTTGCTTTAGTTAACCAATGGACAAATCAATCCGTAATGAATTAGCTTGCTTGGTATTAGGGCTGTAAGTGAGCCGAGCTACTCGCGAGCTCGGCTCGTCTCGGCTCGTTAAGGCTCGGCTCGGCTCGGGTCGTTTAGTAAACGAGCCGAGCTCGAGCTCGAGTCTTCGGCTTGTTTACTAAACGAGCCGAGTGGAGCTCGGCTCGTTCGACAAAAGCTCAGCTCTTTAAGGGAGGCTCGGCTCAATTAAAGAGGCTCATTTAGTAAATGACTAAGCTCGCCTCGTTAAGGCTCGAGCTGAGCTCGAGCTCGCCAAAGCTCGGCTCGTTAAGGCTCGAGCTAAGCTCGACCTCGCCGAAGCTCGGCTCGGCTCGGCTCGTTTACACCCCTACTTGGTATAGGAGTTAACCTTACTCTTCAAGGGACTTCCTTCGACTTGGGAGAGTTCTCCTGCCTTCGCTTGGCTTTGGTACCATTGATCAATCAATGACTTGGATTGCTTGGATGGAATACTTTAGCTACTTCCTTGATTAACTAAAAAACGACTTTCCTTCCCTACTCAATTGATACCCTAATGTTATCTATCATCAAGGGACCTAAAACAATGTTTTTCTTTACAGAAAAACAGCCATAGAGCCTTTCAAGTTCCAAATAGCCAATGCTTAAACCCTATGTTACATGGATTCAAGTAGATTTGTCGGACACGGGTACGTACCTAAGTGCCGTACGGGCAAGGGTACGTACCTAAGTGCTGAACTCCTCCAAATCCTATATCCAAAGATACGTGGAGATGACAAGATTTTTTATGTCTAAAGATACGTGGACCAACAAAGATTTTATATATCTGAGTAGGGTAAAATGGTGTTTACGAGGTGCGGGCGTAAAGTGGGACTTTTATCTATAATTATGATTCAAACTCAAATTATTAAATATGCTTGGTTGTCCAACTCCAACCCTTTGTTACCTGAAATGCGAATCATTCCAGTGTGAGAAGCTAGAACGGGAACCTCGTGCACCACATGCTCTAGAATGCAATACAATAGGGGTAGACAGTTACATATTCCAAAATTAAAATTAATATACAACAAAACTTGATTTTGATCATTAGACGTGTACTAGAATATAGTCTCTTTTATTATTAGTAATAAATCTTGTGAAACCTAATTTGTGGGAGCATTATGATCCTTCTTTTATACTCTGTATTTTGTATTGCCAAAAGTTTACTACTCTTAAATGTAAGTTCTTTATAACTATTGTTCTTTGGTCTGTGAATGAGACCGTTGAGAAATAATAGGAAATTTTGGGATCGCTTGGTGTCGCAAATGGTGAGCAGTATTGTACCATATCTTGGACTGTGTGTTCCGATGTGTAGATTGCTAGGTGTTCAACATTTCCTGCCCAACCTCTCATGTCCAGCACACATCAATGAAAGGCTTGCTGGGAACAAAGAAAATAATGGAACAATATAATGTCCCACCATTGTGTGAAGCAACGTGTGTAAGCAAGTGGTGAAACAATAGAAAACATTCTTTTCATCTTGTTTAGAGAGTTGTTTAATTGGGTTCATCCTTACTTTTCCGTCTTAATGTCACGTGTCTTCTCATTATGAAAAAAAGTGACGCATCGTAGTACGTTAGCTGGATATGTTACATTAGTTTCCTAAACAGTAGGGATACTTTCATAGTTTTCAATTTGCTGGATACAGCGTGGATAAACCACGGATCACACCATGTCTCAAACAATGGCATTTTGTCTTGTGTGAAGTTTTTGTTATGCCTACAATATTTTAGTAGGTCAAAATTTATCAATGTTTGAGTAGTAAGTCATATTCTTTGAGGAATTAAAGCAGCCCAGGTACTTATAAATTATTCCTTAGGACAAAATTTCTAGAATTCGCAAAACCTATGAAGCTTTGTGTGATGCATAACGCTGCCTTACCTTGGGTTAATTCCTAGGAAATTCTGAGTTAGATTGCTAGTCTTACCTCTTCTAAGTAATGCATAACGGTGCCTTACAAACACTATTGATGACGTACTGATACTACTCCATAGCCCCTAAAATTTAGTCTTTTTGGCCTCAAACTAACATGTCAAATCCTAACCATGCAACTTCTTTTCCTAGTTTTGGTCTTTTGTATAACAGTAACTATCACAAATAGGTGCTGTCCAAAACTCCTTTCCAGACAGCCAAATCTTGCACCTTTTGCTCTCTAAACCTTCAAAACTACCACTTCGAGAGCTGTCTGTTGGAATACTAGTATATTAGTATACTAATATATTGTGTTTAGTCCCACATTGCTTAACTACATTGTGTAACAAACTATCTCTTTATATAAATATATAAATGATTATGTGTGAGGGTTAATTTAACACCCTACACACTTTTCCTTCCTAAACAACATGGTATCAAAGTGAGTTCTTAAACCGCCCTTGAAACCCTAAACCCTAACCTTCGACAGCCACCCCCCAAAACCTCCACAACCCTAAAATCCCTGCCGTACATCAACCCTCATCTCCATCCCAACATTTTTCACCTTCGTACAGCGCAATCTCTTCTTCGTACAGCCCTTCATCACCAAACTACAAACCAACATCCCTGAACTCTCGCTCCAATCACTGCCAGATCCCTGTCGGCACCTCCATCACCACCACCAGTCCCAGTCGACCATACCCAGCCACTGTCGCCTCTCGCCAGCCACTGCCCAGTCACCGGCGACCTTCGCCGGCCATCGCCAGTCACCGGCGACCCTCCGGCGACTCTCTCTTGACTCCGGCAACTCTTGTCTGACCGTTACCTACCCCTCTATGACCCCGAAAGCCCTAACTAGCCCATCCATAACCCTCGAAACCCTTGATACATCCTTGACCCAATTCTGAACCTCATTCACACCACTTACCCAGTCCTCGCCTGCCACCAATGTACAATTTTCAGCCACCGGCAACTCTAACTGCACTCCAAACTTTTCGATTGATACAATCTGCTGCTTAGGTACTGTTGTTTCTCGTTGGGTTGTCATATTTGGTGGTTTCTCAATCGTAGTTCTTTGATCAGCTATGTTAGTATTGAATTTTTGGGTTGATTCCTTATGTTTCATGTGCTGTTGAGGAGGTTGGGTGCTTGGTAGTTTGTAGTAGCTGATTCTATTGGTTAAACTGTGTTGGTTCTGTTGACTGGTTGTTTGGTGCAATGACTGAGTTGAAGTATAGTTCTGATGCCATTTCTAGTTCTACTAATAGTGTGGCTTGTTCTTCTTAGTCTCGTGAGAGGTTGTCCATTACCTCCACCTTGTTGAATGGTAGAAATTATGCTGTTTGGGCTAAGGCTGTTGAGGTCTATTATGTCGGGGAGTTAGAATATCATTTCCTTACTGATGACCCTCCCGCGGCGACTGCCGCATCATATGGTGCTTGGGTTCCTGCGAATGCTAAGATTCGTGTTGAGCATTGGAATAGAATGGAGGAAAATATTAAGAACACTCTAGTTTTCTTATCTACTACGAAAAAAGTATGGATGAAGGTTAAGGAGATGTTTTTGGGGCTGATAATCTCCGCCGGACTTATGCTCTTCATCAACAATTCTTTTCTCTTGAACTTGGCAGCTTATCCTTAGAGGAGTATTATGCGGAGTTCTGCGGCTTTTGGGAGGAGCTCAACACTTGTGAGCCCATTTCTTCAGATATTCAGGTTATGGAGCATCAACGTGAGCGCTTGCAGGTGGCTCATTTTCTGTTTGGGTTACCTTCGCCGGCCTATGATTCTATCCGGTCTAATCTTTTGGGTGATAGAGATTTACCTTCTCTCAGTGAGGTGTTCAGTCGTGTCTGCCAGGCCTCTGTTTCTGACCCCAATGCTGTTGATTTGTCCCTTGCTGCCCGCTTGGCTTTGGTTACCACGGCCCCTCCTGGTGGTACTTCTTCTCGTGGTTTTGATCGTGGTGGTCGCGATTTAGGGGAGTCAGTCGTGGTTCTCCAGGCCGTGCGTTTGGTCGTGATTCTGGTAGCAGTGGTCCAGTGCAATCTGTTGGTAGCCGTGATTCTGGTAGTGGTGGTCGTAGTCGTGATTCTGGTAATAGTAGTCATGCCCGTGCCCGTGCCCGTGGGTCTCGTTACTGCACTTATTGCCATGGTACTAATCATACAGTTGAGTATTGTTGGATTCTTCAATGACCGCCCATCTACTCATCAGGTTACCGTTTCTGAGGATGATGGTTCCGTTTCTGTGCCCAGCCCCGTCCCACGTGTTGGTACTATTCCAGAGATGAGTATCATCGCCTGATTTCCCAGCCGCCTTCTCATGTGTCCTCCTCCCCCACTACTACATTCGCTCAGAAAGACTCCACATTTGCTGGCCTGGCCTCTAATAATCCGTGGATTATTGATTCTGGTGCTGCCGATCATATGACAGGCCACTCCATCCACCTCTCCGGTTCTCGTCCTCTAGTGAAGCCTTCTCGTGTCGCCTTGGCTGACGGTTCCTCTTCTGACATTGCTGGTTTGGGTTCTGTTATTTTAAATTCTTCTCTTACCTTAGACTCTGTTTTACATGTACCTTATTTTCCCCATAGCCTTATGTCTGGTAGTAAACTTACCCAATCCTTAAATTGTTCGGTTACATTCTTTCCTGGTTATTGTGTTTTTCAGGATCTCCAGACAAGGAAGAAGATTGGTGGCGGTGTTGAGCGTGCTAGTCTATACTATTTTGACACTGGCGAACCTCCTACCTCTGTTGCTCTTCAGACTTCCGTATCTCCCTATGAGCATCACTGCCGCCTTGGTCATCCCTCGCTCCAGACTCTCAAACAGTTAGTTCCGTCGTGTCGTAGTCTTCAGTCTTTGCCATGTGAGGTTTGTGAGTTCAGTAAACATCGTCGTGTTTCTTTTCCACCTAGAGTAGAGAGTCGAATGTCTCGTCCTTTTCATTTAGTTCACTCAGATATTTGGAGTCCTGTGCGTGTTTCATCACATGGTGGTTTTCAGTATTTTGTTATTTGTGGATGACTATTCTAGGCTTACTTATGTTTATCTCATGAAAAATCGGTCAGACTTGTACTCCATTTTCAAATCTTTTTATATGAAAATAAAGACTCAGTTTGATGTTTCTCTTCGTATCTTTCGTTCTGATAATGCTGGTGAGTATTTCTATGATGTTTTGTCTGCTTTGTTTGATGAGCATGGTATTCTTCATCAATCTTCATGTTCTTGCACTCCCCAACAGAATGAGGTTGCCGAACGCAAGATACGTCATTTGACAGAGGTTGCCCAAGTCCTTTTAATCCAGATGACGGTTCCCAAATCCTTTTGGGGCGACGCCGTTCTTACTACCAGATATCTCGTGAATCGTATGCCCTCTCGCGTTCTTGGGGCCAGATTCCCTATAGTATTTTGCACCCTGGTTGTTCTTTATATTCTTTACCTCTTAAAATTTTTGGGTGCACGTGTTATGTTCATGCCCTTGATCCCAGCCGCGATAAATTTGATCCACGCTCTATCAAGTGTGTCTTCCTGGGGTACTCTCGGACTCAAAAAGGTTATAAGTGTTATTCCTTCACTCTGCATCGTGAGTTTGTCTGTGCTGATGTTACATTTCATGAGTCGTTACCCTATTTTCCGACTTCATCCCATGGGGATCAATCTAAGTATATGCATATTTTGGTTCCTTCCGGGCAACCTCAAAAGCAGCACCCCCCGATGCAGGATATGTTTGCCGTGCCAAAACTGCACCACCACCACCCCCGCCAGCTGCTGAGCCTTTTCCTCCGTTGTGAGATCCGAGTCCACCTCCTTTGGCCCCTACTGCTTCACCTTCTCCTCTCATTGCTCTTCGTAAAGGTATTCGCACTTGTAGTATCTCTCATCCTATTGCTAAATTTGTATCATATGATCACCTGTCTCCCACCCTTCGTGCTTTTACTGCCTTTGTTTCCTCTGTCTTTGTTCCTAAAACTGTTCAGAAGGCCTTGTCTATTTCTGAGTGGCGGACAACTATGGAGGAGGAGATCTCTGCGCTCCATGATAATGGGACTTGGGAGTTAGTTCCTCTACCATTTGGAAAGTCAACTGTGGGGTGCCGCTGGGTATTCACTGTGAAATATCATCCTGATGGGTCTGTTGAGCGTTACAAAGCTCGCCTTGTTGCTAAAGGCTACACCCTGACTTATGGTGTTGACTATGCTGAGACCTTTTCCCCAATTGCGAAGCTCGGTTCTGTCTGTCTACTTATTTATCTTGCAGCCAATCTTGGCTGGCCCTTATTCCAATTGGATGTCAAGAATGCTTTCTTACATGGCAACCTTCTTGAGGAGGTGTATATGGAGCAACCACCTGGGTTTGTTCAGGGGGAGCGTTCTTAGGTATGTCGCCTTCGTAAAGCTCTTTATGGGCTTAAACAGTCTCTCAGGGCCTGGTTTGGCAAGTTCAATGATGCAGTTTTGAAATTTGGTATGAGTCGATGTGAGTCTGATCACATCTGCTCGAGGCAAAGTGTTATTGATTGTGTATGTCGATGATATTATTATTACGGGTGACGACCAGAAAGGTAATGATGCGTTGAAGGTCTTTCTACAGAGTTAATTTCATACTAAAGACTTGGGTAGATTGCGATACTTTTTAGGTATCGAGGTGGCACGATCCAAAGATGGTATTAGTTTATCGCAGAGGAAATATGTGCTGGATATCTTAGATGAGACTGGTTTGTTGGGGGCGAAACCTGTCGATACCCCTATGGATCCCAATGTCAAACTATGCATTGATCAGGGGGAGGCACTGTCTAGTCCTGATCAATATCGCCGTTTGGTTGATAAACTGAATTATCTCACTATTACACGTCCTGATTTTTCATTTGCAGTGAGTATTGTGAGTCAGTTTATGTCCGCTCCTCGTTTGCCACATTGGGAGGCCGTTCTTAGAATTGTCAAGTATCTCAAGTCTCATCCTGGATGTGGTCTATTTTATAGAGCTAATGGTCATTTGCGTATTAAGGCCTTCACTGATTCTGATTGGGCAGGAGGCCCATCTGACAGGAAGTCAACCACTAGATATTGTGTTTTTCTTGGTGGCAATCTTGTTAATTGGAAGAGTAAGAAACAGACCGTGGTTGCACAGTCTAGTGCAGAGGCAGAATATAGAGCCATGGCTCACACCACATGTGAGATTGTGTGGGTGCGATCTTTTCTTGAGGAGATAGGATTCAATGTGCAATTGCCCATGAATTTGTATTGTGATAACCAAGCAGCAATTCACATTGCATCCAACCCCGTATTTCACGAGCGGACTAAGCATATCGAAGTTGATTGTCATCTAGTGTGAGAGAAGTTAACTGATGGTGTTATAGCAACTCCCTTCGTTTCTACAAGTGCTCAATTGGCTAACATATTCACCAAGTCATTATTTAAGCCCCGGTTGGAGATGTGTGACAAGCTGGGTTTGTGTGATATCTATTTCCCAGCTTGAGGGGGAGTGTTGGAATACTAGTATATACTAGTATATTGTGTTTAGTCCCACATTGCTTAACTACATTGTGGAACAATCTATCTCTTTATATAAATAAATGATTATGTGTGAGGGTTAATTTAACACCCTACACACTTTTCCTTCCTAAACAACACTGTCAAAGTATTTTTTAACACCCAGCACAATTGCAATTGTAGGAAATTTTGTCAATATTTCCTAAAACTGTCCTGTATCGAAGAGATAGAGAAATCCTTCCTGAAAAGAAAAAAAAAATTACTATTGGTTCCTCATTGAGAAGGGTTGAAACATCCCATCGTTACCTCTTTTAGAATTCCACTGCAATCATCTTCGGTGTTGTGCCAGCGTTCAACTTGTTCATTGTTAGAAGCAAGCCAAGCTATCAAAGAATCAGCAAGAAGCCTCTCACTGGAAGAGGTAGATCATTAGAGTTCCAGGTAACGTGAAGGAAAGCATCAGACATTCTGTCATAGAACAAAGTTCAAACCAACCTGTCTACGGTCAAATCAGGATGCTTAACGCAAGAAACTAACAAATTCCAGGGTATACAAGGAAAAGAGTTGCAGTTCATTGCCCACATCTGTAGAAGAAGTCGTGAGTTATGAGGTTGCATGAGAAGAAACAGATTGGCGCTCTGTGAGAACAAAATACTTGCAAAACAAGACAAAGTTTGAAGGAGACATTATCCAACAAAAATGAAGGAAATAACTTTCCCGGAGCCATATTACATGTTTTTTTAAATAGATGGGAATAATGGAAATAAAACAACTTAAAAAGATTCAGACATCATCAAGTTTTTTTAATGTGCACTGCTTTCATTTAACACTGGAAAACCATGATACATCGTCCCTTGGGAGTGCCATGCAAAACCATGATCCGATTAAAATCCAGAGGAATCATGTTCTCCGCAACAATCTCAGCAACCAACCAAGTATTGAAAAAACACTTCTCTACCTGAGTAAATAATTAGGTTAATGCTAAAGCACATTAAATTATCAAAAACTGCCCTCATAGTTTCTTCAATTTGATCCACTTCTAATGGCCCAGAACTCAATCTTTGTTCTATTTTCGGCATTTACTCATACATCTAACCCTCACTGTGAAATAATTTCCTTATCGCATCAAAGAAATCAGTCCCTCAAACTTAAGCTTCCCAGGTAGTACTCTATTGAACTTTCCACCAACTTTGTCGGTAACCTATAGCCAGAAAACACATTACGGACTGATTTCCACTTCATCTTGCTTTGGTTCTTCAGGCAATGTCCTCTTAGTATTGACTTACTCTTTGATCATTGGCCACAATGACAGAACATCACTCACTTAAGCTACAACCAATACCTCTTCTCTCCATCATACTGTTTACACTGCTCGTTAATTCTTCATTTATTTCTTAGTGGCATCAATGCTGTTTTACCTTCAAATCATCTCCATGAAAACATTTCACATGATCTAAGTCCATATTTCTTGCTTCCACCACTAGGGTGAGTTACCCAAGTAAAATACAGCATCCGAAATGCGAAGAGAGCAAGCAAGAAAAGCAGTTATCAAAAATTCTTACGGGGATTCAAGATTTATGTAGAGCTGACAACATCTGCAATCACGGATTGTACCCATATTTCAATCTTAACTCCACACAACTAAAATTCAAAAGCAATACAGTTGAGAATTGAGATCCGCAATTTGAACACAAATGATACGGCCTCAATCTCCAGGCCGATGATATGTGAATTCCGTCTTGCTCAAAAGAGGCAGGCCACATAGAAAAACTGATGTTTGCAGGACCCGAGTTAAGTGAGTTTATTGGTTTAAAAATTTGTAGTTTAAAGGGTTTATGAGTGACTCCAGCACATTATCAAAAGTCGAATTCAGATCAGGAGATGTATATCAAGGTCCAGCAGGTCAGTTGAATTTAGCCTATGTGCATCCTTTGACTAATTATCTAATGCCTTTGTTTAAAGAACTTATACCCATATGAGGCTCTTCAGTAAGTCTGTCAAAAAACAGAAAAACCATGAACATGACTTGTAACCGATACAATGTATACGATTCTTGGAACATAAACGCAGTGTGAAGTGGTTTTAAGATTTCTGTATTTGTTAAGTACTTCCACAACACCAAGTTTTGATTGGGATACCCATTGGGCAAAAAAAAAGTTTTTGTTTTTTTTGCTCGACAAAGATTTTTTTATTATTATTGAAGCTTGAAAGGGTACATCAAGAAACGTTTAAAGAAGCATCACGCTTAGATCAAAGCTGCTAAGGTCGGTTGACAATAATGACTAAGGAGATCAAATGGTAATATAAACAAACACCCAAAAAAAAGCATCCAATAAAACATTGGATGAGGCAAGGAAACCCCCTACAGAATTGATCAACTAGACTAAACCTTACTTCTCCTGATTCCTGATAGACTCCTTTTGAAATCTTCAACTGAGTATACACTCAAGTTGAACTTCCCTTTGATCCAAATAGCCATCCTTGCCTTTATAAGGTCCACTACCTCTGTCTTCTCAAGTGTCTTCTGATTGAAAATAAGATCATTGCCGGCTAGCACAGATTGACCATATCACTGAAAAGAAGCATACCTCCCAACACGATTTTTCTAAATTTCTGAAGCTATTCAAAAACCACCAGTTTGCCAGACCAACAATGTAGTGACCCATATTTTCAGAAAAATATTTAAAGGTTATATAAATGCCGAAATTGGGGATAATGTGAAAAGTGAGGAATTATTTGATTTGGGATTTAAAGTGATGGAGTTGTTAGTGGAGGGAGTATTTGTGTGATTTGCATGTGTTGGGGTGTGTGTGTGTGTGTGTGCATATATATTTACATATATATAGATACGGGGCGGTTCAAGAGACACCCAAAAAAATACCTAAAAAAATGCCTCATAGTTCCCAATCAAATTTTGATGACCTGAGCCGCTCAATGTGATCAGAACGTGATTTTAAGGGTACCCGCGAGAAATCAGCAAAAAAAAGACCCAGAAAGGCCTGATCTAAGAAGTTTTTATCTTAAATTTAATGAACGATTCAATTAAAAATTGCTCAAAACGAGCACTTCCCGGTCATAATTTTTTCTAATTTCTCGCGTGTACCCTTAAAATCACATTCTGCACACATTGAACGGTTCGGATCATAAAAATTTGATCAGGAACTATGAGATTAAGATTTGGGGTGTTTTTTTAGGTATTTTTTTGGGTGTCCCTTGAACCGCCCCAATATATATGTATATATGTATACATATATGTATATATGTATACATATATTCCAGGGACAACTAATTACACCTAAAAAAACACCTCATAGTTCCCGATCAAATTTTGATGATCCGAGCCGCTCAATATGATCAGAACGTGATTTTAAGGGTACCCGCGAGAAATTAGCAAACAAAAAAACCGGGAAAGGCTTGATTTGAGCAGTTTTTAACTTAGATTTAATGAACGGTTCAATTAAAAACTGCTCAAAATAAGCACTTCCCAATCATATGTTTTGCTAATTTCCCGCGGGCACCCTTAAAATCACATTCTGCACACATTGAACGGTTTGGATCATAAAAATTTGATCGGAAACTATGAGGTGTTTATTTGGGTGTCCCTTGAACCATCCCGATATATATAGGGAAATGATATTGGCACTCCAAAAATTTGAGGCACTCCAAAAAACAAAAGAAAGATGCTTTGGAATTACAATGATTTTGGAGTGCATGCATCAATTTTTGGAGTGCCAATATCATTTTCGTATATATATATATATATAAACACTTCGAAAAAACATCTAAAAAAACACTCCAAATCTCAATCTCATAGTTCCTGATCAAATTTAGATGATCTGAGCCGCTCAATGTGTGCAGAATGTGATTTTATGGGTATCCGCGAGAAATCGGCAAAAAAAAATTATCGGAAAGTGCTTATTTTGAGCAGTTTTTAATTGAACCGTTCAATAAAAAATTGTTCGGAACTGTTCAGATCAAGCCCTTCCTGGTCATTCTTTTTGCGGATTTCTCACGGGTACCCTTAAAATCACGTTCTGATCACAATGAGCGGCTCGGATCATTAAAATTTGATCGGGATTTATGAAGTATTTTTTTATATGTTTTTTTTTTTTATATATATATATATAGGGTGTGTGCGTGTGTAGGAGATTAAAATCTCCTCCCATATCTCTCTCTCATCTCACGCCTCTCTCTCTCTCTCTCCACCTCTCTCTCTTGAAACTCCACCTAATCTCCCAAAAACCCACAAGATCCACCTCCATTCCACCTTGCTTGCTTGTTCTTGAGCTTGGTTTTTGTTGGGTGAAGTTCAAAAGGAAGCTTTTGGTTGATCTTGGAGTTCGTGGAGCTAGGGCTTGTTCGTATCGCGTGGATCTTGGCTTTTTTTGCAAGGTAGGGACTTCTTCTCCTTCTTTATGTGTTAATATGTTGATTTGAGTATAGAAATCGAGTTTAGATCGTCCTCCTTCGTGTCCTTGAAGTCTGTCAAAAATCTGCAGAATTCGCCTGGGGATCGATCCCCATGCAAGGGGGAATCGATCCCTCACAAATTTGGATTTTTGCCCTTTGGGGATCGATCCCTATGTGAGGAGGGATCGATCCCTCCCCTCTCTGGACAGTTTTAACGCTGTTTTGTGTATCCTCGACTGTATTGAGCCCCGATCACTCCTAATCACTTTTGGACACCTTCGAACCTATTTCAAGCATGCTTAATTGAATTCTTTTGGATAATCTAAGTTACCCTCATTCCGTTGGTTGTCCTTTCTTAAAGAAAAATTAGTAGGATACCTGGTTAAAGCTATGTCGGAATGCGCCTTATGAGATTGATTGTATGTGGGAATGATTGTGGCATGTTTATAATGTATTTGGCATATTGTTTGACGACACATACACGAATGCTAACAAGGGAGAGTCTTAGTATGCATATTGGTTAGTAATGTAATTGTGTGAGTCGGGAGTTGGAGTAGGGAGTCCCGTAACGCAAGGGGTAGGGCTTACTGTAACGCGATGGGTGGAAATACAGTAACCCTGGGAGAGGTTATACTGTAACGCTAGGGGTGGGAATACAATAGAAGGAGGCTTGTGATAGAGCGTCGCGTCGTGGGTGTCGGAGTTGGTTGTGACCTCATGAACCATATGATTATTTGAGACTATGTAATATCATGAAATGAAACGTAATGAATGTTGACATACTTGTTGTGTATCAAACAACTTGTTCACTTGACGTTTTGGGCATTACTTGACTACGAAGAATGTACCGTCCGCTATCGTTAAAAGAGTCTTGAGTTGATTGCTTCTCTATCAATTGAACTACATTCTCCATGCCTTTCATCCCATTGCACTTGTCTTCATATTTGCATATAGAATTGGTAGAAGATTTTCCTACTGGGCTAGTGTAGCTCAACTTATCGTTACTTTCAGGTTCAAACATCAAGAAATAGCTTGCATGTGATGTGTGTTGGATTTGAAGGGTCGTATCTTGGAAGCTAACCTGGATAGTAACTTAGCCAACTTGTAATGACTTTCTTTTGACAGAAATGTATTTGTAACTTAAATTTCTTAATCTCTTTTTGATAGAAACGTTTGTAAATTCGAAATTTATCGTACTTAGTATTTGAGTAACAGTGGGCCGGAGTGCCATCGTTGTAATTTCTTTAAACTTTGAAGTCGGATTTGTAAAGAAGTATTTATTCGAATTTGGGACTCTCTTTTGGGTATTACTTATGTAAAGCGAAGACTTTATTTCTGAAATGATTTATTTATTTAAGTTAAAAATCGAGGGCGTGACAAACTTTGGATGCAGGGCAATGCAACTTTAGATGATTTGGTGTAGAGGACATTCCACATCTCCGTGATTGATGACATTCAAAATCCCTCAATGATCAAGGACTGATCTAGTAGCTATGCTTTCTTGGGATGTAAGTATGTAACATGCTTGGATTCCTTGTTTTACTCTAGATTAGTAAAATGTATGAAGACCAAGGATAGCAATAGCATCTCCTACATCCAAAAACAGTAAACCAGTAGTACTCCAAAACATGCATCTACCTATACCAACTTTTCCAGAACCAACTTTCCAATCAAACATGTTATTGAGAAGAATATTGGTGAATATGGTGGCAACACAAAGGCATGCAGTAGATAAGCACTTACAAAGTTCCTTGCAAGATAGCTCGTACAAAGTTCTGGAATGAAATCATTTGCTGCAATATAATCCACTTCAATATATCAGATTGACGCTCGTTGCATTAAAGAAGAAATCAAAACAAGTGTGAAATTCCCTATTCAATTGATTCTAAGCAGGCCCCAAAACTTTTAAGGAATCCTCACCATGCTGTACACCAAACCTCCATATATGGATTAAATTATCCAACTGTTGCAGTGAGCAAATTCCTTCTCGTGATAATAAATCAATTATCCAAGCCTTGCATTTCAAAAGAAGCATCTCCACTCCAAAAAATAATGCAGCCTGAAAATGTTGTGCAAATATTTTAGAAAAGAACAAAGAAAAGTTTAATAAGTAATTAAAGTTGAATGAAAACAGTAAAATAGAAACAAACACTTGCTGATAGTAAAGAGAAAATGAGTGATAGAACATGTATGGCATAAAGAAAGTCAACAACAACAACAGAACCCATGTAGTCCCCAATCATTGGGGGTATGGGCGGGGGAGGATTGGAGATAGACCTGACCTTTAGCAATATGCACAGAGTGGTTGCTCTCAAAATACCACTGAAACAGTGGCCCCCTATATCTATTTTGTTGCGAAACCATACCCCCAAATCAAAGCCCATCAGAGAGGGCAGACCTAGAGACCCAATTCAATTTATGTGCACATTATCATGCTTCCTTCATTAATAGCCCAGAGCATTGGTATGCACATTAGGCATAAAGAAAGTCTAGCGGTTGATAATTCTCCAGTAAGTGGTAAGAAGAAGGCCAGAGATCTACAAAGATGTTCATAGGAAAATGAAGACAAAAAGCCACAGGACTCGGTGCAAGAATGAGATATCAATGTACCATACTAGCACCACACATTGATTTTAAGCCCTGAATTTCTAGCTAATTTATTTCTGTAAGTCTTGCGAAGAATCCTTCACCTAAATGTCAGCAGACTAGAAGTGAACACTGTTCTAAAAAGCATGCTAGGATAACTTTAGATCAGGTTGTTTTTCCATATTTTTTATTTATTTTGACAAATCATTAGGCTGTCATATCTAAGTTTCTGCTACAACGGTTATTTTGGTTGCTATTGCTGTATTACAATTTGCATGTAACGTAATCAGTTGGATCAGGAAAAACGGACGCTTTTGCTGTATTACATGTCAGCTTGCACCAGTTAGTTAGATTTATGAGAGAAAATCTTAGCTTGAATTGTTATTCATCTTTAAAAAAACTATGTCAATTGCAGAACATACAAATAAATGTCGTGGTAGACTTGGAATAACTAAATTAAAATGGAAGGTTTGTGGCCCAGTTTCCAATTGCGAGCAGTCATGCACTCGACTGAAAATAACTAAGAGAGAAGAATAGATCTTGTTCTTTTAGGTGTCATTGCGTGAGATGGCACAAAGCAGAAAGCACATAGGGATCTCACTCCCTCCCTCCCTCACTCACTCACTTACTCAACATACATCTATGTATATTTGGCAGTGTGGATGTGCGTGCTTGTGTGTGTTGGTGTTCTTATTTTGACTGCCATGTGCCCATGCATATCCCAGGTTTGGAACTGAGCACAAAAAGTTTGAAACAGCTGCGGACTCGGAGGGGACGTGGAGTGATGGAGAAAAGTTGGTAAGTGGGATGTCACAGGAAGAAGTTTCTAAATGGGTGTTGAAAAGGATCAGTGGCTTTAGTAAATTCTTGGGGGTCTCTTATGATGGCTTCGAAGAAGAACAATGCAATTATTTTTGGCTATCGAAGAAAAGTGGAGGAAAGGAGCTATGTCAGATTCAAAGAAAAGTGGAAGAAAGAACAGGAAAGGGGTGAGGGAGTTGAAGAGATTACATTGTTCCGCTAACTATGATGGGCGGAAGGAGGTCGGGGAGAGTGGTTGCAAAGGGGTGGAAGGGGTTAATATTTTATCTTTCGATGAAAATAAAAATTCTTAATTGGAATGTGTAAGGCTTAAATGCGAAGGAGAAGAGGGTGGTAGTTAAGTCTTTACTTAAAGGATGGAAGGCGGATGTCGTTTGCTTGCAAGAAACTAAACTAAATGAAATGTCTATGATGATTGTGAAGGAGTTATGGGTAGTCACTGGGTGAATTGGATTCATTTGGATGCAATTGGAGTAGCAGGGGGGTGTTGGTGATGTGGGATAGTAGGGTGTTGGAAAAGGTCAAAGTTGAGTATGGAATGTTCTCGGTTTCATGCTTGTTTAAGGATGTGACGGATGGTTTTAGGTGGGTGTTCACAGGAGTGTACAGCCCAGTTACTAATCATCATAGGGGGAAGTTATGGGATGAGCTTTCCACGATGGCATTCAGATGGGAGTTTCCTTAGCGTGTAGGAGGGGATTTTAATGTGGTTCGGTTTCCACATGAGAGGAGGGGGAGACATGAGGAGATTCTCAGATTTTAAGATTCTAGATCCGCCGTTATGTGGAAGCAACTTTACTTGGTTTGATGCTCAAGAGAATAGATGTATGTCTCGTATTGATCAGTTTTTGTTCTCTGGCTCTTGGGAGGAGCATTTTTTGAGCATGGCTCAGTTTTCTCTTCCAAGGCCCATATCAGATCACATTCCTATTTTGTTAGACAGTGGGGGACTTTGCCAAGGAAGCCCTCCCTTCAGATTTGAAAATATGTGGCTGTTGTCAGAGAGGCTTGTGGAAAGGGTGGGTGAGTGGTGGGGTAATTATTCTACACCATCCCAAATTAAGTTCTCCCTACAGGGAAGCGTGATTTTTAAGGAGACAAAATGATTGTACTTAAAAGACATTAAATTTCCAGAATTGCCCTTCATTATTCTGAAGTTACTTTATTCATAGGAGTATTTACCACTCCTAGTGGGAAAGTGGCGGGATTTTCTCCTAAAAAGTTGGCTCCAATTCAGAAGAAATTTTGGCTCCAAAGTTCAAACTTTTGAAATTACATCTAGAATAATGGAAGTACTAGAGATGGAGATGAAATCATTCACCTACCAGCCTATATAAGGAATCCATATCAATCCCCCACTGATTTTCTTTCCCACAAATCCTCTTCTCCAGCAAATCTCTTCCTATTTTATCTTCTACATCTCCTCCCAATCAAGTTTACCTCTGCTTTCCCTCTTCACGTTATATGTTCCTATGGAAAGTTCTTCTGTCCACTTATCAAAAAGGAACTTAACAAATCAACAACGGAGTGCAATTTTCCAAATTCTTTTGGCAAAAAGTTCCCATGGAAAGTTTAAAAAGGGCTCCATATGGGAAGTTGCTTCCTTATTCTTTGTTCATGTCAAAACAATTTCCCGAATATGGCGACAAGGGAAGGCTGCTGTTATCAATGGAGGGTTAATTGGAAGGTCGATTGATGTATCTTCCAAAAAGGCAGCAAGAGTTGGTCGCAAAAGAGTTCGAATCGAGCCAAACAAAGTCAAGGAATTGAAAGTTGAAAGTTGCAAAATCTACTGTCCATAGGCGAATCAAAGAAGGGTATGATGAGGGCACATTCAAATGCAATAAAACCTTTTTTATCAGATGAAACAAAGAGAGCAAGGCTTCAATATACTTTATCTATGCTTGAGCCGAGTAGCATTGGAACTGAGCCGCTTTTTAAATCTACTAGCGGGTGCCCGTGCCTAAAGGCACGTCCAAACATAATAAACTTAAATAAGTTGTCTGCTCTACCCATCCAATATAACCTACTCACTCTCTACCTCACTTTAAAAAGCTCATGCCAAGATAGAGAGAAGAAAAGAAAGAAAAAAAAACCAATAATTTATGGGTTAATTATCAACCCTCTTGAAATAATATTAACCTAAAATGGAAAAAACCAAAAGGAAATAAATTGGAAAGGAAAGTGTGTATGTTATTGCAACAACAGAGGTCAAAGTATAACTTCAGGAAACATTCTCCAAATCGGACGGTTACGATCTTAGCTTGAAGGCGATCAACAGCTGTACAGGTGCTCATATGTGTAGACAAAAACCACTCTGTTTTATAATATAGATGTACAACTACATAAATATTGATGAGAAGTAATTCTTCACAACGAAAGAATCGAAAAAGTACTACCTTTTGCCAGAAAAAAATGAACCATTGCGGACTTGCAAAAGCAAGCGGTTCATTACAGAAGTGATGTTTCTAGCCGCAATGGCTTGACCGCGTTTTGATGCTCACCAAAACGAAATATTTTCCGGCAAGATAGGAATTTTCCCGTTCACGTACAAAGAACTTGCTAAACGGAGTAGTAAAAATAGGTCTACTGGTACTCTCGAGACAAAAGCAATAACAGCAGTGATAAAAGACATTACTCGCAAATGTATGATTGAGAAGTTATTGCCAGCAATTCGAAGTGGCCACGATCTTTCGGAATGGAGACTATCTATATTTAACAAGACAATGCAAGACCGCACATTCTACCATCGGATGTTCAATTTGTAGAAGCTTCATGGATAGATTGGTTCGATATTTGTTTGTCTTGTCAACCTCCAAGTCGTCTGGATTTGAATGTTCTCGATCTCAGTTTTTTTAGTGCTATTCAGTCTCTACAATATCAGGAGGCACCCAAGACCATCAATGAGCTTGTTGTTGCCCTAGAGAAATCATTCGACGAATTGACGGCACAAAATCTAAATTGGAAATTTGTATCTTTGCAATCTTGCATGATTGAGGTGATGAAGGATTATGGAGGAAACAACTACAAGTTGCCGCACTTTGGGAAAAACCCAGTTAATGAGACATGGTAATCTTCCTCCTCAACTTCATTGTGAACAACTCATTGTTGAAAATGCCGTGGCCCATCTACAAGAATGAGCTAAGTAGTAAGTACAACAGGTTAGTTTTTTTTTTTTTTCACTGATCACATTGTGAGCAAGTTTTTTTCTTTTTATGTTCAGTTGAAAAAATACATCCAATCCCGTAATTATTTTCATTTGCAGGTCAATCTTCACAAGTTTTTGGTGGATCTGTTTTGAATGCTCTCCAGTTCTCTTGGTCTTCTTTGATGGCATTGTTAGTAGAGCAGGCCGCAGACGCATCTCTTAGGTTCGGCCTGGGGCCAGTCCATGGTGTTGAGCTTCACCATTCAAAGGAAGCTTCTCTACGCTGCTAATCGTCAACAGCCGAGCCCGGATAAGGAACCTCTCGCTCAACTCGCTCCTAACTCTTATGTTGCTCGTCGTGAGTGAACCGTAGGTTCGGCCCTGACCAAGCTCATACAGAAGGTGTCCTCTTGATCAATCTTCTCCAACAGTCATGTGCCGAGCCTCGGCGGGTCAGTGCTTCCGCGTGCAGGAAGCTGACTCACCCCGTGGTGACGTATATGATGTCTTCAAGCAAGATAGGTTGAAACATCCCTATAGCTTGGTCCTGTCTTTTGTCTCTTTCATTCACCCCGACGGTTGCGCCAAAGGATAATGATGAGCGCAAATGGGGGTGCCAGTTCATCACTGCAAATGGTTATCACACCCTATCTCTAGCGTCATAATGACGCCAGCCAACGCATGTGAGGCACAAGCTCGTACTTGGAGGGCAACCCTAAGAGGTATATTCTCACTCACACTCAAAACCCTAGAGTACTTTGCCTTTCCTCTGCACGTACGCATTCTCTCACCGGAGGACCTTGCCGGAGCTCCTCCGATTAGGTCTTTTAGTCGTGCGCTGCTTGTGCAAGTTAGGGTAACAAGCGAGGATCCCACTCATCTACATAGATCCATCGAAGAGGCCCCAATTCGTGATTTGCAGCCCCACAAATTGTATAGAATTCGGTGCAAGAACTTTGCTTGGTTTTGTGTTTGACTGGTAGTACTCCAATAATTGCCCCTCAAAAGTTAAAAGGGTAAAATAGGAATTTTCTCCTAATTTGGTGATTGATGTTGGAAAGGGGACATTTAAATTGGGACAGCCCAAAATGAAAGAGGGACATTTAAATTGGGATGGAAGGAGTATCATGTGAACACCGAGTTTTGTATTGGCAAAGAAGTTGAAATTGTTGAAAGAAGACTTGCGCAAATGGAATTCTGAGGTCTTTGGGAGGTTGGAGTTTCAAAAAGCCTTGGTTATTGATGTTATTCAACATTTGGATGGGGAGGAACAGGTTTGGGTATTAACGAAGGTGGAGAAGGTTCTGAGAAACAATGCTACATAAGAGTTTGGAAAGATTGCAAAGTTCGAAGAGATTAGTTGGAGACAAAAGTCTAGGAATTTGTGGCTAAAAGCAGGAGAAAGGAATACCCGTTTCTTTCACAAGATGGAAAATTGTAATTGGAGGATCAATTTCATTGGAAAGAACAAAATAGGAGATAGTATTCTGGGAAGGGATGAAGAGGTGAGTATTGGAATTGCTAATTTCTATGAGGGTTTGTTTATGGAGATGGGGGCGAGTCGTCCTCATGTTGATGATATGAATTTTGATGGTGTTTCCGTAGAGGAGGCGTTTTGGTTGGAAAGACTATTTGATGAGGTAGAAGTAGTGGCAGCTTTAAAGTCTTTGAATGGAGATAAGGTGTCTGGCCCTGATGTTATGTCGTTGGCCTTTTTTCAACAGTGTTAGGATATGGTGAGGGGGGAAGTAATGGGAATGTTCCTGCACTTTTGGATGTACGGGGAGTTTGAAAGGAGCTTGAACGCTTCTTTTGTGGTTTTGATTCCAAAAAAAGGGAGGAGCGGAGGACATCCGGGGATTTTAGACCCATCACTCCATGTCTCCATCAATCTTTTGGTGCTGGCCAAAGTGTTGGCGATCTGGTTGGAGGAGTTGACAGAGAAAGTTATTGTCACAAAATGCTTTTGTCCAGGGTAGGCAAATTTTGGATGCAGTTTTGATTGCCAATGAATGTGTTGATTCGAGGTTGAAAAGTGGTATTCCGGGAATAGTGTGTAAACTGTAGTGTGTAAACTGCACATTGAAAAGGCTTATGATCATGTTAGTTCAGACTTCTTGATCTATATTATGGAACGGATGGGTTTTAGGAAGCGGTGGAGGAAATGGATTAAATTTTGCATAGCTACCGTCAGAATGAAAGTTTTGGTGAATGGGACTCGAGCTGGGTTCTTTCAGACATCTCGAGGCCTACGCTAAGGTGATCCTCTTTCCTCTCTTCTTTTTATTCTAGTCATGGAGGTGTTCAGTCGATTGAATTAGAAAGCTATGAAAGGAGGTTTTCTACGAGGTTTTGAGGTGGGAAGAGAGGATGGGTAGGGGCTAATGGTGTCACACATTCTATATGCTAATGAGACTTTGGTTTTTTTTTTTTTTTTTTGAACGGCTTAGACTTTGGTGTTTTGCGATGCGGATCCGACACAGGTGGGTTTTCTAAGGTGTGTCCTCTGTTTTAAGACGGTGTCCGGTCTAAAGGTAAAGTTGGGAAAGTCAGAGATGATTCCAGTAGGAGCGGTGGAGGATATTGGTGCTCTTGCTCAAGTTTTGGGTTGCAGGATGACATCATTACCAGCTTCGTATTTGGGTCTGCCGTTCGGCTCATCTTTCAAATCAAAGCAAGCCTGGGATTCAGTTGTGGAAAGATTTCAAAAGAGAATGGCGGGGTGGAAGCGCCAACATATTCCAAAATTAGGTAAATTAACTTTAATAAAAAATATGCTCTCAAGTATACCCACTTATTTCATGTCTCTTTTCATCATTCCAATTTCAATTGTAAAGAGAATTGAGAAGATACAAGAGATTTTCTTTGGGGAGGTGTGGGGGAAGAGTTTAAGTACCATTTAGTTGATTGGGACATGCCGACCCCAAGTGATTAGGACATAAGGCTCGGTTTGGTTTGGTTTGGTTTGGTTTAGTTGATTGGGACATGGTTTGTACTCCCATTAGAAAGGAAGGATTGGAAGTGAGGAAACAAAATTTATTCAATCAAGCTTTGTTGGGAAAATGGCTTTGGAGATTTGTATGTGAAAGGGAGAGATGATAGAGGAAGGTCGTGGTAGCAAAGTATGGATGTGGATGGAGAGGGTGGTCTTCCCTCATTGTGAGCATGCCCTATGGCGTGGCACTTTGGAGGGGTGTCATGAATGGGTGGGATGCCTTTGTAAAGAATACTTACATGGTGGTTGGCGATGGGAGAAAGATGAAGTTCTGGGATCATGTGTGATGTGGGGATGTGAGCTTTTGAGATTGTTTTCCGAGTATTTATCGTTTGGCTTGTGACAGGAAGGCATACGTCTCTAATTATCTTCAAATTAGTGATGGGGCTACAACTTGGGACATTCGGTTACTAAGGGACATTTGCGATTGGGAGGAGGAGGATTTGTTGTCTTTGCTTGCTAGAGTGTAAGATACTCGTGGGATAGGAGTGGGGGAGGGGGACGAGATGCGATGGAAGTTGTCTAAATCCGGATCCTTTCAAGTGAAATCCTACTACCAATCATTATGTGGAAATGGTAATCCATCTCTCCCTTGGAAAGCAATTTGGAAAACTATGGCGCCTTTGAAAGTGAGTTTCTTTGTTCGGTGCGCGGCTCAAGGCAAGATTCTTACTTTAGACAATTTGATTCGAAGGCAGATAATAATTGTAAATTGATGTTGTATGTGCAAAAGGGATGCAGAGACGGTCGACCATCTCCTCATTCATTGTGCGTTGGCATGGGAGCTATGGTGCTTGGTGTTGTCATGGTTTGGCTTGCGACGGACTATGCCGAGGAGTGTTATGGAACTGTTAATCACTTGGAGAGGTGTTAGAGTTGGGAAGAATAACAGCGTGTTTGGGCCATAGTTCCTCATTGCTTGATGTGGGTTATTTGGTGAGAGAGAAATTCAAGATGTTTTGAAGGAATCGAACATTCGTTGGTTAGACTTAAATGTTTTTTTGCAGAATAGCTTGTATAGCTGGGAGAAAAGAAAATGTAATCCCTTTATTGATTAGTTTTTAGTTTGGTTTGTACTTTTCAATTCACATGGTGGTGTACAAGGTCTTTTTGTCTTCGGCCTCTTTTGTATACAGGCGGCATTCCCTTAATGCCTTGTTTCAAATATAATTCCTTAATTATCAAAAATAAAAATTGAAACAGCAGCCTCAAATTGAACTTTAAAACATCTTACTCCCTCCATCCTAATTTAATAATCCTTTTTGGGAGTTCGTGCCACTTTTCAATTGATTATATCTTGTAATGTATTATGTAATTTTGAAAACATTGCAATATATAACCAATCGAGATCTATCAAACAAAATTCACATTGGATATAAATTTATTACCGATTTAAAGATATAACGAGTTTTTTATCCGGTTAGAATACAACAAGGACAATTAAATTGGGACGGAGCGAGTATTTCATTAGTGCCAACTCCCCCTCCCATGCAATTGTACAACCATACAAGCTCAATACTGATGCTCTAGAAGACACATGGCAATGTGTGAGCTCGACACTTGACTAGAACTAACAAATTACAAAGGAGAATTGATCGTGAGTTTCCTAAGGAATGTGAGAGAGACCTCCTCTTGCACCCGAGCTATGGGTGCTAATTTTCTGAAGAGAAATTGGAGGTGTGAGCTTTGCTCCCCATCTATGGGAGCCAATCCTAGCACCACTTGGTTGACCAAAGAAACCCACGTACCTGTAGGGGAACACAACATTCTTAGGAAAGCCCTTCAAGTTCCTTTGCCTATCCTGAATGAGGATGCAGAGGTTGAACTGGTGAAGGCAGCCTTGGATGCATATGGCTTTGATTTCTTCTTTGCCTTTGGCGACCACTTGCAGATCCAACAAGGGCCAGGGGAGTCCCTTGCCCCTCTGGACTTTTTACAATGACTGTTAGACCGCAATATTTTACGTTATATTTCTTTATGCACTTAAAAGCATATGCTAGCGCCCCAAAGTTTTATGCTCAGTTTAAGTGTTGTATCTAACAATTATAAGCTAGAATTGGAATTCTTTTGGTGGTCAGGACTTCTGATTTCTTCATAAACACAAAATATACTACAGTTTCTATCGTACTGGTGTTTGAATATAGCTAGTTAGGGCTTTTGATTTTTAGAAAATTATGATATTTGATTCTGGATATGCCACTGGATGATCCCCTGTACTAAAATAAGAAAACACATGTTCTGCTATACTAGTTGAGGACATAACATCTTTAGAGCCCATCTTCAGCAGATTCTGATAACGAAGAATGGATAGAAGAGAAAAGAAAAAAAAAAGAAAAAAGATATTGTACCCATCCAGAAAAAAGGTTTCCATAGTGCATTGCTAAATGTTAACGAAGTTAGAACTTTAAAATGACTTGCCTATGAGTCTATGACAAAGTAAGAATACCCGTAGTTAGTCATAAGTCATAAACTAGTGTGTGGGAGGTGAGAATTTAGCACAATGGTCAACAACTCAAACAAGAGCCAGCACAAATTTTACCTCAAAAAGAGGCAGGAAATTGGTTGACGTGACATCCACAGGAATGCCAAATAAAAACTTCAGAACAATCATGAATGTTTCCAGGTTCCACTTGATTGATACACAGTCAAGGATTGATTCCCTACAATATAAAAGACACAGAATATCATAAATTAGCTTTTGCAGAAATTCAGCACTAAAAAATGATGCGTAGATGGGCATAAGGATTAACTGCATGTACTTTTGGATTGAAGTTGGCTCCATTCATTAACCAGGCTTTATTTGCTTAATTTTTTTCTCGTTACATGGTTTCGAAGGCAGCAGTGAACTAATAAATTGTTAGCTAGGATAAGATCCATGATGAAAATATCCATGTACCTAATTTATCTACATGTATATGTGTGTCAACAGAAAGGGGGCAGGTTTAAAAAGAACAAAATTGAACCAACAAACTCCTGGAAAGGATTTTGTTGCTTTATGTTGGCACGTGCCATGTAAATCAGGAAATTTTAGCAGCTAAAACAGCTACAACTACGAAGAGTACGTAACATAAATGATTTACCACAAAGCACATGTAATCATTAGATTTGTTAACGGTACCAATGATCAACTGCATTCGCTCAACATAAAACCAATCGATCAATCCCTCTTAACATTGAAACTTGAAACCATACTCATCATTGATTTTTAAATCACCTTGCACTGTCACACTCTCCTGCACAGCCAAAGCAAAAATCATACAAAATCTCCTATAATCCCTCTTCAGTC
Organism: Rhododendron molle; assembly: GCA_025413875.1. Lineage (NCBI taxonomy): Eukaryota > Viridiplantae > Streptophyta > Magnoliopsida > Ericales > Ericaceae > Rhododendron > Rhododendron molle. Next base: position 44,754,364 of record CM046391.1, read on the forward strand.
TTCCCATCGTACAAAAGCAATCTGTTAAAAATATGCAGGACCCCAATGCATGATCCAGGACATATCAATGCTGAAAGACAAAGAACTGGTCGAGAACAATCACACAAGCAAATAAGATTCACGTGGTTCACCTAACTATGCTATGTCAAAGTTGTTGTGGCATTTCCACAATGACAAAAAGTGATACAAAAGTTAACATTGGAGATGTCCTACGCTCTGACATACCACTAGGGTTTACAAGTTTGGATTCCGGAAAAATGGCTGAGCGTACACAACTAGCAGGGTCCGCAATTCTACCATATAGTACCGGTCCATCCATTCCCTATTTAAAGTTAAAATATACTCCACATTGAGTTTAAAATCACCTTCGCAAGAAAAAACAAATACATCTGCCACAACATTTACACAAGTAGCAAAACCCATTTTCAAAACTGATAGACAGACATCCAAATAATTCAAGTTCCAGAAACCTGATCAGACAACAATAACCCCCTTCGGCCTAAATTTTTGGGTCTTTTTATTTGTTTTTCTTAGTTTTTACGAGATTCTGGTCAAGTGTTTTGGATAATTCTTTAGCGTCGTCTGAACTTTTTTCAACTTTGGTCCATGTTTTTATATTTTTCCTATTCCCCTTGAGATATGACAAAATGATAAATAAATAAAAAATACTAAAATGTCATAATCCTTCAAAATGACTTTTGCTCCCACTCTTAGTCATCGAGTTCTCGATCCTTGCACTCACGAATTTTCCGTATTTGGGAGGTTTATGAATGACGCTTTCACCCTCCCGCACCCGCATTATGTGACTTAGGTCCAAACTCAACTCAACAAGGAATACTCTTCCAAGAAAAACAAAGTAGTTTCTATATCATATACTTAAGTTTTTTTGTGACGAGGAAACTTTTAGTGAGATAAACTTACCTAAAGCTGCCGCAGAGGAGGCCACGAAAATACGAGGAGTGTTCGATGAGCCTGTCCATGACAAACAAGAATGAATGAAGTTAATATCAAATTGGAAAGTTAAAAAATAAATCAGCAGATTTTGGAAACGGGTGCGAAGATTATTACCTGTTTCGGCTGGCTTTGACAACGATGATTTGGTGAGTGAGGATTGTGGGGAAGTCCCAGCTGCAGATTTCTGCGGTTGAGATTTCGATTTCTGAGTAGTCGGAATCTGGCTCCGGTTGGTGAGGGTCGGTGCATTTCAGAACCACCGCAGACTGATCGTCGCCGTCTGAGTTCGACGCCATGTTGCGAAGTCGCTCTTGCTCTTGTGCACTCCGCTCCAGAAACAAGAGGGACGATTCTATTTCCAACCCGTTTTTCCCCTCATACAACCCACAATGACATTAATGCCCTCATGTAATATGACCATATTACCCCTGTAAGTAGATTTCATACTCCCTCCATCTCCATTTAATAGTTTATTTTTTTTGAATTCGTGTCACTTTTCAATTGATTATAACTCATAATTTATAATGTTTTAGATATAATTTCAAAAACCCCGTTTATAGTTTACCAGGTAAGATCCGTAATGGATATAATATTCATTACCATTTAAAAATATAAATATTTTTTTATCCAGTTATAATAAAATAAGAGACTACTAAATTGGGATGGGAGAGTATATACAACCCATAACCAAAAACCTAATACTATTACTACTAAATACAACCCACCTCACAACCCACACATCCCATCTTCTGCTTCCTCCTACACACACCCTCCTCCTTCTCCTTCTGCTTCTTCCTCCTAAAATCCCACCAAACTGTTTACATCCTAAAATATGTCACCCAATGAGAAAATTACATGTGGCACCAAATAGTGTATTGTCCAATCAGAACATGTCTCAATTAGACCTGAGATGTAGAGGATCAGAAGGTTTAATGACGATGTTATTTTAGTACTACACGATATCGTTTTAATTAGAAACGACCACGTTTGGATATCGAACAAGGGTAATTAAGATGATGATTAAACTTAGCCGTTTGATTAATCCTTAAAACCATCGAGCGGTGTCAATAATTCCTCGTTTCATGAAGGAAATCAATCGTGGTTATAATGAATCATCTGAACAGCCAATTTTGTAGCACTAAACCATGTTGCGTGAAAACAGGAACCCCATTACCCAGAAATTAGCCTTGATCAACACCAACAAACGTGGAAGGAGAAGATTTCTGAAGAGACCAATTCAAGAAACCGTTCAAAGGCCCCTTCTCAACCGTTTTTTGGAGGGAACAATGGGTAGTTCAAATGAAGACGTGGGCATCAATCGAAAACGTGGAGAATGAAGATCGAAGGCAGACTCATTGCCTATAAATAGAAGAAGCAAGTGAAGAGGGAAACCCCCGACAAAAATTTATCATCTGACAATTCATACAAAATAATTGCTCAGAGATATATCATAGCTTAGGACTTATATTAGATTAGTTTAGTAATTTGTAAATTAAAGGCTTATTTATATGTAAGACTACTTTCGATTAAATTCAAGTTATCTTATTTCTTTCTGTCTTTTGCTTACCAAAGAATAGTCGGTTATAGGCTCACTTTTGATTAAATTCAGTGTGTCTATATTTCTGTATTATTCTTGTCGAAATCTCAAGAGTATTTGTATATAAACTTACCTTTGATTAAATTCAAGTTTGTATATGTTCAATTATCTTTTTTGATTGAAGAGCGTCAATCCATTGTTTGATTGATACCTTAAGGAAAAATTCTCTTAGTTGAGGAAAACAAACGGATAACACAATTGCCTGATTTAAATTAGTTGTTTTGAATCAATCTAAAAATAATAATTTCTTTTCTGAAGTAAGTTCTTTTCTAGCATGCCCGCGTATAGGGAATAAATTTTCCCCTTTCCTCACTTTCCATCTCCCATTCTTCTCTCCTCTCTCAGCTCCATCTCTTACTCTCACTCTCATTCAAATTCACCCAAACCACCTAAAGCCCACTTAAAACAACCTCAAACCCTTCACCTCCTTCGAGTATTTCAGTCCGTATACGCTGGTTTGGGCTCGGTGGAGGCGAATTTCATTTGATTTCAAGGTTTAAGGCTAGGGCTTGGAGGATCTTTCGATTTTGCTCTTCAATCTTTGAGGTAGGGAGTTCGAACTATCAATATATATTTATGACTTGTTTCTTATAGCTTGATTCTTGCCATTGATCGTCATTGTTGTTGTTGAGGTTGTTGTTGTTGTTGAATCCATGAAAATCTGCAAAAAATCTGTTCGAAATGAATCGTTATCGATACCCTTTGTATTGTTATCAGTACCTTCGTGTTCCAAAACCCAGAAAACCACTTGTTATCGATACCTTTGGCCCTTGGTATCGATACCCTTGCATCTGGAATGCCATTTGACCAATTGGTATCGATACCATTTTTATTGGTATCGATACCTATTGCTTATCTCCAGTTTTTACTGTTTTGCTCTATTTTCCATCGTTTGGGGTTCCGATCACTTCCAACCTACTTTAACACTTTTCGAATGATTCCTTAACTCGATTACTCGTACCTAATGATCTCATTGAACGCATCCATGACTCTAATGCTCATTTGAACTTGATTTCATGAAATTCACTTTATATATCAAAGTTGGATTTGAATGGTACAAACATGGCGGATAAACGATTTTGAGACTTTGCGAACGCGATGAGAATATTTAGGACTCATTGACGGGTGAGTGCCTGACAAAGGACATCGGGGTCCTTTAATTGGCCCAGCAGGAGCTATATGCTCGTATTTGATACTTCAGGACCTCCCAATGGGTAAGGTGCTTGGCAGAGGACATCGGGGTCCTTTAACTAGCCTGGCAAGAGCTTCGGCTCAAGACACTTATACGAGACACATATGGATACATGATGTTTTCAAGGGTTACTCATCAAGGACTTTGGTTGGTTTTGAATTCGAAATGTTGGATTCTTGCTTATTGCTACCGTTTGTTCATCGAATCTCACGTCATTGTTCATCATGTGATCATCCCTACATTTCATATGTATACATTGTTAGATTAGAGCTTTCTACTAGACTAGTGTAGCTCAAACCTTACTTATTTTTCAGGTACTACCCCGGGGCAGTAGTCGCATGCATCAAATGCTTGGATATGGACACTATTTTTGAAAGCTAACATTGAAGAGTTACTAAGTCATCTTTGTTATTTGTTTTTGGAAGATGTATTTGTAACTATATTTGTAAATCTTTGATTAAGTAATATTGTAAGTTCTTAACTCTCTTTTGACATTCGGTAATTATGTTGATTTGGGCCTCGGAGCCAAAGATGTAATCTTTTGGAAATTATTGAATGTTGAAATGGAATTGTGGAATGGAATGCTAAACTCTTTTGGGGGTATTGTATGAATTATTGTGAGGTTTTATTTATAAAATCCTTTATATTTATGTTGAAAATCGAGGGTGTGACATTGCCCAGAGTAACTTATGTTATTTCTCAAACTTATATGATTAAGCACATGCTTTCTAAGCCAGTGCTTAGTGGGAAGATTGGAAATGGATTGTGTCTTTAATTGAGTTTTGTCCCGAGTACATACCTCAAAAGTCAGTAAAGGGGCAAGCATTGGCCAATTTTTTGGCTGATCATCCCAGTGAGATTAAAATACCAGAAACATTGGAGGCCATTATGGTTAAAATCAAACCATGGAAGTTATGGTTTGATGGATCAAAAATTGCTCAAATGGCTGGAGTAGGCATAATCTTAGAATCTCCTCAAGGCTTGAAAACCAAATATGGATTTCGACTCAATGTGGGACGGTGTTCTAACAATCAAGCAGAATATGAAGTCTTGATCATAGGATTAGAAATTTTGCTTAAACTAAAAGTTAACGCTGCTGAAATCTTTGGAGATTCTCAGTTAGTAATTAACTAGTTGAATGGGCAATTTTGATGCACCAGTCCAGCTTTAGTAGTTTATTACCAGCATGCCAAAAAATTGGTCAAATTGATGGACCAATTTTTTATGATTACTCTAACCTACATTCCTAGATTCTTCAATGAAGAAGCTGATGAAGTAGCTCAGAGGGCATCTGGTTATAAGGCCCTGTTAGAAAATGAAAGGCAATTTTGTCAATTAACTATGAGAAAATCCTTACCTATGTTAAGTAGTAGGTTGACTGACTTCGAGGTATTAGAGGTTAATGTCCCTTCAAATCCTTTGAACCAGAATGAAGATTGGAGGCAAACATTAATTGACTACTTATCCAAACCTGATACTATTATAGACAAAGCAACTAGGTTGAGGGCAATAAATTACATTATGTACAATAATGAGTGTAGGCGCGGTCAAAACTATTAACACGTCAGCAGGAGGGACTTGTTGACCCTCCAATTATCAGCGGACACATGGCAACATGGCCCGCGTGAAGGGGAGCCTTGGTCAAGGTCACATTGAGAGAAGGCTGTTGACTATCCAATGGGAAAAGAGCGCGCGTACATTGTAAAGAACGACGTCCACGGAGACGGTCCGCGGAAAGGGTTGCTATCGCGGGACCATTGCTATACTCGCGGGAGAACTAAAGGATATATCAAGAATGAGCATGGCGGCAGAGAGCCGTAGGAAGACCCCGAGACTCCACCTGGACCTAAAGGCAGGGTCCGGAGGGGGTCCCGCGGGAGACAAGTGATCGCCGCGGGTCGCGTCCTTGCTCCAGCGGGAATTGGGGAAGTTCTTGTGGCTTGGGATGGAGGCAACGTCGTGGAGAAATGAGCTCTCCCGCGGGAGGACTAGTTTCCCCAAGGCCTGGAGGTACGGGAGGGGCACGTGTTAGGGTCCTATAGGAGCGCCATCCTGGGCCTGTCCTAGGCCCAGGTGCCCTATAAATACCCCTGACATTCCCAATGATTGAGAGAGACTTTTTTCTGGGGAAAGAGCAGGTGAGAGCACTGATTCTGAGGAAGGAGAACATTCTCCCCCGGAGAGGAGGTGATCTCACCCATTCAAACCCAGGGAAAGCTGACATCACCCCGAAGAGAATACAAGCGACACGCTGCCTTTGTCTCTCCCGTACCTCTTGCTCCTACCCTTACCCCACAAGATTGCTTCTCCTCTTCCCTCCGTTAACCATCAACCAATCGCACCTCTCAAGCTCAAATTTGTATATTTAAGCATAGTCCACGAAACCCAAACCCACACCCACATTCAGGCGACTCTGCTTGGGAGGTGTCTTTTGGTTTATAGTTAGCACTCGCTCCAAGGAGTACGTTGAGCCACCAAGAAAAGGAACAATGATGGCGCCAGACAACGGCGCGCCCATCATTGAGGAAGTCGAAGAGACCAATAGCGCAGGCGCGGCCGCGCAGATGCTGCGAGCCCTGCAAGATGGCCAGGGACAGTTCCTCGAGACATAGAAACAGCTGCTCGCGGCCTTCACAGGCCTCACTGAGCTCATCTCAGCGGCCCTCCCGAAGGCCGCGGTCGGCCAAAATGACGAGCCTCCACAGATCTATGCTTGGGGCAGCAACAGTCAGACGGCGCCGCCTCTCAACCCCTCGTCTGTTCCTCCTCACCTATGCCCTGTGCTCCTGGGGGGAATCGCTGGAAACCTCATGGGGCCCGCGGAAAAGAAGCCGCCGTCGAGGGAACCAGCATGCCATCCACAGGGCCCTATATCACCATGGCGGATGTCCAGGCTCCGCTGGCCCAACAGAAAGCAAGTGAGGCAAGCAGAAAGGAGCCCGCCGCTGCTGAGGCTACCACCCCGCCCGCAAGATAGTTCATCACTATGGCAGATCTGCAGGCCCTTCTTACTAAAGAGAAAGCCAAGGCAATCCTACCCTCCCTACCAAGCCCGGATATCCATCCACCTTACCCACTGTCGATATTGTCCTTGCCATACTCGGACGGGTACACCCCACCCAAGTTTGTAAAGTCTGATGGCAAAGAGGGCAGCGCGCAGGAGCCTGTGGTCCGTTTCATCGAATCCCTTGGGGCCCACGCGTCGGACTCCAACTTGCATCTCCGTGAGTTTTCGAAATCCCTCACCTCCCGCACGTATACTTGGTACGTCAACTTGGAGCCTTACTCGATTGCCACCTGGGAGGAAATGGTGAACAGCTTCTATGCTAAGTTCTTTTAAGTCCGTGAGAAAGTGACCGTAATCAGTCTGACAAAGGAAACCCAGACCAGCGGAGAAGATGTGGTGGACTACATCCGGCGATTTCAAGATCGCGCAGTGGACTGCACTGAGTCAGTCAAGGAAGTTCAGCTCGTAGAGATCTGCATTGGCGGGATGATGGATGAGTTTAAGATGCTATTGATTAACCTGAAGTTGGGAACGTTTTCTGCCCTACTGGAATTCGCGTACAATATCCGCCACGTCATGAAACCGGCTAGGAAGGATAGCTGGAAGAATAAAACTGCAAACGTGACTGTAGCTGTCGCGGATGCCCCCTGTGCCCAACAGCCTGCCGGCGGGAGGAAGCGATGAGAGTGTGAGTCTGGCCCCGCACCAGACTACCTTTGCAGTATGGATGAAGTTCGAGCCTTGGTAATCGCGTGGATTGCGGACGGAGAACTGGAACTCCCGCCAGTGGAGTATGAACCAACTCAAGAGGACCGCGAGCATCCGCGGTACTGCATGTATCACAGGCACACCAAACACCTGACAAGTGATTGTGGGTCTCTGAAGAGATTGTTCAAGAGGAAGCAGAATGCAAATGAGCTAAGGATAGGGCGCCGCGACATCCGCGTGGACCCTTACCCCGCTCACGGTCACAATAATGGAGAAGTCAACATGGCAGAATGTAATCTCTGGGCTATGTTGTCGTGGATTTAGAGGTGGGGGCAATTCGCTCCGCTACCAAATTCCATCTCATTAACGCAGACCCAAATTACCACATTATCCTCGGACGTAGTTGGATGCACAAGTATGCAGTTGTACCGTCAAGCTATCATCAATGCCTGAAAGGAATTTGGGTAGGAAAGAAAGTTACTATCCACGCGTCGGAGAACCCGTTTGATACAAGTGAGGTGCACCTCTCGGATGCGGTTTACTTTTCGGAGTTAAGAGAAGTGTCTCAGGCAGTTACCGCTAGGCCGTGCGGCGTAAAGATCCCGAAATGGGAAGACATTAAGAATGACAAGCAGGCAGATCGAGAAAGGGACCCACCCGCGACAGAAGCCGCCACCCCCAGGAAGATCACTAAGACGAAGGAAGGGGGCAAGACGGTGTACTACTTATGACGGTCCACCGGGGCAGCGGTTGACCAGGAAGCCGCTGGCCTCGGCGGAACGTGTGCCGCGGTAGACGAAGAGCTAATCCAGAAGCCGGAACCCGCTCCGGAATACATGAGGGATCAACCCAAGCCACAATAGGAGGCGCTAGAGGAAGTCGATTTGAATAGCGGGGTCGGTCCGCGGAGGCCGGTCTTCATCAGCAAGGAATTGGACGGGGAGCTCTGTGAGCAGTTAATCACGATGCTAAAAGATAATTCAGATGTTTTTGCATGGCATTATGAGGAAATGCCCAGTCTAGACCCGAACCTGGTTTCACACCACTTGGACGGTTTTCCCAACTCGAAGCCAGCTAAGCAGTCCCAGCGGAAGTACCACCCCAATTTAGAAGGACAGATCAAAGAAGAAGTTGAAAAGCTGCGAAAGGCGGGCTTCATTCGACCAATTCAGTACCCAGAGTGGTTGGCAAACATTGTGCCGGTGAAGAAGAAAAAAGGACAGACCAGAGTATGTGTCGACTTCCGCGATCTCAACAAGGCGTGCCCAAAAGATGAGTTTCCGCTCCCGCACATCGACACATTGGTAGACGCGACTTCTGGCCACCAGATGTTCTCTTTCATGGACGGATTCAGCGGATACAACCAGATCAAGATGGCCCCGAAGGACGCGGAGAAGACGGCCTTTCGAACTCCCCTGGGAAACTTCTATTACCTCGTGATGCCCTTCGGCCTCAAGAACGCTGGGGCAACCTACCAGCGGGTTATGACCGCGATCTTCCATGATCTAATGCACAAGATTATAGAAGATTATGTGGACGACTTAGTGGTAAAGTCCAAGAGCGGACGAACCACTTAGCAGATCTCGCTACCGTCTTCGACAGATGCAGAAAGTTCAACCTCAAGATGAATCCACTGGAGTGCGCGTTTGGAGTTACCGCGGAAAAATTCCTGGGCTTTCTTGTTCATCATCACGGGATCGATGTGGATGGGGCCAAAATCAAGTCTATCACGGAGATGCCCCCGCCCCACTCTCAGAAGACGCTCAAGCGGTTTTTGGGCAAAGTTTCTTATTTGCGGCGCTTCATCCCAACATTTGCGGAAATTGCAGCACCTTTCGCAGACTTACTAAAGGGAAACACAAAGTTCGAGTGGCAGCAAGGGCACCAAGAAGCCTTTGAGCGGATTAAGACGGTTTTGACCTCCCCGCAGACGATGGTAGCACCAGTCGCGGGAAAGTCGCTGATACTGTATTTGACCTCCACCCCGAGATCCATTGGGGCCCTACTAGTGCAAGAAGTGGATGGCACGGAGCGTCCAGTCTATTACATCAGCCGGAAAGTCCAAAGCGCGGAAGAGAAATACACGTCGATCGAGCGGCACTGTCTAGCCCTCATTTTCACCGCGCAAAAGCTCAGGCACTACTTTCTGTCCTTCCTGATTCAGATCATTACCAAGTGCGACCCAGTACGGTACCTTCTGTCTCGTCCTGCGCTCACAGGCCGGGTCGCCCGGTGGTTGTTAGCACGCGTAGAATTTGAGATTTCATGCGCCGTACCAAAAGCGATCAAGTCTCAAGCCCTTGCGGACCTCCTGGCCCAGTTCCCAAGCGGCCAGTGTGAACCACTTGAAGAATCACTATCCGAAGATGGTTTCAAAGCTCTCGCGGCCAGCGCAAATGACTAAAACTGGACGCTCAACTTCGATGGGGCCGCAGGTAGTGGATCAGGGGGCGCGGGAATAGTGCTGCAAAGCGAGGAAGGAGAAAAGTGCCATCTGGCTTACAAGTTAAACTTCCCATGCTCCAATAACGAGACAGAGTACGAAGCGCTGATCTTGGGGCTAGTAGCGGCGAAAGAAAGAGGGATTAAACACTTAAAGATAGTGGGAGACTCGAAACTGGTGATCCTACAAACAGAAGGGGTTTACGCGCTGAAGGAGTCCACACTGGCACCATATCGGACGACAGTCCAAAAGTTGATAAATTTTTTCAAAAGTGTTAGTTTCATCCACAGACCCAGGTCGGAAAATCGTTTCCTGGACGCCCTCGCGACGTTGGGGGCAAGAACGGAATTTGAAGAAGACAAGGCTTATATCGAGATCATGAAGATGTTTGAGCCATCCGCGCTGGAGGACTTTTCTGAACCAACGGAGGATTGGCGCGGAGCCATCAAGATACAATTGGCTACTGGCTCAGGGCACCTATCCACCGCAGAGCTATCATGCTTCGTGATCTTGCACGGAGAACTATATCATCGCGCTCCGCAGGGGTGGCTCGCTCGGTGTGTCGATCGGAAGGAAGCAGGGAGAATTCTGGATCAGATTCACGACAACAACTGCGCGGACAAAGAGATAGCCCTATACAGGAGGATTTAGAGACATGGTTACTATTGGCCTAGCATGAAGAAAGATGCAGACCTGATCGCAAAAAACTGCACTGGGTGCTCTTTGTACGCGGCCAGGCCGGAATGCATGATAGTGAATGCTGGTAACGAAGAAGCGAATTGGAGGCAGGTCTATATTGACTATTTACGGGAAGGATCCCTACCCAGGGAGCAGATCGAGTCTGCGAAAGTCGTCCGCGGTGCGCGGCGATTCTTTCTCGAAGAGGGGCTGCTCTTCAGAAGAACCCTTGACGGGACGCCCCTGAGATGCATAAACAAAGAAGAAGCAGAGGAGGTTCTAAGTAAGACCCATGGAACCGAGCATCATGGATGGAGGAAACTCTACGAATAGTTAATCCATCTAGGGTATTTCTAGCCTACCATGGAAGGCGACTCCAAGCAGCATGTACGAAGGTGTCAGGCGTGCCAGAAGTTCAGGAATTTGGTTCATGCCCCCTCTGTAGAATTGCACTCTATCCGCGCTTCGTACCCCTTCCACACGTGGGCCATGGACTTGGTTGAGCCGACCAGGCCGGCCTCGCCAAAGAACAGGTGGATTTTGGCGGCCACAGAAGTCTGTACTAAGTGGGTTGAGGCCGTCCCGCTGAAATAGGCCACCGGAGACGCGGTGGCGGCGTTCATCAAGGAAAACATCATTTGCAGATGAATTTAATGAAAGGGGATGTATTTCCGTGAAACAATTCTGTGTAGATGAATTACCAGACTGGTTGTCAAAGGCTTTAATGAAATGTTGCAATTATCCCTCCATTATTATATCTGCTCTCTATATCCTATGTTGGGATGTCGCGTAGGAAGAACATTCCCGCGGGCCTCTCTTCACCCTACGCTCATCCCGAGGTCCCAAAACTTAACGATTATCAAAGGAGGTAGGGTTAGGTCCCCGCAGCCAAAACATGGCCCACGAGACTTAAGGACTACCAAATAGAGATAATGTTAAGTTCTGAAGGGTCAGAACATGACCCGCGTGCTTCTAAAACTTAACGATTATCAAAGGAGGTAGAGTTAGGTCCCCGCCGCCAGAACATGGCCCACGAGACTTAAGGACTACCAAAAAGAGATAATGTTAAGTTCTGAAGGGTCAGAACATGACCCGCGTGCTTCTAAAACTTAACGATTATCAAAGGAGGTAGGGTTAGGTCCCCGCGGCCAGAACATGGCCCGCGAGACTTAAGGTCTACCAAATAGAGATAATGTTAAGTTCTAAGGGGTCAGAACATGACCCGCGTGCTTCTAAAACTTAAGGATTGTCAAAGGAGGTAATATTGAGTCTCTGCGGCTAGAACATGACCCGCGGGGCTCAAGGATTGTCGAATAAAGATAGCGTTAAGTCCTGTAAGGCCAGAACATGGCCCGTGTGTCTTCAAAACTTTATGATTACCAAAGAAAATGATGTTAAGTTTATGTGGCCAGAACATGGCCCACGAGACCTGATGGTTAGCGAACAAAAACGACGTTAAGTACTAAAGAGTCAGAGCATGACCCGTAAGGCTTCAAACACAATAACCTCCAAGCAGCAATAATGCTAAGGCAGGAGTATTCAAAACGATAACTTTATTCCATTTTTTCAAAAAAAATGGTACATATGTTACTAAAAAAAGGGGGGGGTGAAAGAAAAAGACTAATCCAACCAATCTGCAAAAACAAGCTCCTCCGGGTCTGGATCCTCAAGATTCAGCGCCGTCGCGGCTAGCTGTGCGTCGTACTCCGACACTTGGGCGAACTTGGCCTCCAGATCTGCCAAGTGCTGCCTGGCAGATGCAAGCTGCGTAGAAAGACGCTGAAGCTCGGGCCTTAAAGTCGCCCTCTCCCCCGCGGTCCTTAGTGCGGTGCTCTGCGCGCTCAGCCAGCCAAGGTCAAACCCCATGACTTGAACATCTTGCACAACCTCCTGCAAAGCAGCTTCCGTGTCAATGGTGAAATCGCTGAAACGTAGCTGCGCCCAAGGGGCGAGCACTTCGTGGAGATTCCTGAGGAAAAGGGCCCCTAATCCGGGTTGACTGCGGATTAAAATGGGCAAATGTCTCCGGATGCCTGCGGGCTATGGCATTGAGGGGCGGGTGGTAGGTTTCATCCGCTTGATAACCCGCAGGAAAGAGGCGGACAGGAACTTCCATCTCGGCCACCATGGGTCCCTTCCCATGGTCCACGATCGGGCTCCGCTGAGGGGGGGTCTGCTCCCTGGATTCCACTTCATTTCTCCGCTCCCCCATTTCCAAGTTCAGAGCAAAATCCCCAAGTGCTTGGCTCCCCTGTCCTCCCAAAACGTCGTCAGTTGGCAAGAAAGGCATGTCTTTAAATAGAGAGTTTAAGTCTGAGTCAGTAATGGAGGTGGGTCCCCCAATAAGTACTTCATTTACCTCCAGTTGTCGGTTTTCAACATCCAAAGAAGGCTAAGCTGGAGGGGTGGCCGCGCGCCGTGTGGAGGGGCGCGGGGAATAGGCTTGGGAAGTTGAGCACGCCGGGGAGTGCGGACTGGCAGCCCTCAGGGGCGAGTTTCTTTCCGCGTCTGGCCTGCTGGTTCGTAGATGAGAAGCGTTTGAGATTCCCGGAGATACAACAGCGACCCGACCCAGGAAGCTTTTTGAGGAGTGGACCCGAGCACTGGTTGACTGCTGTTGAGATCCTGAAGGAGGAGAAGGAGGCATGGCCCTGTGTTGTCTAGCGGAAGGACTCCTCGCAAGGGGCAGAGGGGGTCCCTCAGTTTCTGCTTCCCCCCTCAAGAGCTGCGTCACGGCAGTAGTGAGTGGCTCCGCGGCAGTGTCCGCCTGGCCCACAGACTCATGGGAATCCATTGGCGGAGGAGGCTCGCAGATCTCAGAAGGCGTTGTATTGGATGGGGAGGGATCTCTGTCAGTAGAATAAACGATCACGTTTTCAGAACTCTCCGAAGAAGGAGACGAATCAGAAGAGACCGTGTTCAGATCTCCTCCAAGGTCAACAATGGAGGGCTCGTCAGGTAGCGTACCTCCAAAGACCGTGGAAGACTTTGGGTCTGGGTTAGGGAAAGGGACTGGGTCTATCCGCGGCTGGATCACCTCTTCCCTTTGCTCTTCCGGGGAGTCAGTGATATCCACTACGGCGATGTCTCCCGCGGCGGGGCCTTCCGCGGGCATGGAGGACCGGGCTTGCAGAGCCGCCAAGTGGATGCTGAGGGGGACGCGATCCTCATCATCATCATCGTCGTCGTCGTCACCGCTGCCGGCTGCGCGCGTCCTCACCTTCCTCATTACCGGACTCCAGCATGGCTGTTCAAGATTTTGGCAAGGAAATGAGTAAAGAAGAAGAAAAGAGAAGAGGGAGACGACGGAGGTGATATAAGCGCTTACTGTAAAGGCAGCGTCGTTTGGCTTGAGCGTCTGGAACATCCGCTCCCGCCTCTGCTTCAGATTTGCCCGCAGGTTGTTCCGCTGCATCTGCTGCAGCGGCCGCCTTTGGCTCAAAAGCCACGAAAGTGCTGGCATCGAGCTCCTGCCGCTGGAAAGAGAAAAGGCAAAGTAATGAGAACAAGTACTGGAACGATAAAGAGGAATATGCGGATGATCGAAAATGAGGAATAAGGAAAGGTGTACCATGCGAAGACGTTTGTGGCGATGAGCCTCCCCTCCCGCGGGCGCTTGAGAAGAAAATGGCCCGGACGGCTCTGCAGGGGCTGAAGATTGCACTCTCCCACGGCTCACCTGCGCGCTTATGCGCCTCGGGGCAACTGGAGGATGTGGGGGAGGCATCTGAGGAAACTCCCTGTTCAAGGGCATGATGTCAATCACAGCCCATTGGCTATGAGGCCCGCGCTAGTCATCCGCCCGAACTTCAGTAATAGCCCATAGTGAGGTGTCCCGCACGCGAATTGTGGGCACTTCAGGGACGACGGCCTGCCCGCAGACAAAAGTCAAGAAGGAATCGAGATTCCTCCTCCAGAACAGGCGGAACTCCGGAGTGTACTGCGTGACCCTATCCCTGGCCGGAATGGGTAGGTCGCCGAGTTGTACTAGGATGGGAGTAAGTTGAGTCGCCATGAAACGGAGTTGGGACTCCGCGAACGAAGGCATTGGAGGGGCTGGGCCGGGCACCCCTTGGTCGAAGCTCAACTACCTCGCGAAGCGGTCCGGGCGGTAGACGACAACCCCATCAGCCTCACTGTTTAGAAATGGGAGCCACCTTGGGAGGGCTATGAGCACGGAGTTGATGACCGTCCGCGCCACGGAGTCACCCCCACTCGTGGCACTAAGAGAAGAGCCAGTAGGGAGTAGGCACAGACCCACGCCCAGGACGCCCGGAGCAGCAATATTGTAAGGCTGCGTGGTATAGTTGGCTTCGACGTCGCACACCTCGTATCATGAGGCATTGCTGATGGTCCCTTGCCACTGCTCTGCGCGAGACCGCTGCCCTGACGCCGAGAAGACCAAAGGGACCGGGGCAACGGAGCGGAAGTGCTCAAAGAAGTACGCGAGCAAGAAGTTTGTGTGGGCCATTGAAAGATGGTTGCACCTACTGAGGGACCTGGCATAGTCAGCTACTAGGTCCAATTGGCAGTAGAGCGACCCCAAGAACAGAGGCGCTAGTGCAACGGGCTGGCTGCGGGCTAGAAGCTCGGCCAACGGGAAAACCGCCTAAGAAAGATCGTCGACGGGGTAGTTCGGTAGGACGTAGTAAGATAAAAAGTAGGTGAAGAACCTCGCCATTTGAAGCTGCTGCTTGTACTCAGGACCCGCGACAAACTCCCGCGCAGCACACTGAGCGACGGTCCTCGCGGGCTAGAGGTCCTTGTAGAAATAACGGAGCCAACTCCCAAGGGAAATCTTCTTGGCATTTATGGCTGTGGCCATGCGGACGCCCTAGGCGGTGAAGATGGGACCGTTCTGGGCCAATCGGTGTAGCTTCTTGAGACTCTCGACGTCGTCCTGGTCAACGCGCAAGAGTTTGGCCAGATCCAGAATGTTGGCACCGCAGATAGGCAAGCGAGTGAGAATGAAGACATCCTCCAGCGAGAGCCCACTCTCACCCCAAGCCCATGCAAAGGAGTGAGTGTCCACGCTCCAGCGTGAGCACGCAAATTCCAGGTTCCTGATGGCCGCCCCTTGCCGGGGGATGCTCAGGTGCCGCGATAATAGAACGGCGTCATACGCACCGCTAGCCTGCAACGCCTGTCTGTGAGGGGGATCGCTAACAACCTCGTCCACCCACTCTGCCCAGTCTGTGGGTGGGGAAGCCTGGGCCCCAAAGCGGCATTCCACGAAGGGGAAGTCCCCGCGCTCAAGGCCGAAGCGAAGGACGGAGGAAGGGTCACTAACTCCGCTTGTTCCGGGGCGGCAGGGGTTGTGAAGAAGGTTGGGTCAGCCACGGCTGCACCCTCGATCGCATAAGCCCCCGCAAGAGCCCAAAATGGATCCCCAACCGTCTGAAAGTATGGAGCCCTCCTCCATTGTTCCGCGGAGGGAATTGGGACCTCAACATTGGGATTACGCGCAGCCATTTGTACTTTGTGTGGGAGAAAGAAAAGAGGGCGTGACCGCGAGAGGTGGAATGCAACAAAAGAGAAAAGGATTACTCGTTGAGAGTCCGAGAAGAAAGCGACAGCACTTTGACAAAGACTTGGGCGGTAGGTGAAAAAGGAAATAATGAATAAAGGGTTTATATAGTAGTCAAACGGTGGGAGTATTTATGACGACCGTACACGAAAGGTCACGACGGTATGTGGAAAGGCATTGTCAACGGTTAGCAATACTCTTGCGAAATAGATTGAAGGCAACCGCGGAAACTGGTGAGCGGAACATAGCGCGCGCGAACGACGTACGCTCATCGTACGCGCGCGGGGGGCATATGTAGGCGCGGTCAAAACTATTAACACGTCAGCAGGAAGGACTTGTTGACCCTCCAATTATTAACGAACACATGGCAACATGGCCCGCGTGAAGGGGAGCCTTGGTCAAGGTCACATTCAGAGAGGGTTGTTGACTATCCAATGGGAAAAGAGCGGGCATACAGTGTAAAGAATGACGTCCACGGAGACGGTCCGCGGAAAGGGTTGCTATTGCAGGACCATTGCTGTCCCCGCGGGAGAACTAAAGGATATATCAAGAATGAGCACGGCGGCAGAGAGCCGTAGGAAGACCCCGAGACTCCACCTGGACCTAAAGGCAGGGTCCAGAGGGGGTCCCGTGGGAGACACGCGATTGCCGCGGGTCGCATCCTTGCTCCAGCGGGAATTGGGGAAGTTCTTGTGGCTTGGTGGCTTGGGATGGAGGCAACGTCGCGGAGAAATGAGCTCTCCTGCGGAAAGCCCCGCGGAGAAGCTCCCGCGGGAGGACTAGTTTCCCCAAAGGCCTAGAGGTACGGGAGGGGCACGTGTTGGGGTCCTATAGGAGCGTCGTCCTGGGCCTGTCCTAGGCCCAGGTGCCCTATAAATACCCCTGACATTCCCAATGATTGAGATAGACTTTTTTTCTAGGGAAAGAGCAGGTGAGAGCACTGATTTTGAGGAAGGAGAACATTATTCCCCGGAGAGAAGTGACCTCACCCATTCAAACCCAGGGAAAGCTGACATCACCCCGCGAAGAATACAAGGGACACGCTGCCTTTGTCTCTCCCGTACCTTTTGCTCCTACCCTTACCCCACAAGATTGCTTCTCCTCTTCCCTCCGTTAACCATCAACCAATCGCACCTCCCCAGCTCAAATTTGTATACGTAAGCATAGTCCACGGAACCCAAACCCACACCCACAATGAGTTATTTGAAAGAGGAATGGATGGTTTTCTTTTAAAATGTTTAAACAAGGTAAATGCATTCAAGGTAATAGCTGAGGTCTATGAAGGAATTTGTGGAGCACATCAAGTTGGCATAAAAATGAGGTGGTTAATAAGGAGATATGGGTATTATTGGCCTACTATCTTTAAACACTGTATAGATTATGCAAGAGGGTGTCAAGTTTGTCAAAGAACAGGGCCACTTAAACATTTACCAATCACAGATTTACAGTATGTGACAAAACCATGGCCTTTTAGAGGATGGGCTATGGACATGATTGGGATGATTTACCCTCTTTCATCAGAAAAGCATAAATTCATCTTGGTAGCTACTGATTATTTCACTAAATGGGTGGAAGCTCAAGCTTATGAGGAGGTTAAGCAAACCCATGTTATTGATTTTATAAAAGGGATCATGTATAGATTTGGAAGCCCTCAAACCATAATAGTAGATAATGGTTCTATATTTGAAGGAAAGTTGGTTAAAGCCTTTACTAATAACCATGAAATTTCTTTGATATATACCAGTACATATTATGCTCAGTCTAATGGCCAAGCAGAATCAACTAACAAGATCATCAAAAAGGGAATCCAAAAAATGGTGGATAAAAACCCAGAGGTTTGGCATAACTTGTTATTAGATACATTATGGGCTTACAAAAACACAAAGAGAACTAGCATGGGTACCATTCCATTTGCTTTAACTTATGGACATGATGCTGTGTTACCTATGAAAATCACTGTGAGGTCACAAGGGTAGCATTCAAAATGATTTGGACACAGAGTCTTACCATCAAGCTATGCATATGGAATTAGAAGACATTGATGAAGCCAGGGTAAAGGCTTTAAATCAAATCATGTTATAAAAAGCAAGAATATGTAGAAGTTTTAACAAAAGAGTAGCTCTTCGAAGCTTCGATGAGGGGGATCTTGTATGGAAAGTTATCTTACCCATCAAAGAGAGAAGAGTTATGATGGATGGATCAGGAAAATGGGCTCCAATATGGGATGGGCCTTTTCAAATCCATAGGGTTCTGAAAGGGGGAGCATATCATTTGAGAAATTTAAATGGTTATGTTCATCAAAGAAAAATGAATGAGAGACATTTGAAGTCTTATATCCCTTCTATATGGGAATCATTTCATAAAAGGTAAACTTTTTTTTTGTTTTTGAAGAGTTGAACCTTTCCTTTCTTTCAGAACGAAGACAAGGTAATTGAAGGGATTACAAGACAAGAGTAAGAAGAAAGTCTGGATTCATATAACTAGTGCAACTCACAGAGAGGGGAGGTGCATCCCTCCACAGAAGTGGTCATAAAGGACCATAGACAAAAGGAAAAGAGACAAGTAATTAAACCAGAGGTAATCTACTTCGTACTCTTTTCAGGAGCTTCCTTCGAAGAGTCAGGGGTTGGAGCTTTGTCTTCTTGAACCTGGCTCTTTGAACCTTCAGATTCACCAAAGAACTCATCAATGTCTGCTGAAGTCAACATAAAGGGGTCTGACATCCTTGTAAGGCAAGAACGAGAATGAACTTCATGTTTTGGTTCATTCTTTACCTTATACAACATCTGCTTGATGAGACCCATTGCAAGCATGACAAGCTTGGGGGTGAGTTTTTCTCTAGAAGTTTCCTCCATTTTAGGTACTGTTTGTTTCTCAGCCATGGCGTTGTTAGAGATGATAAAGGGAATGGAGAGAAAGGTAGTCGAGACGTTTGAAATTCTAGGGGATTGATATTTACTTCGTGAACATAAAAGATAAGTGTTGAAAAGTAGCAGTCCTTATCAATTAAGAGTCCTAAGGAAATAAATGATGACAGGGTAAGTAGGCATACTCATTCATTCATTGTTTTGGTTTTACTCGAAGTAGAACTCAAGTTAACCTAGGAATTTACCCAAAATAGAACTTGAGTTAACTTTGGAATTGAAAGAAGTAGTCAATTATTCCTTTTGTCCTTAATCAGATGGTTTGGTTCATATTTGGTTTATGTTCAAAGACTCATTTGGAGTTAGCCAATACAGTTATGTCTACCCAAATTGGATCATTTCAAAACCATATTACTAAGACTCGAAATCATGGATCAGGACAATAAAGATAAAAAAAAAACGAAATAGAATTTTTATCATTTCATTTAATTTACATTTACAAAAAAAATAAAAATAAAAAAAGTACCTTTTTTTTGACAATAAAGAAGAACTTCATAGATAAAAGAGTCATTACATCCCATAGTTCATTACAAAGCAGAGCACTAGGCTCCAAGAAACAAAAAAAAATCAAACATAACATAGATACAATCTTCCAAGGCAAAAAGAACAGAAAAGAACAAAAGAGATAGCTCATCCAGTATCAAAAGGATAAGAACTATCTACTTCTGAATGGATCCTGGAAGATGCCGCAAACTTAGCCAAAAAAGACGCTTGATGTAAGCTGCTAGGGTCACATAAAGATAAGCTGCAGAAGTGAACAGACTACACAAGGAAGCAGAAATCAAAAAACAAAGGAGCTG
Source organism: Rhododendron molle (assembly GCA_025413875.1). Classification (NCBI taxonomy): domain Eukaryota; kingdom Viridiplantae; phylum Streptophyta; class Magnoliopsida; order Ericales; family Ericaceae; genus Rhododendron; species Rhododendron molle. The sequence continues at coordinate 44,774,194 of CM046391.1, forward strand.
CAATGGCTGGGAAGTCCTTAATGCTTCTCAAATGGTAAAAAAGAGAAGAATCATTAGTGAGAATGTGTATATGCAACATATTTCTATTTAAAGCCCAACTCACTGCCTCAATTAAAGAGAGAATAGAGGCGCATTCTTTTGGAGAGGAAGAGCTTCTGAAAAGAGAGCCCACGGTCCTGGACTGAACCTTAAAAGTAATACCCACTCCAGATGTAACGCCCCGAATTTTGGGTACGTTAAATAAACATTTTTATTGAATAAATTAAGGAGAGTCTAGCTCATTATTACAACATACGTCTCACAAGAGTACTTTTATTCAACAAAAGAGGGAATAATCTAAGGTTAACTACTGCTCCGCCTCTTCCTCCATCCTTGCAAGTTCCTCGGCTCCAAAGGCCCCCAAGGTGTACTGTTCCTGCTGCTCATTTATAAAATCTGACACATTATACCAGCTACCCCCAAGATAATATGTCGTGGTCACCAAAAGGTAACACCGTGAGCTACGAAGCTCAATAGAATAATCCAACCCGCTAACCCATAACTTACAATGAAGAGTCATATAAATAATTACACATGCTCATTTAACAACATAATTAACAATGATACATCCGCATTCACTATCTTGCTTACGTTGGTGTCATGCCTTTCTTTGTTTCTTCTACGCGACTCATCGTAAACTGTGTCACCATTTCATTTCAAAAATCATTTCTCATTCAACGGGCTACCAAGTCCGGCCACGTTATAAAAGCTTGCATTGGCTCCTCTCCGCGGATAACCAAGCCCAATTACCAATGAAGCTACCACGTCCGGCTCCATTAGCAATCTACCCAATGGGCTACCAAGTCCGGCCTCATTGCGGTTTTCGCAAGTCCACACAAAGGGCCACCAAGTCCGGCCACCTTGTGGGATTTCGCAACTCACATAAGGCTACCAAGTCCGGCCATTATGTAGTTTCAAAAATCCTTTTTATCCATATCAACCACTCCCTAAGTGTCATGTTTCTACTTTTTGGTTCTCGTGTCTCGTAATCATGCATAGACTCCGCGGCGGGACGAATCACTTTAAAGTAATCTAGCAAGATCATCCAACTCTATTTAATCATGCTTGTTTACAACCACAAGTAAGGTAAGCAATCATGCGATCAAGTTCACAATCCTTGAAAAGGTCAAAATACGAATACTTCGTTTTGAAACAACATTTTGTTTTTAAACGAAATCGTAACAACATATGTTTATTGACGAGTTAATCAAGTTGGGAAGATTCTATAAGCCATGCATTCAATTATTCTCAAGATCAAATTAAACTACGTACTTTTAGTAAGAAAGTTCTACAAGCTAATTATCACAACTACATTATCATGCTCATATACTTCAAAGAATTCTACGTCAAACAACATCATGCGATCAACTAGCCAAGTATTACATATTCTTACTCACGCTTATATCATACGATATACGTAGGGTAGGGGTATAAGAAGATTCTACCTTTCTTCTTGGCGGTAGGAAGACTACGAAAAGATCGACGGAAAGAAAGTTGGCAAACGAACGGAGTAACGGCTTATGATAAGCTTCCGATAGCTTCGAAAGAGAAAGGTTTCTCTCGAAACTAGATCGTAACCTATACTACTACTACTTTAGGATCGAGGTGGTGGTCGTATGGTGGTTTAGTGGCGGAGATGGAAAGAAAGCTCAAGAACAAGCTAGAACTACTCAAGAACACTAAGAATTCTTATGCTTTCAAGGAGAGAACTTGGAGAATGAAGAGGTGTGAGTTGAATGAGAAGTGTGAGGTCCTATTTATAGGCAAATGGGCTCTCCCTCCCTCTCTTTGGCCGGCTGCCCTCTCTCCCTCTTTCCTCCAATTTTTTATTCAAGCAAATCAAGTTTGCTTGCAAGAAATAACCTAAAAACCTAGGCATGCAAGGCTAGGATGTGTCCTTTGGATTGGATTTTGGAAGATTTGCCAAGCAAGTGGATTTGTTTCAAGTATAAAATTAGGGTTTGCACAAAGAAGGACAAGATTGGATGGCATTGGTTATGCTTTCACTTGAAAGTATACACAACTAGGACAAGGATGACCAAAGCATGTCAATCACTTGCACACACATCACTCTCTCCCTCTCTCTCTCCATCCGAATCTCTCTCTCTCTCAATCTCTCTCTCTCGGCCTCTCTCTCCTCCTATCTCTCTCTCTCTCCTCTTGGTACATTGGTACACAATATATAAATATAACTATATATATAATAGATATGGAAGGACAAGGATTTGGATTGGAAGAGTAAGGATTTTGGCTAGCAAAGTTTGTACAAGATTTCCCCAATAAGAAAATGAATTTAGGACAACTAGGTCATAGATTGCTAGGAAGGTAATCACCAAGAAGTCAAGCAATGGTACATCAAGAAGGTCAAGGAGATCAAGGTACATTTCTCTCTCCCACTTTCCTTCTCTTTTTCTCTCTCCCTCCTTCTCTCTCTCTCGGATCTCTCTCCTCTCTCTCTCTCGGCAATCTCTCTCCTCTCTCCCCCTCTCTCTCTCTCTCTCCCACTTATATGTACTATGAAAGACTACATATATACTAATATATATATATGTACTATGGATCTTTAATAAAATCTAAGTTTTCAAGTAAATTAGATTTTCTAAATAAAATATTTAATAACACACATGCTATATACAATATAATATATATATATACAACAAGTACATACATATATATATATATATATATATATATATATACATGTACTACACAATATCTATACTAGATATGACCTAGGACTAATATCTAATATAGTATTCTACTACTTTCAAAGTACTATGTATAATAATACTAACCTAATGTACTAATTGTATTTTAATCAAATAACACACATGGTCAAGTCTAATATTTAAATCAAACAAGTACTTGATTGTCAAGACTAACTATTATCCAATGGATAATAGTTTCTCTAATGGTTAATAACCAATGGGTAATAATGGCTAGGATTCTAGTCTATCGTCCAATGGTTAATAAAACTCCTAACGGTTATTATCCAACGGTTAATGCTAGAAAGTCTAATACTTGAAATTAAGTACTAAACTAATCTAATCTCGTACTTAGGAATATTAACTAAGGTTTACCTATTGACCAATGGGTAAAGGAAACTCTAACGCTATTGTCCAATGGATAAAGACAAAAAGGGTAAAATGGTCCATCTAGGGTTAGGGTAACCTAATTAGATTTGGGATCCAAGTGATTAGGTTAAATGGGCATTAGGCTATTCTAACTAATCGGTTAAAGACTAACGATACTTAATCTAGGCTTTCATTGCTCGAGTGGTATTTTGGTTTTATTTAGTAGGAAATCGCCTAGTAATGAATATTAAAGCCGACGGTGTCAAACGCCAAGAAATGCGTGAGCGTGGCCAGCGGTGGCCAAAGCAAATGGTACCAAACAAAGGGCTGTTGCCAAGCACGGCAGCTATGGTACAAAGGCTGCGGCGCCAAAGCATACAACAAAGGCTAAGGCACTGGTGGCTGCAGTTGGCGCCACAAGCACTGGTGGCCAAACAAGGCTAAGACTGGCTACAAGGGCTGCCGGCAGTAAAGCAAAGTGGCCAAACAAGGCTAAGGCGCCTGGCGAGCAAAGGCTGCGGGCCATAGCGACCTAGTGGCCAAACAGAGGCCAAGGCAAAAGCAAGGCGTGACTCGATGCCACGGCAGAACCCGATGGCAGCCAGGCAGAGCAAGGCAGCCCAGGAACGCCAAGGCAAAAGCGAGGCACGACCCGATGCCAAGGCAGAACCCGATGGCGGCCAGGGCAGAGCAGCAGCCCAGGAACGCCAAGGCAAAAGCGAGGCGCGACCGATGCCAAGGCGTAACCCGATGGCGGCGAAGCAACCCGACAGGACCCGACGCGGGCGAAGCAGACCACCCGACGCCAGGCGAGGCAGCGCGACAGCTGAGCGACGCAGCGCGACAATGAGCCGACGCTAAGGCAGCGCGAGCCGACGCCAAGGCAAGGCAGGAGCGACAGCGAGCCGACGCCAAGGCAAGGCAGGCCCGTTAGCTAGCCGACGCCGAGGCGAGGCAGGCCCGACAGAGACCCGATGCCTGGGCGAGGCAGGCCTAACAGCGACCCGATGCCTAGGCAGCCTAGCCAAGCCAAAGCAAGGCGGTCAAGCCGACGGTTAAGGCAAAGACCAAAAATTTCTACTAACTACTACGGCATCGATGCAACACTCTAGGTTAGGGAAATGTAACTAAGCCAAACGGGAATTAGGGTTGCTAGCGAATCGGTTGCCATGTAGGATTTCCAACCGAGAAAATAAATTCTAGGATTTTACTATAATTACCAAGTAACTATACCAAGGTCTTAATAGGCATACTCGTCTTTAGAAAATGACCTTAATGCCCGAGCGATGAATTCCAATCTCCTAAGTCATAAACCTAATTATGACGAATTATTAATCGCAAAAAGGGATTTATAAAATAAATAAAGAATTTTCAAATATAATAACAAAATTTTATAAGTCGATAACGACCGATTTTTGGATGTTAAAATAAAATCCAAGTATTAAAATAAAATTCAAATTTTTAGCGAAATTTTTATTGGCCAAAAATTAGGGTCGTTACACCAGATTTTTTCAGCTGCATGTTAAAAGTATGGGCACAAAAAATATCCAAAACTGGTGCATCACAATTGCATAAACATGGAGTAACATGAAAAATATGCATTTCAGAATGGGGAGAATTAGAGGTTTGAGGGGAGAGCTCTCTTAAGAAAGGGTTTTGAGATGGAGATGTCAAGGGTTTCAGAGAAGCAAAAGCTTGGAAGATGGATTGGGTGAGTTGGTTTGCATAAGGGCGAACATGATAGGGTGATGGGGAGATAGACTAAAAAACAGCCTTGTTCCTTTCCAGCCAAATGCACCAAAGAAGACACGAAATTTTAGAAAAAAAGCTCCTATTGTGAAGAGATAAAATGTGGCTCATATTGTGCACCCAACCTAACCAGAAGGAAATAGAGTGATTGGAGTTGATGGAATGAGCGGCCCAAATTCTGATCCAAACCAAATGGGCCTTACAAAATCACATTGGAGAAAAAGATGAGCAAGATTTTCTGAGTGTTGCTTGCAAAAGATGCAAACAGGGTCTCCTTTCCAGCCTCTACTGACTAAGAGGTCTCCTACTGGCAAACATTCTTGACTTAACTGCCATAGGAAAAATTGGATCTTGTGGGGGAGAGGAAGAGACCAAATGAAGTTCCATGTGAGATTTGGCAACTATGAACCAAAGTTGGAGAGGGGGAGTGATTATATTGGGATTTAATAGCAAGAAAAAGGGAGTAAGCAGATTTAATAGAAAAGTCCCCATTTTTTGTAATTCTCCAGATGAGTCTGTCTTCAAAACCAAATTGTGAAAGGGGAATGGACAAGATGTGAGATGCTATATCAGGAGAAAAAAGGGTTGACACAAGATGAACATTCCACTCTTGTTTCTCTGGAAAGAGCAGTTTGTCAACAGTGGCATGGCTAAGAGAAAGGGAAGAACTAAGAGGAGAATTATCAGAGAGATGATCCTTCAAAACCAAAGGAATGGGAGATGGTAACCAGAAATCATTCCAGATGGAGATCTTGACTCCATTACCAACTTGCCATCCGATGGCCTTTACAAGAGCATCTTTACCATATAAAATGCTTTTCCAAGACCAAGACCAAGAGCAAGAAGTAGGAGCTTTAGATTCAAGAAAAGGGGTAGATTGGCAGTATTTTAAGAGAAAAAAAGAAAAGAAGAGACTAGAAGGCTTGTCAAGAATTCTCCAACTCTATTTTGCTAGGAGAGATTGGTTGAAAAGTTGTAAGTCCTTGATTCCCAGTCCTCCAACAGTTTTGGATAAACAAAGGGAGTCCCATTTTTTCCAGTGAAAGGTTTTTCTACTGGGAGTCCTAGACCATAGGAAAAAGGAGAGGATGGAGGAGATCTTCTTGATGACATAGACAGGGAATTTCAGGCTGGACATATGAAAAACTAGCATTGAGGTGAGGATATACTTAATCAAAGAAAGACGCCCAGCTTTATTAAGAAGAATAGAAACCCAACCCTGGCACTTATCATCAATTTTATTGATAATATCTTGAAAGATCTCTTTCCTTTTTTAGGTCAAATCTAAGTTAATCCCAAGGTATTTCCCAATGAATGGGGAGAAAGAAATGTGGAGGGAGGAGGAAATGAAGGAATAGAGGGAGGGAGGAGAGTTAGGGCTGAGGAAAATGCTTGATTTCTGATAATTAACCATCTGACCTGAGATATGACAGTATGAATTCAAAATAGAATGAATGGTAGAAATACCAGAATTAGATACTTTGAGGAAAAGGAAGCTATCATTAGCAAAGAGAAGGTGAGTGATTGAGGGACCCAATCTGGAAGTCTTGATGCCATCAATCTGATCTTTTGCTGCACCAATCATTGAAGAGAGAATGTCGACACAGAGGACAAACAGATATGGTGAGAGGGGATCTTCTTGACGTAGGCCTTGAGAGGGATGAAAGAAAGGGGTATAAGAACCATTGACAAGGACAGAATAAGATATAGTGGTAACACATTGTAAGATTAGGTGAACCCAATGAGATGGGAAACCATAAAGATGAAGAACATGCTCCAAAAAATCCCATCTTATTCTGTCAAAGGCTTTACTCATATCTAATTTAATAGCAGCAAAGTAATCAGAGCTTTGTTTTTTGTTTCCAACAAAATGAGTAAGCTCCTGTGCTATGGAGATGTTATCAGTTATTAATCTGCCAGGGAGGAAACCATTTTGAAAGGGAGAAATCAAAGAGCCAATAACCAATTTGATTCTGTTAGCTAGGGCCTTGGAAATGAGTTTGTACAGAACATTACAGAGACTTATAGGCCTAAAGTGATCAACAGAAGAAGGATTGTTGATTTTTGGAATAAGAGCAATAAAGGTCTTGTTAATTTCTTTAAGAATTCTCCCTGAGTTAAAAAAAGAAAGGACGGTAGAGGTAATCTTAATAGAAAACTCAGGCCAACATTTTTTATAGAAAATAGGAGGAATACCGTCAGGGCCTGGGGCCTTCAGAGGAGCCATTTGGAAGAGGGCTTGCTTAACCTCCCAAGCTTGAAAGGGGTGGTTTAGAAGAGTAATTTGGTCTTCAGAGAGGGTGGAGAAAGGAACTAAGGAGTGAAGAGCATCTAGAGGGAAAAAAGGAGCAGAAGAATAGAAGGATTTAAAGTGTTGAAAGAATTCATTTCTAATGGAGAGTTCATCAGACAAAAGAGTCCCAGAAGAAGAGGTAAGCTGCCAAATGTGGTTTCTGGCTTTCCTGGCTTTGGTCATTGAGTGAAAAAACTTTGTGTTAGAGTCACCTAAAACCAGCCAGTGTTGCTTAGCTCTTTGGGCCCACAAAATCTCTTCTTGCTGTAAAAGAGAATCCAATTCAGCTCTCAGAGATCTTTCAAGATGAATATTAGAAGAGGAAAGGTTCTCTTGAATATTACAAAGATGGGATTGAATCTTTTTGATTTTGAGAAGGAAGGAGTCAACTCTTTCTTTGGCCCAATGTTTCAGCACTTTGATCAAAATCTTATTAAAACACACAATTCTGAAAAGAAGAGAACCAGGAATATGCATGTTCCAAATAAAAGAAATAATTTGCAGAGCTGTTGGATTTTTGAGCCACCAAGCTTCAAACCTAAGAGGAAAAGGGAAAAAATTTGGAGGAGGAGAGGTGGCAAAGAGAATTTGGGCATGATCGGAGTGAGAGATGCCTAAGTTGGTCATGAAGGCCCGAGGGAATAAGTCTAACCAGCTCAGGTTACACCAACCCCTGTCTAGCCTTTCAAAGGTACATGCATCACCTTCTCTATTGTTTGTCCAAGTGAACCAGGCCCTACATTTTTAATTTCATGCAAGCTGAAGGAGCTCAAAAAAGATTGAAAAGAAGGAGATCCAGGAGTAAGTAGGCTATTCTTTCCCCATTTATCACTAGGAGAAAGAACTTAATTGAAGTCTCCACAAAGAAAAAGGGGACCAGGGTAAGAAGATATGAGGGCAGATAAAGAGGACCAAACTATAACCCTATGTTCTAACACAGGATGGCCATAGATGAAGCCACAAAACCAAGAGAGACCCAATTCGTCTATGATGGAAGTGAAAATGAAATTAGGGGAAGAAGCTAGACAAGTTAAAGAGAAGGGGCTTTTCCATCCTACCAAAAGACCACCACTGGACCCTAAAGAGTCAACACCAAAGCAGCATGAAAAACCAAGTTTGGAAAATAGTTTATTAATGGAAACAACATCAGTTTTAGTTTCAGAGAGAAAGAGGATATCCGAAGCATGGTCAAAAACTAAGTGAAACACTGATCTAATTATAAGGGTCTTACCAAGTTCCCTACAGTTCCGGCAAAGTATATTCATAATCAGTTAAGCAACAGGACTAACACAGATATCTATATCCATGCAATCTAGCAAAACAGATACTGGAGGGGTTTTAGGCAGAAAGGATATACCTGGAGGTTGTTCCCTTTGGTTAAGCTGTACCAGTTTAGAGCGCTTACCCCCCCGTGGAGAATCTGCATCAGAAGAAGAGGAAGAGGATCTCTTCTTTGAAAATGTAGACTGTTGCTTAATGGCATTGCTTGAAGAGAGATTAGGATTATCTTGGGTAGGTTTTATTGAGTGGGGAACAGAGATCACCAAACTATCATCTCCAAAGAAGTCAGGAGCCGAGCATTGAAACACCTCAGAGACTTTAGAGGGGATGTTGATGGGTGTCAAATCAGTGTGACTAACATTGGTTAGAGGTGTATGGGAGGAGGTTTGAGTTACAAAGGGATGTGAGGGTTGATTAATGGTGTTGGGTGCTGCTTCTGCTGGAGGGATGGGAGGGGATAGAGGCAAAGGTGGAGGGGGGTTTGTATTGGTTGCATGCAGAGTAGTAGGTTGGCTAAAGTGGGGTTGGGTGTCCAAATGGTTAGGGGTTGGTTGAGCAGGAGTGGTGTTGTGTATGGGAGGGCTAAACAAGGATATTGTAACGACCTTGATTTTTGATAAATAAAAATTTCGTTAAAAATTTGAATTTTATTTTAATTACTTGGATTTTTATTTTCATAACCAAAAATCCGTCGTTACTGTCTAATAAAAATTTCGTTGTTAGTATTCGAAAATCTTAATTAGGTTTTAATCGTCGTTTTAACTGCCGATTCTTCCATCATCTTAGTTCCATCATCTTAGTATCAAGCCTTAAGATTTCACATCTTGGTTGGAAATCCTACCTAGCAAGCTTAGCTAGCTTCCAACCCACTGGTTAACCTAACAATCTCTCATTTGCTTCCTAACGTTTGGCCCTTGAACCTTTTGAAACCCTTGAGCTTCGTAACCCTAGATTAACCTTTGAAACTTTTGAACCTTTTAGCTATTAACCGTTGATCGATAATTGTTAGGGTTATCTTTACCCATTGGATAATAGGAGAACCTTACTTAACCCTCCAAGGTACAAGATTAGATTAGTTTAGTCCTTAAGTATAGTATTATACTTTCTAGTGTTACCCATTGGATAATAACCGCTAGGAGAATCATTACCCATTGGACGATAGGTTAAAGTCCTTACCATCTTTACCCATTGGTCAACAAAAGTTAGGAGGACTAGATTTCCTAAAGTACATGTTATAATATTTTTAATTGGACATGTGGCATTTAGGATTATTATAATGGGAATTTTGATCTTCTAAGATTACAAGGTACATGCTTATATATATATATATATATATATATATATAGGTACTTGGTCATATTATATATTGATATACATATAATATCTCAATAGTACACATGTGCCAATTGATTAGTTTAATAGGAAAATCTAATTCCTAGAAATCTAGTAGATTTCATTAGTACATTAGCTATATTTTTATATGTGTACTTGTATATATATATATATATATATTGATATATGTATATAATATTGTAAGTACCATGTGATGAATTTCTTTATTTTAATAGGAAAATCTTATTTACTTGGTAGACTTAGATTTTATAGTACCCATTGTGCCCATATCTATATTATTATATATGTATACTTTCTAGTGTGTGTGTGTGTGTGTGTATATATATATATATATAGTACATGAGAGAGAGAGAGGCGAGGAGAGAGAGGGAGAGATGTACCTTGCTTGATTTTTCTTATGCTTTCAATCTTCCATTGTACCTTTGAAAGCATACAATCCAATAGGATTTTTCCTTACAAACCAAATCTTGTACAAATTGTACATTCTCCAATTTTATACTTGACCAAATCCTCCCTTCCTTACTCAATCTTCCATAATCCCATCCTAGTACAATCAAATCTAGGTTTTCTATGCTTTCAAGTACTAAGACTAGACTAGAAACCCAATTGAATAACCTAAAATTGTCCTAGAACTTTGAGTGCAAGGAAAGTAAGATCTTGGTGTGTTTTCAATGCATGAGATGACTAGATTTTGGAGCAAAATCCATTGGACAAAGAGAGGAGAGAGGGCCGGCCAAGAGAGGGAGGGAGAGCCCATGCTTTGCCTATAAATAGCACCTCATTTCTCTCATTTCAACACACACCTTCCGTAGTTCACTTCTCTCTCCAGAAAGCTTAGTGTTCTTGCTTTGTTTTTCCATATTCTTGAAGTTCTTCCTTAATTCTTCAAGAAACACTTCTAGTGCCGCCACTAAACCACCACTCGACCACCACCTCGATCCAAAAGTAGTAGTAGTTGTAGTTAAGATCTAGTTTCGAGAGAAACCATTCTCTTTCGAAGCTACCGGAAGCTCACTGTAAGCCGTTATTCCGCCCGATCGCCGACTTTCTTTCCGACGTACTTTCCGTAGCTTTACTACCGCCAAGAAGAACGGTAGAGTGTCCTTACTCTCTACCCCTAAGTATAGTTTCCCTAAGTATAGAAAGCTATATGTTTAGTATGAACTTGTTTCACGTAGTTTATTTTGATCTTAAGAATACTTGGAAGCATGAACTTGTGAATGAATGATTGCATGACTTTATAGAATCTTTCTAACTTGATTTCCTCGTCAATAAACATGTGTTGTTTTGAATTTCTAAGAAAAAGGATATATGCGTTTGTTTTAAAGATAAAATGTTGTCGTATTTTGACCTTTTCGATGATTGTAAGCTTGATTGCATGTTGCTTGCCTTACTTGTGGTTATGAACGAGCATGATAGAATAGAGTTGGATGATCTTGCTAGTTTAGTTTCAAGATTACTATGAATGAGTTGTACTTACTTGTAAAGTCCTACCGCGGAGTCTATGCATGAATACGAGACACGAAAACCGAGAAATAGAAACATGACATCTAGGGTATATTAACAACAAAGTGTGTTTTGACATCGCAATGTGGCCGGACTTGCCCATTGTGGAGATGTGTTTGCAAAAGATAAAATATTTTTGAAACTACATAATGACCTAGTGTGAGATCATTATGTGGTGTGTGTGTGTGTCCAATGGGAACCCGGAGCAGCGGAACCATTGTGAGGGTGTGTGTGTCCAATGGGAACCCGGAGCAGCGGAACCATTGTGAAGTGTGTGTACTCCCATGGGAACCCGGAGTGGCGGAACCATGGCGAGATATGGCTTGGTTATCCGTGGAGAGGAGCCAATGCTAATTGTGCGCCAATGGGAACCCGGAGCGGCGGAACCATTGTGCGTATACTCGGGAACCCAAAGCGGTAGAACTGAGGTTGGTTGTGTTAAAACTGATTTTTGAAATGTGTGCCAATGGGAACCCGGAGTGGCGGAACCATAGTGCGTACACTCGGGAACCCGGAGCGGCGGAACCAAGGTTGGGTGTGTTAAAACTGATTTTTGAAATGTTTTGGTAAAAGGAAAACGAGACACATTCTACGAAATGCTGCGTAGGAGAAACTCTGATGACATGGACACTAACGATAGATAGCGAATGCGGATGTGTCATTGTTGATATTTATGTCCTTTATTGTATGTGCTGTTTATGACCCTTTATGATATATGCATGACTTGCTATGTGTAAGTTAAGGGTTAGTGGGTTTGGATTATTCTTCTGAGCTTTGTAGCTCACGGTGTTACCTTTGGTGACCCTGACATATTATGCTGGTGGCGACGCTGGTATAATGTGTCAGACCTTTTAGATGAGCAAGGAGAGTGGTATACCTTGGAGGCATTTAGAGCTAAGGAGCTTGCTAGGATGGAACAAGAGACGGAGCTGTAGATAACCTTAGATGTCCTCCCCTTTTGTGTAATATAAGTACTCCCTGAGGGGAATATGATGTAATAAGGAGCCAGACTCTACCTAGTCTATCCAATGAAATGTTAACTTAACGAACCCGATTTTAAGGGCGTTACAACATGGTATCAGAGCTCTAGGCTCAACACTCGGCCATGGGTAGAACCATAAGATAAGTTGACCGTTGCACAAACGTGAATTTGAGTTTAAGTTTACAGTCCCAAATTGGGTGGAATTCTGACAAAACAATCTTCGGATTGAAGCAAGGTGTGGAAATTGGCAGTACCACCGAGCTGGGAATTCCCGAACAATTGGATGATGACTTAAATCAAGGATCGAATGTGGAATTTAGAGTTCCTTAGAGCTAAGAAAACCCTTGTCTTAAAGACGCTACTAATTGAGGTTTTAAAATCTTTCCGTATAAAATGAACAAGCTAGTCAACCTGTTTGCTAGAACTGCATGAAGTGGTTGAGATAGATTTATAAGAATTGTTTTACCCTAGAGTGGAGTACTAGCAGTGTAGGTTAGAACCTGATAACCTATAGAACCTCGTAGTAGGAGTACATAGGATCGTTTCAACTCGTAAGAATCTTAGGTTGTTATTCGCCATTGTAGTAGAATTCTATGCTTGTGATTGTATCTCTCTTTTACCTATGAAAAGCTTGCTCGAAAGAGTACCGTTGCATACTATGTGATAAAATTGCTTTCGAAGGAAAATACTATTTGCAAATAGAGAATTTCGTTAAGTAGACTAAACCTCCCCCTTACGATTTCAACTCATAGATGGTGAACCGACGAAGCGGATTAGGTCACGAAACTGGAGAATCCTCTAACCCTAACCCCGACCTGACCCAAATCATGCAAGCGTTCGTGGCTGCTTTGAATGCCAATCGCCGACACCAAAACCGCGACGATGAACCTATGACCTGAACCCGTGCGATGAATGAATTCTGTAAACGTCGACCCCCAACCTTTAATGGAGACCCTAACCCCACTGTAGTTGAAACCTGGCTGAAGGAAGTCAAGGTGATCCTGGACACCTTAGGAATTAACCTAGACGGAGATCGTGTAGCCTTAGCCACCTACCAACTGAAGGGAGAAGCCCGCTATTGGTGGGACTTGATGGAGGCAACCCATGCCATAGCCACCATGACCTTTGCCGAATTCGAGACCCTGTTTCTTGATAAGTACTTTCCCACACCCCTTCGCCTTGCCAAGGAGCAAGAATTCATGAACCTTAAACAAGGAACCATGACCGTTACCCAGTACGCGGCTAAGTTTGAGGAACTATCCCGTAATGCCCAGAAGCCATAGCTACTGAGGACAAGAAAGCGAGGAGATTCGAGTGGGGACTGACAACCGCTCGATGGGCCGTGGTAGCTCAAGCATTCACTACCTATTCTGGTGTATTGAAATGTGCGCTCCGGCTAGAAGGCGAGGAAGCTGACTTTAAGACCCGCTGGAGGAGGGCAGCGGGCAATACCGGTGGACCTATTCGAACCCAACCACCTAACAACAACCACGGACCCTACTTCACCAAACCATCTAACCCGCCTCAAAGCAACCAGCCCTGGAAGACTGCTATCCCCGGAAGTGGTGAACCAAAAAGAGGTGGTCGAGACATAGCAACAGTTCAGTGCTTCCACTACCAGGCTATGGGTCACTATAAGTGTGACTGCCCTCAACTTCAAAGAGAAAAAGATATGAGCTTTGAAAATCAGAAAGCCCAACAACCTGGACTAGCCGATTTTGTGAACCCTGGAGGCCTATCGCAGTAGCAGAATGGGCAAAACAAAGGAAGGCAGGCCATAGGATTCCAGCAAGGGACTGGAGGGCATATCTTTGCACCGCAAACTAAGGAACAAGAGCAGGATCCCTATATAACCTGAGGTACGCCACTATAGTACCCGCGTACAAGCTTTCATATGACCCCGGAGCATCGCATTCATATCCATTACCTGTATAACCACGCTAGCACTAGAAAGAGAAACCCTAAGTACGAGTACGAAAGTATCATCACCATTTGGGGAAAGAATAGCTATCAGTCTAGTGTGTAGAGAGTGCGAACTAGAAGTAGCCAACGTGCGCCTGACCTGCAATCTTAGAGTGATCAACATGGCAGATTTCGACGTAATCCTAGGGATGGGCTAGCTATCGAGCAGTCATAGACTGCCACCAAAAGATGGTGATGGCATATACCTTTAATGGGACTCATTCCCAATTTAAGGGGGATAGATAGACGATGAGTCCGACAACGAAAAGATCTAGGTGGCAGAACCAACTGTCTGGATAGTTTGCTAGCCTCCACTTGGAAGAAGCCAATAGAATGGAAGTGGGATTACCATACATCGTTTGCAAGTACGCCGATGTTTTCCCTGCAGAACTTCCTGGCTTATTACCCTAAAGGAGAGATAGACTTCTCTATAGAACTCCAACTAGGTACGGCACCGATCTCTATGGTGCCATACCGCGAGGCCCCTGCCAAGCTAAAGGAGGGTCGTGTTAAGGAAACATCTGTAGGGTACGAGTCCGAATGTTGATTTGATAGAGGTTTTGCATTTGGCGTTGGTGTTTACAATGGAGACGTCGACAATGAGGCAAGTTGTTCGACGGCTGAAGCAACTTCGACCCCGTCTCGTAGGCAAGTGATGAGGCTTAATTCGATTAACAAAACATGTAGAAGAGTGAGATGGATGCCTGAGACGCTAGGACTGAGGTCGAGTGGTACCAAACCCTTTTGTAGGTTGCCAAGTATTGCATCTCGTTTAGATCGCGAGTAATCGAGGGTGACCTACTTCTATTTTAAGGGGGATAAACGACGATTTTTCGAGACCAGTATAGTAACTAAGCCTAACCCGTAGTCGCACCAATTTCGAGGACGAAATTATTTTAAGGGGAATAGGTTGTAACGACCCTGATTTTTTGTAAATAAAAATTTCCTTAAAATTTTGAATTTTATTTTAATTACTTGGATTTTTATTTTCATAACCAAAAATCCGTCGTTACTGTCTAATAAAAATTTCGTTGTTAGTATTTGAAAATCTTAATTAGGTTTTATTTGTCATTTTAACTGCCGATTCTTCCATCATCTTAGTATCAAGCCTTAAGATTTCAAATCTTGGCTGGAAATCCTACCTAGCAAGCTTAGCTAGCTTCCAATCGACTGGTTAACCTAACAATCGCTCATTTGCTTCCCAACCTTTGGCCTTTGAACCTTTTGAAACCCTTGAGCTTCGTAACCCTAGATTAACCTTTGAAACTTTTAGCTATTAACCATTGATCGATAATTGTTAGGGTTATCTTTACCCATTGGATAATAGGAGAACCTTACTTAACCCTCCAAGGTACAAGATTAGATTAGTTTAGTCCTTAAGTATAGTATTATACTTTCTAGTGTTACCCATTGGATAATAACCGCTAGGAGAATCATTACCCATTGGACGATAGGTTAAAGTCCTTACCATCTTTACCCATTGGTCAATAAAAGTTAGGAGGATTATTATCCATCGGATAATAGTGTAAATCTTTCAAAAGTACTAAGGATTTATTTTATTTTATAAAGTCCTAGATTTTCCCATGGGATTCTACTATTATGATATTGTGTATATCTACTAAAGTATATAAAAGACTAGATTTCCTAAAGTACATCTTATAATATTTTTAATTGGACATGTGACATTTAGGATTATTATAAAGGGAATTTTGATCTTCCAAGATTACAAGGTACATGCTTATATATATATTTATAGGTACTTGGTCATATTATATATTGACATACATATATTATCTCAATAGTACACATGTGTCAATTGATTAGTTTAATAGGAAAATCTAATTCCTAGAAATCTAGTAGATTTCATTAGTACATTAGCTATATTTTTATATGTGTACTTGTATATATCTATTGATATATGTATATAATATTGTAAGGACCATGTGATGAATTTCTTTATTTTAATAGGAAAATCTTATTTACTTGGTAGACTTAGATTTTATAGTACCCATATCTATATTATTATATATGTATACTTTCTAGTGTGTGTGTGTGTGTGTGTGTGTATAGTACATGAGAGAAAGAGAGAGAGAAAGAGAGGAGGAGAGAGAGGGAGAGATGTACCTTTCTTGATTTTTCTTATGCTTTCAATCTTCCATTGTACCTTTGAAAGCATACAATCCAATGGGATTTTTCCTTACAAACCAAATCTTGTACAACTTGTACATTCTCCAATTTTATACTTGACCAAATCCTCCCTTCCTTACTCAATCTTCCATAATCCCATCCTAGTACAACCAAATCTAGGTTTTCTATACTTTCAAGTACTAAGACTAGACTAGAAACCCAATTGAATAACCTAAAATTGTCCTAGAACTTTGAGTGTGAGGAAAGTAAGATCTTGGTGTGTTTCCAATGCATGAGATGACTTGATTTTGGAGCAAAATCCATTGGACAAAGAGAGGAGAGAGGGCCGGCCAAGAGAGGGAGGGAGAGCCCATTCTTTGCCTATAAATAGCACCTCATTTCTCTCATTTCAACACACACCTTCCATAGTTCACTTCTCTCTCTAGAAAGCTTAGTGTTCTTGTTTTGTTTTTCCATATTCTTGAAGTTCTTCCTTAATTCTTCAAGAAACATTTCTAGTGCCGCCACTAAACCACCACTCGACCACCACCTCGATCCAAAAGTAGTAGTAGTTGTAGTTGTAGTTAAGATCTAGTTTCGAGAGAAACCATTCTCTTTCGAAGCTACCAGAAGCTCACCGTAAGCCGTTATTCCGCCCGATCGCTGACTTTCTTTCCGATGTACTTTCCGTAGCTTTACTACCGCCAAGAAAAACGGTAGAGTGTCCTTACTCTCTACCCCTAAGTATAGTTTCCCTAAGTATAGAAAGCTATATGTTTAGTATGAATTTGTTTCACGTAGTTTACTTCGATCTTAAGAATACTTGGAAGCATGAACTTGTGAATGAATGATTGCACGACTTTATAGAATCTTTCTAACTTGATTTCCTCGTCAATAAACATGTGTTGTTTTGAATTTCCAAGAAAAAGATATATGCGTTTGTTTTAAAGATGAAGTGTTGTTTTCGTATTTTGACCTTTTCGATGATTGTAAGCTTGATTGCATGTTGCTTGCCTTACTTGTGGTTATGAACGAGCATGATAGAATAGAGTTGGATGATTTTGCTAGTTTAGTTTCAAGATTACTATGAATGAGTTCTACTTACTTGTGAAGTCTTACCGCGGAGTCTATGCATGAATACGAGACACGAAAATCGAGAAATAGAAACATGACATCTAGGGTATATTAACAACAAAGTGTGTTTTGAAATCGCAATGTGGCCGGACTTGCCCATTGTGGAGATGTGTTTGCAAAAGATAAAATATTTTTGAAACTACATAATGACCTAGTGTGAGATCATTATGTGGTGTGTGTGTGTCCAATGGGAACCCGGAGCAGCGGAACCATTGTGAGGGTGTGTGTGTCCAATGGGAACCCGGAGCAGCGGAACTATTGTGAGTGTGTGTGTGTCCAATGGGAACTCGGAGCAGCGAAACCATTGTGAACTGTGTACTCCCATGCGAACCCAGAGCGGCGGAACCATGGTGAGATATGGCTTGGTTATCCGTGGAGAAGAGCCAATGCTAATTGTGCACCAATGGGAACCCAGAGCGGCGGAACCATTGTGCATATACTCGGGAACCCGGAGCGGCGGAACCAAGGTTGGTTGTGTTAAAACTGATTTTTGAAATGTGTGCCAATAGGAACCCGAAGCGGCGGAACCATTGTGCATATACTCGGGAACCCGGAGCGGCGAAACCATTGTGCGTATACTCGGGAACTCGGAGCGGCGGAACCGAGGTTGGGTGTGTTAAAACTGATTTTTGAAATGTTTTGGTAAAAGGATAATGAGACACATTCTACGAAACGCTGCGTAGGAGAAACTCTGATGACATGGACACTAACGATAGATTGCAAATGCGGATGTGTCATTGTAGATATTTATGTCCTGTATTGTATGTGCTGTTTGTGACCTTTTATGATATATGCACGACTTGCTATGTGTAAGTTAAGGGTTAGTGGGTTTGGATTATTCTACTGAGCTTTGTAGCTCACGGTGTTACCTTTGGTGACCCTGACATATTATGCTGGTGGCGACACTGGTATAATGTGTCAGACCTTTTAGATGAGCAATGAGAGCTATATACCTTGGATGCATTTGGAGCTGAGGAGCTTGCTAGGATGGAACAAGAGATAGAACTGTAGATAACCTTAGATGTCCTCCCCTTTGTGTAATATAAGTACTCCCCGAGGGGAATATGATGTAATAAGGAGCCAGACTCTACCTAATTTATCCAATAAAATGTTAACTTAACGAACCCGATTTTGGGGGCGTTACAGATATGGCTGACTGCCACCAAGAAGAAGAGCTCCGAACTGGAGGTGGAGCAGGATCTCCCAAAGGTTGGATAAGAGGAGGAGAAGGGTCTCCTTTCGGGGTGTGGTAGATTTCGCCAGAGGAATCTGTCTGTGTTATCAACATGAAAACAAGGTTCTGATCCATCTCCATATTCTGAACTTCTTCTTCATAAAGTACCCAAATACGAGATGTTCTGTTACAGTCGGTATTTCTCAGAGCTCTCAAAGTTGGAGAGAACATAGGTTTGTAATTTCACGGATAAGGGGAAAAGTGGAGCTGAAGGGAGACTTGTTGTAGCGCTGATGAAGGCTTTCCAGAGCATCTACTAAACTGCTATTGCATGCAGTATTAGAATGTCCAATCCTTCCACATTTGTAGCATACCCTGAAGATTCGTTCATATATGAAGGGAATCCAATGGAAATCTCCCTCCAATAGCTCAATAAAGGCTCCAGGGATAAGGGGTCATCAGAATGAATCCTAACCTTGAATCTGAAGAAATCAAGACTTCTTGTCCTAACCTCAGACCAGTCCACTTGAAGAAGATGGCCAACCGCAGAGCCAAGCAAATGTGCAAGGTCAGAGTAATAGCATTCAATGGGAATGTTATGAGCTTGAACTCAAACATCCATAGCAGGAAATTGAAGCTGAGGCAAAATGGTATTTGGGACCCAGGGTTGGAGAACCAGAACAGCCCCATGGACATTCCATGGTTGTTCTGCCAAGATACATTCAATGTCATACAAATCTTCAAAGTGAAAGCAAAAGACACCCGAACGATTTTCCATGAAGATTGGGCCTTTAGTGTGCCAGAATGAGTTAACTACCTGCTGAATGGTAGCTTCTGAAAAGAAGCGATCATCAATGAAACGGCCCAACAAAGTTTTTTCCCATAGGTTTCTTAGTTGAGAGAAGATGATAGGGTCGGTAGGAAAGAGCCAACCCCTTTGATCAATGAAGTCTGGGTCGTCTGAATTTGAGGAATCGACACTTAATCAAGCCATTAAGACAGCAGTAAATGAGTAAAAGGATGCAGAGATTCAGGGGGTAAGCCAAATTAAAAAGAAGAAAACATTGAATTTATAGTAAGCTTAACCATAGGGAACCCTAGAGGGGATCTTCAGGTATATCAGAGGAGATTAAGAAAGACCAATCCAGAGCAGGAACGGTAAATCATTAGAAGAATAGCAATCAAGATACGCTAGCCCCAGGTGTGGACTAGAAAGATTACATCGAATTGAGGAGGGATACAGAGCAGAAGATGAAGAAACAAGATTGGGGAAGAGAAAGGTGGGATTGCACCTGAGAAAAGAGAAGCTCCGAAGGAGCAGAACACTCGAACCCTAATCTAGGGAGAGAAAGGGTCAATTTAGAACTCGTTGAAAAAAAGAAGTACCTTAGTAGGTGCTACTACTAAAAAAACAAAGAAAGAAAGGAAACCCAATTGGGTTCGAAGAGAAATAGACCCAAATGGGTCTGAACGAAAATTGAAGATCTACTATGATCTTCACACAAAAAAGGGCGGCCAATCTTGGGCCCATAAACCAAAATAAAGATTATTTCTGATCTTCATAGTCCCAAAGGTATCTATGGAGACCCACCCTCCGAAGGACTTTTAAATCGTGAGCTGAGAGGATAGCCATGAGCTCATCCCAGGTCCTAGCCAAGTTGAGACATGAAGTTGTTTCCACATCCACCAGTTCAGCTCGAAGCTCACGGATCTCTCTTCGAAGGGCTTGGAGCTCAGCCTAGTTGTCTTTTTTGAGCTCTGCTATGATTTTTGCTATCTTTTTGGCAAATTCCTCCATGAGGTCAGCAAGTGGAGGGGTTTGTTGATTATTAGCCATGTTTTTTGGCTAGCACAAATGAGAGAGAAAGAAAGAAGAGATTTGATGAATACTGACAGCTCTTGTTGAGTATTTATAATCAAAGAGACGCTGAAGGGTCAGTCCCTAATTATTGTGATTATTAATTAAAGGACAGATGTAAAAGCCTCGAAGATGAAAAGACTGAGGGCAATAGATGCCATACGTCATGAGTAATAAGTTTTACAACTAACAAGGAGACTGTTGAGAAGCCTTTTGAAGTAAATAAATTGGTTGAAAAGATTTATGACCAAATTTATTGACCTTCGAGATTCAAGGCGCTTCAAAGCACTTGGTTAAGCATTTGAATCACTCACGGGC
The DNA here is from genome assembly GCA_025413875.1 of Rhododendron molle. Classification (NCBI taxonomy): domain Eukaryota; kingdom Viridiplantae; phylum Streptophyta; class Magnoliopsida; order Ericales; family Ericaceae; genus Rhododendron; species Rhododendron molle. The sequence continues at coordinate 44,795,044 of CM046391.1, forward strand.
AGTTTTGTCTATAATATACTTTGATTTGTGATAAAATTGGTACTGTTGTGGGAGTAACAATAGAAACGATACTTTTAAGGAAAATTTCTGCTCGTTATATCCATATGCTTTTCATAAATCTAGATCCTCTCCTCATTAATGGAATTTTCTTCCATATTCATTGGTTTGAATATATCTCGGACCAGCAAGAAAGGGCTAATTATTAAATCACCAGTTTATTGGTCAAACCACGAAACAATATGGATGCACAATAATGAATAGAAAAGAAATATTTGCTCTATTCATCACATTCATAGGGAAAGTTACATTCAAGACATCCATCTAGGAAATGGTGTAAAGGAAAATAAACCTGCTTAAGCCTAAATGTATCACAGAAGTGGATATGTTAAGATCGAACTGAGATACAAAGATTTGAGCTAAGCTCCATTGGTAAGTAGACAGGCCCCGAAGACCCTTTTCATTAGATTCTTTGGTCTTCGAAGTTTCAGCCCAACATGAATACATCATGAGAGCTGATGTGTCTATACCTAGGAGTCGTAGCCCAAGAGAAGAGCATCATGAGAACTGATGTGGCTATGTTTCAAATTTATTCTTCAAAAACTCTTGTGGAATCATGAGAACTTGCTTAAGCCTAAATGTATTATGAATCTCGAAACCCAACCAAGTGATTTGGAGTGTGAATCCTTGGGAATTAACGAAAAGGGAATGCAAAAAAGGAAGATAGGTTGCAAGTTTTTCCTTCCTCAAGACCCCTAGTTATACCAATAGACTTGGGGACAATCATTTAGTGTCCCTGGAAGAGGTAGATGGGGCGTCAGCACATCAAGTTTTTTCTTTAAAAGAAAAACTGTGTCCAAATTAATATATGTGTATTTATCCAGCAATTGAGTCGAAATACTACTATACTAGCATCAAACAGGCTGTTAAGAGTCACAAATAAGAGTCAATTACACCACAATATTGGACAGTACTTTGTGAAGAGAACATATATTGTTATCCAAAAGTGAAGCTTGAGCATCTTTTTTCTTTTGCACTACTCAAAGTGAGGGAATAAGCTGTGGAAGTATTGATTGACCTCTCAAGGCTTCATCTTCAAGTGCTTGGAAATCAATTGAAACTTCATGAATCTCATCTTTGACCCTTTCCATCTCTTCCTCTAGCCATTTCATCCTTTTGTAAAGTTCTTCAAGCTTGATAAAATGAAAGATGAGAAGCAATCTTAAAGGCTCAAGCTTCCAACTTTTCCATTTTCAAAGTAGTTTTTCCAATACTCTCAGATAAGAATTGGTTGTGAGCAAGCAATTCACCAAACTAATCAAGGTATTCTTGGAGAGTAGAGTTAATAGAGGAAGGAAGTTCATTAGACAGAAATAAAGCTTGATAGCCCACTTCGAAGTGATGAATCAAACCATCCTCAAGAAGAACAGGAAGTCCTAAGTGGTTTAAAGCTTTTAGATGGCTTTTTAATATCAGAACTTCCTCTTCTGTGGGTACATTTTTAATTCTGAAGGAGGGAGAATTTGGAAGTTTGGACGGATTTAAGAGTTGTTCAAGATTCTCCAATGGATTAGAAGATACAAGGGGAATTGGATCAGCAATTTGATCACAGAACTCAATCGGTTGGCTTTTAAAGAATAGCAGATCAAAAGCCACCAGAGACAGGTCAGTCGAAGGAGGAGGAGGTTCATTAGGGGATATTAATTAGCCAAACTCCAATGATTGAACTATTTCAAGATCACTAGCAGTTTTGGCCTCCTGCAGAGAAACAAAAACTAAGATTAAATGGAACAAGCAGCAGAAGCATGGGAGTTTGCTTTGATGTAGGATTACCTGATCACGATTACTTGATCTGATGAGGGAGACATAATCATATCAGAATCTTATTTTCCAAAGCTTCTTAAAGGAAGACTGTCGAAGCAGGAATAGAAACGATTGATAAAGAACCCTGTTCCATAACTTGTAAGGGAGTTGGAAAGGGATCTTTCCTTGGTATTTGAAATTGTTCTACAGCCTTCGATTGGGCCAAATTTGCCACAATATTTGCAAAGGTAGGTAACTCTATAGAAATTGGAAATTCCTGCAGCAATCCAACAGAAAGTTAAGGTCAAAAACATCAAGTGATGTGCAATAGCATAAGAGATCCACATTACTTGGAAAGGAATTGGTGGGATAGGTTCAGTAAAGAGTGACAACATAGTTTGCATGCCAAGGTCTTCTTTGACAATGCTCTTCTGAACAGAGGTCTCCTGAACATGAGGAGGTTCCAGAGCCTCTTGATAAGGAAAAGGGGCAATGGACAAATCTGGTGCTTTCTCAGGGAGTGTTTCTTGAGTCTATAAGGAAAACTAATAGCGAGGTATATACATATGGAATACATGAACATGTGTACATATTCAAGGTATGTACAGTCTACCTTATCAAAAGGAGAAAGTTCATCCAAAGGCTTGGTTTTCCTTGTTGTTTTCTCTTTTCTTTCATAGAAGAGGGCCTCTTTTTGTGTCTCCTTTGCTTGGCCTGAACTGGAATTAAAGGTCAGATTCACAAAGATGTTCTTAAGAGGACCCTTTTTAGAATGAGAAGAAGAAAGCTTACTCCTGGGAACTAGGGCCTCTATGTCAGTTTCAGTTTCCTCAACACTGGAAGTAAGCTCAAGTCTGAGTTTTCTAGTGACTATAGCCCTTTTGGGGGCTACAAGGAAGTGAAACAAGTAAACAAGGTTAAGATTAGGAAAAGGCATGGAATGGAAAGACAATTGAATGGAAGAAACAAACCTTGTGGTTTAGCTGAAGGCTTAATGCTTAGTAGGGATAACCTTCTCAGGCTGGGGAATAGTTTTACTCCTCTTCGAAGCTGTTTCTGGAGGAGAAGTAGTACCTGTAAGTTTGTATACCATTAGAATTTTCCTTTTTTGGAACAAAAAGTGAGACGTTCGAAATGAGATACCTCTTTTCTGTGATACTCTCAAACACTGTCTTATTGGAGGAGGAGGAGGGACAATCATAGAAATAGGAGAGGCTTCGATAGGAGTCATTTCTTGGTTAACCTCGTCTTCAGTAGTATATTCAATGCGTCCAACCACTCTAAACCCTCCATTCGAAGAGAGAGAGGATGAATCATTATGATTTTTTTGTCCAAACTCAGAACTCTCAAAGCCAATGTGTTTGAGAAATTGCTTGAAGGGAGTACATCCAAGAAGGAAGGAACAATTTGTATGCCACTAATAGTCAAATTCAGGGGTGGTATGCACTTTCGGCTCCTTAAAATCTTGAACAATGGTTCGTCTTAACAAGTGTTTTGATTGAGCAAACCAAGTTTTGAAATGCTCAACGGAAATGCAAGAGCGTTCAGACATGGAAATGTTAGCAGAACCACAATAAGGGATAGGTGTCACGACCCAAACACATAGGTTAAAGGTCTAATGACCGACCAGTGAGTCTACGTCACCCTAGGCCTATCCTAATAAGTCAGTTTAGGGAATTCATAAAATCCTCTCACCAAAGTAGTTTTCCTTAAGAAATTCGGTGAGCTATGGAAGCATAATTTCAATAGTTCCAACATATTCCAGAGTTTTATGTGCGGAAATAAATATAATTGCTTAACAATACCAATACAAATAACCATAGTATAACTCATCCGGGACAAACCGGTTCTTAAACTAAAAGACTACAAATTTTAGCAGTTCTATATTCACAACAGAAATGGTACTTCTATACACACAGCATAACTGATCACTAAAAAAATACTTTGGCTTGAGAGCAAAGCCAAGTCCGTCTATAGCTGCTGACCTGAAAAGTATGATTTTTGAAAAACTCCAAAAGCTAAAGCTCGTATGAAACATGACATATCTTGTCAACACATTAAATCATGGATAAAAATAACATCTTATAAAAAGTGTAGTCATACTCTTCAGCATCGAACATGTAAAATGTACTTCCTTTTCAAAGATAATCAAATCTCAAGTCCATAATAAAATGAATTCAAGCCTTTCTATAGACTTATGCTAAAAGCAATAATTCTCAGTCATCAGTTCATTCACATTCACAGAATGAAATCCAACTTTTCAGGATAAAGGAGAAAACCATCATGATATTAAAAATATCACATTTCATAATACTCGTCGATTTCGCACATCTTTCATGAACAAGTTTCAACCAGAATCTAGAGGAGCGACCTCTATATCATAAAAGGGAATGACGTCAAACCATCAGGATACCTAGTTAATATCCCCCAACCTTATAACTCCAAATCCACTTTGTTTGTTTAAAGTCCTCAAGCACGGACACTTGTTCAGATGTATCGACAGGAAAAATATACATTTCATCAAATCATTTAGCAAGTTAATCAATATCCATGATTTTATGGAAAACATTTCAACAATGAAATATTTAAACAACACATGTAAACAAGATATGCATGTTTCACCTTGTTCTTGAAGACGCAATGCATGTTTCACCTTGTTCCTGAAGACGCAGCTAATTTCTACTCGAGTCTTCACGTACCTCATACTAACGATCACATGGCCCTAAAGAGAATGCCATGAACATCGAAGTATAAATAATACACGAAGTCCGAACATACAGTCCAATTGTAGTTATCTAAGAGTCATGGCTTAGAGCCGATCTGATACTAGGGGTAAAATGGTCATTTTAAACCTCTTAACTACAAAGAGTAAAATTTAAGTATCCTAATTATTCAAAAATTACAATCATGTAATTTTTAATAAAATTAATAAGAATTTATACAACGTCCATTTTTGGCGTAGAAACGCAACACAATGGGTCGGAGGTCCAATAGCCTCTATTGGTAAAATGGTAACACAATTCCTATAACGCCCCTGATTTTTGGGTACGTTAAATAAACATTTTATTCATAAAACCAAATGGAGTCTGGCTCATTATTACATCATAACTCCCACTAGGGTTCAATATTTATACAAATGAAGGAATTCTAGGGTTCCTAACTACAGCTCCGCCTGCTGCTTCACTCTAGCCAGCTCCTCAGCTCCAAAAGCCTCCAAGGTGTACTGTTCATCTTGATCATCTACAAAATCTGACACATTATACCAGCGTCGCCACCGATATAATATGTTAGGGTCACCAAAGGTAATACCATGAGCTACAAAAGCTCAGCAGAATAATCCTATACCCACTAGCCCATAACTTACCAAAATCAGAGTATAAGAGTAGCATACCAACTCTTGCACAAGCAGCGGAATAATACGTACATGTTTAACGAGGCATTAATAATGACACATCCGTATTCCTTAGTCTAACGTTGGTGTCTGCATTGTATATGTTTCTCCTACGCGACTCATCGTAGAACGTGTCTCATTTTCATTTCCAAATCAACATTTTGAAAATCACATTTAACACACCCAACCTCAGTTCCGCCACGCCGGGTTCCCGAGTATCCTCACAATGGTTCTGCCGCGCCGGGTTCCCATTGGCACACAAAACATTCATTTCAGAAAAATCATTTTTAACACACCTAACCTCGGTTCCGCCGCGCCGGGTTCCCGAGTATCCTCACAATGGTTCCGCTGCGCCGGGTTCCCATTGGCACACATTTGCATTGGCTCCTCTCCGTGAATAACCAAGCTATACACCCAACCTCGGTTCTGCCACGCCGGGTTCTCGAGTATCCTCACAATGGTTCCGCTGTGCCGGGTTCCCATTGGCACACAACACACACACACTCACATAATGCACCCACATTTGGTCATTATGTAGTTTCAAAAATCCTTTTTATCCATATCAACCACATTCCCACAATGGGCAAGTCCGGCCGCATTGCGTTTTCAAAACACACCTTGTCTTTAACACACCCTAGGTGTCATGTTTCTACTTTCTCAATTTTCGTGTCTCGTTCTCATGCATAGACTCCGCGGTAGGACTTTTCGCATACATTACTTAAATCATTCATTGTAATCTAAACTAACAAGATCATCCAATTCTATATTACCTAATCGTATTATTACTTAAAGCATAACGCCACACGTACGGACACCTTTGGAGTGGAAACCACTTATGCCTTATCAAAACAACCACAAGTAATGCAAGCAATCTTACAAACAAGCTCATCACCATCCTTATGCTTTCATACAACCAAGTAATGCAAGCAAAACATGTATTAAAGCTCATAATCAATTTAGAGATCAAAGTACGAATACTTTTACTCAAGTTAGTACTCATCGAAAACTGTTCTTTCTTTCTTGTGGGAAGTTCAAAACAACATATGTTTATTGACGTAGAAATCGTTTATTCATATGACATACTTTCAATAGCAAGATATGTTTATTAGCTAACATGCATTCGACGTTCAAGCAACATACAATATACTTAACGTTTAGAAAGTTTAAGACAAGTCTACGTTTAGTTTAACAACATAACTAGAGTTATACTAGGGAAAGTAGATAGAAAAATCTACGTATACTTAGGATTAACAAGTAAAGGAGAATCTACGTCATGCATATGCGAACATCACACAATATACCTCGGAGTTAACGGCTAAGAATAGTCTACATGATCATACAATATTTATACTTAGGATTAGAGTGTAAGGATAATCTACCTTGATCCGAAACTAGTCGAGGCCGAACAAGCTAGTTGAAAATTTCTATGGGCAGTGAACCTCACGAATCTGGACCAAACTTCAGATGGCTGTAACTCAGTCAATACTTGGCCGAATAGGATTGTTTTTGAGTCTAAATTGAAGATCTCGAAGTTTTCTACAACTTTCGTGGAGGACGTTGTTCCTAGAAACGACTTTAGGTAGGAGAAAAATGGAAATAAAGAAGGGGACAGTGTGCTGTTTGGAACTGGAATTCTGAGATTTTTACTGAACTTCGGACGATAATATCTTGGTCATTTCTTAACCGATTGGGGTGGTTCTTGAGTCTAACTTCAAGGTTTCGAAGTGCTCTACAACTTTCTCGAGAGGATTTGGTTCTAAAAACTAACTTAAGCAGGAGAAAAATGAGGTTTTACGAAGGGCAGTAAGTTGCCTAGAAAAACAAAGATGGTTTCTAGAGAGAAGTTGGAGTAAGGGGTGAAGGTGTGAGTTGAATGGCAAGCTTTGGGTGCTATTTATAGCAAAAACCTGACCTTCTCCCTCTCTCTCATGGCCAGCCATATATATCTCTCTCTCCCCCATTGATTTGCTCCATTGTATTGTCATTTCACACCTTTTATCATGACATAGCCTTCCTTCACTTGTCAATCCATCTTTTTAGGCTTAAGGCTATGTGATCATGAGGGTTTTTGGTCTAGTCAAGTCTAGGGAGAGCTTGCTTGCAAGGGGAAAGAAAAATGATTGGCTAGGTTGTACTTTGGAAGACTAGAAATGGGTTGGCAATTGGGTAATAGGCTTAAGGGCTAAGTTTGTAGCTTGATGGAGTGTACTACACACAAGCACACACCTCACCCTCCTCCTGAAAATTTCGGCCAGCCCTCTCCCTCTCTTCCTCTCTCTTTGTTTTGTCCCATCATGCTTGAAAGCATGCCACCTTTCTCCTTCATGGGTCAATCAATGTACTTCAAGCATGCCAAGGGTTGTCATCTCCATTTTAGGCTAAGTTCTAGGTTATTATGAGGGATTTTATGGGTTGTCCAATCCTAGTAAGGTCTTACTTGCAAAAGCACAAAAGAAGTCATAAAAGGTTGTACTTTGGTTGAGTAAAGACAAAGGAGATTACTTGGTTGAGTTGTCAAAACACAAGCACACACTTGCACTTTTCTCTCTCTTTTTGGTCAATGTATGCACATACATGGAAGACTAGGAGGATAAGGACAAGGCTAGGTAAATTAGGGTTGCATGCACGCATGGCTAGGGTTGCTTCTTGGAAGCAAAATGATGGGTTCCTATGGTTCAAAAGTTTCTTAATGACTTGTCTTAGTCAAATCTAGGTTTTCATTGCTCGAGTGGTATTTTGATTTTATTTGGTAAGAAATCGCCTAATAACGGAATATTAAAGCCCGATGGTGCCAAACGCCAAGGCAAGGCATGAGCATGGCCAAGGCAGCCCGCTAGCAAAGCGGTGGCCAAGGCGTAGCCAAGGCAAGGCCAAAACAAAGTAGCCCAGCAACGCCAAGGCAGAGCAAGGCGCGACCCAACGCCAAGGCAAAAGCAAGGCGCGACCCGACGCCAAGGCAGAACCCGATGGCAGCCAAGGCAGAACCCAATGGCAGCCAAGGCAGAGTAACCCGGCAGCGACCCGACGCCAAGGCGAGGCAGGCCCGATAGCGACCCGACGCGTAGGCGAGGCAGGCCCGACAGTGACCCGACGCCAAGGCAAGGCAGTCAAGTCAACGGTCAAGGCAAAGACCAAAAATTTTGTACTAACCACTTCGGCATCGATGCATCACTCCGGGTTAGGGAACTGTAACTAAGCCAAACGGTAGTTAGGGTTTGCTAACTAATCGGTTAAAACTAACTATACTTGCCATGTAGGATTTCCAGCCAAGAAATATAGTTTAAAGATATTATTTACTTACTAGGAAAAATATAGGAGTACGTTTACAAGTATACTAGTCATGGGAGAAGGACTAGATTGTCCGGGTGAAAGAATTCAATTTTACAATTTTCAAATATAATTATGACGGATTATTAGAATTTAAAAGAAATTTTTAAAGCAATCCAAGTAATTAAAAGAAAATTCAAATATTTAACGAAAATTTTATTTACCAAAAATCAGGGTCGTTACAATTCCACGTTAAGATCACATGAAATTTCTGGGTAAAAACTTAGTTTTGTCAAAAACTCTCAAAAACCTATGCATGCAAGGTATTTTAAGAAATAAAAACAATACTCATGTTCATTTACTAAAATCTGTCACCTTTTCTTTGAAAAATCATAACTTATTCATATAAGGTCCAAAAATACTCAAACCAGCGCCCAAACTTTCGTAACATCCATGTGTACCTACTGCAAAAATGGAAATATTACTTATTAACCAAATATTCTTCAGATTTCAAAAGAACAAGGTGCTCCACAGAAAAACAGGGCAGCCAAACATGTCTTCGTAGAAAATCCATAACTAATTCATTTCAACTCCAAAAATGTTGAAACCAACTCTCAAAGTTTTGTAACTTAAATTATTATTCTCAGTAAAAATCTCAGATTCAAAAGTAAAAATGATTTTCCTCGGAAAATAAAAGAAAACAGATCAATCACAGTTTATGTCCCTGTCAGCCAACTCTAATTTAAAAATTCACCAAATATTGTATATTTATCCAAATGATTTGATTCCAACGCAAAAATGTTTCCAACTTAAAGTTTTAATCCCTGAAAAAAAATCATAGCCATGCAAGTAGTGAAATTTTCCATAAATTTAAAAGAAGACAGACACAATCAAATTTGGACATACAGGTGTCAGTCAGTATTCAAAAATTCATAACTAATTCTGTATTTATCGGTTTCGCATGTTCTTGGTATCAAAATCTTCGCCTTTAAACTTAGTTTAAAAGTTATGAAGACTTCAAAAATTGAATCATAGCAGAACGGTTCTCAAAGTACGAATTTCCAAAACTACAGTTATCTGTCTCCAAAAATTGGTGTTGTTTTGCCTAATCTTTTTGCGGTAATCAATTTCTAACACCTTAAAACCCTAACTACACATGGAGAAGGTGATATTAGATGTCCAGAATCAGGAGTTTAAAGATCCCTAATCCAAATTATTCACATAAAAAAAACTAGAGAAAATTGTTACCTAATTGATCTTGAAAGATAAATTTGGTATCTAAGAACATAGAGGGAAGCTTCTTCTTCTTCTTCTTCTCTCTCTCTCTTCTCCCCCTGCCGTACTCTCCTCTCTCTCTCTTTCTCTTTTCTAAGTCTCCCTCTCTCCTTTCTTTTCTTTGTATTCTATTGTAACTAATAACTAATATAATAATAATAATAATAATATATGTATTATGTGCTAGTACACACTTGGCACATAACTAAGCTAATGGAGTTGCCAAGTGTTGGCTTGGCCTTGACACCTAGCCATGCATGCATGGTTAATTCTGGAGCGTGACTTGTGCGTGGCTCGAAAAACTGTACGGGTTTCGGACTCAAAAAAATATGAAATTTGCACCGTACCCTAAATAAATTATTCTAAGAATAACCCCATTCTTGGAATTTCGAGGAAAAATCCAAAACATAGAGATTTAAAATGCCTGACCGATTGACTTGTAAAATGTTTTCGTGGCTCCGTCCGCGAGCAATAATTAATGGTAATGACGAATTATCATCGTACTAATATTATTTTTTAACGTGAGGGCTCTCACAATAGGGATGCCCTAAACAAAACCAAACTGTCTGGTAAATTGGGCAGGATAGTATACCTCTGCATGGGCCAAAGACTTGGAAGGATTAGATGAGAATATGAAAATTTTCTTGCCTGTGAGGATGTTGCTCCATGCTTGAAGAGCTAGAGAAGATTTTCCTTGTCTATCTGCTAAACTGTCAAAGAGCCAAGATGGCCCAACTTATGTTGAAAATGGATAGAACCATTCTCTATCCAAAGCAAGTCCAGAAACAGAGGTAGTGTACTAAGGTGTGAGTTTCATTGGCCACAATTCGAACATAGTTGTCACCATGAATGTTGGGTGTTTCAAGAATACCAACAAGTGACACAGGTGCTTCAAAGGGACCTAGTTCAGGAAAATATGCATGAAGCCATAGCTGCACAAACCATTGGGGTCCTCCTTAAGAATAATTCAAACCTTTCTGATGAAAATCAGAGCCAACCTTGTATACATGACCAAGGAAGTAAGAGGCAAAGTCAAACACTTCACCCCTAGATAGTGTAACGACCCTGATTTTTGGTCAATAAAAATTTCGTTAAATATTTGAATTTTATTTTAATTACTTGGATTTGCTTTAAAAATTCCTTTTAAAATTCTAATAATCCGTCATAAATTAGATTTGAGACTTGTAAAATTATATCTTTTCAACATCGGACAAGTTAGTCCTTTTTCAAGGCAAGTATATTTTCCTAGTGAGTAAATAATATCTTTAAACTATATTTCTTGGCTGGAAATCCTACATGATTAGTAAAATAAATTTTTAACCAACTTGTTGGAGAAACCGAACTACCAATTCACCTAGTTACTTCTCCCTAACCCTAGAAGAACCATTTGAACCTTTCTAACCCTACTTGGACCCTTTTGGCCTTTAGAAGCAATCATTACTTGATTTGACCATTCAAGCCTTACCTTCCATGATTATTTTCCTTGAACCATTGGTTATTACATGCAGGGGAATCTTTGTCCCTTGGTTAATAAAGGTTAGTCTTGCCAAATAAGATGACAAGACAAGTCATTAAGTTCTTTAATCATTCTTGCTTCCAAAAGAAGCAACATAGCCCTACCATGCATGCATCCTAGAATTATAGCCCTAAACCTATATTTGACCAACCAAGTTGCTTTACTAGATTCTCTAGGTATATGTATATGTATGTGTATATGTTCTTCCTAGCCTAGTATAAGCATGCCTTTATGACCATATATGCTTTCTAGGAAAGTCTTACCCCTTCTCCATTGACTTGTCACTTGAAAAGCCATTATCGTTATTCTTTCTCCTAGACTTAGTAAGCTAGACTTATCCATCGGCCTATATATACTTACATTGTGTAAGAGAGAGAGAGAGAGAGAGAGAGAGAGAGAGAGAGAGAGAATCAGCTAGAGAGAGGGAGAGGGAGGCCGAATGGGGAGAGGGAGGTGGAGTGTGTGATTGTGTTTTGGTTACTCCAACAAGTCACCTTATAGCCTTAAAGCCTATTTTGCCTACTTGCCAACCAATTTCTAGTCTTTTCAAGCATGATTCAAGCCTTGGATTTTATTCTTTCTTGCAAGCAACCTCTTCCAAAGACATGACTAGACAAGACCACTTTAAGTCATTCAAAGCCTTGATTTTATTCTTTCTTGCAAGCAACTTCTTCCAAAGACATGACTAGACTACTTTAAGTCATTCAAACTTAGATCTCGTTCTTTCTTGCAAGGCTAACCATTCTGTGGGCTACCACAGCCCCGGGTGGATATCGGGGCGGCCCGTAAAAGAGAAGCGCCTCGCCTTTTTGAAAATCGATTTGAAAAATTTAAAGAGTCGCCACCCGGATTTATGGTTCGCCACCCGAGAAACCGTTTTATTTGAAAATGATCGATTTGAATTTGAAAACCAGAGATTCGTTTGAAAAGGGTTCAGGAGCCACGTTACGAGGGGGGAAGGGTTTTATGGCACCCCCCTTGCCGATTCGAAATCGGTCTCTACTGGACATTCGTGAGATTTTTCAAAGGATTTTATTTCAATGGACAATTAACAAGTATTTACAAAGTTAACAGTTAAAACAGTGCATGCATGTGCCAGTGAGCAGTGTATGGCTGATAATGGTAAGAGAGTGCAACATGGCAGTGTGTGATAAAGGAATGCAAGATGGCCAGAATTAGAAACCCTGTCAAAGATTTCACTCTCGAGCGCTCGGGAGTATTCTCGAGCGCTCGGGAGTATTCCCGAGCGCTTGGGAGCATTGCGTACCCAACCTGCAAGCTTTGTTAGTTCAACAGAATACAATGGAATATAATACTGGAAACACAAACTAGAATGTTATCAAATACTCTACAGGTTTGACAGATGACCCAATAGATTGAGAACAGGTTTCACTCTTCTGGGCCATACAATCTTACCTTTCTAGAAAATGGTTTAACAGCTATAAGAGGCCACAAGGGATACATGCATGACCATGCAAATGTAGTACAAGAATTAAGATGGAAAGAAACTTGAGTAAGATGACATGCAGCATACTCCCGAGCGCTCTGGAATGGATTCAAGCGCTCGAGAATGATCTTTTACACTGCCAGACTGATCACCACCAACTGACACCTTATTTTGACATTCTGATGTGGTAGATCTACCTCTTTCTTTTGAATGTGAGAAATTTCTCTTTTCATCATGTTGAAAGACATGCTTTTACACTTCCTTTATGTGAAAATGATTCTTACCCTTTTGAAAATTAGACCAACCACGTCAAAACATTTCAAGGAAGCCATTTTGCTTGGGATCAGTCTGCATTCCCTCTGCATGTTAGTTTAGATGCCAGAAAAAAATGGAAAATGGAACTGGTCTCACTCTCGAGCGCTCCAGAGTATTCCCGAGCGCTCCAGAGTATTCCCGAGCGCTCGGGAGTGTTTCCAGTGATGCATGCATGGAAAATACACTCGTATCCCTTTGCTCTTGCTTTAACACCAAGGCATTCCCATCACACTTCCAGTATTAAAGACCAGAGTGAGCTGGGAAGCCTCCCTCTGAAGGAGAAAGCAGCCTTGCTTTTGATTGAAACCAAGGTACGAAACTTTTACCTTTTCTTTGGAACTTTGCACCTTGAAGAAAGCTTTGAAAGATGGAAGGGAAGTGAAGATTTCAGAGGATCAAAGGCTAGTAATGGTCTGAACTCTTTTCATCTCCTTGAGATTTCTTGGTTATTTTTCTTTTAAGAAAAGGGGGGGTTTTTGCTTGCCAAAGGATGAGAGCTGGGTTTTTTTTGCTTTGAACAGTCTGAGAGGGCTTCTAGAGAGAGAGAGCTCGTGCCCTGATTTAGCTGAAGAAGGCCTTATATAGGCAAAATGTAGCACATGGTTTTATTTTGGAAAATATCATTTAGAATCAAAAGAAATCTCAGCTCTAACTCATCCCCTGACTGAGGTTGAGTGAGGTCTAAGGCTAAGACCCGTTCAAACGGCTGTAATGATGGCTGCATGGATAATGGGGAAGCTCCCTCATCCATTGGGTAGTACAAAAGTCTCGAGCGCTTGAGAGTGATCTCGAGCGCTTGGGACTTCACTCTCGAGCGCTCGAGAGTTGACTGGTCAATGGTTTTGGAAAAGGTCTGGAGCGCTTGGGATTGATCCAGAGCGCTTGAGAATGATTTTTGACATTTTATTTCCCTTTTAAAGTCCTTCAAGGAGCATCGTTCCATTGGTCTAAGGCTTGTTTGATCTCATATTCATCATTGGGGAGCCTCCGAGCCACGAATCAAGGAAATTTGAATTGTCCAAATTGGGGTGTCTACAGTTGCCCCTCTTTGGGCGTTGCTCGATATCATGTCTGGATATGAGTGACGTCCAAAGATTGAGACAGCCCAATTCGAGCCAAGTCAAAATCCTCAATTCCACAAACAAATGCAAAACAGCACATTCAATGCATGAGGTCGCGTCCTTTCGGACTGCTTACGTACCCCGTTTGTAGGGATCAGACCAGCGTAGTTCTTTGGGGCAAATGCAAGCACGTGTAATGCATGCATGAGAAAGAATCGACACAATTTTGATGCAAATGGTCCATCTGTTGCTCTGTTTGGCGGAAAGAAGCACGTGCGGTGCATGCACGAGAAATGATCGACACGAGTTTAATAAGATAAACATGTAAATGATCCACCTGTTGCTCTGTTTGGCGAATGGAAAATGCGAGCACGTGTGATGCATGCACGAGAAATGATCGACGTGAGTGTGATAAGGTAAATGCATGAAGAGTCCACTTGTTGCTCTGTTTAGCGGACAGCAAATGCAAGCACGTGCAGTACATGCACGAGAGACAATTGACACGAGTTTGATAAGATAAACATGCAAATAGTCCACTTGTTGCTCTGTTCAGCGGACAGAACGATGATACAGTAGTATCTGTGGGGTAGAAATACCTGTCAACGTGTTGAGATTAGCATAAATAGGCAAAATTTCAATCGACTACCAAGTAATATGCTAAGTTGAGAAGCGTGAGCTCAAAATCACAACATCAACTAGTGTTTGCTTCCTGCAGTCCCGTTCGACGCGGTTAAAGTCGTAATGAGATTGATTTTGTAAAAGGAGGAGAAACTAAGCAAGCCTCGACAACGGGAAGAGGCACGGGACGACGGGGGCCAGCACGGGACAGACTTCAGCGCTCAGAACCACTCCCAAGCGCTCGGGAGTGGTCTCTAGCGCTCGAGACCACGATGGGGGCCACTGTCCTTTTCATCTTCTTCAACTGATCTGGGGTTTAAACTCATACTTGAGTGCTCGAGAACCAGTGTACGGTACAGATGATTCTCGTATGATCTCTCCTCTCTCTTGCTCGATCTCTCTCTCACTCTCGCAATCGATCTCTCTCTTTCTCGCTCTCACAGTCGGTCTCTCTCTTCATCAAAAACAGCCACGGATCGAGCTTTCGATCTCGAGTTCTCTTCGATCTTCCACTAGGCAATCGTGTGCCAGGAGGTGCGGATCAAAAGGAAGAAGAAGGCTTGGGGAGCGGAGGAACCGAGGATAACTAGTGGTGGCGACGAGGGAATGCTCAGCCGCGAGGAGGCGGCGGTTGTGGAAACCGCGGCGGCGATGGAGGTGGACAGCAGCAGTGCTGTCTCACCAGCTCAGGAGGGGCACGTTGGCGAGGGTCTGGTTGCGGTGGTCGCGGCTGGTGAGGTTCAGGAGGCGAGGGGAGGTAATGGCAGAGATGTGGTGGCTGTAGAGGGTGTGGCGAGGATGGAGGAGATGAGGGATGACGCTGGTGGAGGTGATGAGGGGCTGCCCAGCCGCGAGGAGGCGGCGGCTGTGGTGGCTGCAGCGGTGACCGAGGAGACTAGCGGTAGCGCTGCCACGCCAGCCCAGGAGGGAGTCGCTGGTGAGGGTCTGGTTACAGAGGGCGAGGCCGACAGGGGTACAGGGGCAGTGGAGAGTACTAGCAAAGATGTGGCGGCGGGGGGAAATGCGAGTGAAAGCGAAATAGTGCGAGGAGACGGTGACGAGCTGGCTACGGGCGGCGGGGACTCTTTAGGTGGTGAGATGGGGGTTTCTGGTAGCGGAGGAGGTGTTACGGGTGTTCCACATACTCCTACGGTGGAGGATCTGCTTGTGGCCGCAGAGCGGGCCGGTGATGAGGTGGTGATAGGCGGGCGCGTTGTCGCGACGCCGGTGCTGAGGGCGACGGCTGCTGAGCCGAGGGTCGGGGACAGCGGGATTGGAGCTTCGGAGCCGGTCCCATTCGTGGAGGGAGACTTTTTAGATACAGCGAGACCACAGGACATACTGGACGTCCTTGGTCTTGATGCTGGGGTTAGAGAGGTGCTGAGGGGAGCGAGGACTTCGGAGAATCAGGCCTCAGCGCTGCTGCTGGGAGCGTTACTCAGTGGGGATAGGGCGCCAGATGTTGGAGGACTCGGAGTGGGGTCGGAGACGGAGGATAGGGAGTTGAGGGAGGAGCCGGAGGCAGAGGTGGTGATCGAGGAGCGAGTCACTGCAGTCGCTGAGGCGAAGGCCTACCTGGGCCGTGCTTGCCCTGGGTTTACGGCAGATACTTACGCACCACGGTTGCACTTCTTTGAGCCGACGGGGATGACTGGCTACGTCCCTGCATGGACGGATTACCCCGAGGACATGCTCCTGTGAGATCGAGCCTCACACATCTCTTCCGGCTGGACCACGGTACGATTTTAATGCTTTACTTTCCTGCATTTAACTTGCTTCGTTGAATCATTACTTTGTTCGCTGATGCTATTTCCTTGCTTTGTTTAAACAGCGCACCAAAGACATTTATGGTCATGGAGGCTCAGGTCATTCATTGCAGCACTTCTTGGCGTTGCCCCCGGATAGTGCGGGAGCTGGTGGAGGAGGCTGGCTTCGGGCCGTTCATCCAGTTGCTGACATCGGCGAGGGTTGACCGTGCGGTGATGACAGCACTAGTGGAGCGGTGGTGGGACACCACCAACACGTTCCACCTCCGTTTCGGGGAGATGACGGTGACGCCCCTTGATTTCGCAGCGATTACAGGGCTCCGGGTCGGAGGTGAGCCGATTCCATTCGACCCGAGTATAGCGCTAGATGATGCAGCCCTGAGGTGGTTCCTTGGACGGGTCCCGCGCCACAGCGGAGGTGTATCAGAGTACGGGCAGTTTACGGTGTACTGGGATCACGAGCCAGCGGACGACGTTGAGGCGGCCCAGATGGCCAGGGCCTATTTGCTGTATTTGTTCGGGGCTTCTCTGTTCCCACTCAGACGATCTCGGGTTCACCTGAGTTACTTGGCGGGTCTGGTTGATCTGAGGCAGGCCGAACGGTTCGACTGGGGCGGTGCTGCTCTGTGCACGCTCTACTGCTTTCTGGGAGCTGCCACACGCGGGGTGGGGGACACCATTGGCGGATACTGGAGGGTGATAGAGGTATGACTCGATGTTATTGCTTTGAATTGTTTTGATTGATTGATCGACTGGTTTGTTGAATTGAACTCGCATTGATTTGAATTGAATTGATCTTCATGACTTGCAGCTTTGGGCTTACGAAGTCTTGGGCATGTTCCCGCCCGAGAACACTTGCACAAATCCGAACTTGCTTCCGCGTGCACTCGCATGGAGTACGGAGTACCGGAGGGCGAAGGAGCGACGGGGACAAGTGATGACTTTCCGGCGTTGGCTGGATAACATCACTGGGATTACGGTACAAACATCGACCCTTTCTTTCCTTTCATGTATTGTCCAAAATGAAATTCTTTGCTTGCTGATGCCAAAATACCAAATGCAGGTTCACTGGGACCGATGGGCCAGGGTGGAGGCTGACTTCCTTCCGAGGAGCCGGGAGGTGACAAGGAGCAGGGTCTTGCTGGAGTGCCCGCTGGGGTGGCAGTGGTACTTGGGGGATCGGGTGACACGGCAGTCACTCGGTACTCCTGAGTTCATCGTGCCGGGGCCACTCCCCCCACGAGTGCAGCGGACAGAGACCTACACTCGGGCCGAGCTGGAGCAGTTCACAGTGCCAGACACTGACTTGGAGCGGTATCTGCGGAGGACGCTGGACTACGCCGCATACAGAGACAGGTACTTGGCCACCAGTTTGGGTGTAGAGCGAGAGCTGGAGAGACGCATAGCAGAGGCTGAGGCCAGGAGGGCCAGGGGTGAGGCTGGCGGCGATGTTGGAGATGAGGTTGGAGCTGAGACCAGGGGGCGGGGCCGTGGCGGTCGCTCTTCACGTGGTAGGGGGCGAGGCGCTAGGCCTTCTGCTGGTGGGAGAGGTGCTAGCTCTTCAGGACGAGGTGAGGGTAGCACAGAAGTTCCGAGGGCAGCCGAGACTTCTACCCCAGCCGGGCTACCGACACTAGACTGGACGATAGGGGTGAAAGACCCTTCTGGAGCACGTGCGTTGTTGGACATTCCACGCCTTCCGCATCTACCGATGCGACTTCCAGCACAGGTATAATATGACTTTGCTTCTCTCCCTGCTTTAAATGCTCCTTATTCATGCACACGTTGTTTTGACCTTTGAACCATTGCAGGTGCCGCGAGAATGGGCTGAGCAGGCCATTATGCTGATGGTGGGGATGCGGCAGCTGTTGAAGAATTGCGCCAAGGGGAGGACCCTTCAGACCAGACCTGTTCCTGAGCCTGCCTTACTTGTTGCTGCACAGGTATGAAAAATGCAAATGCATGCATATATATTTTATTGGATTTTAAAACATGTATCAAATGAATGAATGCTTATGATATGCAGGTGCAGCCACGACGCCACCAGGACAACCGCAGGTTACTACGAGCTTTCCAGCTTCCATTAACGCGAGAGGCCAGTGGTAGACAGAGAGCAGAGGCGGGATGGGGCCGAGGTGGTTCCTAGGCGTTGTCTCGACGGAGACTCCGCCATGCGAGGAGTCCGAGGAGGACACAGAGGAGTCGCTGAGTCACGAGCCTTAGGGTCTATGGACTCGAGTAGCGCCTCAGGCCCTTCTGACGATGACGATGATGATGACGAGGTCGAGGTTGAGAGTTCTGAGTCCGAGGGACGTCAGCAGAAGAGGACTCGTCTGGGCTGAGCTTTCAGTTTTTGCTTTATTAGCCTTCTCTTTTGCATGGGCCTGTGTGCCAACATAGTTGTAGTGCCTGGGCCTGCGTGCCTTGATTTTGTTTGGGGTCTGGGTGCCCCGGTAGATAGGATTGGGCATGTGTTTGCCCCAGCTTATGCACTTCCTTCCTTACCCATTGTAGATGCCTTATTCATTTATGAAAATTTGCACTTTTTTCCATTTGTTTTCGTTTGCACTTCCTTCATAGAATTGTATTTTATGAAATATATCCGTCTAGCTTTGAGAAAGAGCAAAGAGCACGCGAATTTCGACCGATACTCTTAAAACGGGATAAAACTTGACACAATCGACTCGACTCGTGGAATTTGATTCGAAATGACATAAATGCCCTTAATGCGGAATTTGCGATCATTAAGGAGAACAATGATTAAACTTGACTGAGATCGAGGACGAGAACGGGACACGAGAGTATTTGATCCGAGTGCATGCTTCTAACACTACCATGAGTAATGCAATGGGGGTGTTTGAAGGCGAAAATTGATTTCGCATGCTTTGGCGTGCATTCGATTGCTTCACACAGTCACTAGGACACATTAAGACTTGCGCATGCCACTGGATTCGAACAAATACTCTTGACACGAATTTTGACACGTCGACGGGAAGGAAATCATTGGGATTTAAAGGTTTTTCGAGAAATATTCATGAATACTCAGACATACGGATAACTGGACACGCTGTATTCTTACAAGTACACATTGTAAGCTGCTGAACTGGGTACCTCAAGATCATGGGGTTGGTTTGAAGCTAGAAAACCAGAAAACCAGACTTGCTGGAAATTGCAGAACTCTCGAGCGCTCGAGAGTATTGTCAAGCGCTTGGGAATTAACTCTCGAGCGCTCGGGACTTCTGTGATCTGCAAACTCCTGTAGCTTCCCAAGGTCAGTTTCTAGCTCTACCATGCTGTTTTCTTCTGTATGCACACTTTCCAGACGCCTTGTAAATGTGCATGGGCTGTTTCCCAGGAATCAGTGGCTTCCCAAAGCAAGACTAGTGTATTTCCAAGGCTTTTCCAAGTTTCCAAGGTTTGAAATCTTGAAAATGCAAGCAATAGTTTTGGAAAATACAAGTTTGCTGAGTTTCAAGGCTGGTGTGTGAAGGATTGCCCCCTTCCAGTCCTCTATAAATACTGAACCCACCTTTGGTAAATCATTCACACTTCAAACCATCATTTTCCTTCCAAAATTTCATTTCTCATGGCCTTGTTGAACCAAGCCTTGCTCCGCCCTTGGTTGGACAGTCTCGAGGGCATCGATTAGCTGAACTTCCGAGGGCACCGCCTTCATGCTTTGAAGTACCTCCGCGAGATCGCCATCCGTCCTATCCTGCTGCACGCGGCTACACGCTTTTGGGATCCCGAAGTGCATGTCTTTCGCTTTGGTTCTCAAGAGCTATGCCCCACTGTCGAGGAATTCCACGCCTACCTAGGGAGCCACGACTCCACGGAGCCGATTGTTCCAATGCTTAGAGAGAGCATGAAGAATATCGTAAAAGCCAAACTGGGTGTCAGCGGGAACGTTGCTGAGTTCTTGACCCGGGGTAATGCTATCAACACCGTGCAGCTGTACGAGAGATTCAGTCCCCCTGGAGACTTAACGGACTTCGAGTACCAAGGTCACCGAATGACAGCTTGCTGTATTTGCCTCCTGGCGGCCTTCCTGCTAGTTCCTCCTATTGGTCAGCCCAGTGCTCTATTGGTCGGAGTCGCTGCTCAGATTGAGGCTCGCAAGGACGTTGCTCCCTTGGTCCTTGCAGAAACCTTGATGGGGTTGGATGCTGTTCGTGCTGGACGCACGAGGGTTTTTGGTGGCAGCCCACTGTTGCTGCAGGTTAGGGACCTCACTCAGCTCTCCTTTTTCTATTTCTCACATTCATTTTACCTCGACGCTCGGTTTAGGCTTTATCTGGCTCCTTACTTGTTTTCTCTCTTTTTGGATAGATGTGGCTTTGTGACAAGTTGAATTTGCTGACACCGCCGGCGAATGACTGGTGGTATCGAGCGAGCGGATGGAACCATCTCTTCCAGGTGATGTACAGCAACGAAGATGACTGGGCTGATTTCTTTGCATCCGCAGAGGAAGATGACATTGCTTGGCGGTGCCATTGGCTGAGGCTTCCTGCGATGACCGTGAGTAACATGGGCTCAACGCACATGTTTGTGGCTGGCTTGACAGGCTTCACTTTCTATTCACCCTTCCGCATCCTTCGTCGGCTTGGACTTAGTCAGGAAGTGCCACCACAAGGTGAAGTGCTTCGTCTCCCTCCCTTCACCATTCCGGGCCTTCGAAGTTATGTCCGAACATGGGAGGCTCGTAGGACTGAGCCGAATGACCCACTCTTCTCAATTGCCTCGACTGGAAGGTATCGCAAGTGGCTAAGGAGGGATGTGGAAGCGAGAATGGGTTGATTGCTTACTTTGCCATTTTTTGAAACAAAAGTTAGGTCTCGTTGTGCGTTTTCTGTTTTCATGCTCAGCTTGTAATAAAGAAGTAATCTGAATAAAATTGACCGATTAAGGGTTTCCCCCTTTCGGTTCATTAATCGCATGCGCCTTGAAAGAAAAACATCTTGACTTGTCAATTTGGATTTGGGTTTTTTGAAATTTAGGACCGAACCTCAGAGTGAGATTGCCTACGTATCCCTCAAGAAAGGGAATCAAGCCCATACGTAGTTCAGGCCAAGGTTCACTCGGGTATTAACACTCTCCTTTTTATGCTCTAAATTTTGCCTAGAACCGCCCTTTCGGGTTTTCGGCCTAGCGAGCTCTTTTTCGACTTTTTGCCTTAACTTTTGCCTAGGCCGCCCTTACAGGTTTTCGACCTAGCAGGCTTGCTCTAATTTTTGCCTAGGACCGCCCGCCCTTGTGGTTTTCGGCCTAGCGAGCTCTCTCAGGGGTAATACCATTTGAGTTGATCCAAATTGACGAGATTTGAGAATTCGTTGCCGTCAAGATCAATGATTGAAGCTGCTCCTCCGGAAAGGATTGACTTGACGATGTACGGACCAACCCACTTTGGTCGGAACTTTCCTCGAAGATCAAAGATCGGTGCACGGATTTCCTTGACTACCATGTCCCCCTCTCGCAGGTCCCTCGATTTCACCTTCTTGTTGAATGCTCGGGCGATCCTTCGCTGATAACCCTGGATGTGGTACAATGCTCGCAGTCTCCTTTCGTCAAACAACATGAGTTCCTCGAACCTTCCGCTGATCCATTCGGCCTTATCTATTCCTTGTTCAACCATGACTCTGAGCGATAGAACTTCTAGCTCGATGGGGAGAACGGCTTCTATACCGTACACCAAAGAATAGGGTGTTGCCCCTGTCGGTGTGCGAATAGACGTCCGGTATCCCCACAAAGCTAGCGATAGTTGTTCGTGCCAATCCCTAGCTGATTCGACAGTCCTTTCGAGGATTGACTTGATGGTCTTATTAGCTGCTTCGACTGCCCCATTCGTTTGCGGCCGATAAGTGGTTGAGTGATGCACTTGAATCTTGAATTCATCAAAAAGCTCTAGAACTTTCCCTTTGAAGTGAACACCATTATCAGATACGAAGGCTTGAGGGACTCCATACCGATAGATGATGTTTTGTCTGATAAAGTGAGCCACCTGAACTGCCGTCAGAGTCTTATACGAGGCTGCCTCAGCCCACTTAGTGAAATAATCGATCGCTACCAAAATAAACCTGTGACCATTAGAAGCTGCGGGCGTGATCCTTCCGATGACATCGATGCCCCAGGCGGAGAATGGCCATGGTGTCGCCATTGGGTGTAACTCCGAAGGAGGTACATGAATAAGATTAGCATGAGTTTGGCACTTGTGACATCGGCGCACATACTCGATGCAATCTGTCTCCATAGTCGACCAATAGTAACCCAACCTCAGGACTTTCTTCGCTAGCATCATTCCACTCATGTGGGGTCCACAAACTCCCTCATGGACTTCTTCCATCACCGCTCTCGTGTCATCACCGTGAATACACAACTTGTGGACTCTGCACGGAATCGCCGGTATAATTTTCCACCACAGATGATGTATTGAGATGCGAATCGTTGTAATGCGATTCGATCCTTCCTGGTAGAATCTGCAGGGAACTCTCCCTTCTCGACAAAATTCCAAATGTCGTGAAACCAAGGAGTCCATCATCAGGCTCGTCGATGTTCATGACATAGTCGTACACGTGCTTGCCTCGCTCAATCATGACAGGCCTAAGCTTCACCCCGATCGGAAGTTCCAACATAGACGCCAAGGTAGCGCGTCGGTGAAGCGATTCTTCATCCTCCGGACGTGTGTAAAGGTCACTTTTGAAAATTCGGAATAAGCTCGTCGAGTTGTTGATGATACGGCTTCTTTTCGTCTTTGACCTTCCATTCCCCGTTCGCTTGTGACACAACCAAGTTGGAATCCCCACAACTTCCAGGACCTTGACTCAATTTCCAATGCAGCTTCCATTCCTACAATGCACGCTTCGTATTCGTTGTTCGTGACTTCGAAGTTCAACTTGAAAGCTAAGGGAATATGTGACCCTTCGGGTGAGACCAATAATATGCCGATCCCGAAACCTTTCTGATTGGCAGCTCCGTCGAAGTACAATGTCCATGTTTCGTTGATGGTAGTCATTACGTCTTCATCGGGAAATTGGAACAAAGTGTGTTCTGGCCCCTCGATCGGGCGATCTGCTAAAAACTCTGCTACTGCTCTTCCTTTCACTGACTTGCGGGTGACATACTTGATCTCGAACTCGGCCAATAAGAGCAACCAACGTGCTAGCTTATCGGTAAGTGCTGGCTTCTCGAATAGATATTTGAGGGGGTCCATCCGAGAAATCAGTATCACCGAATAAGACAGCATGTAGTGTCTCAATTTCTTTGTGGCCCAAACGAGTGCCCAGCATGTCTTTTCCAATGAAGTGTACCGCTCTTTGCTTCCTACCATCTTCTTGCTTAGGTAGTAGATTGCTCTTTCAACCCCATCATCTCCCTCTTGTGCGAGCATGCAGCCCATTGATGAGGGCGTGACGGACAAGTACAGGATCAAAGGTTTTCCCGAGATGGGTGGCATCAAGATGGGCGGATTCTGGAGGTAAGTTCGCACTGCTTCGAAAGCCCTTTGACACTTGTCGTTCCATTCGAATTTCACGTCCTTTTTGAGCAAACAAAACAACGGCTCGCAGGTCAAAGTCAACTTGGCGATGAACCGGCTGATAAACTGAATTTTTCCCAAGAAACACCGGACTTCCTTTTCGGACTGAGGCGGCTTCATCTCGAGAATAGCTTTAATCTTAGAAGGATCCACCTCAATCCCCCTGGTCGTGATCATGAATCCAAGCATCTTTCCTGCCGTGACCCCAAACGTGCACTTGTGCGGATTGAGTCGCATTCTGTACTTCCGAATCCTCTCAAAGAACTTTCTCAACGCCGGGAGATGGTCTTTCCTTTCCTTTCCCTTCACTATCATGTCATCGACGTAAACCTCGACCTCCTTGTGAATCATGTCGTGCAACAGCATGGTAGCACCCCTCTGATACGTTGGACCGGCGTTCTTCAATCCAAATGGCATAACCCGATAACAATATGTCCCCCACTCGGTGATGAATGTGGTCTTTTCCCTGTCTTCCGGAGCTAGGAGAATCTGATTGTACCCCGAAAAGCCATCCATGAAGGAAAGTAGAGCGTGCCCTGCAGTATTATCCACGAGTACATCTATATGCGGCAATGGAAAATCGTCCTTAGGGCTTGCTTTGTTCAAATCCCTGAAATCGACACACACTCTGATTTTTCCGTCCTTTTTGGGGACAGGAACAATGTTGGCTACCCAAGTGGGGTACTCTGTTACGATTAGAAAACCAGCGTCGATTTGTTTTGTGAGTTCTTCTTTTATTTTTAATACCCAATCAGGCCGCATTTTCCTTAATTTTTGCTTAACGGGTTTTGCGTCAGGGTAGAGTGGGATTCTGTGCTCAACTATCTCCGGGTCAATTCCGGGCATGTCTGCGTGGGACCAAGCGAAAACCTCTTTGAATTCTTTTAGTAAATCGGTGAGCTCTTGAAGCTCAGTGGGAGACAGCCCGGAACCTACCTGAACCAATCGAGGGTTGTCCTCATCACCCAAGTTTATTGAGATTATTTCTTCTTTTGAAGGCTGAGCATGCCTTTCATTTTCGCGATCAATGAGGGAATCAATCTCCTTGGGAATGTCCCCATCGAGATCTATTCCTTCATCATCGGGATCCAAACAATTTATTTCAAAATCGGCAAGTAAGCGAAAACGTCGTTCATTTCATTAACCAGTTCATCAGACGGGGGGAATACAGCGGTTGACTCGAATTCAAAATAAAAGCTACGAAGTGGAGGGCCAATGGGCACAAACTCCGACTCTGTGCTAGACGACGAGTCAGTGTCGGACTCAGACTCAAACTCAGTGCAGGTGCTGTGAGTGCGAGTTACATGTGGAATGAAAGTGCAATTATCATAAACGCCTACAGCCTCCACAATGAGTTTGGAAGGGTCTTCAATTTCTTCTTCATCTCCAAGCGCAAGCACAGCAGCGTCTTCAACCATACCCTCCGGATCCTCGCCCTCAAACAAGAGTTGGAGACTGCCCAAACCAAAAGCTTCCAACCAGTCGAGTGCCTCAGATATCTCTTCCACCTTTGCAACCTCTTCATCACTTTCCCAGGTATCATTGGCAAAGATCTCGAAGCCAGGATACTTCATCTTTGTCTCGAGATCCACAAAGGGTTCAGGTTCTCCTTGGTATAGCGGCTCCTTCTCCTTTGATTTCATCTCCGTTGTACGGGCCCGGGCACGATTGCGCCATTTCTTTGCTGAACCACCCTTCTTGGCCTCATATCCCAGACCGAAACGATCGTTATTTCAAGGAAAGTCGGGGAATTCGGGGACACCTTGAGCGTAAAGTCCCAAGCCCATGCCCGGCAAATACTTCATCCGTTTCATAATTTCCAATGCTGCGGAACTTACCAAGAAACCGTCCTGAGCCCGGATGGTACACACCTTCGAAGTCATAACCGCAAAACCTCCCATGGCAACATCTTCCTCCCCATGCATAATCTCAAGCAGCGGGGAATTGTCCTCGGCGTGCGGACGGATACCTGAGTCTCCATAGATGATAAGAGTTTCGGATTCCAAACCCAGGATGAGTTTTTGATGCAGTGTTGAGGGCACACCCATAACATCCGGCCGATGTAGCCAAGGCCTTCCCAACAGGAAATTGAAAGATGCGGGTATTTCCAGCACACAGAATTCGACGGTGGTTTTGAACTTGCCAGTTGCCAACTCCAAGTTGATTGTCCCCAAAACATCTCGACGAGTATTGTCATAAGCACGAACGCCCAAGTTCGATGGCGTGAAGTCCTTGTTCTTAAGGCCCAAGCAATAGGCAGTGCGGAGTGGACACACGTTAATGGCGGAGCCATTATCAACAAGGATTGCTGGAATCCACTTTCCCAGACACTTCATGGTGATGTGAAGGGGTTTGTTATGGTCAGCTCCTTCAGGCGGCAGATCTTTCTCGGTGAAGGACAATGTATGCTGGGCGAGGTTTGGGGTTATAAGGGCAATAAGAGCTTCTGGAGCGATGTCAGAGGGAACCTCGAGCCTGGAAAGGGTGTTGACCAGCCTGCGGCGGTGCTCACGAGTGGCAGCTAACACTCCCCACATAGACATGCGGGCGGGGATTTCCTGGAGTTGACGGATAATGGGATCAGTGGAGGCTTCCGGATCAGGTTCAGGGAGTGAGTTGAGGTCAATGGACAATTTGGGCTGGGTAGGTGGGTTAGTTTTAGTGGAGCTAGGAGGGTTATTTTGTGGAGCTTGAGGGGTGGGGATGTCCAGACTTATGGGCTGGACAGGGGTATTCTGCTGCGGTGGAGGGGCTCGGGATGAGCTACCCTGTTGGAGGTTGGTAGGCTGGTAGACCCTTCCACTTCTGGTAAGGTTACTAACTGTTTTGGGGATTGGCTCCCACCAGGTACCTTCCCAGAAATCAGAGAAGTCCAAGTCGTAATCATCCGCCTTACGCTTCCCCTTGTCAATTGCTGTCTTCTCCAAAGTCTCGTTGAGAGTTTCCATTTCCAAAGCATGCCAGATGCTATCCTCCTCCAGAGAATTCCAGAAATTGGCATTGTTGCTGCTGTTGTCATTGCTAATCTGTAGAGATCCTTCATCCAACATGGCCTTGTTGACGGTTAGCTCCTCACCATTCATCCACACATTTACCAATTCAGACTTTCCCCACAGATCTTCTGGATCCAACACGCAGATGCTGGGCTCATCAGGGATTTGAACTACTGGTTTGGAAAAGAACTCTTCGACGATGAATTCCTGTGGGAAGAAAAGATAATCCGTGGAACGTTCCCGAGCATCGGAGTCTCGAGTAAGGTTGACAATGGTCCTAGCGTTGAGCCCTAATAACATACGGGGATTCATCAGGTCCATTTCTTCCACTATCTCTTCTTCTTGAAAAAGGTATGCCAATGATGTTTCGTCTAGGGGGTCAGAATCATCCATCCAGTGCCATCCGTTGGGTTCAGGCTCCCATTCCCATTCATCTTCCTCCTTGACAGGTTCGGGCTCCATGAATAGCGCAAACAGAGAATATCCATCCAACGGATCAGCCATGATCTCATCCCAATCCTGCCTCCATTCTCCATGTTCCAATTCCTCAACTTGGCTAGAGTTAAGTGCCACAGGCCATGTTCCAGTAATAAAAGCCCTTTCTTCCACCGCCAAGAAATCTTGCACCAGATCTTCCCACCTTAGCTGAAAGTCCTATTCCACGGTCTCAAGCGCGCAGACCGTATCCTCAATTGGCAACTCGATGGCTGGCTTGGGTTGGGTATCAGGAATGATGTACAGGCTAGGGTTAAAAGGTTGGCTTATAGAGATGAAGTTGGTGCGGGCATTGGAATGCTTTGGGAGTGGATTTGAGACGGTGTTTGGTTTCTGTGGTGGCATAGGGAGAGTTTTGTTGTCTATCAGGTCCTGGATTGCATGGCAGAGACGGAAGCAGTTGTCGGTTAGGTGGCCCACATTCTGGTGATAGGCACAGTACGCGTTAGGATTGTGGGACGTGGGTAGTTTTTGAGGTAAGGGAGTGGGGGTAAGTGGCTTGAGGGTGCCGCTTTCAACCAATTTCTCGAGCACGGCGGAGAGTGGTGCTGAGAACTGAGCAAAGCGTGGTGGGTACGCGGTTGACTGGTTTGTGTGGCTATCTGGTTCACCGGCTCGGCTTGGGTTGTATTTATGGAGGCATTGGGAAGGTTGGTGTAGTTGGCGTTGCCGAATAGGTTGCTGCTGTTTCCGGAGTATACCTTCTTGGGCTTAGGAGCGGGTTCGGGCTTGTCAAGGATCCCCAATTGAACTGCTTCTTCGACGGCTAAGCCTGTGTCGAAGAATGTTTAAAGTCTGAGCATGCTTGGGCCATCACCATATGTCTTGCCAGGGTGGGCTGAAGATTACGGACAATCATCCGGATTTGGTCCCTGTCGCTCGGTCTATCCTTCATCTGTGCTGCCTTAGCCCTCCATCTTTTCACGAAATCGGCAAAGGCCTCTTTTGCTTCCATCTTCGTTGACTCCAATTCACGGGTGGTCACCTCCAACTGAATGTTGTAATCATACTGCGCCACAAAAGCTGCGCATATATCCTCCCAAGAACGCTTCTTTCTTTCATCTAGTGAAGTAAACCAATGCAGAGCATGACCCACCAAAGTCTGTGAGAACATCTGCGCCATAGCATCCTTTTCGACTCCCCACATGGAAAGTGCTCCAATGTATCCCGTCAGATGTGCCTTTGGGTCTCCTGTTCCGTCAAACTTAGCAAAATCAATTGGCCTGAACTTTTCTGGAAGCTTTGCATTAGGAAACAGGCAAAGCTTATTGATGTCAAAGCCAGTCGACGCTATCTTCTCATTTCTTGCAACAGACTCCTCTAGCTGGGTGAGCTTCGCTAATACTGCTGCCATCTCGGAATTCTGCGGGGTTTCCAAATCGAAGAGCTGCTGTTCTTGGTTCGGATTCGGGTTGGGGTTAGGGTCGAAATTTAGGTTGGGATTTGGATTTGGGTTTGGGATAGGAATTGGGTTTGGGATAGGAATTGGGTTTGGGATAGGAATTGGGTTAGGTACCGGATTCTGGGTCTGTGGTGGAAGGCGTCGTGCAACTCCAGTGATCATCATCATGAGTTGGGCAATTTGGTTATCAGTACGTTCGCCCAGGCGTTGAATATCTTCCCTGATCTGAGCCATTTCTCCGTTCAGATTTCCCGGGTTTGGGTTAGGGTTTGGACGGGGATTAGGAACAAGATTTGGGTTCGGATTTGGCTCGCCTCCGCTTGGATTCAGGTTAGGGTTGCCTCCGTTTGGGTTAGTGCTTGGATTGGGATTCGGATTTGGGTTGCCTCCGCTTGGGTTCGGGTTTGGGTTGCCTGCGTTCGGGTTCAAGCCTCCGATCAATAGATCCATTTCTGCCCCCAAATCTGATGCACTGACGGAGTCTGCTTGTAGTTGGAGCCGTTCCAATCTCTGTCCCAAGGGTCTGGTCTAGGAGGGTATGATGTTCTTCTTTCTCGTCCCAATTGCTCAGAACTAACAGCAAAGCCAAAAACTTAAGCTCAGACGCGGTTCCTGCTTGCATGATTTTAGAAAATGAGTGTCTCATCGTCACGTCATCGACTCTGATTTTTCAAAAACGATTGACTTGCGGGAGGTTGCCTCAATCCTCAGATTTTTAGGGCGTATCCTCATTTAGGAACGGTCGATGCCCAAAAGATGCTAAAATAAGCTAAGTATTTGGCTAATATTCCATCGACAATTTGACCATTGATTCGGAATGACTCGGGGTGAACAATGTGATACGATAACCGAAGTGGCGTAAGCGGTACACTTGCTTTTAGCCTGTATGGTGTTGGCATCGCAATGTTCTTCTCCCCTATCATTCCTTTCCTTTGGTTAAATCCCGATCAAAAATGCTTAGTCAAAGACTTAGTAAAATCTTAGTGTAACGACCCTGATTTTTGGTCAATAAAAAAAATTCGCTAAAAATTTGAATTTTAGTTTAATACTTGAATTTCATTTTTAACGTCCAAAAATCGGTCGTTATCGACTTATAAAATTTTGTTATTTTATTTGAAAATTCTTTAATTATTTTATAAATCCCTTTTTGCGATTTATAATCCGTCATAATTAGGTTTTGACTTAGGAGATTGGAATTCATCGCCCGGGCATTAAGGTCATTTTACTAAAGGGGAGTATGCCTATTAAGACCTTGGTATAGTTACTTGGTAATTGTAGTAAAAATCCTAGAATTTATTTTCTCGGCTGAAAATCCTACTTGGCAACCGATTAGCTAGCAACCCTAACTACCGTTTGCCTTGGCGTCGGCTCGCTGTCACGCCTGCCTTGCCTTGGCGTCGGGTCGCCGTCAGGTTCTGCCTTGGCATCGAGTCACGCCTTGCTTTTGCCTTGGCCGTGCTCACGCCACCTTGGCCGCCGCCTTGCTTGTGGGCTGCCTTGGCCATGCTCACGCCGCCTCGGCCGTCGCCTTGCTTGCGGGCCGCCTTGGCCCCAGCAGCCTGGCCACTAATCGCTGGCGCCGCAGCCTTGTTTGGCCACCAGTCGCTTTGGCCGCCACTTGGCCACCGGGCTGCCTTGGCCACTGTTTGGCCACCGGTGCTTTGGCGGCTGCTGGCGCGCTAGCATCACACCGCTGCCTTTGACCCTTTGTTTGGCTACCGGTCGCTTTGGCCACCGCTTACCGCTTTGCTACCAGTCGCTTGGCCACGCTCACGCATTGCCTTGGCGTTTGGCACCGTCGGACTTTAATGCTTCGTTATTAGGCGATTACCTACTAATTACAACCGAAATACCACTCGAGCAATGAAAGCCTAGATTAAGTATCGTTAGTCTTTAACCAATTAATTAGAATAGCCTAATGCCCATTTAGCCTAATCACTTCTTCCTAACCCTAGATGGACCATTTGACCCTTTTTGTCTTTATCCATTGGACGATGGATGCTAGGCAAATTTGTACCCAGTGGATAATAGGAAAACCTTGGTTAATCTCCCTAAGTACGAGATTAGATTAGTTTAGTGCTTAATTACAAGTATTAGACTTTTTAGTATTAACCGTTGGATAATAACCGCTAGGAGGTTTATTATCCATTGGACGATAGATTAGAATCCTAGCCACCATTACCCATTGGTTATTGACCGCTAGGGAAAGTATTATCCATTGGATAATAGTTAATCTTGACAATCATGTACTAAGTTGATTAAAATACTAGATTTTGCCATGTGCGTATTTAATTAAAATACAATTTGTACATTAGGTTAGTACATGGTACTTTGGATGAAGTAGAATACTTAATTGGATATGGGATTCTCTCATACCTAGCCTAGATTGAGAAGTACTAGACTTTACATATTATATGTATGTACTTATATATATATATATATAGATATACATATATATTATATTGTATATGTGCATGTGTGTATTAGAATATAATAATTAGAAAACCTATATTACTTAAAAATGTGAATTTTATGAATAACCCAAAGTACATATATATATATATTAGTATATGTATACTCTTTTATAGTACAAACAAGTGGGAGAGAGAGAGAGAGAGGGAGAGAGGAGAGAGAGTGCCGAGAGAGGAGAGAGAGAGACCCGAGAGAGAGAGAGAGGGAGAGAGAGAGAAAGAGAAGGAAAGAGAGGGAGAGAGATGGTACCTTGAATTGACCTAGCTCTTCCATTGTACCTTAGTGATCTTTTCCTACAAAATCTATGTACTAAATGTCCTAAATGCATTTTCAAATCTTGTACAATCCTTCCAAGCCTAAATCTTCACTCTTTCCTTTGTCATCCCAATCTTGTCCTTTTTATTATATATATATGGTTATATATATATATATATATATATGTACATAGTGCAATGTACCGAGGAGAGAGAGAGAGAGAGAGAGGAGGAGAGAGAGGCCGAGAGAGAGATTGAGAGAGAGAGAGAGAATTCGGATGGGAGAGGGAGAAAGAGAGTGATGTGTGCATATGTACTCTTGCATCTAATCCATCCTTGTTGGCCAATCCAAGTACAAACCAAATCTAGACTTTCTTGCATCACAATGTACCATGAAATCTAGGGTTTCTTGTGCTTTCACTCCAAAGGACAACCAAATCCATTTTCCTATAATTTCCAAGGACTTGATTGGACCAAAACCCCATTAGAATAGATTAAACCTAGTCCTTGTTTGGAAGGAAGAACAAGGTCTTTGGATGGTCTTTCAAGGCATGACATCACTTGGATCATGACAAGATCCATGGGATTTGGAGAGAGAGAGAAGGCCGGCCAATGAGGGGGAGGGAGAGCCCTTGCTTGCCTATAAATAGGACTCCATTCTTCTCATTTAACTCACACCATTCCAACCTCCAACTTCTCTCTCTAGGAAGCATAAGTATTCTTGTAGTTTAGCTTTGTTCTTGAGTGTTCTTGAGTGTTCTTGAGGTTCTTCCCTAGGCTTCAAGAAACACCTCTAGTGCCGCCACTAAACCGCCCTACGACCACCCTTTCGATCCAAAAGTAGTAGTCTAGTAGTCAAGATCAAGTTTCGAGAGAAACCTTTCTCTTTCGAAGCTAACGAAGGCCACCTCCTAAGCCGTTACTCCGTCCGTAGGAATTTCCAACCTAGCTTATTCGGCCCCGACTAGTTTCGAATCAAGGTAGAATCTTCCGTACTCATTTCTCCGAAGTATATGTACTTATGTTAGTTAGTATGCATGATAATGATAGTTTATGTTTTAGAACGTTGGATGCATGATAGTTAGTAAACTTAATATTGGATGATTAAGCATGATTAGAATCGACTTAAGATATAACGTCGTGTAGAAGTAGTCGCATGTTGATCTTTTAACTTAACTATAAGCTTATATTCCATTGCTTGTATTACTTGTGGTATTATAACAAAGCATATGGTGGATTACCACCCCAAGGGCGTCCGCACATGTGGCGTTATGCTTTAAGTAATGGTTATGGACATGCTATGTACTTGCTTGGATTATACTTACTTTAAGTATGCGTAGTAAATTTCTAAACATGAGTTAAACGGTTAAGGTATCAAAGCTAGTTAGCAAAAACTTGTTCTACTAAAGTACTTAAGAAGAATGAGCATGTCAAATAATGAATTTCTACGTCAATAACCATATGTTGTTTTGAAAATCCCACAAAGGAAGAAAGAACGGATTTTTCGTAATATATTATTGTCTTGAGGATGAATATGAACATGTATGTATAATCGTTTGCATTACTTGTTGCTGATAAAACATAAGTGGCTTTAAGCAATAATTTGAGTACGATTAGGTAATATAGAGTTGGATGATCTTGCTAGTTTAGTTTCAAGATTTCTTTAAAGTGATCTGTCCCGCCGCGGAGTCTATGCATGATTACGAGACACGAGAACCGAAAAGTAGAAACATGACACTTAAGGAGTGGTTGATATGGATAAAAGGATTTTGAGACTACATAATGGCGGACTTGGTAGCCTTATGTGAGTTGTGAAAACCCGCAAGGTGGCGGACTTGGTAGCCCTTTGTGCGGACTTGCGAAAACCACAATGAGGCCGGACTTGGTAGCCCATTGTGTAGATTGCTAATGGAGCCGGACGTGGTAGCTTCATTGGTAATTGGGCTTGGTTATCCACGGAGAGGAGCCAATGCAAGATTTTGTAACGTGGCCGGACTTGGTAGCCCGTTGAATGAGAAATGATTTTCGAAATAAAATGGTGACACAATACGATGAGTCGCGTAGGAGAAACCAAGAAAGGCATGACACCAACGTAAGCAAGATAGTGAATGCGGATGTATCATGGTTGATTATGTTGTTTAATGAGCATGTGTAATTATTTATATGACTCTTTGTTGTAAGTTATGGGTTAGCGGGTTGGATTATTCTATTGAGCTTCTGTAGCTCACGGTGTTACCTTTTTGGTGACCATGACATATTATGCTGGCGACGCTGGTATAATGTGTCAGATTTCATAGATGAGCAGCAGGAACAGTACACCTTGGAGGCCTTTGGAGCCGAGGAGCTTGCAAGGATGGAGGAAGAGGCGGAGCAGTAGTTAACCTTAGATCATCCCCTCTTTTGAATAAAAGTACTCTTGTGAGACTTATGTTGTAATAATGAGCTAGACTCTCCTTAATTTATTCAATAAAAATGTTTATTTAACGTACCCAAAATTCGGGGCGTTACACTTAGTTTCCTTTAGGTTTGGGTCTGAGGACTAGTGAGATTTGTCAACACGCATTAGGGTGCGTGACTCTTCATCGGGTCTTGGCAACCTTCCGAAGACTGCGCGAGCGAGTCTCGAGAATCGTGGCTGATAGCATGATGATGATGCAAGATGCAATGCAGCGTTTAACAGATTATAGCACATAGCCCTACCCTGTAGGCTCCTGTCCTAGTTTGAAAGGTTCTATGGGCTGCTACACATGTAAAAAGGCCGGGTTTTGGCTTGAAATGGGTCCCCCGGACTAGAGTCAAAGTATACCTCTCGTTATTGAGCGTACACCCAATAATGGTACAAACGGTAGGGATGACTCATCACGGTCGAGGGTTGCTGAGCATTCCGGGATTCCTTGTCACCGGCAAGCCGGGCAAGATTGCCGAAACACAACAGTGGGGCTGCACAGGATATATATATAAGAAATAAAGAGTGAAATAAAATCCTTTGAAAATCTCACGAATGTTTTTCAAGCTTGGCTCACTAATTAAATTAATATTCAAAGAAAACGGACTGTTTTGGAAACGTGCCAATTTTCTCTTAAGTATTAATTAAATTTCATCCCCAGCAGAGTCGCCACTGTGGGCTACCACAGCCCCAGGTGGATATCGGGGCGGCCCGTAAAAGAGAAGCACCTCGCCTTTTTGAAAATCGATTTGAAAAATTTAAAGAGTCGCCACCCGGATTTATGGTTCGCCACCCGAGAAACCGTTTTATTTGAAAATGATCGATTTGAATTTGAAAACCAGAGATTCGTTTGAAAAGG
Organism: Rhododendron molle; assembly: GCA_025413875.1. Lineage (NCBI taxonomy): Eukaryota > Viridiplantae > Streptophyta > Magnoliopsida > Ericales > Ericaceae > Rhododendron > Rhododendron molle. Next base: position 44,829,952 of record CM046391.1, read on the forward strand.
GTTCGGGAGCCACGTTACGAGGGGGGAAGGGTTTTACGGCACCCCCCTCGCCCGATTCGAAATCGGTCTCTACTGGACATTCGTGAGATTTTTCAAAGGATTTTATTTCAATGGACAATTAACAAGTATTTACAAAGTTAACATTTAAAACAGTGCATGCATGTGCCAGTGAGCAGTGTATGGCTGATAATGGTAAGAGAGTGCAACATGGCAGTGTGTGATAAAGGAATGCAAGATGGCCAGAATTAGAAACCCTGTCAAAGATTTCACTCTCGAGCGCTCGGGAGTATTCCCAAGCGCTTGGGAGCATTGCGTACCCAACCTGCAAGCTTTGTTAGTTCAACAGAATACAATGGAATATAATACTGGAAACACAAACTAGAATGTTATCAAATACTCTACAGGTTTGACAGATGACCCAATAGATTGAGAACAGGTCTCACTCTTCTGGGCCATACAATCTTACCTTTCTGGAAAATGGTTTAACAGCTATAAGAGGCCACAAGGGATACATGCATGACCATGCAAATGTAGTACAAGAATTAAGATGGAAAGAAACTTGAGTAAGATGACATGCAGCATACTCCCGAGCGCTCTGGAATGGATTCAAGCGCTCGAGAATGATCTTTTACATTGCCAGACTGATCACCACCAACTGACACCTTATTTTGACATTCTGATGTGGTAGATCTACCTCTTTCTTTTGAATGTGAGAAATTTCTCTTTTCATCATGTTGAAAGACATGCTTTTACACTTCCTTTATGTGAAAATGATTCTTACCCTTTTGAAAATTAGACCAACGACGTCAAAACATTTCAAGGAAGCCATTTTGCTTGGGATCAGTCTGCATTCCCTCTGCATGTTAGTTTAGATGCCAGAAAAAAATGGAAAATGGAACTGGTCTCACTCTCGAGCGCTCCAGAGTATTCCCGAGCGCTCGGGAGTGTTTCCAGTGATGCATGGATGGAAAATACACTCGTATCCCTTTGCTCTTGCTTTAACACCAAGGCATTCCCATCACACTTCCAGTATTGAAGACCAAAGTGAGCTGGGAAGCCTCCCTCAGAAGGAGAAAGCAGCCTTGCTTTTGATTGAAACCAAGGTACGAAACTTTTACCTTTTCTTTGGAACTTTGCACCTTGAAGAAAGCTTTGAAAGATGGAAGGGAAGTGAAGATTTCAGAGGATCAGAGGCTAGTAATGGTCTGAACTCCTTTCATCTTCTAGAGATCTTTTGGTTATTTTTCTTTTAAGAAAAGGCGGGCAGGGGGGGGGGGGGTTTGCTTGCCAAAGGATGAGAGCTGGTTTTTTTTTTTTTTGCTTTGAACAGTCTGAGAGGGCTTCTAGAGAGAGAGCTCGTGCCCTGATTTAGCTGAAGAAGGCCTTATATAGGCAAAATGTAGCACATGGTTTTATTTTGGAAAATATCATTTAGAATCAAAAGAAATCTCAGCTCTGACTCATCCCCTGACTGAGGTTAGTGAGGTCTAAGGCTAAGACCCGTTCAAACGGCTGTAATGATGGCTGCATGGATAATGGGGAAGCTCCCTCATCCATTGGGCAGTACAAAAGTCTCGAGCGCTTGAGAGTGATCTCGAGCGCTTGGGACTTCACTCTCGAGCGCTCGAGAGTTGACTGGTCAATTGTTTTGGAAAAGGTTTGGAGCGCTTGGGATTGATCCAGAGCGCTTGAGAATGATTTTTGACATTTTATTTCCCTTTTAAAGTCCTTCAAGGAGCATCGTTCCATTGGTCTAAGGCTTGTTCGATCCCATATTCATCATTGGGGAGCCTCCGGGCCACGAATCAAGGAAATTTGAATTGTCCAAATTGGGGTGTCTACACATTCTTAGGACAAGACTAGACCTTAAAACCCTTCATGATTGCCTTAAGCATGGCCTAAAGTAGAAATGACTAGACCTTGGCTTGCTTGCCATGCTTATGGACTTGAAATGACAAGTACATGGATCAAATCCATGGGGTAGAGAGAGAGAGGTGGCCGGCCATGAGGGGGGAGAAAGACCAAGATTTTTGGCTATAAATAGCCTCCTCACTCACCATTCAATGCACACCTTCACTCCTTGCTCCAACTTCCCTCTAGAAACCATTTTCTGTTTTCCAGTCAGCTTACTGCCCTTCGTAAATCCCCATTTTTCTCTTGCTTAAGGTAGTTTTTAGAACCAACTCCCTTCGGGAAAATTGTAGAGCACTTCGAGACCTTCAATTTAGACCTAAGAACCACCCCAATCGGTTAAGAAATGACCAAGATATTGACGTCTAAAGTTCAGTAAAAATCTCGGATTTCCAGTTCCAGACAGCATACTGTCTCTTCCTTTATCACCATTTTTCTCCTACCTAAAATAGTTTCTAGGATCAACTTCTTTCACAAAAGTTGTAGAGCACTTTGAGATCTTCAATTTCGACTCAAGAACGATCGTATTCGGCTAAATATTGACCAAGCTACTGACATCCAAAGTTTGGTCCAGATTTGCAAGTTTCACCGCCCATAGAATTTTCCAACTAGCTTATTCGGCCCCGACTAGTTTCGGATAAAGGTAGATTCTCCTTTACTTGTTAATCCTAAGTATACGTTGAATGTCCTTACTCTCTAGTCCTAAGTATACTTACTTCTTTAAGTATATCTAAAGTTAGTATGATGCTTGTACGTCGACATGCATGTTAGTGAATAAACTTATCTTGCTAATGGGAGTGCTACATGTTGAATAAACGATTTCCACGTCAATAAACATATGTTGTTTTGAATTTCCCACAAAGGAAGAAAGAACGGATTTTGGTAATATAGACTTAAATGGAAGTGTTCGTATTATTATTTTGAGGATGATTATGAACATGTATGCATGATTGCTTGCATTACTTGTTGTTGATAAAGCATAAGTGGTATCCACTCCAAGGGCGTCCGAACATGTGGCGTTATGCTTTAAGTGATGTTTTGAGCATGATTAAGTAATATAGAGTTGGATGATCTTGCTAGATTACAATGATTGATTTATGTGTAAGAAGTCCTACCGCGGAGTCATTGCATGTAATGAGACACAGAAATTGAGAAAGTAGAAACATGACACCTAGGGTGTGTTAATGACAAGGTGTGTTTTGAAATCGCAATGTGGTCAGACTTGCCCATTGTAGGGTTGTGTGTTGCAAAATATAAAACATTTTTGAAACTACATAATGACCAAATGTGGGTGCATTATGTGAGTGTGTGTGTGTGTTGTGTGCCAATGGAAACCCGGCGCGGCAGAACCTCACATATTGTGAGAATACTCGGGAACCCGGTGCGGCGGAACCGAGGTTGGGTGTGTAGCTTGGTTATCCGCGGAGAGGAGCCAATGCAAATGTGTGCCAATGGGAACCCGGCGCGGCAGAACCATTGTGAGGATTCTCGAGAACCCGGCGCAGCGGAACCGAGGTTGGGTGTGTTAAAAATGATTTTCGAAATGTTGATTTGGAAATGAAAAGTGAAATGGTGACACGATCTACGATGAGTCACGTAGGACAAAATCAAATATCACGGACACCAACGATAGTTGAATAGTGAATATGGATGTGTCATTGCTTACTGTATTATTGAGAATGCATATATCTATGACCTGCTATGTGTAAGTTATGGGTTAGTGGGTACGGGTTTATTCTGCTAAGCTTTCGTAGCTCATGGTGTTACCTTTGGTGACCCTGACATATTATATCGGTGGCGACTGTAGGGAGATAATCCCGAACAGATACAAATGAGGCCCGAACACGAGGTACGTGGGGTGCAGGATAAAAATAATCGGAGGATTCGCCGTGCAGTACGGTGAATGGCAGAAAGGACCGGGACATGAGAGGTCCCAGGTCCGAGATACCCGAGCAGGGGAATGGTTCAAAGAGCAAGGGAAGATGTTGGACCAGTGGCATGGTAGAGGGACCAGTGATATGAGAAATCATTGGTCCATGTGGTCTGTTCGGCAGCAAGAAGGCCGAACAGGAACAGCATTCTAGAGGATACGCTCCAGAGGGGTCCAGAAGTGGCAAGTACCCAGTAAGGAAACAATATCTGGAGAAGATACCCAACGGGAATGGGGTGAACGACCAATTAAGGAAAGAGTTCCTAAATGGTCTATAAGGTAATATGCAGTTAAGGGAATGAGAATCCCTGATATTCTGGGTTCCTTATACGAGAAAGGAAACTTAGGGCAACGAGATGGCTTGGACAGCAAGCATATAAGGATCTATAAATATGAGGTAAACCTAGAGGTAAAGGTACGCAATTCTTGGCTATACGTTCCAATACCTACTGAGAATTAGGGTTTTCACTAGTACGAGATACTAATTTTGGCATCGAAGGGCCTTTGCCACGAGAAGGCAAAGGTGCACTCACCCCTTGTTTGTTTTGTAGGATAATTTCCGGCAGGGAATAGGAGGTAGCCGTTGGATTCAGGTGCTGTTGAAGGTCTTTTCGCTCCTGCACCTACAATTGGCGCCGTCTGTGGGAAACGAAAGAGATCCCTTTGAAAAAGCGACCATGGCGGAAGAAGATCCAAAGACTCCACTTGATGCAAACAATCAGCTGGGTGGGGGAGGTGACAAGTCCCCACCAGACCCTCCGAGGAAGCCCGACGGCGGGCGTGCGGGGAGGACCACGAGCAAGGACCGCCCCTGGCAATCCATGGCGACTCCAGAAATAAGGACGGACGGATGGCCACAGGATCCATGAGAAGGAGTAAGTCCCGCCGTGGGAGGGAGTCAGTGGCACGTTCGAAAAGTGTGCACAGCAGGGAAGACATCCTGGACAAGAAGAGACAGGAAATAGAGGAATACACTCGTCTAATTAAGAGGCGAGAATATGAGATTCAACAACTGCAGCGGATACGAAAACATCCGGAGGATTCTGGACTTTCACAAAGAAAGTCCAGGAAGGAAAGGCTGGTTATGCCAAAACGACAGAGAGCTTCTTCACGAAAGAGGAGAAGCAGAAGCAAGAGTTCCACCTCCGAGGAAGGGGGGAGCAGGAAGCACCACAGGGATAGGTACGAGAGACCTGATTCCGACTGGGACAGAAATAATGCCAGGGCTGCGAAGGTGTCAGAGGAGGGGACCATGTCTGCACGAGAGGCGGCACGGAGAGCCCTTATCAACATAGCAACTTCTCCTTTTGGAAAAAGATTGCAGGAGGCAAGGTTGCCGAGCAAGGTTAAGCACGGGACGTTTATCCTGTACGAGACCAATGCAGACCCGGTAGCACACATACAGCATTACCAGCAGGGGATGTTTATGCACGATGGTGATGACGCGATCATGTGCAAGATGTTCCCATCTAATTTGGGAAAAGTGGCCCTATCCTGGTTCCACAAGTTAGGGCCGAACACCATACGAGGGTGGAGGCAGCTGGCCAAGGAGTTCACTGCTCGGTTTCTGAGGAGCAGAAAACCACCAAGGACTTTTGAGAGTCTCTCAGTTATGAAGCAAGGAGAGAATGAGCCGATCAGGGACTACGCCAAGAAGTATTAGGAGACTTTCAACGAGATTGAAAGTTGCAGTGAAGAGTATGCAATAGCAACGTTCAAGACTGGGCTGCCTGTTCGGGGGGAGCTTCGAAAGTCCCTAAACATGAGTCCACTGAGCACACTGGCAAAGCTGATGGAGCGAATTGAGCAGCACGCCAGGAACGAGGATGACATACTGTGGGAAGATGGAAGGGTCCCGCGAAGAAGGCGGATAAACCCGAGCCCAGGACTTACAAAGAAAGGAAGGAGTATGGGCAGGCTAAGAGAGAGTCGTACCGGGAGAAGCATGCCCCTAACCCAAAATCATTCTTCTCAGTAACGACGGTTTAGAAAGAACCAATTTATCGGGTTCTTTATCGAATAAAGAATCGTCCGTACTTTAAGTGGCCTCCAAGGCTGGAGGGTGATAAGGATGCAAGAAAAGCTACAAGTCAGCACTGCAGTTACCACAAGGACTGGGGTCACATGACGGAAGATTGCGAGATGTTTAAGCAACACCTTGATGACCTGGTCTCACGTGGGTATCTGAAGGAGTTTATCCAAGAGGAGCACAAGGGTGCAGGGAAAGCAATGGAGCTGGATTACGAGCAGAATCCAAGGGGCGTGATCCATATGATACATGGATTGGCCACACCTTATACGAGAAATGAGGTGAGATTGCTCCAGAGGCAGGTGAAGCACGACCAGCACGTAATGCGGTTGGGAAAGAAACGAGGACGTGAAGCGGAAGGATGCAACGAGGGCATAGTCTTCACGGATGAGGACCTGGAAGGAGTCCAGGTGCCGCACAATGATGCTCTCGTCATAACCTTACGAATTGGGGAATATGACATGGAGAGGATCTTGGTGGATTCAGGAAGTTGCACTGAGGTGCTCTATTATGACGCGTTCAAGAAATTGGGATTGGCACAGGAGGACTTGGTACAGTCAGTAACTCCGTTGGTTGGAGTTCGATCAAAGGGGCCCGCCATTGGGCAAGGTGACCCTTCCTGTTCGGGCAGGAACAGTGGTGCTGAGAGCCGACTTTTTGGTGGTAGACGTGCCATCCTCCTATAACGCGATTATAGGAAGGAATTGGTTGCACAAGATGAGGGCAGTTTCATCCACTTACCATCAGATGGTGAAGTTTCCAGGGTCTAATGGGATTGAGAAGATAAGGGGAAACCAGAAGACAACCCAACAGTGCTTAGTTTCCATAATCAAAAGAGCACCCAAGGCACAGTTGGTGCAAATAGTTGAGGTTACCGACCAGCCGACCATTGAGGATGTTGGAGGGAATCCAGCCGAGAAAGTGGTGGAAGGATTGAAGAAAGTCCAAATCAACGAGAACGATCCTGAAAGGTATTTCCGGATTGGGGAAAACCTGTGCCAAGAAGAGGAGGAAGAGTTGGTGGAGTTTCTCAAAGAGCACGTTGATGTGTTTGCTTGGGTGCCCGAAGAGATGCCTGGGGTGGATGCAAACGTGACTTGCCACCACCTGAATGTGGACCCACAACATAAACCTGTGATGCAGAAGAAAAGAAGATCTGCCGTACAGCATGTGGATGCTGTTATTGAGGAAGTCGACCGTTTGCTCGAGGCAAAGGCGATCCGAGAGGTATACTACCCCGAATGGTTATCCAACACAGTGGTGGTGAAAAAGAAGAATGGGAAATAGCGGGTATGCGTCGATTTCACAGATCTAAACAAGGCTTGTCCAAAGGACAGTTTTCCCCTGCCCAGGATAGATCAGTTGGTGGATGCAACAGCAGGGTATGGGCGTATGAGTTTCCTCGATGCTTATCGAGGATATCACCAGATAGCCATGTACGGCCCCGATCAAGAGAAAACGTCCTTTATCACACCACGAGGGTTGTACTGTTACAGTGTTATGCCCTTTGGTCTAAGGAATGCTGGAGCAACTTACCAGAGACTAGCAACGATTATGCTAAAGAAGTTGCTCGGCAGGACCATGGAGGTATACATAGACGACATGGTGGTCAAAAGCAAGGAGAAACGGAACCATATCGCTGATCTGAAAGAAGCTTTCGAGATACTAAGGGAGTATAAGCTGAAACTCAACGCCTCGAAGTGTGCGTTTGGAGTAAGTTCTGGGAAGTTCCTGGGTCACCTGGTGACCATTAGAGGGATAGAGGCGAATCCCGATCAAATAATAGCTTTGCAAAAGCTACAGAGTCCAAGGACCACGAAGGAGGTCCAGCGGTTGACGGGGATGGCGGCAGCCCTTAACAGGTTCATTAGTCGTTCGAGCGACAAGTGTAGACCTTTCTTTCAGTTGTTGAAGAAAAGAGAAGGTTACGAGTGGGGAGCAGAGTGTGAGCAAGCGTTCCAAGACTTGAAGAAGTACTTGGCGGCAGCCCCGCTACTCTCCACTCCTGAGCCTGGTGAGATCTTGACTTTGTACTTAGCAGTATCTGAGCATGCTGTAAGTGCAGTCTTACTAAGGAACAAGGGATCCGAACAAATCCCTGTCTATTATGTGAGCAAGACGCTACTAGACGCAGAGACGAGATATCTGCCCCTTGAGAAATTGGTCCTGGCACTGAGGACGGCGACTAGGAAGTTGCCCCATTACTTCCAAAGTCACAAAGTGGTGGTTTACACAGAGTTTCCGTTGAAGTCGTTGCTTCGAAAGGCCGATTTCTCGGGACGAATATCAACGTGGTCGGTGGAATTGAGCCAGTATGATATTGATTATCAGCCGCGCACGGCAGTTAAAGGGCAAGTTTTGGCAGACTTCGTGGCAGAATTCTCCCCCACGGTGGCTCCACTGCCTCCTACGAGAAAGGAGCAGTTGGTCGAACCATCAGCCGAGAAGCAAAGGGTATCCGCCGAGCAGGACCCTTTGGAGTGGAAACTTTTTGTCGATGGATCCGCATGCAACACCGGATCTGGAATTGGGGTGGTGCTATTCCCTCCTGAAGGAGTAATGATCGAGTTGTCCCTGCGCCTGGGTTTAAGCACGTCAAACAACGTGGCGGAGTACGAGGCACTCTTGGCAAGATTACGAAGCGCAAAGACCCTGAAAGTTAAGAGAATTCGAGTATTCTGTGATTCACAACTCGTGGTGAATCAGCTGTCCGGGGAATACGAGGCCCGAAATGAGAAGATGGCAGCCTATGTGGAAGCAGCCAAGGATTTACTTGACACCTTCGAGAAGGTACACATCGAGCAGATAAGCTCTAGGCAGAACGCCCACGCTGACTCACTGGCTTGGTTGGCAGCGACTGTGCCAACAGAGTTCAAGAGGAAGGTGGCAGTGGGTTATCTTGCTAAGCCGAGCATTGGGAAAAGTGTGGAATTGGTCCTGGACGTGAACCAAGGACCAAGTTGGATGGATCCAATAGTAGAGTTCCTACGAGACGGGACACTCCCCGCAGATAAAAAAGAGGCTCACAAGATAAAGACGAAATCTGCAAGGTTTTGGCTATCACCAGAGGGGAAATTGTACAGGAAGTCCTTCACTGGGCCGTATTTGCTTTGTGTGCATCCCGAGATGGTGCAGAAATTCCTCCACGAGATACATGAGGGAACATGCGAAAGTCATGCAGGTGGGAGATCCATTGCTCACCGTGCAATCACCCAGGGTTACTGGTGGCCGCACATGCAAGAAGATGCAAAGGTATATGTGAAAATCTGTGAGAAGTGTCAGAAGTTCTCACCTATGATCCGAACACCAGCCGAAGATCTAGTGCCTTTGACAAGTCCTTGGCCGTTTGCACAGCGGGGAATGGATATCGTGGGTCCACTCCATAAGGCTATTGGGAACAGGAAGTTTCTGTTGGTGGCAACGAACTACTTTACCAAGTGGATTGAAGCAGAACCACTGGCAAAAATCACGAAACCTATGATAGAAAGGTTCGTGTGGAAGAACATCATCACTCGATTTGGGGTTCCTTATTCTTTGATCACTGATAATGGGTCACAGTTCCAGAAAAAGTTCAAGGCTTTTTGTGCCCAGTACGGAATAAGGAACTATTATTCAACCCAAGCCTACCCTCAGAGCAATGGGCAGGCAGAAGCGTCCAACAAGACGATACTTGACGGGATCAAGAAAAGGTTGGACAAAACAAAAGGCAAGTGGCTCGACAAATTACCACTGGTCCTGTGGGCACACCGAACAACTCCTAGGAGGTCTACGGGAGAGACCCCCTATTCGCTGGCATATGGAACAGAAGCTGCGATTCCACTGGAGGTTGGATTGCCGACCAACAGGACCACATTGGTGGAAATTGGGGGCAATGACAGAGCCTTGGAAATTGAGCTGGACCTCGCCGAGGAGAGGAGAGAACGAGCTCTGGTGCACCTGGCTTCGTACCAGGAGCAGTTGATGAAAAGTTACAACAAGCATGTCCACCTACGAGAGTTTGGTGTTAGAGACATTGTGCTACGAAAGGTGCTCGGCAACACCAAAGTGACCAATGAGGGCAAGTTGGGGGCCAATTGGGAGGGCCCATATCGAGTCACAAAGGTTATGGGCATTGGGGCATATCGATTGGCAGACCTGGACGGGAACCCGGTACCAAGGCCCTGGAATGTTCACAACTTGAGAAAGTTCTACGTGTAAAGAACTTCGATTTCGTTTTTACTTTTGTTTTAGATGCACATCGTGATTGTGTGGGAATTACGAATAAAATTTCCTTGTGTTTGCTTTTATTATTTGCAAGGGGTACGCGTAATGCCCCCTTGAATTTTCGAATTATGAATAAAATTCCCGGATTTTGGTAACACAAACGCTGTTTTTTACGAATTTTTCTTTTATTATGCTTTAAATACGAAGTCAAGCTATGTCCTTAGTCCTCACTTCGTATTGGGGAGCAGAGGTATAGGGTAACTAAATGGAATTTCGAATATTTCAGAATTTTGCCAAGTACGAATATACTTGTCTGTTTGCTCGGGTACGAATACACCCAGAATTGAGCCAAGTACGAATATACTTGTCTGTTTGCTCGGGTACGAATACACCCAGAATTGAGCCAAGTACGAATATACTTGTCTGTTTGCTCGGGTACGAATACACCCAGAGTGCATATGAGATTATGCACACTGTTCTCAAACACAAATATGTTTAGGATAATTCCAAGTACGAATAGACTTGTTTACTTGTACGGGTGCATGACCACACGAATTTATAACATAACCTGGGTATGAATAAACTCAAGATTACCTAGTCCAAATACGAGCACATTTGGGTAACCTAAGTACGAACATACTAGGGAAACTTTTCAAGCACGAAACATGTGGGCTGAATACGAGAATATGCAGCAATATCCAAGTTCGGAAAAACTTGAAGGTTGCTCGGGTACGAACAGACCTTGAGCACGTATGAAAAAAATACAAATACTGTACGAATAAGGTTAGCAGCTTGCTCGGGTACGAGCAGATCCTGAATATGTATGAGTACATGTATTGGTAGGAAAGCTACGAGTGCAGTTAACACTGTTCTAAGGTACGAGAAACCTGCAAAAGTGTAAATGTGAATACAACTGGATCATCAGCAGGCACGATGAGACCTGGGGAGCATACGTGAATATGCATAAGGCTAAGTACGAAGACACTAAGCATGTAAAATAATGGCCATGGGATGGCCACCTGTGTTAAGGAAAGGCCACGAAAGGCCAGCCAAACATATAAAGGCCACGAGGGGCCAGGCAAAACAAAAGTTTAGGCCAAACAGGGCCACCAAAAACATAAAAGGCCAAGAAGGACCAGAACCAGCAGAGTTACAGTATGCAGAAATGTATCAAGTGCCACGCAGGGCAATACCAAAGGCCACGCAGGGCCAGTCAAAACTGATTCAAAGTTTCAATTGTTATCACTACGAAGAGTCCAACTTACTCTTCAATCGTTAGATCCTGGACGACAGGAGAGGATGGAGCATTCGTGTCTTCCACCACGGTAGACGACTCTGGAGCATCGCCACCAGCTTCCTTCTGGCTAGTATTGGCATCATCCACAGTTGTGGCAACATCGTTCTTTACTTGCTCGGTGACCTGTGCATGATTCTCGCCCTCTGCGTTGCTTTGTTCTCCCTCCTCCTGCTCGTCGGCCACAACTTGGGTACTCAGGAGGTCCCTGTTGGTCCAAAAGGGGCAGGAATCGGGGGCCTCGATCTTCGTCAGGCACATGGTCCAAGCAGCGTCCCAGATCTGGTCTTGAAGGGCAGGTATCTGAGATTTGTAGCTCTCGGTAGCTACGCGGATCCCTTCGTTATAACCATCTTGGTAAGTGGTCTTGTTCTCCTCCTTGCTTGCCCCCAGCTCCATCAGGGTTTGGTTCAGGCTGTCCTCCGTGCTTTCCAGCTTGGATCTCAGCACCCCGGCGTCGGCTCGAGCCTGGTTTCTCTCTCGCTTCAGCCTCAGAATAGTGAGCTGAAGTTTGGAGTTCTCACTGGCCAGCTTGGCCCGCTGAGGCTCGGAATGGCCAAGTTTTTGGGGCCATGGCCACCATTTTTTGCATTTCCTGAACAAATCATGAGGTTAGACAAGTAATAGAAACTAAGACTTGAGGCCTTTAGCTCGCAGAATGTGAAGCACTGAAGGCGTACCTTCGCACTGTGACTCATGAATGAGCCGAGAAGGTTGTCTGGAGAGCTGGCGACCTCTTGCTGCATGTCCCCTGGAAGCATAAATGCTTGGGACAATGCGAGGGCAGTCCCCTCAGATTCCACGCTGTCTCTGATCATGACAGGGCGGCCACCGTGGGTAAGCTGAGGGGCCCAGAGGGCATATGACGTAGAGGAAGCCTGAGGAGGAGGTCTTTCAAGTGTCTCCAAGCGTTGGCATTTGTCCCTGTGACTGGCTTCGGTCTTTTCAGGAGAAAAGCCAGGGGGGCGTCCATTTGGGTTGCCCCCCGACACCCATGAGACGGGGCAGGGCTCAGAGGGAGCCCGCGGCCACGAGCGGCGCCACGCCCTCTCCCACGTCCGGCTCCGGGAATGCTCAAGAGGTTGCTGAGGTTGATTGGCTGGTTCATCTCTTGAGGCGGAGGAGAAGGTGTGTAGCCACTGGATGTGGAGGTCGATGCTTCTTCGGCAAGACGAATTGGTTCTTTCGGTTGGGGCGGAGTCTGAGATCGCCTTCCTTCTTCTTGTACGGGATGCAAGAGGGGAGGATCAGGTACTATCGGATTGTCGGCAGCTCGAATGCGCCGATCAATAAAACCCCCGTAGGATGCTCGGTAGCTAAGAAGCACCTGTGCAGCTCTTGCTCGGCCTGCCAGAACTGTGCCCTGTCCGTTGAAGGCAAGTGCACGGTTGATTTCTGTAACGTGTACTTGAGGGGTGATAATGGCGTGCCCCTGGTTGATGTTTGTGGCTACAGAAGCATAAGAAAGATAACAGTCAAGAAAACGAACAAGCATGCAGTGCAATACAAAATATTGCTTGACAAAGGAAATCTACGAGAAAAAGAACTAACGTGGGGTGCCAAATCTGTGTGGGACATGAAATCCTATCACTCAACCCTCCTCGTTCCTAGGCTTGAAGTTCCCAGTGACGATGAGGAAGTCATCGTCATCTCCTCGAGCTGAATCAGGTAGTTCAAGCACAAGTCTTTTCCTGGAATCCCTACTCTTCAGATAGTAGGTCAAGGCGTCCTTTGTTCGGGAGATACTGTATATGTGGTGAATGTCATGAAGGCCAAGAGATGTGCCTAGCATCTGGTTTAGGGTGTTTATACCCATCACGACGCGAAAAAAATTTGCAGATACTTGCATTGGAGATAATCTATAGAAAGCCAGAACTTGGCGGAGTAACGGCGCCAGGGGAAACCTGACGCCGCCTTCCACGACGGCCACTACGGGGATGTGGAGGGTGTCATTGTCCGGGCTCTCACGAAGAGCGTCTACGGGTGCCAGTTCAGTGGCGATATTGTCAGGGATCTCGTAACGAGATCTGAAGTCCGCCATTGTTTGGGGAGTATTACAGGAACATCTGAATCTCCCCATCTTCAAATAAAGTTTGTGTTTACAGGTAGAGGAAGGGAAATGAGGGAACCCTAGATCGACTGTGGAAACCTAAAATCAGTGAAAGAGACGGAATGAGAAGGGGAATGACAACTTACGGGGGTGACGATTGAAGGCTCTAGTGCAGAGAAAGGGGGAACCACGAGATGGTGAGCGGTGCTCTAATGGCGGATATGAGCAGACCTTCTTCTGCAAAGGGAGTTTCGAGAAAAGAATGGTTTTGAAATAAGACGAAAATCCAAATATACCCTAACTCGTGGGGTGGCTTACGGGAAACGTCACCCCAGATGCCGTTTGGGCGTTCCGTTCCCCAGAGATGTCCGCTCGCATTTAATGCGGGCAATACGATGTATGCCGCGTGTAAAGGTGATAGCTGGAAAAGCCTGTCCAAACTAAACGACGAGACGTTTGGCCTGGACTAATAAGGAAGTTTGCACCAGGTGCAAGAAACAGGGTGCAGGAGCAAAGGACGAGAACCTTGCTCGGTGTTCAGAAGCTTTACTCGTCATATTAAGAAAGAAAAATAACAAGTAAAGCTGGGGAGCCATTGTAGGGAGGTAATCCCGAACAGATACAAATGAGGCCCGAACACGAGGTACGTGGGGTCCACGATAAAAATAATCGGAGGATTCGCCGTGCAATACGGTGAATGGCAGAAAGGACCGGGACATGAGAGGTCCCAGGTCCGAGATACCCGAGCAGGGGAATGGTTCAAAGAGAAAGGGAAGATGTTGGACCAGTGGCATGGTAGAGGGACCAGTGATATGAGAAATTATTGGTCCATGTGGTCTGTTCGGCAGCAAGAAGGCCGAACAGGAACAGCATTCTAGAGGATACGCTCCAGAGGGGTCCAGAAGTGGCAAGTACCCAGTAAGGAAACAATATCTGGAGAAGATACCCAACGGGAATGGGGTGAACGACCAATTAAGGAAAGAGTTCCTAAATGGTCTATAAGGTAATATGCAGTTAAGGGAATGAGAATCCCTGATATTCTGGGTTCCTTATACGAGAAAGGAAACTTAAGGCAACGAGATGGCTTGGACAGCAAGCATATGAGGATCTATAAATATGAGGTAAACCTAGAGGTAAAGGTACGCAATTCTTGGCTATACGTTCCAATACCTACTAAGAATTAGGATTTTCACTAGTACGAGATACTAATTTTGGCATCGGAGGGCCTTTGCCACGAGAAGGCAAAGGTGCACTCACCCCTTGTTTGTTTTGTAGGATAATTTCCGGCAGGGAATAGGAGGTAGCGGTTGGATTCAGGTGCTGTTGAAGGTCTTTTCGTTTTCCTGCACCTACAGCGACGCTGGTATAATGTGTCAGACCTTGTAGATGATCAAAGGGAGCTGTACACTTTGGAGGCTTTTGGAGCCGATGAGCTGGTTAGGATGGAGGAGCATGCGGAGCTGTAGTTAGGAACCCTAGATCCTTTCCTTGTATAAATGTTGGACCCCAGTGGGAATCATGATGTAATAAAGAGCCAGACTCTCTTTTGATGTTCAATAAAATGTTTATTTAACGTACCCAAAAATCTGGGTCGTTACAGATAGTGCCAAAGCCAATGGAATAAACTCACTCATTACTCTTTTTCCAGAGTTACAAGGAATGTATTTGCAAAAGGTATAGAGTATGTAAGCAGAAAATTCTGTTTCAGAAACATCCCTTGATAATTTCTTTTCCCTGGAATAAAAATGGTTAAAAGCACCATTTGAAGCAGTTAGACAGATAAACCTTCAGGAACAGTGTAGTCCTTAGCAGGGTCAAATTGAGGGCCATAAGGAATAAGTCCCAACATTTGGGTGACATCCAAAACTGTGGGTGCCATCATGCCACAGTTAAATCTGAAGAAATTGAAAGAAGGGTCCCAAAAGGCTAGGGCAGCCTGAATCAAAGGCGGATTTTGGGAAATTTCCCTTCGAAGAAGAACGATAATGTTCTTCAAACCAACTTTCTCAAGGTCGTCTGATTTCTCGACTAGCATTCTGGTAGTCCAAATTTTCCAATCCTTATCCAAGGTAGGCCAGCAAGGAAAGGATTTCCTCGGGAAATTTTGCCAATTGACGGCCGAACAGGCCCGAATGTCAGCATCTCCTAATCAAGGATAATAGAGACAAAGAGAAGTAGGTATTTCTCCTATGAATTGAGGACCCAAAATGAAAGTACATTTCTCTTTAGGGTTTGGGATAAAAACTCGGTCATCGAGGTAGGGATCTTCAGTCTAACCTTGGGTTTTTCTTGTTGTAAATCTCCTCAATGCAAGAGAAGGAGTTGGGTGCTCCCTGATTGGTTGGCTTGAAGAAGCCATTGATTTGATTGGAAGAGTTGACGGTTTGAGGTTGAAGTACAGGAAGTTCGTTCTTTGGAAAAGTTTGAATGAGCAAAGCGTAAAGTATGATTTTGAATCAGTTTCACTTTTATACTTTCGTATTTGGGCCGTTTATTGATATTGGGCCACTGATTAGCCCCGGTTATTGGTCCAATAGGGTTGTTATGTAGACATTGGAAAGAACTTGTTTCTATTTGAGTATTCTAAGTCAAGACTCATAATTAGAAATAATTCAAAGCCAGGCAAACATAATTATGCAAAGAAAATTTCACTAGATAAGTTACCAGGGTTTACAAAGATGAAATTTGCATATTTACAAAAGGTGACAACAAAAGGAAAATACTAAGTCCTACTGGCAGGAAAACAACAAAGATAGATTAGGCCTTCGAAGGGCCCGGGTGCTGAGGAGTAGCCTTCTTGTTCTCAAAATAGTGAGGAAATGACCAAGTAACAAGGCTGTGGAACTTGTTCTAGTCAAATTGGAGAAATTGCAGCTCCATTTTCCTCATGTCTTCCTTGGCATCTGATTCTAGTTTTTTCTCCATAAGGGGCCTAAAGCCGAGCACCAGAGCTTTAGCTTCCCTTTGAAGTTGAGCTTCCTTCTTGGGGTGTTTCCTCTTGAAACACCTTTGAAGTTTTTTGTCTGCATGGCCGGGCATCACTTCGAGCGATTCAGCATTGAAGTTCAGAATATGATTGCGTAGCTTCTCAATCCTCTCCTTGGCAAGAGCATAGTGCTGGAGGTCTTAATTGAAGCAGTAGGCTACAGCATTGGCTTCGAGCCACGTTCTGATCACTAGCAAAAAGTCTAAAAAGCAACGGATTTGATATGAGACCATAGAGGGGATGGTGTAGAGAGCAAGTGTTTCACAAGCCCATTTAAAATTAGTCAATGGAACTTGTTCTTCCAGGATGGAAACATCCAAGAAGGAGAAAACAGCAAGAAGTTGTAGAGCTTTGCCTTTGTCAGAAGAGAAGATAGAATAGTCGTAATGCCATTGGAAGTAAGGTGGGTTGATGGCAAGGTTGGTCACTTCACCAAATCAATCAGACTCCTCTGGGAGAGGGGCCAGCTCATTTGACTCTTCGAAGTTAGCAGGGTAGTGTGGAGTTTTTACCTCTGCAAGCCAGAGAGTTTTTTGGGTTTGGGCTAGGCGTTTGAAGTCACAATAAGGAGCTGGCCCAAGGTAATTCTCCTCCTGTTTGAGATAAGGAGCGAATTTGAGGGAATAATAGATTGATTCTAGCATTCCCATGTGAGTAGTGTCCCTGCCAGCCAAAGGCAAGAATTGACTTGCAAATAGGGTTCGAAAGTGGTGAAACCTATTTGGAGCAGGGTCAGGTTGATCGAACTTGACCAAAATGGTGCCAGTATTGGTGTTAGTGGGTTTTTCCTCCCAAGTGCCCCAGCCAGACTCATTAACCAGATTCAAAGGGGTAGAGGAAGATTCCCAGCCCGTAGGGGAGGGGTTAAGAGTGCAAAAAGTTCGGTCAGAAAGAATCTTTCCGGCCAACATTCGAGGGGAATCTGAGGGAGATGTTTGAGGGGAGTTGGATTGGTGATCAAGGTTTTCTAGGACAAGATTAATTTCTGGGAGAGAATCCATAGCTAGAAGATTTGCCAGTGGATGAGATTCGACTTTGAAGGATTTAGAAAGGACGGTGTGATTTGTTAAACCCTATCATTAATCACGATTTATAGACGAGGACAACCATCTTTGGAAAGCTCAAGAGACGTACATGGAAACAGATCTTTCCCATGCCCCATGCATCCTTATTTGTAGGGAGACATGGGCAGAAGACGTGAGCCATTAACACTTACTTAATTACTTTAAATAAGATGTTAATGCGGGGGGTGTGTTTACATCCTAAAATATGCCACCCAATGAGAAAATTACACGTGGCACCGAACAGTGTATTGTCCAATCAAAACATGTCTCAATTAGACCTGAGATGTAGAGGATCAGAAGGTTTAATGACGATGTTAATTTAGTACTTCACGGTATCATTTTGATTGAAAACGACCACGTTTGGACGTCGAACAAGGGTAATTAAGATGATGATTAAACTTAGCCGTTGATTAATCCTTAAAACCATCGAGCGGTGTCAATAATTCCTCGTTTCATGAAGAAAATCAATCGTGGTTATAGTGAATCATTTGAACAACCAATTTTGTAGCACTAAACCATGTTGAGTGAAAACAGGAACCCCATTACCCAGAAATTAGCCATGATCAACACCAACAAACGTGGAAGGAGAAGAATTCTGAGGAGACCAATTCAAGCAACCGTTCGAAAGTCCCTTCTCAATTGTTTTTTGGAGGGAACAATGGGCAGTTCAAACGAAGACGTGGGCATCAATCGAAAACGTGGGAATGAAGATCGAAGGCAGACTCATTGCCTTTAAATAGAAGAAGCAAGTGAAGAGAAAGACCCCCGACAAAAATTCATCATCTGACAATTCATACAAAATGATTGCTCAGAGATCTATCATAGCTTAGGACATAGATTAGATTAGTTTAGTAATTTGTAAGTTGAAGGCTTATTTGCATGTAAGACTACTTTCGATTAAATTCAACTTATCTTATTTCTTTTTGTCTTTTGCTTACCAAAGAATAGTCGGTTATAGGTTCGCTTTTGATTAAATTCAGTGTGCCTATATTTTTGTATTCTTCTTGTCGAAATCTCAAGAGTATTTGTATATAAATTTACCTTTGATTAAATTTAGGTTTGTTTATGTTCAGTTATCTTTTTGATTGAAGAGCGTTAATCAATTGTTTGATTGATACCTTACGGAAAAATCCTCTTAGTTGAGGTAAGCGAACGAATAACACAATTGCCTGATTAAAATTTGTTGTTTTGAATCAATTTGAAAAGAATAATTTCATTTCTAAAGTTAGTTCTTTTCTGACATGTCTGCACACAATCATTTGCTATTAGATTGAGCTAATTCAGCCCAAACACACATTCAAATCCTACTACAACCCACTCTCCTCTGGTTTTTGGCGACAGCGAAGTCATGGGTTCTCGGCCATGGCGAATGGAGATTGTGTAGTTATGGGGCAGCAACAGGGGGCTTGTTCCCAGGGTTCCGAAGGTGGCATGATAGCAATCATCAATAGAGAAGTATCGGTGTCATGTAGGGGTAGCAACAAGGGCTGGTTCCCCAGGGTCTGGCGATGGTTCAAATGTTTTCTCCGGTAGGGTGGCAGTTTGGTCATGGGTTTTTTTTTCTTTTTCCGGGATTTTGGGGTTTGTTGGTCTCCGACCAATGCTTGGGTCTCTGGTAGTCTTGGAGATAAGTAATTTTAATTTCCATTTCCATTTGCCCTTGTCCTTGTCCTTTTAATTTTTATAATCTTGCAGGGATTAATAAAATTTTCTTTCGCCAATAAAAAAATAAATGAAGAAATTGGATCGTTTGAAGCAAAATATCGGTTGCAAATAGGATCGTCTAGGTAGGTATGGCAATGGTGCGGGGTGGGCCAAGTTTTGCCTTACCCAACTCCGACCCGAAAAATCCCACATGGCCCTGAATTTAGCTGGGTTTTTTTTTGGGGCCCCCGTTCCCCCCCCCCCCCCCCCCCCCGTTCGAGAACGGGTTTACTCGCCCCGCCGAGCAAGAAATAGAAAATAAAATTAACCTATAAAAAAATGGAAGGAAATAGTAATACAAATGGCGGTATTTTGGTATAATCAAGAGTGGACCTAGCATATGGCAAGAGAGGTCACCTGACCCCGCTGAGTTCTAAAATACACCTAGAGAAAGTATAGTTTAGGAGAGTATTTTGTAATTTTACCCCAAAGCGTAATATTCTTGCCCCAAAAATCCCACAAAATTTGCCAATCTTGCCCTCATTGATTGTAACCTTATGCATCTCCACTCAGAGAACTATGGACTTTGAACACGTGAGGTCACTGGTTCGATTCTCATGAGGAACAAAAATTGGTTCGCCGCCATGCGGGGCGACACGCAAGTGCCACGTCAGCACCACGGGCCCTACAATGGTGCTATAAAGACCCGTATTTAAATAAAATAAAATAAAAATTGCTATGCTTATATAATAAATTCATATTTAACCTTTCGTTGACTGGATTGGCTACATGGATTATGGACTGTGCATGTGGGACCCACTTGTTTGTAGCGAGTGATTATTTTTTTTTTAATAACATATGCATTTAACATTAAAATATATTTCAAACATAATTTTGAATCTTTAAATATTAAAAGTAGCAATTTTGATAAACATGAAAGTTGTAGCCCTTTGTGTTATTGTTCAAACCCAATTTGAACTATCTCAATCGGAGTTCTAAGCATAGATTCATACTCGAAATACATTTGGTGTCGAAAAGCAACCTTCATAAATTTTGTCACCAAAGGTACCGATTTGGTAATGAAATATATTTTCGCCGAAAGTGCCCCATTTGGCGTCGAAACATTTTTTGTAGAATGGTTAAGAGCGAGAGAAACAAACGAGAATGGAGGATGGAATTTTGGAAATCTATCCTGACATTTATTTAGGGGTATCATGTGCGGAGTCGATTAAGGGGTAAGCAGTTTTCAACTTTTTTTATACAAGAGTTTTCATCTCAATCAAAATAAAAAATGTGATGTATTCTTTAACTTACGATCTCAGTTTCTAGATGATTGAGATTAAAGGTTTTTTTTATCTTGGTTTTTCCAAAATGAGATATATTCTTTCATATACAATCTCAGTTTTTCGAAAACGAGATTTATTCTTTAAGTTACAATCTCACTTTTAGATTACCGAGATAAAAAAATCTTTTCATTTCAGTTTTTTCCGAAACGAGATGACTGAGATTAAAGGTTTTTTTTTTATCTTGGTTTTTCCAAAATGAGATATATTCTTTCATATACAATTTCAGTTTTTCAAAAACGAGATCTATTCTTTAAGTTACAATCTCACTTTTAGATTACTGAGATAAAAAAATCTTTTCATCTCAGTTTTTTCATGACTGAGATTAAACTGAGATTAAAGGTTTTTTTATCTTGGTTTTTCCAAAATGATATATATTCTTTCATATACAATCTCAGTCTTTCGGAAACGAAATCTATTCTTTAAGTTACAATCTCACTTTTAGATTACTGAGATAAAAAAATCTTTTCATCTCAATTTTTTCCGAAACGAGATATATTCTTTCATATATAATCTCGGTTTTTCGAAAATGAGATCTATGCTTTAAGTTACAATCTCACTTTTTAGATTACTAACATTAAAAAATCTTTTCATCTAAGTTTTTTTGTATAACTGAGATTAAAACTATAGTTCATAACATTTTATTACATTTTTACAAAAAGTGAGATCTTCTTAGTTTTTGGACCGTGATCTTTTATACCATTTTGTAGTAGTGCGGGAGACTGAGCAACAAATTCAGTTGGAGGAGCGACCGGACTTGGGCTCTCTCAATCCGATCATAAAAAGTTCAAGCCATCAAAAACCATCCCATTTGTTCTCGGCTTCGTGATCCAGAAGAGAAACCAAGTAAAAATAAGGCCCTATGAAATTTGAAAGTGTTAAGTGGTAACCATAGCATAGCCAACAAAAAAAAAACTTAGTCAAGCACAACCAATAAACAAACACAATACCGGACATAGGATTCTAATGTTTAATGGTACTGCATCACAAAACCCTGTTCAAATGGGTAAATATCTAGAGTGTTCAAATGACACAATTCAAGTGCGATGCATGTCAGAAACTGTTTGAAATCCTCCCATTTTTTCATAATCTCATCTATAAGAGCCTTCCCCGTCAGCTAACATATATAGAATTTAAACTATTTTGGAAGCCCTTAACCCTGTTACCTCATAACCCATTGTTGGGCATTTAGTCAAACACCTAGTAGGTGCTATCTTCTTATGTTTTTCCACTCTTTAGCTCCTAACCAATGGGTTATGGCTTAACTGAGTTTAACGAAAACTATATAATAGCGCACGATTAGGAGAAAGAGCTAGAAAGTAAATTTAGGAATAAATTCAATGCATCTCATTTTCTCTACTTTAATTAACACACAATATTAATTACACAATCATCAAAATAACCTTGAGAGTTGTGACATGAGCAAATTGAAAGAAGCCTATCTCTTGACCAAGAAGGTTATCAGTGAGAAATCAAATTGAATGAAAAAACAAAAAAGAAACAGACATGTTCATTATGCTCTGTGTAGAGACCCGTAAATTCGTATAATTGATTTAAATGATTTACAAGAAATAGAAGGAGGAAATTGGTTTGGAATATTGAGATTTAGGGCTAATGTGTCAACATGTTATACTTAAAGGGTAAATGTGTGAAGTGTGTATATATGTGTGTGGGGTGAGAGGCAGGGAATTTTATTTCCCATTCTCTCCAGCTCTCGGTCTCTCTCTCTCTTTTCCTCTCCTCTCTCGGCTCCCATCTTTCTCTCATGCTCTCCACCAAAATCACCCAAGAACCTACCAAAACAGCCTTCAATCTTCCATTACTTCGAGTATTGTAATTCATATTGCGTTGGTTGAGCTCGGTGGAGGCAAATTCCATTCGGTTTCAAAGTTTGGAGCTAGGGCTTGGAGAATCCCTTGATTTTGGTTTTCAATCTTGAGGTAGGGAGTTCTAACTTACAACATATGTTTATGACTTGTTTCTTAAAGCTTGATTTGTGCCTTTGATCGTTATTGTTGTTGATGTTATTGTCGTTGTTGAAAAACCCATGTCTGTCTATTAAGAATCTGCTGGAAAGGCATCGTTATCGATAACATTTTCTTTGTTATCGATAACATTTTCTTTGTTATCGATAACACTATGTCCCAAAACCCAGAAAACCAATTGTTATCGATACCCTCTGCCTTTGTTATTGATACCTTTGCATTACCAAACCCAGGAAACACACTGGTATCGATACCATTCTTCACGGGTATCGATACCCTTGAGGTTGGAATGACCGTGACCAAATGGTATCGATACCATCCTTCCAAGGTATTGATACCTTCATATTTTTGGACAGTTTTGCTAATTTTGATCTCTACTCCATCATTTTAGGTTCCGATCACTTCTAATCTATCCAAACACGTCCCAAGTGATCCTTAACTTGATTATTCGTATCTGGTGACCTCCTTGAACGCATCTATGATTTTAATGGTCGTATGAACTTGATCTTATGAAATCACTTTATATATCGAAGTTGGATTTGAACGGTGCAAACATGACGGATGCATGATTTTGGAACTTTACAAACGTGACGAGAACATTCGGGACTCATCGACGGGTGAGTGCTTGGCAGAGGACATCGGGGTCCTTTAATTGGCCCGGCATGAGGTAAATGCTCGTATTTGATATTCAAGACCTCCCAAATGGGTAAGGTGCCTAGTGGAGGACATCGGGGTTCTTTAATTGGCCCAGCAGGAGCTACAGCTCGCGACACTTGTACGTGACACATTTGATACATGGTATTTTCAAAAGTTACTCATCAAGGACTTTGGTTGGTTTGAAATCGAAATGTTAGAATCTTGCTTATCGCTACCGTTTGTTCATCGAATCTCACACCATTGTTTATCATGTGATCAACCTTACATTTCATATGCATACATTGTTACATTAGAGCTTTCTACTGGGCTAGTGTAGCTCAAACCTTACTTCATTTTCAGGTACTAACTCAGGATTATAGCTTTCATGGCTGGAATGCTTAGATGTGATCATTGTTTTGAGAACTAACATCGAAGAGTTACTTCGGCATCTTTGTAAATTTCTTTTGAAGATGTGTTTGTAACTTTTATTGTAAATCTTTTGACCAAGGGATATTGACCAAGGGCCACGAAGCCAAAGTTGAAATATTTTCGGAACCGTTGGATGTTTGGAATGAGATGATGGAAATGAGAATACTATATTATTTTGGGGTATTGTATGGATTATTGTGAGGTTTTATTTATAAAAATTCCTTTATAATTATGTTGAAAATCGAGGGCGTGACACTTTGAAAATCACAGAAAGATAAGTTTACCAAAGGGAGAGGAGGGGGTTTCGATGTAAGGGGTTTCGTGTGTGGGTGTGGCTGTTGTGGGTATGAGAGAGAGAATATAAAGAGATCACTAATTACTAACGGTTTATAAATTTGAATTCTTGATCGATCTTTTGCGATGAGAATTAGGGCTACCAAGCTACAAATCCCCAAAATCGTAACCCTAGGATTTCAAACACATCAGTGCATTACTACGTTTCCTATGAAAAGCAAGAAGCATCAGATGAGCTAAAAAAGGTGGGGCCAAGGGGTGGACCAGCACATCTGACCTTGTCTTTAATTCACTTGATCATCTTCTCCTTCTTCGGCCTCGAGTTTCCGTATGATCCCTGGAACCTCTGCTTTTCTTGCGTCCTCTTGTCCTCGCGTCCATAGAGGATCGACGCCCTCGCCACAGCCAGGGGGTTGACTGATGAGAGAGAGAGAGAAGGGGTCGAATCGCTTATCGACTGAGAGAGAGATGAGGGTATGATCGTTTGAGAGAGAGATGAGGGCCAAACCACCGATCCAACTGGTGAGAGAGAGAGAGAGAGAGAGAGAGGAGGAGGAGGAGGAGGAGGAGGAGGAGGAGGGATCGTCTCAGAGAAAATAGGGTTTTCGTGTGTGAGGGGTTTGTGTGTGGGTGTGGCAGTGGATGTGTCAGAAAATATAAAGAGATCACTTTACTAACAGTTTAAAGAATCGTTCTACCCACACAAATACTTTTACACAAACTTTTTGTGGTACCCATAAAATGATTCAAGCCGTTTATTAATTTGAAATATTTTTTTAAGGGATCCTGTAAAAAATTAATTCAATCGAGTATATGTAAGTGCTTGATCTAGTCTTATAACTTTTCATTTAGAATTTTAGATTAGACGATGCACTTACATATATTCGATTGAATTAATTTTTTACAAGATCCCTTAAAAAAATATTTTCAAATTAATGAACGGCTTGGATCACTTTGTGGGACCCCATAGTGGGCCCCACAAAAAGTCTTTGCAATGTCTGTGTAAAAAGTCTCGGCATCGGAAGTGTTTTCGGTTTAGAAATTTGGTCATCTTTTGCAATGAAAAGAGGGGTTTCCACCCACGAATCCCAACCGTTATAATGCACTAGTGGTGTCCATGTTCGATGCATGGGACAAAAAAATTTCACATTTGCGAGACTTGGCCAAAAATTTATCATATTTATTTTTTTGAGCTCTTTTTTTTTTTTCATTTATTAATCCTAATCTACACTATTCTATGGAGCTTGGGAGACGGGGATGAGGCTTACAAAGATCGAACTCTGCTCACGTACATGGGAGTATGAAGGGAGGCTAACTCCACTCCACTCCACGCCACCTGCGCTAAACGACACCGCACCTTCTGCAATCAAACATAAGGAGACAAGTGTTCTGCATGATTACTAAAATACCCCTTTTTGCAAAACTAGTGATAATTCACTAATAATTAAAAATTCATAATTTAGCACAAAACATTAAAAATCAACCAACTATCAACTCTGGCAACCCTCACCTCTATCGGTGACCCCACCCAAAGTTACTCTGGCAACTCTCACCCCTACCGGTGATCCCACCCAAAGTTAGTGAAATTTCACTAATAATGAAAAGTTCTAAGTACTGAAAATTCAAAAAATCAACCAACTACGAACTCTGGGGACCCTCAACGCCTGTCGGCGATATTAACTAAACGTCACTAATAATGGAAAAGCTTAATTTGAGAGACTTAGCCGCGAGATTACTAATCGTCAAATTTGGCCGTCTTCCAAGATTGCATCTCCTAATCTTGCTATAATCTTTTAGCTTTCAGATAAAATTCTTTCCACCTGTGGTAGAAAACTTGGGTTTTTCATCACAGTCCGTAACGGGTCTCATAATACATCTTTTGTTATAATCTGAATCGTCCATTTTGTAGGGTCCGTTGAATAGTATATCCACGCAAAAAATGAGATTTATTGGACGTCAATAGGTCTATTAAAAATCTACTTTCGATTTATGAAATGGACAGTCATGGATAATTTAACTTCAAAATCTATGATCGTCCATTTTGTAAACTAAAATTCAAATTTTGATATAGCTATCGGTATCCAATCAAGATGATTTTTTTCATGGGTATACTACTCTATGTACCCTACAAAATGAACGGTTCAGATTAGAACCAAAAAAATCTTATGGGGTCCACACACGGTGGTGGAAACCCCATGGTTTCCACCTCAGGCGGAGGGAACATACTCTCTTAAGCTTTTGGCTCCGTTCCGGAACGCGAATAAACTGTTTATTTTTTAAGAAGGTAATTTCAAGCTCAAAAATAATGTGTTTACGCAAATAATTTTCCTACCACTATGAATCTTGTTTGATAGATCTCATCAAGATCTTTAATACGGTGCAAAAAAAATAAAAAAATTATTTTTCGTTTAATTTATTTTTTAATTTGAAAATATAAAATAAGCTGCTTATTTTTTAAGAAGGTTTCTGGAACGGAGCAAACAAAAACTTTTGGGTTAAGATCTAGCTGTATGAATATCGGAGAAATTTAGTGCCCTCTTTCCTATATAATAAATTTTAAAAAAAAACCCGATAAACCCTCTGTGGACACCCCTCCCGTTTCAACTTTGCGCTGCTCTGCCTCTCCGTCTCTTTGTTTGGTCTAACATTCATCTCACTCTCATCTCATCTCTACACGTTTTTCAATATATTTTTCTCTCTATCTCTCCACTCATTACCACTCAACTCTCAAAAATAACTTTCTAAAACCTCAACCAAACAAAGTCACGTCAATGGAATTCTGGGGTACTCTTCTTCTCTCTCCATCTCTCGCCATACTTATTTCCTCTAAGGCTCTAACAAACGCCACAAAGGACATCTCTTTGTTTTACTTGTGATTTCTCATATTCTACTATTTTACTTTAGGGTTGAATCTCGTGCCTTGTAATGTGGCTGAGGAGTAGTTGGTAATCTTATTAACTTAGGTTCTTTGATTGCAGCACATAATAGTTTCGGTTTATGCATGTGAGAATCAGTTTATTATAATTATTGTGTGTGTAGATGCACCTTTACAATTCACTTCACGCTTCCCGTTTCGCTAATATTCTTATTTTTTAAGTACTTATTTTTTCGTTTTATGAGACATGTCATTCTTTCACAATACATCACCTTTAATTCAAAAAATATTCAAATAAGTACTTATTTTGGTTAGTGGAACGCAAAAGAGTTCTTAAGTGTGTGAAAGAAGTTCTTAATTGTGTGAATGGGTTCCTTAATGGTTTGACCTTGTTTCTTTTTAACATAATGGCTTGACCTAACATTTTTTGATTTACTACCTAGTCATTAAAAAGTCATAATTCTGATGGAAAAATACACAAGGCCTCCTGCAATGAACACAATACCATGCATAATGTCTAAATGTTGTAAGATTTCCTTGGATAAAATTAACATGTAAGTTGGAAGATTGTTCTTAACATAGCTTATTTTTATCTCGGGCTAATTGCATATGTTATTATCATTCTTATTTCTCTTATTTGAGGAAGGGTAGAAATGTGTTCAAGATGACAATAATGAGGGAGTGTATAACAGATGCATATAGTTCTAAGCTAAAATAAGACCTTTATTGTGTTTATACGATTATACTTAGGAAACTAAAAGGTGGGGTTAAAAGCCCATAATTGGGTCACTCGTCCCGGAGCGTCATCTTATACTGAGTGCTGGTTTTCTATTTATTTGTGGAACTACGTGTGCCAATTTTTATGGACGATGTTTTAGGTTTTCTTGATACTCATATTCTTGGCTGTAAAATTTTCTTCGATTTTAGTTTCTTTGAATATATTTTCTTGATACTTTAACCATGTCACACTTGAATAGGAGTTGAGGTCAAAAGCGGAGAACCTTGCTTTGTAAAAAAGGGGGAAGGAAAGATTCTACATCTTTCACAGGTTATTGTCGAACAACACGAAAACATTACTTTAATTATTTATCTCTTGGAGTTTATTACTGCTCGTTGGATCCTTCTGATTTACATGGTGTGAAATATTGGTTTATAGGCTTGCCTTGGTGAGGTTAACAAGGACCGAGGGAGTAAATCTATTCGTGTATATATCACTGTTGATGGCAAGAAGCTTGTTCTTGGAACACTCTCTCCGGAGAAATTCCATCAGCAACTATTTAATTTGGTGTTGGACAGAGATTTTGAGCTATCCCACAACTGGGAAAATGCCAGCGTCTTCTTCTATGGATGCAGTGTCAATGATTCACGTGCTAAATATCCATTCTTATTTCTTGTTTGTTTACTTTTATCTTCTTTTATGGACCTTGTGTTGCGGATTTGGGTTCTTACTGTCATTCTATTTTGCATTATTGCTACATCTCTTTTCTCCCGGGCTGGGTAGGTGGCTGTTTGTCTTTGTCACTGTTTCCCTTGACTGCCCATCGCCTTTTAATCACTTCTGAGAATGGTAAAACAGCAAAAACTACGAACGCTGATTCAGCTGCACCCAAGCAAAAGGTGAAGGAAGTGGAGCCAAAGAAAGAGGTTAAAACTCTTGAAGAAGAAGATAGTAGTGAGGAGGATGGATATACTAACTCATCTTCTGATTTTTCCTCTGATTCAGACACAGATTCTGATGTGGAATTGTTTTCCTCTGTCTCTCTTTGGAAATAGCAGCTATTAGTCATTATTTTTCTTGTGCTTCGACAAGGGAAAAAATACATGAATGTGTGTTTACATGTGAAGGTACTGTGTCACTTAATGCAAGTCTACAAGTGAAAAATTGGTAGAAGTTAAAAAGATAGTTCGAGATTTTGTGTTGTTTAGGTATGACGTTGAAACAAAACCATAGATCAAAGCCAGAAAAGGTATCTCGATTTGAATGCAGAAGATTTCTGACTGCTGACATGGCATGTCATGCTTACATGTGTCTAACACATTACTTTTCTGACCGTGGAAAATGTCCTGCTTCTCAGAATCTTAATTTTGTGGGCACGATACTTGGGTTGTTTCATAGAGATGTTTATGTCTTTTCACGCTTATGTCATTGTGTCCCTAACACATTTTCCAATTCACACAATTTTGATAATTTTTAGTGAACTCTTGGTTGTCTTTGGTTAGTCTTTTAGTGACTCTGAGAGTGCGGAAGGTGAGACTGAGTCTGATGATGACGAGGAAGAAGAGGCTCCTACGAAGGTAGGGGTTACAAAGTTAGAATCTATCCTCCATTTCCATTCCTAGTACACTTACATAAGTTGCGGGATGGGTGGAGATTGTTTGTAAACATTCTGTTTTTTCCCCCTTTCTTAGTCACTGGCTAAATTCGTATTGGTTTTCTTTTTCTGAAGGTTGAACAAGGCAAGAAGAGACCTGCAGACTCTGCTATTGAAAAACCTGGCCCTGATAAGAAGGCGAAATTGGTTACTCCTCAAATGACTGGTGATTTTCAAGGTTTTTTTTTTATTGTCTCTTATTTCAAGACATGGTCCATTTAGGTAAGAATCCTAGCTCAGGTCAGTCAAGTCTTTTTTTTTCTTCTAAAGCTGGAGAGATCTCTTTTGGAGCTAGAAAGCTTATTGATGATGATGTCAGACGATGCATCTAGCTCTGAATTCTAGTTGATTACCAACTCAATCCCCTTAAAAAAAGGGAAAAAAGAAGAAAAACAAAGAAAGCAAGTTTATTCTTTTATAGTTTGAGATTAGGAGATTCTCAGAGTCTGAAGTTTGATTATCTCTATATATGAATATTTTGGAATGCTAGAGTTCTTTTTCCACTTCTTTTCCCCCAAGGCTTGAAACTATTGAGGTTGACGAGTTGAAGCTTATAGAGAAACCCTTTTGTTGGTCAGATGCCAAGAAAGGTGGCGGTGGTCATGTGGCGACGCCTCACCCTGCAAAGCAAGCTGGGAGAACTCATGGTACTCAATCAAAGCAGCAGACTCCAAAATCAGCTGGATCACATCCTTGCAAGTCTTGTAACAAGTAAAAAAATATCTCTTGACATGATCAATTTTCATGAAGTTACTATGGAGGCAGTGCGGTGTGATATTTTTCGTTATGTGCCAATTCTTGCAAGTCATTTAATGTCAGAAAACGGTTCGCAGTCTCATACTAAGGCCAAACACAGTGATGGAAAGTAGATGGAGTTTTAGAGAAACTAGTTAGTCCTGCTTAGTTTATGGATCATATTGGTTATAGGAAATGATGGTTTGTCTTAGGAGAGGTAGAGGTTAGGTCTATTAGGTTATGCTCATATACTATCATTGAACTTCGGTCGATTGACTTGTTACTGCATTTTGTTGCTGTCAAATCTGGTGGGAAACGAACAAGCAGTGTTTTATGTTGCTATTGGATGGTCGTTTGACGATTTTGTACACATTATCGACCACTATGGCTACGAAGAGACAGAGAATAGATTACCAGAAAATGCTTATATCTACTCTAGACTTTGACACGTTTTAATCTAGGCGCTCTCTCTCTCTCTCTCTCTCTCTCTCTCTCTCTCTCTCAAGCTAGCAAAGGCCTATTTAGATATAGAGGAAGCTAGGGTCAGACCACCGGGAGCTGAGTCCTTGTGGTGAGACAAAATGGCTGCAACCTGCATGTTGCATCCCCCCAAAACAATGTAGTTTTGGGTTGTGTTAGGAACTCACTTGAATCCCCTTTGACATCTCTCTCTCATCTGACTCCTCCGACTTGTTCTTAATTTAATTGTTTTCTTCTCCAACTTCCTTCCTCCACCCAAAGAATTACCCAATTTAATTTTAAACTGTTTATACATTAAAAAATATGGTTAAAAAATTAAGTACTCTAATTTTTAATCCACTTGAACCGGTGTAAAGATATAATTTTTTTGATCATTTTATTCTAAAAGGGCATAATTAATTTTGTCTCTATGACTCTCATAATTAAGTATTTGTTTTTTATTTACGACATTGGAGAGTAAAAAATTGATTATGATAGTCATTGAGATAAAATTAATTATATTTTAGGATAAAATGATGAAAAAAATAAGATTTTCGAACCGGTTCAAACAGATTGAAAATTGGAGCACTTTAATTTTTACACATTTTTTTTCATAGATAAACAGTCTAAAAATTATGTCTTCGGACCTATTCAAACTAATTAAAAATTGGAGCACTTAATTTTTTTTTACCATATTTTCGTAATATAGAAACAGTCTAAAATTAAATTGGGTAATTCTTTGGGTGGAGGAAGTGAGTTGAAGAAGAAAACGAATTAAGAAGAAGTCAGAGGATTTAGATGAGAGAGAGAGCGAGAGAGAGGGAGGGAGGGAGGGAGAGGGAGAGAGAGAGAGAGAGAGAGAGAGAGAGAGAGGTCAAAGGGATTCATGAGACACGAAGTAATTACAGACACGAAGTGGATACAAACACTAAGTAGGTTAGGATCTCAAGAGAGAGAGAGTAATTGAATACACTAGGCACAAGTAATATTACTATAAACACTGACCACTGACTTGAATTGGCTTCAATTTTACAATGGGGGGAGCCCTCTTTTATAGGCGTAAGGAGGGGTTGATTACATCACTGATTGCGTCATTCAAATAGTATTACACAGTAACACTCTGTAGGGACGGTCAAAATAAATCAGCCGTTGACCAGTTACAAGGCTTTGGCTGGCCTCTTGTGACGCGACGCGTGGAAACAACTCGGGAACAACAAGTAGGTGACCACTGCGGCGACGGGCCCTGCGCGCGCGAGGGTAGCGCGCACACATGCCTGCCGCGCGCGAGGGGGGTAGCGCGCGCACGCCTACTGCGCGCGGGCCCAGCGCCCAAACAAATGAGAACTCAGATAGGCGAACAAGCAGCAAGAGACATCGCGAGGGGGGGACGGTCCGCGCGGACCCTCGAGGGGTCCTTGAGCGCGAGGAGGACCGATACCCACAGATTGCTTCGGTAGCAGAGCGCGCCCTGGTCAAAGGCAGGACCAATGGGCCCGGAAGAGATACGATCGTTGCAGGTCGCGACCTTGCTCTAACGGGAATTGAGGGAGATATAGTGGTTTGGTGGCTGAGGAAGAGGAGGGTCCGTCGCGGGGTGGCGCGCCCCGCGACCGCGCGCGCGCGCTGACGTCACCTCGCGACCTCGGGAGCAGGAAGGGCACGTGTCAAAGCTAGGCTGGGCCATCCGGGGGACCCCCCAGGCCCAGAGGCCTATAAATACGCACCGACATTTCCCTCCTCAGACACGAAAGGACATATGTACGGATAGAGACAGAAGCTGACTATTCTCAGAGAAAAGATTGAGGGATACTGGTCCGAGAAAGAAGAGCATTCTTCTCAGACTCGTGTCGCGCGATCCATCTGGGAAGAACTGTCAGCGGCACGCTGCCTTTGTCCTTTCTACTCCCGTGTCCTCTTCCTCCACCTCACCAGATCCTTTCCCCTCTCCCCTCATTTCCTTTGACAATCGACCAATCACGCCTCTCCAGCTCACGTAGATTCACACGTCAGCTACCCCGCGCAAAATAGGACCCTACAACAGGCGACTCTGCTGGGGAGGTGTCTTTGGGTCTTTTGCGTTTCCATTCTGCTCAAGAGTCTATTTGGCAGCCATGAGCGGGAAGGGGACTTCTCAGCACGATGATTTTGTCTCTGACGAAACAGGCGAGACTGGTAGCACCGACGCGGCCGCCCAAGCTCTTAAGCTTGTCCAGGCCAGCCAGCAGCAGATGCAGGACACCCAGAAACAATTACTTGCGGCCCTGCACGGGCTTACACAGGCCATTGCTGGCGCCCAGCCTAGGCCGGCGCGCGCGAGGTTCCCCAGTCGATCCAGGGTGGGGACAGTGGCTCGCACCAAGGTCTCGCGTCGCAGGCCAGTCCGTCCACGCCGCCCGCAGGCCTCGGCACGGTCCCGCCACTCATCATGCAGCCTCATCCCTTGCAGGGAGTTTTAGTTGGCGGCGTTGCCGGGGGTTCGACCTCTAGTGGTCGCAGCCAGCCAGCCGGCGAACATAACAGTCCAGCCGCGACTGTTGTCACCCCACCTGCAGGGCCATTCCTCACTTTGGCCGATGTGCAGGCGCTCCTCCAGAAAGAGAAAGCCAAGGCTGTGTTGCCGTCTCTCCCTCCTCCGGATATCCAACCGCCTTACCCGCTGGCTATCTTGTCTTCGCCTTATCCAGAAGGTTACACCCCGCCCAAATTTGTGAAGTTCGATGGCAAGGAGGGCAGCGCGCAGGAGCACGTTGTCCGCTTCATCGAGTCCCTTGGCGCGCATGCTGCTGATGCCAACCTGCGCCTCCACGAATTCTCTAAGTCCCTCACTTCGCGCGCATACACATGGTACGTCAACCTTGAGCCATACTCTATTGCCACTTGGGAGGAAATGGTCAACAAGTTCTATGCCAAGTTCTTCCAGATGCGCGAAAAGGTGACTTCCATTACCCTCACCAAGGAAGCTCAGACGAATGGCGAGGACATCATTGCTTACATCAAACGATTCCAGGATCGCGCTGTCGATTGTACCGAACCCATCAGCGAGAGCCAGCTGGTTGAAATTTGCATCAGCGGCTTGGTTAGCGACTTTCAGGTTCACCTCATCAACCTGAAGCTTGCTACATTCTCAGCTTTGCTGGAGTCCGCCTACAATCTGCGCTCTGTGGTTAAACCTGGCAAGAAGGAGACTTGGAAGGGAAAAACTACCGCTGCCGCTTCCACCGCAACTGTTGCGCGGAAGCAGCAGGGAGGCAATGGGAAACGGAAGGACAGAGACGCCTATGGGACCGCGCCTGATTACCCCTGCAGTTTAGAAGAAGTAAAGGCCTTGGTGGCCGCATGGGTCGCTGATGGTGAGATCAAGTTGCCAGACATAGAACACGAGCCCTCACGTCGCGATCGTGAGAGCCCGGATTTTTGCATTTTCCATCGCCACACGAGGCACCCCACCAGCGACTGCTGGACTTTGAAGAGGATTTTCAGACGGAAGCAGCAGGCTAATCAGCTGCGCATTGGCCAACGCGATGTGCGCGAAGAGCCCTTCCCAAATCACAATCACGAGGTGAACCGAGCTGAGTGTTATCCCTTCATGTACAGCGACGATGAAAGCCAGGACGACTGGATCTGCATGGCTTCCTGCCATGAGATCACGGAGGATTTCCCAAGTCATCCCGCGCCTGTGGTCAATACGGATCCAGACTCTTCCGTCCGGACGTTGCTGGGCAGTACGAAGTTTAAGGCTTTCTTCGACAGTTTTGGTTTCACACCTGCCGCGCGCTTTGAAATGACGAAAGCTGTCATTGATATCGCGGTAGTTCACCAAGAGGCATGCATGTCAGCTGACGGCTCAGTTTCGCGCACTGTTAAAGACGAGTCCAATGCCATTACTTTCATAGAAGTTGACCGGCGCGTTCCTTTTCCTCATAATCGGCCGCTATACGTAACTGCCTGTGTTAACGTAGTGGAGTTGCGGCGCGCTTTCCTTGATGGTGGCGCCTCCATCAACCTCATGCCTCTGACGACTTTCAAGGCAGTCGGAATTCCGGAGAATCGTGTAGTCAAAAATCCCATCACCATCACGGGTTTTGGAGGAGATAAGAAAGAATCCCTGGGGTATGTCGTTGTGGACCTCGCGGTGGGACCTATTCGCGCGGCCACCAAGTTCCATGTCATTGATGCTGACCCCATCTACCACATCATCCTGGGGCGAAGCTGGATGCACAGATATGCCGTTGTCCCCTCCAGCTACCATCAATGCCTGAAGGGGATCTGGGCTGGCAGAAAGATCACTGTACGCGCCTCAGAGAGACCATTTGATATCCATGAGGCACATCTCGCTGATGCAATATACTTTACCGAGTTAGGGGAAGCTTCCCAGGCGATTGTTGCCAGGCCCAGGGGTGTAAAGCTCCCGCGATGGGAGGATATCAAACACGAGTCCGACGTGCGAAGGGGTGGCCCGACTGCAACAGACACTACTACCCCCAGAAAGATCACGAAGGTGAAAGAGGGGGAAAAGTGGTATACTGTTTATGACGGTGCGCCGGGGCAGCGGCCAGCCGCAAAGCCCCCAGCGAGGTGTTACGCATGGATGACGAAGAGATAGTTTTGGAACCAGAGCCTGCCCCAGAGTGCATGCAAGATGAGCCCAAACCGCAACAGGAGCCCCTGGAAGAGATTGATTTGAGCGATGGGGTGGGGCCGAAGAGGCCCATTTTCATCAGTAAGACGTTGAGTGAAGAATTCAAGGCTAAGTTGGTGACGCTGCTGCGCGCGAATGCTGATGTGTTCGCATGGCATTATGAAGAGATGCCTGGTTTGGATACTACAATGGTCACTCATCGTTTGGATATATTTCCAAATTCCAAGGCAGTCAAGCAGTCTCAAAGAAAGTACCACCCTGACCTGGAGGGTAAAATCAAAGAGGAAGTGGAAAAACTGCGCAAGGCGGGATTCATCCGCGCGATACAATACCCAGATTGGCTCGCCAACATCGTACCTGTTAAGAAGAAGAATGGCCAGGTTAGGGTCTGCGTAGATTTTCGCGACCTCAACAAGGCCTGCCCTAAAGATGAATTTCCGTTACCTCATATCGACACGCTGGTAGATGCCACCTCAGGCCACCAAATGTTCTCTTTCATGGACGGATTTAGCGGTTACAATAAGATCAAGATGGCGCCCGAGGATGAAATGAAGACGGCATTCCGAACCCCACTTGGCGATTTCTACTATCTTGTCATGCCATTTGGGTTGAAGAACGCCGGCGCGACGTACCAGCGCGCGATGACGGCCATTTTCCATGATCTGATCCATCGAATCGTGGAAGTTTATGTTGATGACTTGGTAGTCAAATCCAAGAGGCAGCAGGACCATTTGGCTGACTTGGAGGCAGTGTTCAGGCGATGCAGAAAATTCCAGCTCAAGATGAACCCGTTGAAGTGTGTTTTCGGGGTTACAGCCGGTCGGTTTCTTGGGTTCCTCGTCCATCGGCATGGGATTGATGCTGACGAAGCAAAAATTCGAGCCATTCGGGACATGCCTCCGCCACATTCCCAAAAGTCGCTCAAACGTTTTCTAGGCCGGATTTCTTACTTGCGGAGATTCATTCCCGCGTTGGCAGAGATCGCGGCACCATTTGGGGATTTACTCAAAGGTGCGGCTCCGTTTCGCTGGACGACTGCTCACGAAGGAGCCTTTGAAAGAATCAAAGCGGTTCTGGCATCTCCACAGACTATGGTTGCGCCCCAGGCAGACAAACCACTAATGCTATACTTAACTTCTACCCCGAGATCCATCGGGGCCCTGTTGGTACAAGAAATAGATGGGTTAGAGCGCCCAGTCTATTATATCAGCAGGCAAGTACACGGAGCGGAAGAGCGATACACGCCCATAGAGCGGCATTGTCTGGCCCTTGTCTTTACAGCGCAGAAGTTGCGCCACTACTTTCTGTCCTTCCCTATCCAGATCGTTACCAGGTGTGACCCCGTCAGGTACCTATTGTCGAGGCCAGCTCTCACAGGCCGGATTGCGCGGTGGCTACTGGCGCTTGCCGAGTTCGATCTCACGTGCGTTACCCCCCGCGCGGTTAAGAGTCAGGCCTTGGCCGATTTACTAGCCCAGTTCCCCAGTGGAGAGTGCGAGCCCCTTGCTGACACGTTGCCGGGAGATGGTTTCGAAGCTCTAGTGACCTGCGCCGAGGAGGCGCGCTGGTCCCTAAGCTTCGACGGGGCCGCCGGGGGAGGACTAGGTGGTGCTGGGATTGTGCTCACAAGTGACCAGGGAGAAAAGCTCTACCTCGCATACAAGCTGAACTTTCCCTGCTCTAACAACGAGGCGGAGTACGAGGCTTTGGTACTAGGGCTGCTGGCCGCGAAGGAAAGGAAAATCAATCGTTTGGAAATCGTGGGGGATTCGAAATTAGTGATCCTACAAACAGAGGGTGTATATGCGCTCAAGGAGCTTGCGCTCGCACCATATAGGGCGACGGTCCAGCGCTGAAACTTTTTTCTGAAGTCAGTATTGTTCACAAGCCAAGATCAGAAAATAGGTTCCCCGATGCCCTTGCCACGCTGGGCGCAAAAACACAGTTCAAAGAGGAGAAGGCATGCATAGAGATCGTGAAATTATTTGAGCCATCCATAATCGAGGAAGAAGAAGAAAAAGAGGCTCCTGAGGATTGGCGAAGTGCTGTGAGATCACAGTTGGCAGGGGAAAAGGGCAGCATGGCACTCGCGGACTTGTCGCAGTTCGTCATTCTGCACGGAGAGTTGTATCATCGCGCGCCCCAGGGGTGGCTCGCGCGATGTGTTGGCCTCAGGGAGGCCAAGGAAAAGCTAGATCAAACCCATGAGGCCAGCTGTGGAGACAACGAGGTGGCGCTGTATAGGCGAATCCAAAGGCGAGGTTATTATTGGCCGGACATGAAGAAAGATGCGGCTGCTGTGACCGATGCCTGCGCGCGATGCTCACTCTATGCTGTCGAACCAGAGCATTTGGCCGCCTGTCTCAATGAACAAAAGGAGGACTGGAGGCAGCCTTACATCGACTTCTTGCGGGAGGGATCCCTCCCCGCAGGGAGGAGAGAGTCCGCGCAGATGGTACGCGCAGCCCGGAGGTATTTTCTCAAAGATAACCTACTCTTCCAAAGAACGGTCGACGAGTTACCTTTGAAATGTTTGACGATGGAAGAATCGGGGAGGGTACTGCAGAAAATGCACGAGACCGAACACCAGGGCTGGAAGAAATTGCACGAGCAGATGATCCATTTGGGCTATTACTGGCCCACCATGGGAAAAGATGCAAAGCGCCACGTCTTGAGGTGTCAAGCCTGCCAAAAATTTGGCAACCTGGTTCACGCCCCGTCTGTTGAACTCCAGGCCATCCGCGCGCCCTACCCTTTTCACACATGGGCCATGGATCTGGTAGGACCAATTACACCTGCCTCGCGTACTCACCGATGGATCCTGGCAGCGACTGAGATTTATACTAAGTGGGTTGAGGCTGTACCCTTGGGGAAAGCAACAGGAGCAGCAGTGTCACGATTCATAAAGGAGAACATCATTTGCATGTTTGGAATCCCCAAGGTAGTCTTGTCGGACAATGGTACTCCATTCCTCAATAAACACGTGGGAAGACTGTTGGATGAATACTCCGTGGAGCATCATACCTCAAGCGCGTATTACCCACAAGGCAACGGGCAGGCGGAGGCCACAAACAAGACTTTGACAAGGATCCTCAGTAAGCTACTGGATGAGCGTGGGGGAACATGGGCCGATCATTTGCCAATTGCCCTTTGGGCATACAGAACTTCGAAGAGAAAGTCAACCCGCGCGAGTCCTTTCAGCTTGGTGTACGGCGCGAACACAGTCTTGCCTGCAGAACTCAGTGTCCCTTCCGCGCGCATGATCCTTGCGATGGAGAACACTGAAGGAACAAGGAGGGCAGACTTGGAGGCGCTGGAGGAAAGGAGGGACGGAGTTGCGCAGGAGCACGAAAGGTACTGGAAGTCAGTAGCGAAGTACTACAACAAAGGGGTGGTCGCGCGCACCTTCGCGATGGGCGACCTGGTTTGGAAGTCAACTATGGCAGTGATGAGAAATCTGGAAACACCCAAGTTCACTCCTAGATGGGAAGGCCCCTATGAAGTTATCATGTCTTCAAAGAACGGGTACTACCATCTAGCGCGCGTCAGTGATGGGCACAAGACTGGTGCAGTTAATTCCAAATTCATTAAGAAGTACTACCCTTGAAGAGAGCCGAGAAGGCTGTATGTATTACTTGTTTATTACCTTTTGTGCGCGGCAGGTATGCACGCCGAAGAGGCGCTAGAGTTGGTTAGTACTGATCTTTAAAGGGATAGATATTTCTTGAATGCTCTAAGGTTACGAGCGAGATGTATTGTTCGGATTGCGCATTCAATGAATAGAGTTTGTCCTTTTCTGTTTGTTTCATGACAATAGTAAATGAAATAATAACAGAGATAAAGGAAAACAGCCGTTATAACAAAAAAAACAGTTGCATCATTATTACAAAAAGAAAACAAAGCCAAAGAAGAAAAGTAATAGAGTCTCAGCATCCCCCACAAGGGTACGACTGTGTAAAAGCGGAAAAAGAGAAAAAGGAAAGAAGAACCAATAACTACGGGGGCAACAGTCCCCAAACACGGAATCATCCAGGCCAAACTCCTCGGGTGCCTCAACAGCCAACTCCAAATCCTCCAACTGGGCCTCAACGAGCTCCCCCTCGATGTTAGCAACTTGTTTCCGCGCAGATTCCAGCCTGTCCGTCAGCACGCAGATTCTCTCTTGGACCTCTCGCCTAGCACCTGACTTCCTCGCTGGATCATCCAACTGAGGTCGAAACCCAATGGCACAAGGTCGAGGCTCACGGCTTGGAGTTCCTGCTGCATCGCCGGAGTGAAAGCCCATACGGAGGTCTGATTCCAGTCATGAACAGTGTCATGAAGCATCGTGAGGAAAGACCCAAAGAAGGGGACAGTGGAACGGCACCGAAATTGGCAAAGGTTTCGTGGTGGACCAAAGGCAATGGAATTCGTAAGAGGATAGTATACCTCGCCCACGTGGCCCGTGGGAAGTGGCGAATCACCTCATGAGGAGTTGGTGCCCGCTCCTCCTCCACCGCTCCAGCAACGTTTCGCCCTGGCTCCTCCATGCCATCCATACCTCGGCCGCTTCGGCGGTGATTCAGGCCGCGGGGACATCCTCCCGCATCCGATCCATGGAAGGGGCATCCTCTCGCATCCGATTCCTGTGATGAGTCCCAGATCGATCTCCTGTCTTCCGCCTCCCTGGCCATGGCATCCACAGATAAGTCGTGCCCAAAATCACCTAGAGCTTCGCTGCCTCGCCCACCCAGCAGATCGTCACCTGGA
Organism: Rhododendron molle; assembly: GCA_025413875.1. NCBI lineage: Eukaryota > Viridiplantae > Streptophyta > Magnoliopsida > Ericales > Ericaceae > Rhododendron > Rhododendron molle. The sequence continues at coordinate 44,869,579 of CM046391.1, forward strand.
ACAAAGCCTACTGCTCTTATCATATAAGACAGTTCTGATTCCGTAAATTCTGCTGCTTGAGACTCACCTTCTTGGGGTCGGGCGCGTGGCTCTTGGGGAAAGGTAACAGCTGGCGGCCTAAGGGAGCCTGCGACAGATTGTCTTGACGGTGGGCCCCGGCGCGCGGTAGGGCTGGTCGCATCAGTAACCAAATCAGGATTGACAGGCTGATGGGCGGCTGGAAGCGTTGAGGCATTGGATTGACCCTCAGAAACCCCTCGACCAAATCCCTCCGCGCTGGGATCTCGCGCGGGGCGCGGATGGCTGCGCGCGCGGTGGGTCTATTTGCCCTCTTGGCGCGACAGGAGTTACCCGAGCTCGCTCGGTGGTAGATGTCTGCGCCCCGTTGCTGTCTCGGGGCGGCCTGGCCAAGTCCGCTATGTCATCCTCCTCTGCATCTCGGAGGCGCTCAACGGGATCCCTCATGTCCACATCAATCCCCCCCACGGACTCGTGAGTATCCGCGCTGGGGGTCTCCTCGCGTTCCTCTGATGGGGCTGGTTGGGAAGGAGATCTGTCTGGATCATCAGAGGAAGTAGAGTCAGAATGTGGAGAGTCCTCATGACTTGGAGATGAGGAGGACACGTTACTGGGCCCCCCATGAATATCTTCAAAAATGGGAGAAAGTTCGAGCATACCTCCCACCACGGTTGAAGATTGCTCGACAGCAGGGATGTGCGCGCGGGCCCAAGATGGGGCTGTATTATGTCTATCCCTGCTCCCGCGCGCTCCGTGGCTGGGGAGTCTCCAATGTCTATCACCTCAGTTGGTCCCTGCGCGGGGGTCTGCGCAGGAAGGGCACCCCTTGATCTTTGGAGCCCGGCCGCAAGCGTCTCCCTGTCAGAATCCTCTTCCCCTTCGGGTTCGTCAACGGCAACTGTTCAGAGTATACACAGGGCAAGCACTTAGCATGTGAAGGTGAAGTAAAGGAAGTAAAATGTGTGTAAAGACTTGGGTAATCAAGGCTTACCCGCGACAGTTTGACGGGTCGCACGGACTGGAGCACGAGCCAAACGGGCTACCACTACCGGCGGCTCTGGATCTGGAACCCGTTGCTCCTGCGCGCGCTCAATCTCCCCAACCTGAATGAAAGAACCACAGCAATGTGAGGGGAGACAAGAAAATGCACTGTACGAGGCAGTGTTATCGGGAGGCTGTCAAACATACCGTGCGAAGGCGCTTTCGCGCGCGTGCTACCTCAGCGGTAGGGTCCTGTGCTGCTTCTGCGCTGCCCGAGTACGACCGACTTCCCGGGGTTGGGCCACTGCAGGGCCGGCGGCCGCTGCAACCTCGGGGCCCATGGGCATACGCGATATAGGGGCCACAGCCGTAACGGACCACTGGCTGTGCTGCCCCCGCCAGTCTTGACTCCTGGCCCTAGGGGAGCGCAGTGAAGTGTCTTGCATCTGCACGGTGGATGGTTGAGGCGTGGGTGCGGTCCCTTGAACGAATTGGACGAAGGAATCTAAGTTCCTCCGCCATGACAGGTAGAAGCCGGTGGTGAAGGCGCCGGAGCGGTCGTAGTCGGGCAGGAAGGTGTCCTCACGGCCGGCGATCAAACTCCCGAGGTTGACTGGAAGGAAGCGATGCTGGCTTTCGACGAAGCCCTGGAACGGGGGAGCCGTGCTGGTGGAGGGCTGGTCATAACCAAACTGCCTGGCTATCCGGTCCGCGCGGTATACAACTGACCGCGACCCCTCCGCCGACAAAACCGGCAGCCAACCTGGGAGAGACATGTAGTAGGCATTGATCACCGCCCGCGCGAGGTCCTCCGCGAGCCCCGCGGCTGCTAGCGGCACGCTCATTGGGAGAAAGAACTCATTATTATCCACTGTCCCCGCCGGGGTGATCGCGTAAGGGCGCGAGACGAAGTACCCCGTTTCATCGCAATAGTTGCTGAAGTATGCGCGCGAGGTGGTGCCGGACCACCTCTCAACCCAAAAGCGTTGCCGGCCCTGTGGTGGGGCTGATGGTACAGGCGCTACGGCGGGAAAATGCTCATAGAAGAAAGCCAGGAGGAAACTGGAGTGGATCATGGAAATCATATCATAGCGCCCCAGTGACCGCTCCATGTCCGCGTGTACACGGTCCAGATGATTGTACAAACAGCCAAGAAAGAGTGGCCCCAGCGCTACGGCCTCGCCATGAGCGAGACAGGCCGCGAGCGGGAAGACAAATGGGCTGCACTCCGAAGGGAAGTCCAGAAGGATGAAATTTGAAAGAAAATATACCAGAAAGCACGCCAAGTATAGGGGCCGACGATAATGCATCCCAACGACGAACTCTAGGTCGCGACCTACAGGGACAGATTTTGCGGGCTGAAAGTCTTTGAAAAATATCCGCAACCAGTTCCTCCATGAGGCCTTGCGCGGATTCGGTGGGTCCCTGCGCGTCCCGTCCGGTCTGTATCGAGACCCCGCCTTCTTGGCCTCGGTAAAGGCCGCGCGCAGACCCTGTACGGCGGCGGCCTCCTCCGTGGATAGGGTATCGAGATCCAGGAGCCTTCGCCCGCGCGGGTGGAGGCGCATCAGCGCAAAGGTATCCTCCAGAGAGGGGGCAGATTCCCCCCATGCCCACACGAACGTGTGGGTGTCTGTGCTCCACCGCGCTACCACCATTTCCAGATTCCCGTTGCTGCGGTCGTTGCGGGGAAGGGTCAAGTCACGTGATATTTGTACAGCGTCCAGAACCAGCGCCCTCTGCAGCGCATCACGGTATACGGGAACAGACAAGACATCGTTCACCCACGCCGGCCAGTCGGCGGGGGGACTGCACCCCACGTTGAAACGGGTCTCTGAGTGAGGGAAATCCCCTCGCTCCACTCGGAGTCTGAGCACAGAGGACGGAGGCACCAGATCTGCATCCTCGACGGAAGCCTCCGCCGCGATAAGAACAGGGTCGCTCGGCGCGGCACCGGTGGGCTGAAACTCGCCCACGGCGGTCCAGAACGGGTCGCCGACGGTCCTGAAGTACGGCGCCCGGCGCCACTGGTCCGACGGCGGGACAGCATCACCATCCATGGCGCGGCCACTACCTTCACCGGTGTCGTCGCGCGCCATGCAGGAGAGGAGTAGGTACTGTCGACGGTGAAGAATGAAAGGAGTAGTAGTTGATGGGGAGATGGTGAGGAACTGGTGACTGGCTTTGAGTGAGAGTGGAGAGTGGAGTGTTGTCTGGTTGAAGAAGGAGGTGGGAGAGGGAATGGAAAATCTAAGAGGCCCCTTTTATAGGAGGAGAGAACCCCCTCCATTAAAGCCTGCCATCACTCCCGTACACGAAGGGTCACCAGTGTTTCCAACCGTTCTCGTAACTGGTGTAACGGTAGTGATGAAGAAGCTGTGGCGTACCCGAAACGTCACAACCCTTGCGCGCGAACCGTCACCGGGCGCGACCCTTGCGCGCGAGCCGTCACCAGGCGCGACCCTTGCGCGCGAACCGTCACCAGGCGCGACCCTTCGCGCGGGCTATTTTGAGATGCCGCGTGTTACCATGACCCTTCTCGCGCGGGATGCCTACGGAATTCCAAGATGTCACTTAGAGGAGGAGCCCTGGCGAAGGAGCAGTCGCGCGCGCACAACGGTGTTCCCATCATACGCGCGCGGGGGGCAATTGTAGGGACGGTCAAAATAAATCAGCCGTTGACCAGTTACAAGGCTTTGGCTGGCCTCTTGTGACGCGACGCGTGGAAACAACTCGGGAACAACAAGTAGGTGACCACTGCGGCGACGGGCCCTGCGCGCGCGAGGGTAGCGCGCACACATGCCTGCCGCGCGCGAGGGGGGTAGCGTGCGCGCGGGCCCAGCGCCCAAACAAATGAGAACTCAGATAGGTGAACAAGCAGCAAGAGACATCGCGAGGGGGGGACGGTCCACGCGGAACCTCGAGGGGTCCTTGAGCGCGAGGAGGACCGATACCCACAGATTGCTTCGGTAGCAGAGCGCGCCCTGGTCAAAGGCAGGACCAATGGGCCCGGAAGAGATACGATCGTTGCAGGTCGCGACCTTGCTCTAACGGGAATTGAGGGAGATATAGTGGTTTGGTGGTCGAGGAAGAGGAGGGTCCGTCAGCGGGTGGCGCGCTACCACAAGACCGACGCGCGCGCTGACGTCACCTCGCGACCTCGGGAGCAGGAAGGGCACGTGTCAAAGCTAGGCTGGGCCATCCGGGGGACCCCCCAGGCCCAGAGGCCTATAAATACGCACCGACATTTCCCTCCTCACACACGCAAGGACATATGTACGGATAGAGACAGAAGCTGACTATTCTCAGAGAAAAGATTGAGGGATACTGGTCCGAGAAAGAAGAGCATTCTTCTCAGACTCGTGTCGCGCGATCCATCTGGGAAGAACTGTCAGCGGCACGCTGCCTTTGTCCTTTCTACTCCCGTGTCCTCTTCCTCCACCTCACCAGATCCTTTCCCCTCTCCCCTCATTTCCTTTGACAATCGACCAATCACGCCTCTCCAGCTCACGTAGATTCACACGTCAGCTACCCCGCGCAAAATAGGACCCTACACACTCATAATTGGTACTTACTATTCATACAAGGACTTACTACATACAATAGCTTTCACACACGTACTACAAACTTTATTACTTTGCACATCACCACTTATGAACAGTACTAACCAATTATACAACAACAGTTATGACAGTACAAACCAATAATTTAATACACCTTAAAACAGACACTTATAGTATATATATCTACCAAAAGGGATACTCCTGATCTTCTGTTGCCCAAAGGGTATATTTTCAAAGAGCAAGAGGAACTTCAGGAAGAAATCTTTTGGAGGATGAATTTGATTGAATGCCGCATGTGCCAGATAAACCAAGACTGTTGATTTATTAAAACAGACACTTATAGTATATATATATCTACCAAATACCATAAAAGGAGGTAGGCTTCTTTCTTGAAATAAAAGACATTGCGGTCGTAGATTTCAAACTGGATGAGAAAAGGATAGACCGAATGGAGGGTAGACCTCCTAGAAGACCTTCGTCAAGACCATATTTGAAAATACAGAGATGTTGAAGGTTTTGACACATTTGGACACATCTGGAAAGTAGGGTTAGTTCCAAAATATGACGCTGGAGGTGGACAGGAAAATTGACTGGGCGGAAGCAAGAAATCATGGGAAAACAACCAGGGAGAAATGAGTATGGTTTTGGTTTTGCAAACTGACTGATTTCTTTTTTGAGTCTTGATAAAAAATCTGGGAGAACATTTGTTTTTCCCTTCATATGGACAGCATCAAAATTTTAATTAGAAAACCAATTTGCCCATCTGAGTAACTGTGCCTTTGGAAGGTGTTTCTGTTTGAACTTGAGCATACTGGGGAAACTCATCATATCAGTCTCAATTAGAAAATGATGACTACTTAGATGAAATTCAAACTTCTCAATACTCCTTTTGATTGCTAGAATTTCTTTGTAAGTAGAGTGGTAATGAAGCTCTGCCGAAGAGAAAGCACTACTCTTATATCCATAAATTCTGCGCTTTTGTTCTGTGTTTTCTTCCAAGAGAACTGCTCCCCAATATAGATCAGAGGCATCTATCTGAAGTACTCTTTTTCCATCGAAAGGTATGGTTAGTGGAGGAAGGGTTTTGGCTATAGTTTTAAGGTCTTTGACAGCTTTGGTACAATGAGTTGACTAAGTAGAAGGGTTTTTCTTTAGTAGAGCTGAGAGAGGAGTACGATATTGGGCAAGGTTGGAGATGAAATCAGCCATATGGTTAACAATTCCAAGCAACTGTTGAACTTGTTTGACTGTGAGGTTTTCATCAGGAAAGTGGTCAAGCTGAGAAGCTATATAAGGCTGAAGGGTGTATTGACGTTTGGAGATATGCATCCCAAAAAAATCAATTTTTGGTTGGGCAAGAAGCGTATTTTTCTCCAAGAGCATAATGCCATAGTTTTGAACCAGGGAATGTAAGGTTTGTAGTAAAATAGCATGAGAGTCAATATCTGGGGAAGACAAGAGCTGATGATAGGATAAGAGCAAATACCGAATCATGGTCTTTTGAAATAAAGATGGAGCTGTTTTTAATCCAAAAGGCATGACTGACCACTGAAAATGGTGATCTGGAATGCAAAAATCAGTTTTGGGACGTTCATCTGGCTGGATGCCCAACTGCCAGAAACCTGCTTTCACGTCAAATTTTGAGAAAATTTGAGCCTTGGGCAAATTTGCAAAAAGAACACTCCGCCGAGGAAGTGAGAATTTGTTATCTTGTATAAAATGATTAAGAGGCTGGTAATTGATAACCAAGCGAAGCTTTCCTCTTATCTGCTCTGACCTTTTATTTACATAAGATGCCTCACATGCCCATTGAGAGGTTGTGGACCCAATCAAACCTTCTGATTGGAGTTGTTGGAGCTCTTGGAGCACAAGTTGGTAGTGCTCTGGATTCATTCCATGATGGGTAGCTTCGGTGGGGTTAATATCTTCATTTTTCTTAAAGGGAAGAGAAATGAAGAAATTTGGGTTTTTCCAAAGTGGATTGGAGCATTTGGTGAGGAACTGAGAATGAGATTCAGCACAAGAGGTTTGGATGATGGCTTCTTTGATGGAGGAAAAATTGTCTATGGAAAAGAGATTTGGTTGAGTGGTCAGGGTAACAGGTAGTTTTTGTATTTCAAGCATTTTTTGAGCTAAGAAATTTTGCTGAGATTTTGGAAAATATCAAAGTCTAACAACAAATCTTTTCTTGGGAGATCAGAACCATAAACTTGATGTCTTATGGTATATCCAGGAAAAAGCTGGATGATAATAGGCTTGCGAATCAAAGTAATAATAAAATTTTCTCCATTGGCTGCTGTAAAGGGTCTGAAATATGATTGCCAGTAGGACCTGGGGAGAATTGGGTTGAGAATGGAAGCTGCGGCACCAGTATTAAAGAAGGTGATAACTAGTATAGGTTTCTCATATTTTCCGAGCAAGATTTTGACCCTGGCTAAATGTTGAGCCAACATGATCTTTGGAAACCCAAATGTTTGGATTTCATAGGGGAATGAGTCAGACTCATCAGAAGAATCATCTGATTCTGATGAAGAATCATCGAAAGTAAATGCCAGGACTGCTTCAACTGTTGCTTCATCATCTAGAGGTGTTAGCCGAAACCGGAAAATCGACCGAAACCGGAAAAACCGGACGGAACCGAATTTTTTAAACCGGTTGAATAATTTCGATCCGGTTCCGGTTTTAAAATTTTTAGAAACCGGTTTTCCGATTCCGGTTCCGGTTTATGTCTTCTAAAAACCGGTCGAAACCGGATATATATATATATATACATATTTGATTAGTAAATTTGTTTAAAAGAAGATTGGGGGCGGTTCCGGGGACACCTAAAAAAACATCCCATGGTTCCCGATCAAATTTTGATGATCCGAGCCGCTCAATGTGATCGGAACGTGATTTTAAGGGTACACGCTAAAAATCAACAAAAAAAAATGAAGTTCTTTTGATCCAACAGCTTTTGAACAAAAATTTATTGAACGGTTTAAATAAAAACCTGCTCAAATCAAACCTTTTCCGGTCATTTTTTGCTAATTTCTCGTGGACACCCTTAAAATCACATTCTCGGATACATTGAGCGGTTTCGATCATTTAAATAGAATCGGGAACTATCAGATTGAGATTTTGGGTGTCCCCGTTGGGTGTTTTTTTAGGGTGTTCATTGAACCATCCCCATATATATATATATATAATATATATACATATATATATACCCCTTTACCAATTGAGCCCTAATTTTTCATTCTACGTTAGTGTTGTTGTACTAAAAGTGTTACATTCATTTTATTTTTCTTGTTGGGCTTGGCCCTTGGTTTGTAATTTAAAAGTCTATAAATTGTGTAATGGGCTTAATTATGTTTTTATGGGTTTTTTCTTTGATGTATTGGGCTCAAAATTGATCTTTTTTTGTTGGGCCCAAAAAAATGGGTTGAATTGTGGATTTTTGTTTGATATTTTGTGGGTTGAATTGTGAATTTTTTTGATGTGTTGGGCCCAAAATGTGGCCCATGAATGAAACAGGATAAACCGGATCGAAACCGGTTGAATCGGTCGAAAGCGGACCGGTTTCATCTCAACCGGTTTCGGTTTCAAAAATCCTCAAACCGGATCACCGGTTTCGACCGAAAAAATTGCTGAAACTGGTCGAAACTGGACCGGTATCACCCCTATCATCATCAATAGAAAATAAGGATTCAACATCAGCATCGTCAAGATCATTATCAATGAGAGTTAAAGAATTCACCATCTTGTCTCTTGCCGCTTTATTTGGACACTGTTCTGCATAGTGTCCCTTTTTTTTGCATATGTAGCAGTGATTAGATTTTCGCTACCCTCTGAACTTTTTCTTTTGAAGAATTTTCATTTTTTCTGGCATGAAAACTTGCCAGATTTGGAGAACTTTGGGAACTTGCCAGGAGATTTGAACTTCCATTTCTGAAAGTGTTTGAATTTGTGATATGAGGGACGGCAAATGCACTTCTTGTCTTTGCACTTTATAGATAAGTCTGGCCGGTCACATGCTTTGCCAAGAAGTTTTCCCTGCTCTTCAAGAGTTCTGAGGAATTTCTGGTGATTGCATATTTTTTCCAAGGCAATCAAAGAATGCTGATAAATACCGCCAATAGATGTTGCATTCAACGTCAATCTTTTTGTTTGAAGCAACCTTGTTGTCTCATTTTCCAATGGTTCAGGAAGGGAATTGAGAAAAGTTTGCTTGAGATTGACATCATCCATGCCGTTGAGAAGATAAAATCGCTGAGACATACGGTCATAATGGATCTCTAGATCTTTCCTTTTGAAGGAACAACACTTCATGCTGAGATATTCTTCTCGAACAAACTCCTTTGTGTTGTTATGGTCTCCAAGAAACTCAGTATGTAAAACTGAGATGAACTGATCAAGAGTTGGCAGTTACTTAAGTTGTAACTGTCGATATTCACCAAGGGCCATATACCATTGACAAAGGCGACCAAGAAATTTTGCGGTACACTTAGTAATGACAATACTAAGTGTAGAATTTGGAGAGAGCATAGCAGCGGTGCACCAAACATGAATCTCATAAAGCTTATCCAACCATTTTGATGGGGGAATATTATCTAAGGAAAAACCCTGGGTATGAATATTGGAATGAGAAAAGGAATCAAAGGTTGGAATTTCAGGAGGTGTTTCAAACTCAGGGCCTTCTTCAATAATAATAAGATCTTCAGCATGCTCCTGTGGAGGATCTGGGTTCATCATGAAAACATGAGGAGTTTGCATTGAGTCAGTGGATTCAGTATCTGAATCAGACTCAATAGTTGGTTCAGGAGATGGAGATAGGGTCTCAGGTATAGTGGCTAGGGTATTAAGGAGAGTGGAAATTGGATTTTTGGATGTTGGTTGAACCATTAACTGGGGTGATTTTGGATTTGGGTCAAATGGTTTAGAAGGAGCAGAGGTAGTTGGAGCAGAGGTAGAGGTGGATGGTGGAGATAGAACTGAAGGAAGTTGAATAGGTTTTATCTGGGACTTTGAGAAAGGAAGTTTTGGTGGAGATGGTCTTTTTAGTGGGGGAAGAAAAGCTGATGAGCTCCCAAAGATATTGGAGCTTGACTCACCAAATTCTGCGGTGGGATTTATAGGTAAGGGTTGAGACATTTGAGGATATCTAGAAAAACTTTGTTGAGAGGAAGATGTGAACATGTCAAATGGACTTTTTTACTGAGAATATTGCTGAGCTTGAAGAGATTGAAGCTGATTTTTCAGATGCTTCATTTCAGCATCTTTTTGATAAAAAGTTGCTGAAAATGCTTGGTTGGCCTAAGCCATTTGGAGAAGTTCCTGGTGAACATTTTGAATTTTCTGCTGCAAATCCCTGATGAGAAGTTCCAAAGATAACAACTTCTTATGGACAACATTCTCCAAATTTTACTGAGAGTAAGCAATTTTCTGGAGAATTTTGTTTTGAGCCAGAGAATTTGCTGATTACCAATTTATTGATGCTTCTGCTGCTGACATTGCCTTGGTGCTACCATCATGAAGAATAGTAGCTAAATCTGGAATTTTATTACGATGGGTCGTCCTTTCTTGGAAATTATGAAAGTCCAAAGGAGGAAAATCTGCTTCAGAGAACATAAAACATCCACTGGGTTGTGCTGAAGGGTCATTTTTAGATGGAGGTTGAGGAAGTGGTGGAGATTTACAAGGTGTGGGAGATAAAGGAGAGTTTAGTGAACATGGATCTTCAAAGTCTTCCTCATCTTCTAGAAGACGATCTTCTAGACACTCACCACAGTCACATGCATCAAAATAACAATGACCTGTTTTTGGATTTTTAAAATAGAAGACTAGAAGGCCACTGGATTGAAAATATTTAATTGGAGGTTCAGGTTTGGAGCCATCTACAAACATGTCAATCCTTGAGGGAAAGATAGATAACTGGATGGGTGAAAGATGAGGCAGAGGCTTCTTTTGGGAAAGAAATTTCCACTGTACCATCAAGTTTTTAGATGAAAAGTGGATTTAAGGATTGAACAGGTATTGACTTTTGTTGTTTTTCTCGTAAGCTGTAACTTGAGATTTCGGGAAGCTTGAGAAACTTAGGTCGAGAAATTTGTTGTGGAACATAGACACAAGAAGCTTGATGAGGTGCATTGACGGTTAGGAAAAGGGCTTCATCTGTGGAGGAAGGTAATGACATGTCAAAGGCATGGTTCTGAAGACGATAGGTCATTTGGTAGTAGAGGGTTGTAGCATATGTGGTGGAGATTTAGGAAGTACCACCAATTTGAACTTGAACCTTTAGAGCTGTTAGCAGATGAGGATCTGCTAGTGGCATGTTGAAGTTAGAATAAAAGGTGAAAATCACAGTTCCAGCATTTAAAGTGGTTTGGACTGTAGCAATATATGCATGCTGATACTGTATGAACCTGGTTTCCACCAGAGCAAGTCTGGAAGTCACAGGTAATCCTTTTTTGCCATGAAAAGTAACAGCCAATCTGATTGCTCCAAAGTGAAGATGAGTAAATCCTTGTTGTTGCCAGATGTGAGGCAAATCAACTGGGATTTCTAAGGATAAGAGTTGTTCAGCTTCTATAGCTGCTATGAAACACTGATCAAACTTGGAGGCTTGGACATATTCTTTGATTGAAGTTGGTCATTTTGTGGAAAAAAGTTGGGTGACAGTCTTTTTTTACAGAAGTTTGTGGTCTAACAAAGGCATTATATGGATTTAGGAAAGGAAAGTCAGTAAGGGGAACCTTACTATCATCACGAAGATATTTAAACTCATACAAATACTCAAGATTAGATGAAAAAGCTGAGGAATTTTTACTGGTGGATGAACGTGAGGGACAAGGAATGAAGTAGCAGAAGAATAGATGGAAAACAAATGATTCATTTTTATGGATCAAAGTTTAGGTTCTTCGTTTCTTCATACAATAAATCCTTTCCTGTCAATATGACAACTTAAACTATTTTGATTAATAAAATTCTGTATACTAGGATAGATAAACCGAGACACACCGCTCAAAAGTCAAAGTCTCAAGGTACTTTTAATCCACTGATACATAAATTTTACAACCAAAATAGTTAGTGAAGTTTCTGATGTGGAGGATCCTTAGAAGGCAACCACAGAGCATACGCTTCAATTCTTCTTTTTGGAAAAAGATTTGAAATACTTTAGAATACGAAGTTCCCAGAGAGAGAGTTTAAGCTAGAATGAAAAATATGGCTCTGATACCAAATTTGCAAACACGAAGTAGGTACAAACACTAAGTAGGTTAGGATCGAGAGAGAGAGAGTGTGTACTTGAATACACTAGGCACAAGTAATATTACTATAAACATTGAACACTGACTTGAACTAGCTTGAATTTTACAATTGGGGGGAGCCCTCCTTTTATAGGCACAAGGAGGGGTTGATTACATCACTGATTGCGTCATTCAAATAGTATTACACAGTAACACTCATAATTGATACTTACTATTCATACAAGGACTTACTACATACAATAGCTTTCACACACGTACTACAAACTTTATTACTTTACACATCACCACTTATGAACAATACTAACCAATTATACAACAACAATTATAACAGTACAAACCAATAATTTAATACACCTCATAACTACGCCATTTTGGGGGCTGCAGGTTGCAGCCATTTTGCCTCACTGTGGGACTCAGCTCTCTAGACCACTAGCGTAAAAAAAATGCTTTGGTATGAATGGGGCTCCAATTTAAATTGACAATCCTAAGCCTAAATTAGTGCGGCAAAATTGATTAATTTCTCACTTTTTCTTGTTAGTACTTTATAAGAATTCTAGATTGAAAGTTTGGAGAACCTTTATTGGATTTTACGTCCAATCAAAACAAACAAACAACAACAGAACCCATGTAGTACCCAATCATTATGGGTATGGGCGGGGGAAGATTGAAGACAGATCCCCAAACGAACAACAGCAGAACCCATGTAGCCACACCTTATCTGTTTCTTTTCCCACCAAAACTCTGTATACCTTGACAACTCATCGAACTTTTGCTGATCTCCGCCACTGACATATTTCTCTACCTTAAAGTCGAAAACTCAGTTCGCATTTGGTCTTTGACTGCAGGTGGAATGTACTTCTCCTCAAAGTCCTTAAAATTGCTCTAAACCAATTCATCTTGCTTGTCTTTGTAATGTTGCTTTGCTGACCACCACCAATGCTCAGCTCCCCCTGTAGCTTATATGTTGCAAAAGACACCTTTTGGGCCTCACGACAACCCAACACATCAAAGATCTTTTTCATTTGCAACAGCCAAACCTCAGCATCCGATGGCTTATCAATCCCCATAAAAGGCGGTGGATTAGACTTTAGAAATCTATCAAAAGTATTGCCTTTGTCCAATGTCATAGACTTTGTTGCATTTGCTGGTGCCACTTGGGCCTGATGCCCAGCAAATAATCTCATAAAAGATGAACTCACAAGCCTATGGGACTCTAGGGACTTGGACCTCTTCTAAGACATGATGCTATGCCAAATGCAAATATAAAAATTGAAACCTAAGCTGTGCTACCACTCTTGTCACGCTCCGAAATCGGGAACATGACCGGCCATGAACCATGAGGCAATCATGGAACACGAAGCCTAATTAAAAATATTTTAACAACTCGAACTACTAAAGAAAGACTGGATGTTTTATTACAATAAAATGCGGGACTCCAAATCAATATTTTTCTTAAGCAAATGACACAATATCTCATATTTTCCAATCTCCAAACTCCACAATGAACTGCTAATTAATAAAAGTGTGGAAGCTAATAAATAAAAGTGCGAAAGCGGTTTGACATGATAAAAGAAATAAAAAATGCAAACGCCCTAGCGGTCCAAACACAAGGTCCCGACAACGCCACAGAGTCCATTACAATGCCCCATGCACTAACCTAAAAAAAAGGTGGAATAAATCCGTCAGCTGACGAGCTCAGTGAGTAGTTAAGCATGATAAGGGTAATAATACAAAGTAACATACGTATAAATGAACGATAACTAAGGGTTCAAAAGAAGTGGTTTCAAATTAATAATGGAGGTCGACGGTTCAACGAATACTATCGACAAACCGAATATTGAACAAAGAGGTCAACAACTCAACAAATAGTACCCTTAAAATGAATAACGGATTAACGAATAGCAACAATAATAATCGAATTGCCACAATAATTATACGAAACAACGAGTCCAAGAACATCCGAACGATGAACAACAATAACGGAAGTTTAAACCGGGGTGGGAACCATATTAACCAATTGCCAAATATTTTCTCAGGGCTTAACCCGTTAGATCCAACACTGTACTTAGAGTCACCACAGGATGACGCCTGAGACCTTTCCCCAAAGCCGATCCGAAATAGGGTCACAGGGTATTTCACAAATCTTTTCCCTATCCGTTGAGCACTAGAGTCACAGGGTATTTCACAAGTTTTGTCCCTAGCGGCCAAAGTCACCACGATATCTCACAGGTCTTTTCCTTGGACTTTAATAAATATAAACATAGTCCATGGTCCCAAATCCAAATAGAACAACGGCGCGCCAGTGGCACCTACACCAAGATTATTCCTCGTGTCGTTGCAGAGTCACAATAATATTATGGAGTCAACGAATCGATGACAGTAAAAGTAAGGGCAATCGATCAATCATAAATATTCTCAATTAACCTTGTATACCAAAGGGTACGTCAATTATCAATAATTATGAGAGCAATGAATAAGATTAATTATCATTGGATCACAACAAACAATGAATTGTTAATGATAGATAGGCTCAAGAGGATTTCAAAGAAAAGGATCACATGCTTAATCACTTACCTCGATCAAAACGATGGGCACAAAATATAAAGCTCGCGTTCTTTGCTAATCTAAATAAAAGAATACCAATACCAATAATTAATTTGATGAACCCCAAAACCTTAACTTGGTTGACACCAAAATCCTACCCCATTACCACGCACAAATTAACCAACCTCCTGCTTCTATTACCCCAAATCCAAATAATACATATTTTAATGTCTATACATAGACACACATGTACATCGATCTATACTAAAGATCAAGTAATAAGAAAATCCATGTACCAAAGGAGAAGTGCTCTGACCCCAGCCTACTGCCGCAGCTCTCTCTCGCTCTCAGTATCTTCGGCAATGAGAAAAGAAATAATAACCCTATTTCTCAAATATTCCTCACTTTAATAAACTGTCCACGTTCAAACTTAAAACTTATCTAGTTTAATTACACAATAGACCCATCATTATTCTTCCATGTTAACTAATCACTTGCGGGGAACCATTCCCAGTTTAACCAAACTTAGGATTTTAAGCGATACGTGTAACTGATGCCAAAAATAAGCAGCCCAACATTTTTTTTTTTGGTAGCAAACAGTTTGAAAAAGAAAAATGAAAGATTTAATTATTTGTGATAAAAATTATAAACATTATTATTTTTTAGTTGAATAAGTGGGATGTCACAAAAATTCATTCTCATTAGTAAGAATACCCGTAGTTAGTAATAAGTTAAAAACTAGTGTGTGGGAGGGGGGAATTTAGCACAATGGTCCACAACTCAAACAAGAGCCAGCACAAATTTTACATCAAAATTTAGTGATAATATCAACCTGACTCGACCCCGATCGGGTCGGGTTTTGGACAGGCCAAATTGCCATCCCTCAGAGTAAATAATTAGGAACAAAATTTTTATTTTGTATATACCCGATTTTAAATATTATTGACAATTATTCGTATATAGCTACTTAAAATTTTAATAATTTTTGTTCGATTTGATAAAAAATCGGTTATTTTATATTCTCATTTCTCAATTTCTTTTATAAATAAAAAAATAAGCACGTGATAGTTGATGTAACCTAAATAATCCTTTCAATATACAAATGTAATAAATTGGAAAGCAAAAGTATACGTTCCGATAAAAAAATATATGTCTACTAAGCCGACCCCCTCGGAGTTAAAATCCTCGCTCCGCCACTACACAGGTGTACAAATATGTTTTAATGAAACTTCCTCGGCCATAATGATAGTTTACCTTCTAAAGAATCTAAACTACAAACAAAACATACTACTAGTTGCGCGCTCCAACTACTAGTAATTGGTTTCAATGAAACTTCCGTCAAGACCGAGGTACAAGAAAAGACGGGAGATTGGGACGTGACATGCACATCTTCTCTAACACGAAGTCCATGGGTGGTTCGGATTGTTTTTCAGTTTGACAGTAGACCGACCGATTACACGCAGCCATATTTTAGTTATGAATGCGAGTTCAACATTCACTGATCTCGTGTCTGCTAAATAATAGCCAGTTATCTCATGGCTGCCACATCCGTAGAATACTTGACTAGAATTGATCGTCAGTATTTTACGTCAGCATGCAGAACACGATTATACATAATATGTACAAAAATAAAAACTACGATGTCATAAAACACTTAACTTTTGTTTAGTTGTCTGTCACAGTTGAGCAAGTCATTGCTGATATAGCTGGTATTAGAGAGTTTCACGTACGGCTCTTTTAAAAGGTGAAACCTTCTCAGAAGAACAAGGCCTTGTGTGAAACTTAGGCTCCGTCTAGGTTTGTTCTAGGATTCAGTTGATTTTGTATCTGGGGTATTGTTGTTTCTGTATCTGCTTCATTTCTTGTTGGCTTGTATTCTAACCTTAGTTTAGTTTTGATTATAGTTTTCTTTGGGAAATGATTTTGCCACACCCTTTTTTTGTTAACGCCACTCCTCTGTAAGTTTGCAAAAATATACTTGCAGATGAGTGACATTAACAAAAAAGGCAGTGGCAAAATCAGTAGCCTTTTCTTTTCTTCCAGTTTCTTTGTGTAAATGAGGTTGGTGCTTTGTTTGAGATCTGTACGGACTTCCCTAAGGTTTGTATACACCGCTAAGATTTTTTGGGCTTTTTTTGTTCTTATTTAATTTTTTTCGCATTTGTTAGTTTTGCGTCTAACTTTTGTGGATTATTAATTCGTCTCAAGAAATCTGAAAAGAAAAATTATGACTTTTATCCAAATATTTTCGAAAATATCCAAGAAAAATATAAAAATATTTGAGTAAAAGTAATACAATTTTTTTATTTTTCAGATTCGACTTAACGAGACGAATCGACAATCCACAAACATTAGGTACAAAACTAACAAACGCATAATTTTTTTGAATTAAGAAAATATTCATAAATCTTAGAAGCACTTGGCCTTAATAAGCAAGACAATGACCGGTTTATTTCACAAGTCAAACAAATCCCACTGTTTGGGAGGATCCAAAATTGCTCAAGTACTGATCAAGTCATCAGATGCGTCCCACAGAGTGAATTCCACAAACTCTCTTGCCTGTGGCGGTCACTTTAATGGTAATAAAACGGCCGCCAAGATCTTGCAAAGTGGCTGTTATTGGCCAACCATACACATGCATTCTGTCTGGCATGCTTGTGATGCCACATGTGACATGTTACGAGATTCCAAAAAACGTGCCCGTCCTTTCAGAATGGAAAATGAAGATTGCAGAAAAAACCCAAAAAACGTGCCCGTCCTTTTGACACCGACCGTACGTACCGACGGCATGTGGAGTCCACATGGATGATTCGAGTTATTTAATATTTTTGTTTTTAAAAACCGAGTGAGCTTGTGAAAAATCAGCTCAATCCGATATTTGTAAGTGCTCGACCCAATCTTTCCATTTTTTTCATCCAATCTTCCCATTTTATCTGATTTTTTAAAAATGGAAAGATTTGATCGAGTACATACATATCAGATTGAGCTAATATTTAATGATCATGAACCCACTCGGATTTTTTTTTTTAAATTTATTAAACGGTTCAGATCATTCGTGCGGGACCTAGAGTAGGCTCCGCTTGCTATCGGTACACATGGTCAGTTTCCTTGGACTTTTCGTTTCTGCTAACTCTTGCATCACCGAAAAGTAGTGTTGTTTACTCCTTAGGGAAGCGAAAACCAATGTTGCCCATGGAGGATGTGTCATTTTGCCATTGGACTGGGGCAAACGTAAATAGAGCTTTTACCCAAAATTGGGGTAAAAAAATAGTAAAAATTAACCCAAAATTTGGGTGAAAGCTGGAGCTGCTCTTAGGTAACCATTCAAAAATTAACAAGTGCATGAAAATCCTAATTTAGACTATATAAACCAGGATGGAAAACATCTTAATGCTGGAAACACAGAAGTAGATGCATTATGCACATGATGCAATTTAAACAAAAAGGCAATGCTTCAATTCATAGCACATGGTTAAATACAGATTGCCATCAAATAAAGCATTTGGTTTGAAACAATCCTGAAGAAAACATCTCGGTAAGTTATCCTAGTCCATTAAGCCCAAAAAATTCCATGGAATCATAGATAAAATATTGGTCTCCGTTCATGACAATAAATACCGCCTATTGTCCATTTTTAGTCCCAAGAAAAGATGCATGTCTCAGAAAGGAAGAAGATGGCAGACAGATTAAGCAACTTGCAGATGAATATTATCCTGACAGGGACAGTGCAGCGGACAACAAACTGCAAGATCAGTTGACATAAAATGTTATCGGAGTTGAGAGTTCTAGCTATCTTTACCCACAAAATGAATTCTAGGTGTGAGCACATCAGCACATGCACGAGTACGGGAAAGAAACAAAGAATCTTACCTTCCCATTTTAGATCAAAAGCCATACAAGAGAAAAGCAAAGGAATATAAACTTGGTATTCCCTTCTCAGTCAACAAGTGGTGAGGTTTGTCACAAGCCAACAATCAGCAAGATAGAAGTTTTGGTTCTCTTGAATGTCAAAATTAGAGAAGAATATCCATTCCTAGAGTTTCTTCTTTTAGGATAGAGGATATGTACAACGCAGAATCTACCTCCTTTTTCTTTATTTTGATGCGACGGAATCTAGCTCTCAGGTAGTCATACACTTGGCTTGGCACAACCTGCACAACTTAATAGAATGTCAAAACAGTGGACTAATCTTTCGAGACACTCTTGTGAGGTTTTGGCAACTGATGGACTTCTCAACTACCATACATGCATGAATGCTTTTTCCACAATTCTCTGTACCAAATTTATTAGGTAAATTCATAAATACAACAAGGGGTATAGGGAGGAAACTACCAATAATTTTGAAGTCTTTTCTAGAACAACTCAAACTCCAAGTCCTCTCCAGCATCCACGTACTGCAGATACTTTGTCCCCTTCTGCACAAAGGCCCCATTTATGCCAGCATCAAAGAACTCGGGCAGTTGAGGTGGAATTGCGCAACGTATTAGTGCCCAATTCAAGCCATGAAAGAAGGGGTGATTCTTGATTTCAGCAGCCCCTTTCTCTGATCCCAACCGATTCTCAGGCTCCTTCACTAACAGCCCTTGGATGAGATCTCTTGCCTGGAAACTAACCATTGGGCTATTCGGAAACTTGAGGCTTTGAACCACAACATTATCCAGTGTCTCCCCATTTCTGGCGCCTTTAAAAGGTGTCTTACCATATAAAAGCTCATAAAGGAAGACGCCGAATGTCCACCAATCAACAGCACTCCCATGACCCTCTCCTCTGATGATCTCAGGAGCCAAGTACTCGTGGGTCCCAACAAAGGAGTTAGACCGGGCGTCTGCAGGCTCAGCCACAAGCTGTGGCAACGATCTGGGATGGGTTGCACTGTCTGCTTTTAGTTTCCTTGCTTTTGAGGAAGAAGGTAAAATCCTAGGGCTGAAGCATGCGACTTGACAGGATGGTTCAATGCAAAAAGGATCAATGCAGCTGGACCCCTTGCATGGACCTGAAACCCTGGGGGGATCCATAGCCAATGATGATGATCTGAGAAGAGTTGGGTTTACAGTGCACCTAAGCGACAAGTCAAAATCAGTAAGCATAATGTGACCATCTTCTCGGACCAGAATATTTTCTGGTTTCAAATCTCGATAGATTACTCCTAGCATATGCAAATACTCCAAAGCAAGGAGGACTTCAGCAACGTAAAACCTGCAAATACAAGGTGTTAAATTAACTTGAAGATTAAATATAACCAAAACAATGACAAGTAAAAAGCCTGATATCCGATTGAGTCCCACGAATGCTTATCTTTCTATGATTTTGTACTTCAGCACATATTTTAACATCTAAATGCAGAAGTTCCATTGCTAGGATTGGTAGATCTTTAACAGAGCAAGCAACAAGAGCAGGCAAAGAGGATTGACACCACATGATGAGGTCTTTATCAACTAAGACCAAAATTAAGAGTTAAAATTTTCCAGTCCTTCAGCTACTAAGCATAGGAATTCCTCGCACACAACTCTAACGAAGAGTGCAACTCCTGATCCTAATATCTACAGCAAACACATTGAAGATTTGAGAACTGCTATGTATTATAAGGCTTGTTCATAACAGAACATGGACTTAAACTGCGGTAATGGTCATGATTGAGGTATATCCATTTTCCTAACACAGCTCAACATGTGGAAAAAAAACCAGCTCATCCAAACCATCAGATTTCATTTTCAATAGCATATTCTTGTGGCTAAATTCTGAATACCATAAGGTGTACTAGAAAATCTTTGTATTCTAAGGAAGAATTAAGTTCTATTTTGATTTTTTCACCCATCACATTATGAAGACAAAGTATTGTCTTTTCACTACGTTTTATGATTCGGATTCGAATTAATACTGTAAGTGAAAATTTGATAAATAAAAAACTCTGTTTGAGGTCTAACTGTTAACAAAATTTTAAACCATGAGCCCAGCCAACTTCTCGTATAATACTTAACCTTAGGTCATGCTAAATTAAATGTGGAAATCTAAAAAATACAAACCCTCACTTTTAAGTATAAACTATGAAATTTCTATGACTAGTAGTTCAATCAAATAGAAGAATTGTCAGGAAGCCAAATCGTCAAATACCTACTAATGGTGCAATAAGGCATAACTTCATCACATCACATTTCTGGTAAACACAGGCTATCTTAGGACTTAAAACAATTGCAGTTTTATAGTTGACAGTGGAGCTAAGATCATGGGTTTGGGACAAAACCTCTTATTTCAGAAGCCAAAACATATATTCATGGATAAAGATTTCTTTCAGAACCAGTTGAAATCACATGCTTTGACAAACCATACTGGCCATTAACCCCGTGCTATCAAATGTAATGACCCGACCCGGCTAACCATGGACCTCTTTCAGCCCAAACACTTGGCCTTAAAAGATATACCTAAGAAGGAACCATGTAGCCTTTGGTGGGAATTAATATACCAAGTGAGACTCCAGCTCCCAACCAAAATGTGAGACAAAGCACTCACTTCCCCCAAATCTTTGGTATTACATTGGTTGGGAGCTGGAGCCTCACTTGGTGTATTAATACCCACCAAAGGCTACATAATACTACCTTCTTAGGTATAGCTTTTAAGGTCAAGTGTTTGGGCCGAAAGATGGTCCACGGTTAGCCGGGTCGGGTCATTACACTAAATGGCAAGTTCCTGAATAACGATAGTGTGAAAACACTGATTTAAAGATTGTGATTTGGCCCCTCAACATGAATGCTACAAGCTGTTGTCGTTGTAAGAACTCAGAACTCCCGAATTCCCAACTTTTTGAACTTGCAGTTTAACCTCCCGACGTGCCCATAGAGTGTCACTGGCATGTACTCACGTGTCCCAAGCCCACCCGACTATATTTGGATGTGCCTGGCATGTATTTGGATGTGCCTACCCAAGCCTACCGCGTGTGTCTCTTGCACTTTTACCTCCCAACATATAAAAAGAATCTGACATGTATTTGGATGTGTCAACCATAGATACGTGAGGCTGTTAGATGTTGGGATGAAGATTTCTTTCAGAACTTGTTGAAATCACATGCTTTGACAAACCATACAGGCCATTAACCCCGTGATACCAAATGGGAAGGTTTTGAATTGAAGATGGTGTCACGGAATAAAGATTGTAATTCGGCCCCTCAGTATGAATGCTGGCCATTTTGTTATAAGAATTCAGAACTCCAGAATCCCCAACTTTTTAAACTTGCAGTTTTACCTCCCAACATGCCCATAGTGTGTCGCTGGCATGTATCCCGTGTGTCCCAAGCCTACACAACTATATATGGGTGTGTCTGACATATTTGGATGTGCCTAACCAAGCCTACCTCAGGTGTCTCTTGCAGTTTTACTTTTACCTCCCAAAGTATCAAAAAATCTGACATATTTGGATGTGTCAGACGGATACGTGAGGTTAGATGTTTCCATGCTTCTTAGCACCTAACATAAGTCACATTACCACTACTTCACTGTACTAGCAGGTGAACATCTGAAATCCAGTTTCCGCACATAAATATGGGTAAAGAGAACATTAAAATCTATTCTTAGCTTCATTTTTATTTTATAAACTATATTTCTTTGCTTGAAGACTAGATGAAATTGAATTTCTCAGTGTTTCCCAAAGCTTGAAGAATGGTCGGAGTTCATTCTTTTTATTCAGTATAATTACCAACTAAACTAATGTTCATTATAAAATTGGAATAGTATAATACTGCCAAATTTGATACATGCAATTAATAAAAAACAAATGACATACATTGTGCATCCTCAGCTAAATTACAACTTCAACGGTTTGTTTCTTAGCTGTGTTTCTTCCACGTAAATTCCAAGTCCATCTATAGTAATAAGTTAACGCAGCAGATAAATTAGCAATCAGTTCATGAACCAAATCTAAAGGACACTCCCCATACTACTTAGGGTTTACAGACCCAAAAAAAAAAAAAAAATCTAGCACTAATTACTGAAACAATACGACGAGTGATTTCAAGGCTAGAGTATTCTAACATGTAACTGAGCCACACTTTTCATGGAAAATTCCCAACTCTCATGCATGAGTTTTATTATAGAACCGATTAATGTTCCAAGCAAGATTCACACTAATACAACACGACCATCAATGTAAATTAGGAATGCCCACAAGCATAATAGTTTGGCACAGCCCTGTGCACAGAATCAATCAACACCACAAAAGATTGGTGCCTCATGTAACCAGGAGTAAGAACAAGTCGACAACCGCCGCAATACAACATGGCATTGAGGCCACTATCAAACTAAGCCATTAATATAACACCTAAGGCCATTCCACATCCCTGTACACCCCCCTTATGGCCTAGTCCGCTGGAGGAAATGTAAAGTACTATTTTCACTCAACTCAAACGAGTACAAGGTACAAAACTTTTATTGGACAATGGAGATAGAAATGCAAATTAAATATACCATCTATAATCCCCAATCCACTAATCTCCAAGATAAGATTCTTTTTTGAATTACTATGTTTAACACCTGCCTGTCATGATGAGATGGATATGGGACTAGATACATGAAGTGGACACTGACACTCCCCTTTTCTAGGATGACAAAAACGGTTTGATCCAGGCATTAACAGGTATAATGCTTTAGAAAGTTTGTTCCTTGTAACTATGAGCCCATGCACTTCTGTATGTTTTAGGCATTTAGCATACAATTTCTGACATTTTTAGCCGTTAATGTTCCAAAGGATAAAGCACCCGTTAGTAATGAGGCTCTAGATGATTGTTAGGATCACAATGGCACACGAGTTTAAAATAACTTTCTTGAACATCCTTTCAAGAATGTTCTAAGTTCTAACCTACCCTGCCACCCCTGAAGAAGTCCTTCTTTGGTAACTACAGGAAACCAGTAACATCATCCCACCATTTGAAAATTTTAACCATGTTGATACAGTGTGAACTAAATCCTGCAAGATCTTCAAAGTTGGACACAAGGCTTGCCTATTGTATATAATAAAGAAATTAAGAATGGAATGCGTATCTTGAATCAACAAAAGCATACACTTCAAATTACTGCTTGGGACTTATCAAAAACCCAATAACAGAAATCAACCAAAATTAACTGAAACATAGAACTTCAATCACACGTGCAAGCGCACAAAGAGAGACAGAGATGTTGCAGATAAATTTTCTGAGCCCCACAAAAATTATGCATAATGCTGCACACATTGCTTTTCGGCAGCCTCATCTGTTAGTTAGTGCCACCAGTTCCCAAGTGAAATCATGATTAAGTTACTAATTTCTACAATGAAATAATTATAATACTTAATTTGAAACCCCATTAGTAGCACGTTCAACATACTAATTTCAACCTCTTGAACCATACTAAAAAAATATTTGACAAACTAATTATATTGGATTACATTTCAGTGCATCAATTTTTAGTACTGTGCATCAAAAGTTCAAGAGCTATAAGAAGATATTAGGGTTGTAAATAAGCCAAGTAGCAGATTTTTGAAGTTGAACATAATGAGCTTCAAGATCTCTTCGAGGTTGCTATGTTCATCGTTTTCGTCTATCTGAAATGAGCTTTAATGGAGGCAATCAGAGCCATGCTGGAATAGCTTCATTGTTTGAACTATTCAAGAGGCTAGAGTATTACAAGCTTAACACTAAGGATTTGGCCATTAGGTGCCAATCTCAAAGTACCTTTTGAGGAGTTTGGCTTAAGTAGCTTTGTTCGCAGTACCGAGAGAAAGTCAACTAATGCTACATTCATGATGAATTACTAGTCAATTTGGTTATTCTATTTTTTGGCTTAACCAGAATGTTTTTAAGGATTTTAACATTAAATATGCCCAAAAAAATAGCAGAAATCACTTTTGATTTATTTATACCTTGCTGCTTGTTCAGAAAAATATCTTCCAAGCTGCTTTTGCCGGAGGACGTGCAGATCTCCACCTGGGCAATACTCCATCACCAAGCATGAAAGATTATCCGCTGTAAACTGCGCAAATAGAGTTGGGAGGAAAGGATGATCTAGAATACTCAATATTTCTCTCTCAGTTTGGGCCCTTGGCAATTTCTTTCTCCTAGCCAAAAACTCATTGTCCATGACCTTTATAGCAAATAGGCAGTTAGTTCCAACTAATTTGGCAAGATATACTGTGCCAATATCTCCGGAACCAAGCTTCTTTAACAGATTGAAATGTCTCAAACCTAGGAATCCATGTTGTTTCCTAACATGATGGATGGCTTCCCACCGCAAGTCCTTTGACATGTGAGGCCTGTTGCCACGACTAGACCCACATAGTTTACTCTCTTCACTAATGCTAGTGGTGCAACTGTATTCACCAAGGCTACTTTTCGAACTTTGAGAGGAATCCCCATTTTCTCTTGTTTTTGTGTTTGTATTAGCATTTTCAACCACAGCTCCACTATTTGAAGAGCTATTTGAAGCGAAGCCCAATTTACTGACACTTGCATAGTTGGATGCTGGAGAAGCTTCAGTCATGTTGTTCCTCACATTTGTCAAAGTACACTGGCATCTCTGGCAAAGAAATTGGCCGACACTAAAATTCAAGGCACTAGAAATTTCATAATTAACATTGGAAGTGGAGCCCACAGAAGTTGAATCCAGCCTTACTTTCTTCTTATTAATCGGTTTGTTCCTGAGAACTGGCTTGGTCAAATGTAGAGCCTTTCTTGTCGTTTTGCTTCCCTTATTGCTCTTGATTGCATTAGATGATGAGGGTACCGTCAGCAACCTGCCTTTCCGCCTTAACTTTGGTGCTGATGCTTTGTTTTTTAACCTAACTGACAAAGTACCACCAGTATCCTGACAAGAAAGAGGAGAAGGCCCCACATGCTTTTTCTCCTGCAATGGCTTTGATGATGTTTGACTCTGAACTTCTGTCGATCCAGTTATCAAATCATTCATCAAAGTAGACGTTGTACCCCTCTCTAGTCTAGCCAAAGCATACCGAGGAGAAGAATGGCCACTCTGGTTTGATGTTTTCATCTTGGGCTCTAGAATGTCAAAGCCATCGCTATTCTCTTGAGAAGGTGGAGAAGGAAATGCTTCATGCTTTTCATAGTGAGCTGCTGCTTCTGTTTTCCCTTCTGTTGTTGTCAAAGCATATCGAGGAATAGAATTGGAACATTGGTTGGATGACTTTAATTTGGGCATTCCAAGATGTGGAGGTAAATTCCCAGAGGAATTTCTACACTCTTCTGGCACAAGAGATATTTCAACCTCTCCCCTGTACATTTCGTTTCGGGAATGACTAGATTCACCAGCTTCAACCACAACTGACCTGTACAAACTTGCGATCTTACCTGCTTCTGAGACCCTAGGAGAAGTAGATGACTTTGATAACCGTTTCATGGAAGCCATTTCTGATGCCTGGGAAATAGTTAAACCCCTTAGTGCCTGTTTCAACGACACTGGCACATCAACCCCAATTGGTTTCTTGACCGTATCTTTCCTTGATGGGCTTGTGCCAACTTGGACTAAAGGACTTGAAACAGTGGCTGGAGTTTTGATGTTAATTTTCTCAAAAAGTTTATTTATATCCTCCTTTTGAGAATTATCAGATCCCAGTTTCAGCAAAAGAGACTTTTGACCCTTGTCATGTGCTGCTGTCCTATGAGTTCCTTTGGATTTTTGAGTTGAGCTCAGCTTGTCCCTTGATTCAATAATTTCAGAAATACCAGAAAATGGACCCATCACTACAAGAATAGGAACTATAGATTATTTAGTTATCATGGAGGTCTTCATAGCGTGTACAAAATGATTAAATACTTTCTTTTCGAAGGATGACTTTTGATGTATTGGGCATAGGACATCAATGACAGCAAATGCATTTACTTTGATCCGACAGAAGCCCCTTCTTATATAATAGATTTAACTCCTTTAAGACCTTCAATCACTGGGCATGCACCATCTAAATCCTGAAATATCAATGAGTACAAATATAGTGAGTGAACCACCCCCTTCCAAATCCACCACCCAAGAAATTGGAAGAAAAATTATTGCAAACCAAAGGAAGCATATTTTTATGGAAAAAATTGCAACGCGGATTTGAGTGACTTGTCAAGGACATGAGCATGCTAATTCAGCATAGTTTTACTTAATTTTATTCACACTAAGCATAACTGTGGATGTCAAATTTTGACAAGGTTTACTCCTACACCCACCCAACCCCAGGACATGGGGGCTCGGGTCGCGCATTTGTCATAAAACTCACAAAGGAAATTGTTATATGGAACCATGACTCGTGTCCTGATAGTGTCATATGCCCTAGGTGGATTTAATGAACTAAGTGACAAGAAAGTCTTATCTCATCTCTATTTATATATGCGTAGAGTCAAGCCTAGAAAATACTACCTTGTAGTTTTCTTCTCAGATCAAGTATTGCATATTTTCTCCGTTCTTGTTCCTTAAACTCCCAGTTCTCTATAGGACACCATCATAGCCCCTACGGATTTGGAATATGGGAAGATTGTTGAGGATTCTACTAGCCACTCCAACTACGAGAATATAAAGCTTGCAAAACTCCATGTAAGTCATGTGTATCATAGGAACTCGTAAAGCAAGCTTTCAATATTTGATATTGTATAGTAGGATTCTTGTAGCCCTGGACAGATCTCAATGGAAAATAGGATTCATGTAGCCGACTCCAATTGATTGGGACACAAGACTCTTTGGTTTACAATAAGCATCAAATAAATCACAATACCCCTTTTATTTGCTAGCAAAAATAAAATTTCAATTGGTATGTTTTTATCTAATCCTATAAAGGAAGAATAAAATTTCCTTGTGGGCTTGCTTCCTCCAAAGGACTTTGTAAAACTCAATACAGATGGCTCTCTGGACCCGGAATTGGGTACAGCTTGTACGGGAGGGCTCCCACGTGATCACCTTGGCCATTGGTTAGGAGGTTTTCATAGAAACATGACAGCAAGCTCTAGTCTGATGGCGGAGCTTTGGGCCTTGCATGATGGGCTTAGTCTTGCTAGGCCGAGAACATGAAAAAACTGGAAATAGAGGTGGACGCTTTGGGGGTAGTCAACTACTGAACGAGTAAACTGAAAATCATCCTATGGGTAACATTATTCTTGATTGCAGGTCACTAATGGCAGAGTTTGAGGTGGTTTCTAGCACGCATGTTTACTGTGAAGCAAATCATTGTACGGATACATTGGCAAAGGACACACCGATCTCGGTGGGAGATTTATATATCCACTCTTGTTTTCCTAACTGAATTGCTAATCTTTTTTATGTGGATTTGATTGGAGTTGTTTACCCCGGCTTGTAAACTCTATTTAGTTGTTTAATGCATCGTATTTCACCAAAAAAAAAAAAAAATTCTGAATTCGATAACAAACGAAAGAATGAACAGAATTCTAAGTTTTGCACAAGAAAGAGTTCACCAATCAAAAGGATTTGAAACGAGTTCAAACATGGCACAATAGTCAACATTAAAGTGAAGTGAGATCAGAAACAGAAAAGTTACCTCAGAATGTAGCTAAGATGCACTCATCCAAGTGAGATATCGATGCAATGTGATTTACCAGAACCCTAACTGGGGTGTCAAGAGCATCGGTGGACAGAGATGGGTAGAGAGAGGGAGAGAGAGAATCTTTGTAGTCACCGTAGAATATTTCCTTTTCTTTCTTTTTAAATGAGAAATACTGCTGTCTATTATACTAAACTTTTTTCCCCCGAGCAATAGAATAAAAGTACTCGAACTTGGCACTGGCGTGCCCACTCACCCAAAATCGATCGACGTACAGGTGCAAGGAGTCAAAATGAGCTGCGCAGAGTTATTTATACCTTGTTTCGATCAAGTTTTGAAACAAAAAATTCAACTCAAATAATACTTATTATTCCTACTTTTAATTATTATTTTAATTTTTCTCTCTATTCAATATTTCTATTTTCAATCATTATTCTCATTTTTCTCTCTATCTCTCTTCACTTGTTATCTCAAAAATCAAACTCAAAAATTTTCAAAACATCGTCCAAACACAGCATTAGTATTTGAGCTCGGCTCACATACTAAACAAGGTTAAAATTTGAGTTCAAGCTCGGGTTGTTTCGTACCCCTAACATGGCTCATTTAACATTTCAAATTTGGTTCATTTACTAAACGAGTCTCTATACGGGAGACGAATATTGAATTGCTAGCGAGGATCGGTTGATTCGCAGACCTAACTATAAGCTTTGGGTAGGGGTATTGTGTCGTGCTCGAATTGTGTCATTTTGAATTTTGCGTCTTTTCAAATTCGTGTCAAAACCCTTATTACCATACATAAGCGTTTTAAATATCTTGATGCAAACTTGACATTTTTAAAATCATATTGTGTTCTGAATGACACTATTAAGAGTCTTAATTTAAGACAAGACTCTTTTATAAGCCAGGACTACTTAGTTTCAATACCATCATAACTACATAAATGGTAAAAACAACCAAATCCTGACATTAAAAAATACATTTAGATACAACTAGACACAGAAAAATACATTTAGATACAACTAGACACAGATCTTAAAATTAAATAATTTTGTATAATTTTCAACTAAATTAATAGAAAGGCACCAACAACAATAGAATAAGTTTGAATATAAATTTTAAACTAAAAGAGGAGGCCTAAATAATGAAAAAACAATTCCAATAACCATAAATGAATTTAATTAATTTTTATTTTTTTAGCATGGAAACTCAAATGATTAGAAAATTATATATTCAATTGGTTTTGATTTTGAAAAAACAAAATAGATAATGAGTCCTATAATAATATGCATGTCTTGTCTTTCAATAATTATATTGATGTTTTTCTACAGGAAAATGATATTGGCACTCAAAAATTGATGCAGGCACTCCAAAATCAGTATAATTCCAAAGCCACTTTCTTTTGTTTTTTGGAGTGCCTCCATCAATTTTTGGAGTGCCAATATCATTTCATTTTCTATACACGTTAACAAACCATGCATGATTTCGGAAAAATCAAATCTCCTACTACTAATTATTAGGAAAAATTCAAAAGAATCAAAATTGATTGTATCGTATCCTGTTCGAGTCATGTCGTTTCAAGTTAACGTATCGACACGAAAAATTAAATAGTTATCCATGTTAGTATTATGGAGTTATGCAAGTTAAATTCGTGTTCGACCCATTTAATTATCGTGTTGACGGGTTGTGTCATATTTACGTTTGTGTCAAAAAGTGGTCGACCCGAACCTTCTAACTTCGTGTCGCGTCGTGTTTGTGTTGTATCCCTAGCTATGGGTGGTGGAGTATTTCATTTTCCCAGTTTCTTATCACTGTGGCTCCATTCAGTTGTCAAGAAAGGACGGGAAAGTATGAGAAAACTAATTTTTCCATAAATTTCCTAGTGCTCAGTTGACAGGAAAATAGTGGAACTTACCATTATAAGTTTTCCTGCAGGATTTACTTTCTTGCAAAAGTGATCCTGTAAAAAACACAGGATTTTGCATCGCGGGAAAAGGAAAATGAGTGAACACTCACAAAATTTTCCCATAAGTTTTTTTTTCCTGACAAATGAACAACTAAACCTTAATTTTTCTTACAAAATTCTTTTGTCAAATGAACACTCACGGAAAAATAATTTTCTTTTTCTTTTACTTCACCTCACTTCACTTTTTCTCAGAACCAATTTCCCACACAACTTTCCCGACAACTAAACGGAGCCATGAGAACAAAAATGTTATTGGCACAACTACTGTTGTACAATGTGCTTTTCGGCCTATCTCGTATCCAAAAAAAAAAGATAATCAGAACCGCTTATTTTGTTCAAAATATTTTATTATGGTCACTGAAAAAAATCAGCTGCATTCAATATCATTACAGGCGTTTACGAAACATCCATTTTTGCTTCAAACTAGCAAATTAAATATGGACGTTTCATAAACGCCCTTAATGATATCTGATGAAATTGATTTTTAACAAAGACCCTAAAAAAAATACTTTGAACAAAATGAACAACTGACTCCGATTATCTTTTTTGGACCCGAGATGAGCCCAAAAATAGATTGTACGTGTTGTTTGTACAACAGTTGTTATACCAGTAGCAACTCTCCTATGAGAAATGTACGTATACGTCGTATGTATTTGATGGGCGGGTCCCACGGTATGGGAGTAGATTTGATCGAAACTTTAGTTTGATCGTTTTCATAGATTTGGGATTAAAGTCAAGTATGGCTGACTCGGATCTAGATTCGTGCAATTTAAAAAACGGGGTTGTTAATTCTTAATCATTTGCCTTAAAGATTCTTAGGGAATAGTTTTAGTTGCTTCATCACTAAAAAACAGGATTGTTAATTTTCACTAGCAGCTTACGAGTTTGAGTCTTTCTACCTGTGTGTAAATATTTTTTCATTTATATTTGTTAGAGTTATTTCTTCTCTTAATGAGGCTTGTAGTTGAGTTGAGCTTATAATGATTGTTGTCCCTTTAATGGGTTTATTTATGCTATTAGTTTAGTTGTTAGGCTTGGCTATCTCGTGAACTCTCAAACAATGAATGTAGTGTTCTGTAGTTTGTACTTTGTATTTCATACATGATGTAATTATCTTTCCTATCATTCATGTTACAAACAAAGACCTCCAATTATCTAATTTTCCAGATCTGTAGAATTTTCTAGGCCTCCATGCTTATTAAGAAAATGTAGTCCCATATTATTTGGGAGTGAAATGTGTGATCACTTAATAACATTTAGAATCTCTTCACTCATCGCCAATTGGTTTTAAGATGGACATAAAGTTTTCATATGGTATCAGAGCAGACCCCGTTCCACCCCACATTTTATAAAATTCACAATCTACACCCCACGATAGACCAACAAAAAAGACTGCACGATAATAGATCCAAAAAGAAACTACACTTTACAGACCTCAAACGTTCTCAAACATAACTGCACATGAAGGGGATGTTAAGGAAATGTAGTTCCACATTAATTGGGAGTGAAATGAGCGATCAATTAATAACATTTGGGTTTTGAGATGGATATAAAGTTTGTACATAGTATTAGAGCGAGACTCATTCCATCCAATATTTTAAAAGTTCGCAATCCATACCTCGCAATAATAGACAACCAAAAAGGTTGCACGATGATAGAAAGTGATGGCTCCCCAACTCATAGGAAAGTGACAGACTAAAATATTACTACTACACTTTCCAGAGCACGGGTTCCATTTTGGGTGGGGGGGTGGGGTTGCCGCCTCTTTCCGCCCCCGCCCCCCCCCCCCCCTCCTCTTCCGACGTCGTGGATCTCGGTTCTGCTTTCCCACTACTCTTCCAGCTTCGTTGTTTTCAGCCCAGGCGACCTCGGTGACGTAGCTTAGCTCCGACGGCTCGTGTGTCGTGGTGGTTTCCAAAGCGAGCTCAGATCTGTTTCATGGTGTTTCGAAGGCAACTGGGCTCTATTGGTCTTCGGTTGGCAGGTAATAATTAGGGTTTGTGGAGGTTTAGGTGGTTAGTCTATTTTTTTGCCCTTTTTGTGTCTTTTCTTCTCCGGCGAGGTCCTCCTCTGTCCGGATTTTTGTCCCGGTCTGGTATCCCCAGATCCGGTGGGTGTTGGTGGTGGGTAATAATTTTTCTGTGTGTGGTGGCTGCTGGATCTCACTTTTCGATAGTGGTGTTGTCGGTGAATGCCGTCTGGTTTCTGTAGAGACACATATTTTTGAGGTCGTATTTTTCTCTTGTAAACGTACGACTTGTCGAGATAGACGGTGTGAATTTACGGTGCGGCGTGTTCGTGAAAGGATATAAGGGTAAATGTGCGAGTGTGTGGTGTGAGAAGTTAGAGATAATTTTTCCTTGGTCTTCCGGTTCGTGATAGGATATAAGGGTAAATGTGTGAGTGTGTGGTGTGAGAAGTTAGAGATAATTTTTCCTTGGTCTTCCGATAAATTCCAGAGGAATGCTTTCCTCTTTCTCATTTCTATCTCTCGGCTCTCTCTCTAACTCTCACGTATCTCTCTCTCGGCTCTCTTCCACTCTCACTCAAGAACCCATCAAAATCACTTGAGCTCTACATAAACCCACCTCTATTTTACCTTCTATACGCATTATTGAGCTTTAATTTCGTGGGTCAAGCTTGAGGAAGGAGGAACCGGCTGATTTTGAAGTTTCAGAGGATAGGGCTTTGTTTGATCTCATGAGTCCGGCTTTGATACTTGAGCTAGGGAAATCTAACTAATTTTATGTGTTTATGAGTTGATATTGTGTTTAAGACTTGCTATTGATCATTGTATTGAGATTTGTTATTGAATTCCTTTGAAATCCCCAAAATCTTCTTGTTGTCCCATTTTCCACTGTTCAGCCATTTTTCTGAGTTTTTTTCCAACTTCGAACAATCATAACTTCCTCAATCGTCCGATATTGAAAACACGCAAATTATATATCGAATTCGAGATCTTGAAGTTAGGTTTCCAGGGCCACCGGACTCACCTTAAAACTCTAAGTACACAAAAAGTTATGATCATATGAGTGAAAGTGAGTCATCTGCCTCGTTTTCTGTTGTTGCTGTCATTTTCTTGGGTTTTGCCCAACTTCGACTGGCCATTACTTCGTCGTCCAAAGTCCAATTCCAGCATATGATATATCGATTTTGAGGTTTTGAAGTCATCTTTTAATTACCACCGAAATTACGTTGACATGTTAAGTATACAAAATGTTAGGACTATAGAAGTGGAGGGTGGTTAGTTGCCACAGCTTAAGAATGAGTTTGATAGACCTTAAATATTGCACAAAGGTTGAGTTATGAATTTTTGATGAGTGTTGGTTGAAATGTGGTACGAAGACACATGAACAATAATTGTGAAATGATGACGATCGTCGAAAATACGAGATGGGCATGATTGCTATACTCGTTGGTATGTGGGTGTTGCCCCCTTAATGATTGTAGTATATTAGACCCAATTATGAAGTCGTATCGACAAGTATATGTCGTGAGTAATTGTGATTATGGGAACAGACCCGGGCAAAGCCGTGGTGACCCAAGTGCCTTATGAATGCGGGAATAGACCCGAGTAAAGCCGTAGTGACCCTGTTACGCTGTGAAAGAGGGAATAGACCCGGGCAAAGCTGTGGTGACCCAATTGCGCTGCGGATCTGAGAATAGACCTGGGTAAAGCCACGGTGACTTTCTTCCGGTTCGACTCAGGGAAAAGACCCGGGAAAAGCTGTGGTAACTCTAAGGGTGATGTTGGTTGTATTGAACTAAGAATTTGGGATATCATTGTAGTGTATGGTGACTTGCGGTAATGGGTTTCATGTGAGATTTTAACTACGCTATTCTTATTATTATCTGTCATTCGATTTTTCATTTGGTAAAGTGTTTGCCAAAGAGGCATAGATGACCCACCGTAGTGTGACACGTTGACGAAGACCGGTATAGGCATTCGCACGTTAAGCTATATACAAAATATAATTGTAGAGATGTGTTAAATGATGTGAGACGTGACATGTAGAGACCCGTATTTAAATTTCCTAGTTTTAATGTTTATAAGTGAGAAAGAGATATTATAATGTGAAAGATTTATTTACGAGAAATTAGGGGTTTAAAGTGAAAGAATTGAAAGTTTTGGGTGCTATGGCTAAGTGTGTGAGGTGTGTGCATATAAGTGTGTGGTGTGTGTGGCAGGGGAACAATTTTCCCCATTTCATTCTCTTCCTCCCTCCCGTTCTCTCTCTCTCAGCCCTCTCCATATCTCTCTCACCCCCTCACCTAAAAACCCACCTCAAAATTCAAAACCCACAACAATCAACGTCAACTTCATCTTCTTCTTACGTATTAGGGCTCGTATCATGTTGGATAGAGCTCGGTTTGGAGTATATTTGCTTGGTTTGGATTCCAGAAGCTAGGGCTTACTCAATCTCTTCGGTTTCGGCTTGGATACTTGAGGTAGGGAATTATACATCTCTTTATATGTTATTTGAGTGTTCTTGTGCCTTATTTGAGCTTTTGTTGGTTGTTATTGAGATTGGATTAAAATATGAAATTCCTGTCGAAATTGCCTGAAAGGCGCTCTCCCTACCGGTAGGACAAATGAGAATTATTTCCTAACCAGCTCAAACGTACTGTAGCAGCTCAAGGTAGTCATCCACCTGCTGATAGGAACTTTTCACCTATGAGTAGGCCAAGTGCAAAATCGCTTCCTACGAAATATTGGTCTTTCTGTTTCCAGTTTCTATCGGTAGGAACTTTCACCTACCGGTAGGTTAAGTGCATAATTCTCTTCTTCTATCGGTAGGACTCATTCACCTACCGGTAGGTGATTGAGCTGCTACAGTGTCTATGAGCTGCTTTTCCTACATCTTCCAAATCACATTTTGAAGCTTCTCATCAACTCTAATGGGTTTGTTTACACATTCTTTCAAGTGTTTTGGAGAGTATTACTAGTCTCACACTTAGAGTGGTATCCGATGGACTTGAATGTACTTGTTGATTTAAGAAATGTGAAGTGTAAGATATGGCACGTTGAAATACGAACGATACACATGAACACGTCTAGTGATCCGATGAATACTATTACAATTCATTTTCTCTCAACTCGTAGAATCCTTTAGACTCATTTAGCACACGTTTTACGAACTCCAAGTGTAGAAACTAAAAGACCAGGCATCGCAGAGTCTAGTCGTGGTTGATATATGGTATGTGTGGGTGTGGGAATATACTTAGAGGTATGGTGAGGACGTATATGTACTTAATACGATATGGTAGATCATTGGTCTTGTAAGGCCATGTGATTGATTAAATAGCTTTTGGATTTGATTGAATGATTTGATATTTGTGAAATGGGAACATGAAGTAATTGTGAATAACAAACCGACACCACAAGAACTCATCATATGTTGATAATGAGAACTTGACACGAACGTATGGACATGGTTGATTCCGCTATGGACACTTGGTGAGGTTAAAAGAGGAGTAACGCTACAAAGCATATAAATGGGCATCACTATATGTGATGTGTCCTGGAATAAATAAATGGGCATGACTATATGTGATGTGTCGCGAAGTAGATAAATGGGTATCACTATATGTGATGTGTCCCGGAATAGATAAATGGGCATCACTATATGTGATGTGTCCCGGAGTAGATAAATGGGCATCACTATATGTGATGTGTCCCGGGGTACGTGCAATACATGTGAAAACATTGATTGAAGAAATAAGAAATCTTGAGAAAAAGAAAGAAAGAAAGATTGACTTTTACTAAGTCGGATTGTTTAAAAGGAAAAGGGATTTTTCTATAAAAGATCCTCCGGCTATTCTTGAGTGAATCAACGGAGCTCGGCCTATAATGGTCATGAGTTTTCTCTAAATTGTTTAATATCAAAAGGAAAAGTTTCTTGATAAAGGCTTGGACGATAAACGAAGGAGAAATGAGAAAGAATGTGACACCGCACAAGAAGATGGATTGGCGATAGTTGGATACTTGATCATGATAGTTATGTTATCTCTGTTGTCAGTTGGTTTCTATCATTTGTTCATCCGTATTGCTCATTTGCATATAGAGTTTGTGTAGACTTTTCTACCGAGCTTGTGTAGCTCAAAGCTTACATCATTTTCAGGTGCTAACCCAGAATAGTAGCTTGCATGCTTGGAGTGTGGACACACCTTTTTGAAAGCTAACCAAATGAGTTACTTATCTATCCTTGTAATTTCTTTTGAAAGATGTATTTGTAACTCAAGTTATAATTCTTTGATTATGAAATAATTGTAAACTCTCAACTCTCATAACACTTGATACTTAAGTAAAATTTGGGCTGTTGAGCCGAAGTTGTAATATTTGGAAATCTCATGGACTTGGAACTATGTATATGGGAATGGAAATCTTGTAATCTTTTGGGTATCGTATGGAATATTGTGAGGATTTATTTGTGAAAACCCTTTATATTTATGTTGAAAAATTGAGGGCGTAACATGACACGAGAAAAAGAGGGTCAATGCGAGAAATTCCTTGAGTTCTTAGAAGTCTTGACTGTGTAGTAAGTTCATATTTGGCTCTAATTGCTATTGTTTATCGGTGTGATCTCCTTCTTTTCGCACTTGTCTTCTCGTATATACATAAAGTTAGTATAGATTTTCTACTGGGCTAGCGTAGCTCAACCTATCATTTTTCAGGTACAAATCAGAGGCTGTGACATGGGTTGCTGTGCTTGCATGTGATCCTACATTTTGAAACCGACTTCAGAGAGTTAATTTTTTGGATGGCAAGCACTTGGAATATAGAGTCGCCACTCAGTTTGAAGGTTCGACACCCAAGGAACCGTATATCGAAGCACCTGTCGCGCTATTTGATTTGAAAAAGTGAAGGAACCAGTCCGTCATAACCATATCTGGGTTCGAAAGCCAAGTTATAAGAGGGAAATGGTTTTAAGGCACCCCTCTCGCCCAATCCGTAGATCGGTCTCTACTTAGGCATTTTGTGAAAATAAAGTGATTCTTCTTTTGTTAATCAACTTTTAGCCAATTAGGGCGGGGAAACAGTTAATCAGGGATTTAAAACTGTACCAACTTATAGGATGTGATAAAAATAGCATGGGTGGATGAAATGTTGAAAAAAATAAATGGGATGAAACCCAACACTGTGATCAGACATCAACACAATGCTTTACATGAATTTGACGTGAATAGTGGCTAACTTGCATGCATGGACCTACGTGCATGCAAGTCCTCCACCGTGCACTATACTCGTGCACACGCGCGTGTGTCGATGTTCCACTAACATACTAAATTTTATCCCCTTCTGGGCTCTGAAAAGACCAGTGCTCACCCAGGGGGCAAACCAAACAGTTTATATGTACTGAAAGTAAATACTAATTACAAACAGAATGAAGAAAATTGATGAACAACCCCTAAACAGTGGGGGTATTAAAACAAAGGCCAAGGGCCAAGTTGCCCATGCAAGGGAAGCCACAGGAAACAGACTGACCAGCGCGCGTAATAGCACTACAAACGCGCGTGGGTCATGACTGGACTTCTAGAAATTGCTTTGCATGCCTTGGCTCTGAGACATATTCAGAAGCAACCCAATGGCATTCAAAAATAAACGAAAAAGCATGCTAAGCTAAACTATGGATTTTAACATTCAAGATAGTGCACCAGTTTTAAAACATACTTCACAGTGATCATAACACCATAAAAACATAAAATAACTAGCATCCTAACCCCACGTGAACCATCACGTGCAGCCTATGACAGGCACGCGTGTATGTGGGTCCAGCACGCGCGGGTTTGTCAATTGCATGGTTCTTATAACCCTGCTGACTTTAGGACCAGAACTAGTATTGATTACCAGCCTTGGCCCTGTTAGCCCCCCTCAGGGATCGAAACAGTAAGCAGACAGTAAGTTATACCTTTGCTTGAGAGGTTTGGAAATGGATTGAACAACAAAAATACTAAGAGCAGGGACAATTTGCAGGGATCCGTACAGAGACAATCGCGTTTGACCCCATTCCGGGTCTAAAAAAATCTAAAAAAATATCCATAAATTTTTTAATATTATTTTATAGGGCCCTGTAAAAAATCAGCTCGTGCGGATATCAGTAAGTATTACTTTGGGATTCGTATGGGCGAACTGCTCAGTTTGCCCTTACAAATCCAAAAGTAATACTTACCGATATCCGCACGAGCTGATTTTTTACAGGGCCCTATAAAATAATATTAAAAAATTTATGGATATTTTTTTAGATTTTTTTGGAACCCGGAATGGGGCCAAACGTGATTGTCTCTGCATAGATCCCTACAAGTTGTCCCTGCTCATAGCAGGACTGATTGAACAAGGTGCTAGTGCTTGAAAAATAAGTGTATGGAAGTGGCTTGAATGGTGAAGTATCAGGGTATTAGGGTTTGTGTACCTTTTTTTGCTTGAATTTTGGTAACCCTTGGACTTGGAAGTGCAATGGGGTATTTATAGGAGGTGGGAGAGTGCTTGGTGGGTGGAATACTAGGCTTAGCAACCAGCCAACAAGGTTGGTTGGCCTCACTTGGTGGAGAAACAAGCCAATAAGGTGATGGAAGTGGTTATGTAGGTGGAACAACCCATGCAGCCTACAACAGCTGTGTTGGCGAAGAAAACGGGGTTCTACAGCCCTGTACACTCCCTGATGAATACAAAATCCAGCTGAAAAAAGGCGATAGGGACAGTTATTGACTTGCGTGCGTGGGAGTGGCATAGGTGCGCGAGTGAGCAAACCATCACGCGATGGTCAATATTCAATGCTTTGACTTTGACTAACACTTGGCAATC
Source organism: Rhododendron molle (assembly GCA_025413875.1). Lineage (NCBI taxonomy): Eukaryota > Viridiplantae > Streptophyta > Magnoliopsida > Ericales > Ericaceae > Rhododendron > Rhododendron molle. The sequence continues at coordinate 44,908,204 of CM046391.1, forward strand.
TCACAAGCGTGTGAGGAAGCCACAGCAACGCACGCTAGTCAAACTTTGGTTAGGGTTTCATCTGACGGTATTGGGGTTCAAAAGGTTCAAAAAGGGTTCCAATCACTCCAAATTCAATCCTTTCCATTCTCAAGACTATTTTTGATTTGATTCATCATCGGGGAAAAACGAAGTAAAACAATCAGGAGACCAAGATTGGAGTGTCTACCTTTTGCATCTCTTATAAACTTTATCTCCGGATGAAGAAATTGTAATTTTATTATTATTATTATTATTATTATTATTATTATTATTATTATTTTTTATTAAATGAAGGATTCTTGTAAGCTCTTAACTTTCTTTTAACGTGATCTAGTGGTTTTAGGCTATTGGGCCAATGATGTAAATTTGAAAATGCTTTGGAGTTTGGAAATGATTTGCGAACAAGGGAAATAGAAATGGCTTTTGGGTAATAGTTGTATTGTTGTGAGGATTTTTATTTATGGAAAGTCTTTAATATTTATGTTGAAAATCGATGGCGTGACAACTTGGTATCAGAGCATAGATTTATAATACCTAGTGACCGTGGGGAGACTTAGTCTCATGGGTTCAATACTCATTGCATATTTTTACATGACATATGTGTGATTGGCATCCATGGAACTATGTGACAATACATTTACGATAACGTAGAGTGTTATGGTATTGTTGACCCATGTTGGGGGAGTTAAAGACTTGATCTCACGGTGAAGTTGTAGTTGTTGTCGTTGATTGTTTTATGTTTTAAATTCTTATAGCATGATGCCTCTGAGACAAGAGAATAGACGGGATAGGATCGAAAACCGTGGCCGCCAAGGGCGTGGGCTTGGTCGGGGTACACCATTAGAGGATGAGGTGAGTCAGCATGGGGAAGCTCCGCATGGAAATCCGGGAATGGGGGTCAGACATGATCATCTTGCTAGGGAAATTGTAGCGGCACTGGCAACGTCGAACCTTCAAAATCCAACACTTAGGGCAAACAAAAATGACCATGCCATGGAAGCAACGAGAGAGTTTCGTCGTCATAAACCACTGCAATTTGATGGGGAGGGTGATGACTTCCTAAAGGCCAACTATTGGCTTGCTGAGATCCGCAAAATGTTCAACGCTCTAATGATCACAGAGGATGACCTGAGGGTTCGTAATGTAGCTTGTCAGCTTGTCGGTGAGGCTAATGAGTGGTGGGAATTGGTTTTGGGAGCCAGGAGAGACGCTAGGAGAGCGGCTAGGGCAGCGAATCGAGGGAATGAGCCGGATGAGGAAAACCTAACGTGGGCCGAGTTCGAGGAGCTCTTTGAGAGTTAGTACTTTCCGAAGACATGTCGCGAGCAGTTGAGGGACCAATTCGAGAGATTAGAGCAAGGGAATATGACCGTTTTAGAGTATGCGTGGAAGTTTCAATCTTTGTCTCGTTATGCACCGGAACTAGTAGCAACGGAAGAAAGGAAGTGTAGACGGTTCGAGAAGGGTTTACATTCGACAGTGAAAAGATTGGTAATGGCCTAATGCAAAGTGAAGTTTTCAGAGATCGTTGAGTGCGCAAGGAGCATTGAGATACCAAAGGAAGCACAAAGGAAGACAAAGATTTGGGAACCAAGGCAACCAACCATTAATGTGAATATGACATCGGGGAGTTTTTGGAGCCAAGGGAGGAAAAGACAAAGAGAACCGAATCAGCCTTTGCAGAACCAATCAAATTTTAGGCCACGTACTTTGTTTGAGCATCAGGGAGTTTGTGGGCTCCCGCGCCCTTTCGGTTCGAAGAGTCGCCACCCGAATTTTTGAGATGGATCATCCGAGAAATCGAAAACTCGTTTGTGAAAGGCTTTTAGTCTTAGCGAAAACGTTGAGATTTTGGATTCGGGAGCCACATTACGAATGGGGAAGGTTTTTCTTAAAAAAGCACTCCACTCGCCTCGGTAAAACCGGTCTCTACTTATGTTTTCAAAAGGGGAAATTTCGAATATCGTTTGGAATATCAAGTTCTTTAATAAAAGCAAATAGTGGGGAAGGGACATGGGAAATATATCACATTGGCGTGTACATGGTGCAGTCTGTACAGTGGTGATAAAATGACGTGACTAAATGTAATAACAAAAAACATTCAGCAAACTGTCTGGACCTTATTCACTGTACACAACACCATGGGATGCCACGTGCGGCATTTCAACCTGCCGTGCGGGATAGCTACATTGCTGTCAGACTGTTACAAGCTTTCAAAAACACCATCTAGCTCATTATTTTCTCCATATATCTTTTGGAAAACTCATCAGAAACCTCATGACAGTCAGATCATCCTAAAGATGTCGTTATTTTCTCAAGACATCGATTCAAAATAACTTTTAACACGCTTGATCAATTGAGATGATCTTGAAAACCTTTTTAAAAGAGCCAAAACATGGCTTGTAGATATGGTCTTGTTTTGAAGGAAATAAAAACAGTAGACAGCAGATGCAGACAACCACAACAGAGAATAACCTGATCCAGACAGCCTGCCTACGATATTATCAATCATATGATGTACCGTGCACTATGGATCAAGGTGCCGCGCATCTTGTCATCTAGCTGCACGGTCCCCCAACCTCAGCACAGTGCTGGCTTTATGTTATGAAAATGAGTTTTAAGTCAGGATCTAACCAAAAGGGGTTAGACCTTCTGACAGAAAAGTCCCCTCAGGACCAGAACTGAGTCTAGCCCAAGGAAACTTATTTTTACCTTTGGTGTTGAGCTTGATCAAGGATGGTTGATGCGAAAATGAGGGTGGATTGTGCCGGATGTAGATGGAGGAGGTTGAATGAGACAAAGGGAGTATGGGTGTGAGGGAAGGTTAGATACTTTGGGGGGGGGGGGGGGGGTGAGACTTTGGAGTTAATGAGAGATCAACTTCAATGATGAGAAGGGAGTGAGTGAAAGTGTTTAAAGAATGTCTTTTGGGAATGGCATTCTTTAAGACTTAGAAATGGAAATGGGAAAGTGGGTATGAAAACTAGAGAGAGAAAGCTTATGGAGTAAGAATGCCCCCAAAAGCAAGGAGAAGAGCCAAAAGAAGGGGCCCTTTTCCCTTGAGTGGAGGGGTCAATTTATAGGCAAATGGCCAAGGATTTTGAATTTCAAATAGTGGAGGTATTTTCTGGGTGGGCCCGAAGTGCATATTCGGCTGAGCCATTCATCGGTGTGGCTCAAGCGGCGTGACCGGCGACTTTACGAGCAGTCAGGACTTTTGCTCAAGGTGCCGTGCGGTGTAGTTTGGCGCGCACGGCCCTTGAATTTCAAGAGTGGCCGAATGATCCGTACAGTTCCTCCTATCCAATCCAGGGGTTTTTGGGCCTTTTATCTGGGTTTTTGGGTTTTTTGGTTTACATGGGTTTAGAGGAGATCCTTTTTCAAGCTCACAAAGGTATCGTTTCCTTTATTTCATCATTGGGGCGGACAAAGACTCTCCGAGGTCCAGATTGGGGTGTCTACAGAGTTCCATTGGTTAATAGGTCTTGTTATACTTGTGGCGAACCTGGTCATATCGCGAGAAATTGTCCTCAAGGACCGGGAGTGCATGGTGAGTCGGGCTTAGTGCACCAGCATAAACGTACACCGAAACAACAACAAACACAGTTCTATCAAGCTACCTCCGGTTGAGGGTTACGTGGTGGGCAGAGAGCCTTTACGATTACCACAGCTAATTCCTCACATCTTGCTACTTTCTAGCCTTCAAAGATGTTAGTAGCGTGGGGTATTTTCCTTAACTTGTTGTTAAATTCTTGGCAGTAGTTCTTTTGACTTGGGAGCATTTCGTTCATTAATAGCAATGTCTTTGTTTGGGATTTTAAATCTAAAACTGAGGGTCATAGTCTACTTGGTTTGTTGAGTAATACCCCAAGGTTGTGGGTACCGAGGCTGTGAGTTAATCATTCCTGATTATCGTGTAGTTGTTGATCTTGTTCAGTGTACGGCTAGATTTGAAACTTGTTTTGGAAAGTGATTAATCATACCTATGATGGTTGGTGAGATTCAAAACGCATTTCCATGAGAGTTGTTTCTTTTATTACATCTTGTTCACTGTCCTAACTGAATCTTGTTGAAATCATGTCATAATCTGGTTTCTGTGAAGTCTGTTGTACTGTTGGCTTGTTATGGATTTTGACATTCGAGTTAACTATCACTCTACCTTTCTTAGTATTTCTTGGTGCTATTTGGATTCTTATGATGAATTATCCTTTGACATATTTTCTATTGATGTTGGTGAATGCTTTTCATCCCTCATTTGAGTTCTACTTTGGACACTATCGTGTTGGGGATGAAAATTTGTCGGTTAACTTGGCCACCTCTATTGTGAGTATTAGTTTCGTCATTTGCGATTGTTGTTTTACACAAGTTTCTACATTGCGATTTTTATCTATTAAGGCCAAATCTTGTGGTGATATATTCATCGGTATCCATTTGTTGGTGCCGTTCAATTCAAATTCACTTGCTGTAGTTGTTTTCTTCGGCATTAAATCCTGTTATGCTTTCCCAACTTCGGAGACCCATGATTCGTTCTATAATGTCCAGCTTCAATTTGTTAGAAGTTTAAACATTCCGGTCTTGGACAAATTTTTTGGTCTTGTATCAGTTTGCCTACAAGGGCTTGTTCGAATTATTTTGTGCTTATTCTCAGTATTGGAATCTTTCTTTTGCCAAAAAGGAAGTCCGCGGTTCATTTTATTTGTGGAGCAGTGGAAGGATTATGATTAATCATTTCTAGATTCTTTGAATTGTCATGAGATGGTACGTAGAGTTGGTACCTAACCACTTTAAGGATTCCATGTTGTAGACACCCCAATTTGGCCTAACGATAATTTCAAGTCTCACCTTGGGGACCATCCCGATGATGAAATGGATACAGTGATTGCTGATTGACTTCTTGAGAACCTTAGAACTTTCGGTAAGAACTTTGAGCCACTTAGAGGACCCAATCCAGAGCCAAATAGCCTTTCAGACAGAAATACAGAATCCCAGGAGAATCCATCTGTTGGCCGTAACATTGATCTCACGGTCTTAAACATCATTTCTTCACCCGAGCAACCTGTTGCTTGAAAATCTCCCTAAGAGATCAATCCCACGACTGCAAGATCTATCCTTCGGCCGCAACATCTATTCCTTGGCCGCCAGATCCTTTCTACGGCCGCCAGATTGTCTATTTTCTAGACTCTGGAACGTTCTATCGATTGTTTGATCCAACTACAATACCTCCCCGATGCGTTCGGGCTACGCCAGAGGATTGCCATGAAGAGTTAGAATCACTCTCTAACTCCAATTTTACTCGTGCATTTCGATTGGTAGAGGTGTGTCATCCCTTTGCCTATATAAAGGGCCCTTTGAGTTCCGAAGTTAATAAGTGGAATCATTCTGTCAAGCCACGAAATTCTGCCAAATACACTCTCAAATCCCCCTCTGCAAAAGCCCCAACCTCCCAAAGGCAGCCTTCAATCCAACGACCAAAACCCCGAAGTTCAAACCCTAACCCTAGGGTTTTCAAAAAGCAATCGGTCGATCTCAATCAAATCCGAAGCAATCAAGCTACTGAGGGATCAAGGTGGTGTGGCCCAGGGGCCTTCAGTTCAATTTACTTACTGTTTTTATGATTAATCGTACTATTTAATTATCTGCTAATTTTTCTGTTTGGTGTGAGGAAGGACATCGACCGGGGCTCCGATCCCTCGGCCGATACGTCCAAACCAGGAGGATCTCTCGGCCGTGACATCCATTCACCAGCCGCGAGATCCATTCCCCTGGGACAGCTTTGTTTTGTTTTGCTTTCTGATGCATGTTTTAATTACAGTTTTGATTCACCATTAACTGCTTAAAGGCTAAAAAAACAGACTACGTGTTTGGATTAACTAAAGCATGCATATGTCTTATGTTAAACAACTATGGGCTAATCTCGCGGCTGGGCAGAGAGGGGTGCTTAACACCTTCCCTTTACTGTACTTTTGGATCCCATACCCGGGATCTCTATCTATTTTCCTAGTTTTAATAAACTGGGTGGCGACTCTGTTTTGATGATAACCACTATCGTGTAGCGATATTCCTAGCCATGGGAATGTCCACAATCTTGGTTTATGAACCAAACGAGCACACAACGATCAAATTGTATGGCGATGCCTCGCTCCCAGGGAGGTGTCTATAGTTTTTTGGCGACTCTACTGGGGATTTGAGAGCCATAACCAAAAAGTTCAACATAAGACTAATACACGCCTTATTTAATTCATTTATCATATGTATTGAGTGGGCAAACCTCATTGAGTTCACCTAATACCCCGGCATGACACGGGCTATGTTAAGGGTTCCAACAAACTCCACAGTCACTTGTACTTAGTGGTATATCAAAAAGGAAATCAACCAATCACTGTCTATGATGGGTTGGTGAAAGGACTAGTACCCTTTGACAATGGAGCACCTTGAGACTACCTAAACCTTACATGTATTAGAAAGCCATAAAACCTATCAAACTAAGACAGGAACCCGCAGGTTAAGGAAATTTCCTGCATTCTACTTGCAAAAGTTCTTCCTCACACCTATTGTACATATGTATGTTGTAAAGTTTTCTTTTGCAGGTTAAGCATTAGGGGCCTTTCTAGACCGAATGGGAATAGGTAAGCTAAACTAATCTAACTAAGAGCAAAAAATTTTCAGGAAAAATGGCCACATCGTTGTTCATGTTCGATTCGCACTTTCAAATTGTCACCAAGCTGTTTGGTCCGCCCCACTCTACAGTCGAGGATTTCGACCCCTCCAAATACATCACTCTGGTAGAACAACCAAGGCTTATGGTAACTATCATTGAAGACAACCATGTCATGCTCGCAAGAACAGTCTATAAAGAAGAGATAGAAGACATAATTGAAGAAGAAGGGCTTGGCAGGGTCCTAATCTATTTTTATGACCCTTATGCACGTACCGATGACTACTGGCCAATCAATGAGGTCAACAACTCTAAAGCTGAAGAAGCAAGGGAGGAAGAATCTGCTGACAATGATCCACTAGACGAAATATCACTAAACCTACTTTTTGATGAGAGGGTCACCAACAATGAAATAAGGGTGATCCACCCCATCACAAATAGGTTTGGTAATTGGTGGGGATTTGTTGGCGCATGAAGAGTCAACAACAGCGACGAAGCAGAAATTGAAGCTCAACTAGAGGAGATAACGGCGATAGCAAATCAAATGGCCCTCCAAGACTTGCAGGGTGACAATGATGAAAGTGCGAATCAAGGTGACAATGAAGTGCTGATGATCAACCTTGGTGATGAAAAAGGCTGCTCTGAGCTGATTGTGGATGCTGAAAAAGGGGCTTACCCTAACTGGACCGTGGAACACACTCTAAAATTCAAAATGAAAAATGCCAATTTTGATCTTAGTTCTGATTCCGACTCCGAATCAACTCAATCCGAGTCTAGTTCTTCATCTTTTCAAATTGTTAAGTCTAGTGAAGAAAACCTGGTCAAAGCACCAAGGCATAACATCTATTTTGAATTTGATTCTGAAATGTCTTTTGACAACTTTAGCAATGAGAAGGAAGATTTAGAGTATTTCACTTTGCCTATAATCAACTGTGTGGATTCCGACAATCCGAATTTTAAGGAATAAATTCCCAAAGAAATTCTAGAATTCATCGAAAGAGAAGAAGAAAGGCACGCTAAACCTTTTTCTAAGGAAATAATTACAGCAAATATAGGCTCTGAAAACGAGCCTAAACTGGTTTAAATTGGTGCAACACTATTTTCTCAAGAAAGTGAAAAACTAATCCTTTTGCTAAAAGAATACAAAGAGGTTTTTGCCTGGTCTTACGAAGACATGCCTGGAATAGACCTTGAAATTGTTCAGCATAAAATCCCCCTCCATCCTGATGCAAAATCTGTTAAACAAAATCTAATACGTATGCACCCTGATTGGGTCTTAAAGATAATAGAAGAAGTCACTAAGCAGATCAACGCCGGTTTTCTCATAGTCACCGAATATCCACAGTGGGTAGCTAACATCGTTCCAGTGCCAAAGAAGACTGGGGGAATTAGGGTCTGTGTAGATTTTCGAGATATCAACAAAGCTAGTCCGAAGATGATTTTCCATTGCCACACATAGACGAGCTTGTGGACAACACTGCGGGGCATGCACTGCGGTCTTTCATGGATGGGTTTTCTGGGTATAATCAGATTCTGATGTCTCCTGAAGACAAAGAGAAAACCACCTTCACCATACCATGGGGAACCTACTGCTATCAAGTGATGCCATTCGGGTTAAAGAATGTTGGAGCCAAAGGATGGCAACAACATTGCTGCATGACATGATGCACAAAGAAGTAGAGGTATATGTCGACGATATGATAGTTAAAATGAAGGAAAGGGAAGGGCACTACGAAGCACTTCAAAGGTTCTTTGAGAGAATTAGGCAATACAAGCTACGTCTCAATCCTCAAATATGCACTTTTGGAGTGACGGCTGGCAAAATGCTAGGATTCTTCATCACTCAAAGAGGAATCGAGGTAGACCCTTCCAAAATACAAGCTATCATGGAGATATTACCACCAAAGACAAAAAAGGAGGTAAGGAGCTTCCCAGGGAAAGTGCAGTTCATCAGCAGGTTCATTTCCAAGCTCACAGCCACCTGCGAACCTCTCTTCAAGCTTCTAAAGAAAGGTACTGATTTCGAGTGGAGCCAAGATTGTCAACAATCATTCGAGGCAATCAAAGAATATCTTCAGAATCCGCCTGTGCTATCACTGCCAATCCCTGGGAAGCCATCGATTCTATATCTTTCAGTAACAGACACATCCATGGGATGCATGCTAGCACAAGAAAATGACGCCAAAGTGGAGCACGCCATATACTACCTCAGCAAGCCAAGATTGTCAGCAATCGTTCGAGGCAATCAAAGAATATCTTCAGAATCCGCCTGTGCTATCACCGCCAATCCCTGGGAAGCCATCGATTCTATATCTTTCAGTAACAGACACATCCATGGGATGCATGCTAGCACAAGAAAACGACGCCAAAGTGGAGCACGCCATATACTACCTCAGCAAGAAGATGATGGACTATGAAACAAGGTATACTCTCCTGGAGAAGACCTAGTGGGAGCTAGTATGGGCCACAAAGAAACTGAGGCATTACCTATTAGCACATTCGGTAGTGCTAGTTTCTCGTTTAGACCCAATCAAATTTCTTTTCGAGAAGCCGACACTTATTGGAAAGCTGGCTAGGTGGCTACTGCTTCTAGCAGAATTCGATCTCAAATTCATGACGAGGAAATCAGTGAAAGGAAGGGCTGTGGCAAAATTCTTGGCAGATCACCCTGTGACAGAGGCTGAAGCAGAGGACTTCATGTTCCCTGACGAAGACATCTTATGTCTCCTAGACGACACATGGCAACTCTATTTCGACGGAGCATCAAACCAAAGTGGGTATGGCATAGGGGTATTGCTAGTTTCCCCAAACAACTCTCATATCCCCTTATCGTATAAACTAAGGTTTGAAGTCACCAACAACCAAGCTGTGTATGAAGCTTACATAGCTGGAATGGAGGCAGCCCTGGAACTAGGGGCAAGAAGAGTAGAAGTCACTGGAGATTCAAACCTAGTAGTGTCCCAAGCAAGAGGAGACTGGAAGGTCAAGGAAGAGACGTTGAAACTATATCACTCTGTACTGGAGGAACTAATTCCAAAATTTGACTTAGTCATCTTCACACACACTCCCCGAGAAAGCAATAGATTTGTAGATGCATTGGCAACACTAGCCTCTATGGTCGAAATACCCCTGGGGTTCACAATGCGTCCTTTTATGATCGAACAGAAGGTTAAACCAGCATGTGAATGCACTTTCACTGAAGAGGGTGAAGATGATGGTAAACCATGGTATGAGGACGTGAAGAAATTCTTGGAAGAAAGAGAGTACCCCTCCGAAGCCACCTCAAAAGACAAAATGGCTTTACGAAAGCTTGCCGCCCGATTTGTGGTTTGCGGAGGAGCATTGTATCGAAGGGCACACTTGGGTCCAAATCAGCTTTGTGTCACAACAGAGGAAAGTCGTAAGGTAATGGAAGAAATACATGAGGGAATCTGTGGGCCGCACATGAATGGGGCAACAATGGCAAAGAAAATCCTACGTCAAGGATATTATTGGACTACAATGGAAGCCGATTGTGCCAATTATGTTCGCCGATGCTACAAATGCCAAACTCACGCTGATCGCATGCGTATTCCACCTACGAAATTATACAGCATGACATCTCCTTGGCCATTCTCCACCTGGGGATAGACGTCATTGGGAGTAAAAATCCGAAGGGAAAATACAAGCATCAGTTTATTTTAGTAGCCATCGACTATTTCACCAAATGGGTAGAAGCAACCTCCTATGCCACCCTTAAGGCTACTCATGTGGCCAAGTTATTGCACCAATATCATTTATCGATATGGTGTACCTCACGAGTTCATCTGCGACAATGGATCACACTTCAAAGGGGCAACAAAGAAGCTTTTTACTGAATTTGGGATACAAAATCATCGGTCATCTACTTATCGACCTCAAACTAATGGAGTAGTTGAGGATGCAAACAAGAACATCAAGAGGATTCTACGGAAGACTACCGACACATACACGAACCGGCCAGAAATGCTACCTCTAGCACTATGGGGTTATCGAACAACTGAAAGGACTTCAACTGGGGCCACTCTCTACTCCCTGGTCTATGGGATGGAAGCTGTCTTACCTATCAAACTAGAATACCCTCGTTAAGGGTTCTAGCTGAGACTGGAATGATCGAAGAGGACTGGATTCAAAACCGCTACGACGAGTTAGCATTGATAGGCGAGAGGAGGCTGAGAGCGTTATACCATGTGCAAGGGTATCAACGCCGCATCGCACGAGCATTTAACAAAAAGGTGAAGCCACGAGACGTCAAGGTGGGGGATATGGTGCTCAAAGCAATCCGTCGCCACGTTTCAGACCCGAGAGGCAAGTTTAGACCAAACTGGGGAGGACCCTACTTTATCAAGCGCATACTATCTGGAGGAGCAGCATATATTGCAGACCTGGATGGGATGAAATTCGCAACGCCAATCAACATTGACAAGCTGAGAAAGTACTACCCTTGAGAGATGCTCGTTGGGCCGAAAACCACAAGGGTGGGTGGACCCAAGCAAAAATTAGAGCAAGCCTACTAGGTTGAAAACCCGCAAGGGCGGCTCAGGCAAAAACTAAGGCATAAATAAAAGCGCTCGCTAGACTGAAAACCTGCAAGGGCGGTTTAGGCAAAATCAAGAGCACAAAAGGAGAGAAAAATACCCGAGTGAACCCTAACAAAAATAAATAAATCCTGTTAGAACTACGTTTATGGCCTGAATCCCTCCACGGGATACATAGGCAATCTCATGAATAGAGATTCGGCCACTACTATCATTATCACATCCAAATTTCTAGGTCTATCCTAAGACATGTTCACTTTCAAATCATGGCAACAACATTTTCAAATAAAGCAACTAATGTTTTATTATTTCCAAGAAAAAAGGAAAAGCAAGCTCAAACAATTCCCAGTCTATGAAAACTAGAATCAAATGAAGAAAATCTTTCAAAAACATAAGCAAAGTGTCAATCTCTAGGCCCTCCTTCTCTTTGCACTTTTATCCTTCAAAAGGTTTTTCTCTAACCAGCGCTTGTACGAACCCAATAGCTTGTCAGCAAATTTCTCAGCAACTTCTTGCATTATTCTATTTGACCATAAACGAAGCACATTACGACGAAGGTTGGCATTATGAACCTTAGAGACAACATACTCAGGGTCACCCAAAACTTTGACCTGTTCAGCCCCAAACTGCTTTTGGAAACGAGCAGGAAAATAGGAGGTAACTTGAGTGATACCAATCACTGCTACACCAAAATGGTTCATGGTACTTGTAGTTATGCTCTTAACACCATACCAGGGGCAAACCCATTGGATCCGATCGCCTTTACAAGTCTTCATCCATGCTTTCCAAGCAGCCTCAGTTGGTAACTGTCTAATTACACGACGCTCCATGCAGTGATCTGAACTGTAAGGAAGCCGCTCTGGCACGTCCCACACACTCAACTTCTCATAAAGCCATACATATAGAAAACAAGGGAAATTTGCGAGTTGTGAGAACACGTGAGTCAAAACAAAAGAGTGATGAGCGGAAAGATAAACTTGGCAATAAACAAAGTAAATAGTGAACTTGTAATAACAAAGGGCTGCCTAAAAACTGGGCTGTAGGATTACCCTTTACCACATCAAGGCCTATCAAGGTCTCTGCCAACACTAAACCAGCAAAACCAACACGGTTTCCCACCTATTGGGCAAAGTCAAGCAGCATAGAATCAGCATGGCCAGAGGAAGGTCCAAGCAAATAGTAATGGAGAAGACAGATACATAGCGCATGGAAGCATGCTTTCTGTTGAGAAACTTGACGATGAGCTTCAGTTGTACCAAAGCGCTGAACAAGCTGTAAGGTTTCTAACCTTCCATTCACCATAAAGAATCTAACTTCGTGTTTTTGAACTTGGAGCAAATCCTTCAAAAGGTTACTCCGATTAAACAAATGGTTAGGAGCAATGAGACCTTTTCTATTTGAATGACCCGTGATGGCTGCAAACTCCTCGACAGTAGGACACAACTCCTCTCTCCTAAATCGAAAGACATGAAGAATAGGATCCCACAAGCTAGTGGCTACCCGAAGGAAAGCAAAATTCACAGGGACTTGGCGAAGAGAGAAGATGAAGTCCATACCAAAGGACTTAAAGTGCAAACGGGCAAGGCCGTTAAAGGAATTCAACCACTGATCAAGGACTGGTTGCGCCATGTGCAAGAAACTATTGCTGACAACGCTATCAAATTTGTAGAGCGCGTACTTATAGGCTAGGTCGAGTCCTGGTTTGGGTAGGAATCGAATTCTGACCCCTCATTAACTTAGTCAGTCTTTCGGCGACCATATCAATTTCACGGCCCGTAAAAATCAAGGCTGACTCAAAGTCAACCCCGGGAAAAGGAACCAATCCTTCGACCACCTAATCCAAGGATCGGCCGCGTAATCGATAGATCGGCTGCCAAAACGGCTGTTTTGCAGAGAATTTCCTATTCTGTCCAGTTCATCAAAATTTATATCAAATGAACCAATTTTAAGCCGTATAAGGTGTAAACAAAAGCATACACAATCACATATTGGAGCAAAGGATTTCATTTTATATAATCGAAAGCTTTTTACATCACAAGGTGGATCATCCCACATTTCCTAAACAAACTATACATCGGTTTCCTATCAGACTAACCGATGCAGGAAAACAAAAAGAAGGAGAAGAGGATGCCGAATCTTCTGGTGGTCCGAACACCAGAGACCAGCTGCAAAGAAGAAGAAAACACCCCTGAGGCGACGTGTACCAAAGAAGCACTGCGGTGTAGAAGAGACATCACGCAACCCAGAAAAATCATCATACCGCGTACAAGCGCCACCCCAGAAGTTTTGCATCACGGAAGCAAACCACCCATGCAAGGGTCCCTAATCAAGCAGCAAGACAGGACCAAGAACGTCGCGGTCTCCCTCTGCGATCATTGGCCACACGTCACCCATGGACCGGACCCCACGGGCATGAAGCAAAAAGGGGAGAGAAATCCTCGGTAGAACTCTCGGAGGAAGAGAGAACGAAGAGAAGAGAGAGAACGAAATGAAACAACCGAAGTCTCGGCCTTTTATAAAGCTCTGGAAATAAAGCGATTGCGTAGCCGATTTATCAATAGCTCGGCCGAGACATAAATCCTTCGGCCGATATATCGATCTCCTGGCCCCCCAATCCATTCCCCTCAGCAGCATCAGATCTTGCTCAGTGCACCAGTCCAGATAATTATGAAATTTTGGGTTCATGACCAACAAAATAGAAGAATAAATCAGCCTTGGGGGCATCCCCAAGCAAATGCAATGTTATCAAAACTGGTCTTGGGGGCATGCCCGAGCATGAAGGAAGTTAAAACTTACACAAGCTCTCTCTCCGTAGCAGCAAATGCAGGTCACTCAGCCAACTATAAACTCTGCAAACAGCACCATGCTCATCAGGAGTACCATCTTAAACAGCTTCGCGCTCATATTCAACAGGCCCTACTGTCTCTAACCCTGTGCCTAAGTCACTCAACGGCTTCATGCCTCGAATCATTATCAATAAGCTCTAAATTCACTATCTCTACCAGCAGCTCTATATTCATACTTAGCAGCCCTGTGCCTAAGTCACTTAAACAGCTCCGCACTCACCTCAACGGCCTCGTACATACTATCTCAGTCATTCAGCTGCTCTGCAACCAAGCCACAGGCTCGTTATCTCAGCAGCCCTGCGCTTATTATCAACAGTACCATTGCTTCAAGCTGCATATTCACCATCTCAAATAACTCAGTAGCACCACGTGCTCACTATCATCAGAAGCTCTACGCTTGCTACCTCAGCAACCTTGTGCCCGTTATTTCAACAGGCTCCACGCCTATCATCTCAGCGGTTTCGCTCCCATTATCTCAGTCATCTCAATGGTTCCACGCCCATTATTTCAACTGGCTCTACGCCGTAACCACTTCAACAGGCTCTACTCCGCTCCAAACAAGATATCATCTATTCTCAAGCTCTACGCTTGAAGGCTCAAAATCTAACATTTTGAATGCTCGAAGCTCTTCGAATGCCCAACCACTATGTACTGGATGCTCAAGTTCTACACTTGAATGCTCAAGCTCTATGCTTGGATGTCCAACCACTGCGTACTGGATGCTCAAGGCCTGTACTTAGAATGCTCGAATTCTGCCATCTGAATGCTCGAGCTCTACGCTCCGAATGCTCAAGTCCAGAACTTGATAAAAGCTCTAAGCTTAAATCAAACACACACGCATGGGCCCGTGCACATTTGCATCAATTGCATCACCATTATCACATCGAGTCTGCATCATCACATGTAACCAGTCATCATCACATACATATTCTGCATATCTTTTTTATTCAACAGGTCAATCCTGCAATCAACAGGCTCTACGCCTCGGTTTTATTGATCGGTCCAGAACCTCGATCCTTTGGCTCTATGCCAAAATTTATAATGAGAAAGCTCCGTTCATAGACCATCAGAATGCAACCGGCCCTCTGCCTCGATTTAAACTCGCGCCAAGCTCTAAGCTCTGACACCTCAGGCTCTCGCCTTATGCGTACAACCAGCTCAGCGCTTCGGTTCTATCTCTCCAGGCTCTCGCTGTAACGACCCTGATTTTTGGTAAATAAAAATTTCGTTAAAAATTTGAAATTTTTTTTTATTACTTGGATTTTAATTTTCATAACAAAAAATCCGTCGTTACTGACTAATAAAACTCTCATTGTTTATTCGAAAATCTTTTAATTTTGCTTGGAAGGTTTTAATCGTCTTCTAACTGCTGATACCCGTCGTTTTTAATATTAAGTCTTAAGATTTCACCTCTTGGCTGGAAATCCTACTTAGCAAGTCTAGTTAGCTTTTAACCAACTAGTTAACCTAACGACCGTTTAACCTAATTACCATTTACTTCCTTGGTGAACCTCATGAACCTTTTGACCTTGAACCTTTTGAACCCCTTGAGCCTTGTAACCCTAGATGAACCTTTTAGCTATTAACCATTGGACAATAAATGTTAGGGTAATCTTTACCCATTGGTCAATAGGATTAGTCTTGCTAAGTACAAAGATCTATTAGTTTAGTCATTTTATAGATTCACCATATATTTATATATATATATATATATATATATATATATATATATATATATATATATATATATATATATATATATATACAAGTATAGTACTTTCTATCTTTAACCATTGGTCATTAACCGCTAGGAGAATTATTAACCAATGGATAATAGGTTAAGTCTTGCCAAAGTACTAGGGTTTATTAATTTAGTTATTTCCTAGATTTTCCCATGTGTTTGAAAGATTAAAATAGGTTTAAGTACAAGGTGTTATTTAATATAAGTACTTAATACCTTGGTTGATTTTAATATATGTACTAGTATTATTATATTGTAAGTACCAAGTGCTTGTTTCCTTTATTTTAATAAGAAAATCTTATTTACTTGAAAGATTATAATTATATATTACCTCAATGCATTACCCTTTGGTTCATAAAAGTTAGGGAATTTATTATCCATTGGATAATAGAGTCAATCTTTCAAAAGTACTAGGATCTATTATTTTATGAAATCCTAGATTTGTCCATAATGATTTTATGATTAATTTACATGTTGTACTTGTACCAAAGTCTTAAATATTAGATTTTCTAAGTACTTATTATCTAGTATTTTAATAAGAACATGTGATCATTTAAATTATTTATTTAGAAAATCTTTTAAAGTACTTTATTTCTTTTATCCATTGGGTAAAGAATGTTAGGGGAATTATTACCCAATGGTTAATAGCTTAGTCTTGCCAAAAGTACTAAGTTTATTATTTAATTTTCCCATGGGATTTTGTTATTATAAAAAATATGTGTATGCACTTATGTAATAAAAGACTAGATTTTTTTTAAAAATACATTATCTAGTATTATATTGGAACATGTGTGCTATTGATTAGTTTATTAGGATTTGTAATCTTCCTAGATTGTAAGTACATCCATTGTGTGTGTGTGTGTGTATATATATATATATAATGTTATATGTATATAATATTTCCAAAAGAACACATGTGTATTGTTTATTTTAATAAGAAAATCTTTCATTTGATTTTCCCTTGGATTTCCTTAGTACCTTAGATATATATTATTAGTACTTAGTAGTTAGAATAGTAGTATATATATATACACTTTCATAAGTACAAGAGAGAGAGAGAGATGGGCCGAGAGAGAGAGAGAGAGAGAAAGAAGGAGGAGATTTGATGTCTACCTTGGCCTTGATCTTGCTTGATCTTCCATGGTCCTTTGCATGCTTTCAATCTATGGAGATTTACCCTTCCAAGCAAAATCCTTGTACAATTGTCCTCCAATTTATAAACTAGTGACTAAATCTTGTACAAACTATACTTTCTTCCACCAAATCTTCCATAGTCAAATCAAACCTAGCCATGCAAGCCTAGAACTAGGTATAGATTGTTCAAGCAACACTTTTATCCATTGGATCATAAATGTTAGGGGAAAATTTATCCATTGGACAATAAGCCAAGCTTTGGCCTATAAATAGCAAGTCATCTCAAGCATTCAACTCACACCTTCACTCCTTTGCTCCAACTTCTCTCTAGAAACCATCCCTGTTTTTTCAGTCAGCTTGTTGCCCTTCGTAAATCCTCATTTTTCTCCTGCTTAAAGTAGTTTTTAGAATCAACTCCCTTCGGAAACGTTGTAGAGCACTTCAAGACCTTCAAGTTAGACCCAAGAACCACCCTAATCGGTCAAGAAATGACCAAGATATTGACATCTGAAGTTCGGACTTCCAGTTCCAGATAGCTTACTGTCACCCCCTTTATCACCATTTTTATCCTACCTAAACTAGTTTCTAGGATCAACTTCCTTCACGAAAGTTGTAGAGCACTTCTCAAGCTTCAATTTCGACCCAAGAACGATCCTATTCGGCCAAATATTGACCGAGTTACTTCCATCCAAAGTTTGGTCCAGATTTGCGAGTTTCACCGCCTGTAGGATTTTTCAACTAGTTTATTCAGCCCCGACTAGTTTCGGATCAAGGTAGATTAATCTCTACTCATTTTCCCTGTCATAACTTTAGTTATGTTTGCTTATGATAAGGCAAGTTAAAGTATTAGAAATAACTAGCAAGCTCGTTTTACTAAAACCTTGAAATGAAAATACGATCTTGTAGATTAATCTTAACCCCTATCTCTAAGTATATCGTATGTTATGTGCATGATTGAAATAAATGTAGATATCCCTATCTACTTCTCCTAAGTATACGTAGAATAATCGTACCCTATCTCGACGTATAGTAGAATAATCGTACCCCTTCTCCTAAGTATACGTAGAATAAATCAGGGTTGAAACCTAATTTGCTCAAGAGTTCTATCTTTTATGTTGGGTTGATGATGCTACAAAGATTAGGCTGCATTCTATTTTGCCTATTCTTGAGGGTTTTTTACCAGTCAAATACCTTGGCGTTCCATTGATTTCTACTCGGTTGAGAGCTTCAGATTGTGATCAATTAAAGAATATAATTCTTTCCAGAGTACAATCATGGTCTAATAAGTCTGTGTCTTATGGTGGAAGGGATCAGTTGGTTGGGTCAGTTCTCTTTAGCACACAAGTCTATTGGGCTTCTTTCTTTATCATTCCTCAACAGGTTACTAAGGAGATTGAGTTCTTAGGGCTTTCCTTTGGTTCGGGGCAGATCTAAAAAGTGTGGGGGCTAAGGTCTCATGGAAGGATGTATGTGTTCCAAAGGATGAAGGTGGTCTTGGTTTTAGATTAATGAAGGACTTGAATAGAGCTTCAATGACTAGACATTTATGGGCAATTTGTAAAAAGAGCGATACTCTATGGGTTAAATGGATTCACACGTACATTCTCAAAGACAAGAGTATATGGGGCTTTAGAGTTCCTCCTAATGCTTCTTGGACTGTTAGGAAACTCTTTAAGCTAAGGGATAAAGGTCAGCCTTGGATCTCATACCAAGTTGGAAATGGTAAAGACACTTTTTTATGGATGGACAACTGGCACCCCTTGGGACCTCTATACCAGAAATTTGGGGAGCAGTTAGTGCGTAATTTTGGGAGATCTCTCTCTTTAAAAGTTTGTTCTATTATTCAAAGGGATAGCTGGTGTTGGCCAAGGCAGCGAAATTCTATCATCATGGAAATAATGAGTGCTACACGTGCTCATTTTGTTCCTAACCCCAACTCTGCTGATTTTGTCTTTTGGAACCTCTCTCCTGGGGGTGTTTATACAGCTTGCTCGGCTTGGCAAGCCTTTAGGGAGTCTAATCCTCATTTTCCTTGGCATAACGTGATTTGGTTCAAGCGTCACACTCCAAGGTGGGCCTTTATTCTGTGGTTATCTGTGTTGGGAAGATTATCCACCAAAGATCGCCTTATCTTGTGGGGTATGCAAGTTGATCCTACATGCAGCCTTTGTCTTTGTGAATCTAAATCCCACTCCCATCTCTTTTTTTCACGTCGTTATGCTCAGCAGGTTTTGTCCTACATCTTGGCACAAAATGGAGTTAGTAATGGTCCAATAGATTTGCCTGGGGTTTTGTCTTGGATGCAGCAACATAGCAGTGGCAGTTCTATGGCTCTTACTATATGCAAATTGTCTTTGGTAGCCACAGTTTATTGGCTGTGGAGAGAACGGAATTTTCGGTTGTTTTAGCGAAAATGTGTGGATTTCTCTCTTTTGCAACTATCTATAATTGAGGATGTTCGTGCTTGTCTCAACTCCTGGAGAGGGATTCGTGCTTCTGCCCAGAATTTGTCAATTGTGACATCTTGGAGAATTCCCAGAAATATTTTTTCCCTTTAAGTGTTTTGGGGTAATAGTAGCATCTGTTAGTATGTTTGTTGTTTTCTCCTGGCTTGTAAGGACTAGATCCTTTGATCTGTAGTTTGTTTGTGCTTATAAAATCTTCAATTTACCCATAAAAAAAAATTAAGTTGAGCTCTTTGCAATGATCGTAGTTGTCTAAGTTTTGTGATTGAAATGTTTAATACTGTTCCACAATTGCTTGGTAAGGAAGAAGTCGTTTGACCCTCATGTAGCTTGCACTTGGAGCACGTCACCCCCAAACATTTTCAATTAGCCAAAATACCTCGGCATTGCTATGGACTAAAGTTTCAAATGGATGGAAATTTATATATATTCACCTATTGTGGGATTTAGCATGAAAGCAAAAAATGTAAGTACAAGTTAAGCCTCAATGCAAAACACAGTCATTGTATGTCTTTTCTCCTTTTAAACAAAAATGGGTCCGCAACAGCCAAGTAACTCTCTATATTAACTCTCTCTATCTTAATTAATTTATTGATTGGCATTAACCCTAGATCCTTGCCCCTGAGAAATGAATCAATACTTTCTACTCGAACTTCATCATAAACTATTTACATGCTCTCTTCCTCAACCACTTTTTGCTACCCCTCTCCCTCTCTATCCCACTCCCATCCTTAGTCACTCCCCCCTCTTTTGCTCCTTCTGCAACCCTTGCCGCCACCCTTCTCGTGCCCAGCTTACTCCTGCCATCTCCTCCCCCGCTGCCACTTGTCTGTTGAACGTAATTACTCCGTCCGTTCCTAATTATTGGTCCCTTTTAGAGATTCCAACTTTTTAAAAGTGCATGTAATTGATTAAAATAACCTCTAATCTTAAGCTGTCATTTTCCAAAATTACCCCTTATTTTTATCTCATTTACAATACAATAATAGATATTTATGAGGGTAGTTTTAGAAACTTACCCGTCTTTGACTTTTCAAGAGGGACTAACATTTTGGAACATCCCAAAATAGAATAGTGGACCAATAATTAGGAACAAAGGGAGTTCTTCCAGCTAGGCTTTGTATGTGGGTTAAGGATTGGAATAGGGTTAGGGATGCTGAAGCATAAAGAAATGGGGATGTTTTGTGGCTATGAACAGTGTACATGAACAGTAGATAGACAAAAGGATTCTAGGCCTCATACCTGGACAACCTTAGGCATCACACCTCGGACCTCTTTAGCATCACACCAAAGAAAAGGATTGCATCACAATCTTGAACCTTAAAGCTACTGGAATTTTGTATTGTCATTCGTTCACAATCTTGAAGTTACATCAATTCATAGAATCCGCAAGTTTTGTTAAATTCAAATGACTATTCCTCTTCCCAATGGTCTAGAAGAAAGCATAACCTATCAATGACTTCATAAGACTATTCCTGTTACCTAGAGGTCTAGGAACAATGAATGAATAGGACATCGACTAACTGCAACTGATAAAACCATGTTAATGTATGTAGCTACAAATTCATGTAAATTTGTAAATCCATTTGGTGGCTAATGGACTACCCCTCAAATCCATAAAGGCCATAACTTCTAACCATATGAAATTACCAAATACCCGTGACCTCTTCATATGGACCGCATCAGTGGGGCATTTGCACAAGGTGTGCCTTTTTTGCTTACTTTCACTCTTTCCAGGTGAGGCGTACGCTTTTTTGGAACATCGTAGCTGAGATTTTCACTCTCACCCTCTCTCTCAACCTGTCAATCTTTGCTCAAAGTGGAAAGTGGTATCTATTTAAAGTCTGTACCATTCCAAAATTGTTTGCCAATGGTGCCAGCTTCTCAAAGCGTAACTTCAAAATGAAAGAGAAAGGTCTACAGAGTTGTCATCCAATTGCTGTTGTAATTTTTCTCCGTCATCTTAGACGGAATTGTTGAAAGATAAGCTTGAGTTTGGATAAAAAGAAAACGTGTTGAACTGTTGTTTTGGAGGCTATGACTGCCTGCAAGTGGAAGGGCAAGTTGCTGAAGAAGGAAAGTCGGATAAGCTTGCAAGAAGAGCAAGAATAAAAACGTGGGTATTGAATTTAAGCTTCCGTATATCAATTTGTGATCTTTGCATTTATTGCAAGGTTATCTAGTTATCTATTTTATTTGCCTATAAAAGAATGTATTCTGATTATGTAAAACATATGAGTGGAGTAAGAGAATCAGAAAGATAGTGAGAGAGAAATAGCAAATTTCCTCCTCCTTGTATGTCTTTTTTCATATTGAGTGAAATACATAATTGTGAGTTTGTGTGTTCAATTCTCTTGTCGAGTTCATTCACAATCAGTGACTAAAAAATACTCCTCCACCCAACAAAGTAGTATTAGAGCTTCAGGCTCATCCGAAAAAAAACTCTCACAGAAAGAAACATACCTTCGACTGCTATTTTTCAATCAGAAACTAGCTCCTTCAAAAATTAGATTTTTGAGCGCAAATTCAAGATCATCTCAGCCACGCGAGTTGATTGCCTTCCAGTCCGGTGATGAAAATCGAGCAGCCTCTGTTTCAGCCAGAAGTCTTTGGCTTCATAGCTTGATCTTTGGAATCTGTTCGCCTCTCCAAGACAATCAGATCAAGGTCTCGAAATTTTCCAGTCAATCAACCGACGGCTCCAACGACCACAGTCCGGTCAAACAAAGAACAAACTTTGTTTGTTTTCCTCCGCTGGCCAAAAACAAAAAAAAAAATCGATTTGGTCAAAAACCAAATTTTTGAGCACCCCACCGCTTGAGTTATTTGTGCATCTAATCCAATTTGCTGTTGCTGCACATGTTTTTACATGTGAAGAAGATATTTCAAGCAGGGCATTGAAGTCTGGTGGTTACCAAGCATTAAAGTCTGGTAACGTTGAAGAAGGAGAAATCCAGTGTATCTGGAACACAGATCCAAAAGGCCTAATTAAACTTTAGGTCCCTGAAGTTTGAAAGATTGCAGTTCAATCCTCGCCAGACGTATTTCCATCATTTTTGGGTTCGATGGCTAACGGAACATCCCAAGCCGTCATTCCGAAGCTCACCAAGGACAATTATGATAATTGGTCCATCCAAATGAGTGCACTGCTCGGTGCTCAAGATGTTATGGAGGTGGTAGAAGAAGGTTATGATGAACCCACCTCAAAAGAAGCTGAAACAGCTTTAAAGGAGGAACAAAAGACTACGCTCCGTGCCAAGCGTAAGAAGGATTGCAAAGCCAGGTCCATCATCTACCAAGGACTTGACGAAGCCACGTTCGAGATCATCGCTTCCGCCAAAACTTCCAAAGAAATTTGGGAGATGCTGCAGAAGACTTACAGAGGTGCTGACAAAGTAAAGAGGATTCGCCTCCAAACTCTACGAGGTGAATTCGAGTCTTTCCGAATGAAATCCTCAGAATCTATTTCTGAGTATTATGCTCGAATCATGGGGACGACAAATCAAATGAGGAGAAATGGCGAAGCTCTCACTGACACGAGAGTTATAGAGAAGATATTGCGTTCGTTGGATCGCAAATTCGACTTCATTGTTGTTACGTTGGAAGAACTCAAAGACGTTTCAACCATGTCTATTGAAGAGCTCGTGGGTTCGCTGCAAGCTCACGAACAGAAGTCGCACAGAGATGATGATAGGGCCCTGGAGTAGGCTCTACAGATGAAGTTATCCCTCAATGAAGGAAGGCACAATCAAGGGGGGACGTCTCAGAGAGGAAGAGGCAATGGTTCCCATGGAAGAGGCTCTGGGAATTCAAATTCCAGAGGCAGAGGTGGAAGAGGACCCTCCAGAGGAGGAAATCAGAGCCATGCTCCAAGAGGAGGTGGTCGAGGACAAAACCATGCACCAAGAGGAGGAGGACGAGGAAGAAGAGGCAGTAACAACATCCAGCAGGACGTTGACAAAAGCAACGTTCAATGTTACAACTGCCAGAAGTATGGCCATTACAGCACTGAACACAAGAGCAATGTTCAGTGTCACAACTGCAACAAGTTCGGCCATTACACCAATGAATGCAGGGGAAGGCCTGCATCAAATCAAGTTGGTGAGACAACCAACTTTGCAGACAAGGAGCCAGCAGGAGATTCAATGAGTCTCATGGCACACTGTCCTATCGAGCAGGATCAAGGTACATGGTTTCTTGATTCTGGAGCCAGCAATCACATGACTGGCTCAAGGCATCTTTTTACTAAACTTGATGAAAAGGTTCAGGGAGATATTTCTTTTGGCGATCTCTCTAAAGTCCCAGTTCGAGGGAGAGGTGATATTATAATCAAAAGGAAGAATGGAGATCATGCATTCATCTCCAATGTCTACTATGTTCCAGATATGAAGACTAATATTCTTAGTCTTGGACAGCTCCTGGAGAAAGGCTATCAGATTAGCCTGAAGGATATGCAGCTGACAATTGCAGATACTCGAGGGAAGCTGATTACTCGAGTAAAGATGGCGAAGAGCAGGATGTTTCCGCTAACTGTTTTCATGACACGCCAAAGTGCCTCAATGCCATTATCAATGACAAAGATTGGATATGGCATCTCAAATATGGACACCTCAACTTTGAAAGCTTAAAGCTGTTGGCGAATAAGAAGATGGTCAAGGGCTTACCTCATATTCAATGTCCAAATGAGGTATGCGAAAATTGTACTCTTGGCAAACAACACCACAACAACTTTGGAAAACAAGTTGATTGGAGAGCATCCATGCCGCTCGAGCTAATACACACAGATGTGTGTGGTCCATTGAAGCCAATCTCAAACGGACAGAACAGATACTTCCTCACGTTCATCGACGATTACAGCAGAAAGACGTGGGTATACTTTCTGAAACTAAAGTCAGAAGTATTTGAGAAATTCAGAGAATTCAAAGCAGTTGTCAAGAAAGGAAGCGGCTACCACATCAAGACGTTGCGGTCAGACCAAGGAGGAGAGTACACTAGAGATCAATTTGAGGGATTCCTTAGGCAACAAGGAATCAGACACCAGTGCACACCTGCCTATACTCCTCAGCTAAATGGTGTAGCTGAGAGGAAGAATCGTACCATCCTCAACATGGCCAGAAGCATGCTGAAGGATAAAGACATGCCCAAGAGATTTTGGGCCGAAGCAGTTCAGTGTGCAGTCTATCTACTGAACAGGTGTCCTACGAAGAATGTGCAGTCGAAGACACCACAAGAAGCATGGTCCACTCACAAGCTAGGTGTGGGTCATCTCAGAGTGTTTGGTTGTATTGCCTATGCCAAAGTTCCAGAGGCAAACAGAACCAAACTCGAAGACAAAGGAGTGAAGTGTATCCTTGTTGGATACGGTGACAAAACGATGGGATACAGGTTGTATAATCCCATCACTCAGAAGGTGATTTTCAGCAGAGATGTCATCTTTGAAGAAAATGAATCCTGGAGATGGGACCAGACAGAAGCTACCAGGAATATGGAGCTGACTCTTGAAGAAGAAGAACAAGAGCAACCATCATCACCACAAAGAGGTGAACCATCCTCTCCAGTTGCACAGGAGTTTTCAGACATGATACCCAGAAGTACACGAAGCCTAGATGATCTGTACCAGAATACAGATCCACTGGATGCAGATTTCACCATGTTCTGTCTACAAATAAGTTGTGATCCAGTTAGTTTCGAGGAGGCTAACCAAGAATGCAAATGGAGGAAGGCTATGGATGAAGAGATTCAGTCCATAGAGAAGAACAAGACTTGGGAGCTGACCAGCCTCCCAAAAGGTCACAAGCCAATTGGAGTAAAGTGGATCTACAAAGCCAAGAAGAATGCTCAAGGAGAGGTTCAGAGATACAAGGCAAGGCTTGTAGCAAAGGGATACAAACAAAGAAAAGGCATTGACTATGGCGAAGTATTCGCCCCCGTTGCCAGGATGGAGACAATCAGGCTAATGATCTCATTAGCTGCTCAGAAAAGATGGAAGAACTACCAGTTGGATGTCAAGACAGCATTCCTGAATGGATTTCTAGAAGAAGAAATCTATATTGAGCAACCACCTGGATATGTGAAGAAAGGCCGTGAAGACAAAGTATACAAGTTGATGAAGGCGCTCTACGGGTTGAAGCAAGTGCCTCGTGCATGGAATACCAGGATCGACAAGTACTTCCATGAAAATGGATTTGAGAAATGTCCATACGAGCACTCACTATACATGAAGCAGGATGCAGATGGAAGCATACTTTATGTATGCCTCTATGTTGATGATTTGATCTTCACCGGCAACAATCCAGGCATGTTCAAAGCATTCAAGAAGACGATGTTTCAAGAGTTCGAAATGACGGACATCGGACTTATGGCTCACTTCCTAGGCATTGAAGTGACGCAAAGTGAAGAAGGAATTTTTATCTCCCAAAGCAGGTATGCCATGGAGATACTGAAGAAGTACGGGATGGAGACGTGCAATCCAGTGACGACTCCGGTCGACAGTGGACTAGAACTGAAGAAAAGTGATACTGGGAATGTTGATCCAACCTATTTCAAAAGCTTGGTTGGAAGTCTGCGATATATGACCTGTACTAGGCTAGACATACTCTATGGTGTTGGGCTAGTCAGCCGATACATGGAGACGCCAGATCAGTCACACTTGTTCGCAGCAAAGCAGATTCTCCGCTACATCAAAGGGACTCATAGTGATGGACTATTCTATCAGTCAGGTGGTGACCTTAATCTTTCCGGCTATTCAGATAGCGATTTGGGAAGAGACTTGGATGAAAGGAAGAGCACAACAGGGTTTGTTTTCTTCATTGGAGATACTGCCTTCACTTGGACATCCAAGAAGCAAGCGATCGTGATGTTGTCATCATGTGAAGCTAAGTATGTTGCCGCCAACTCAGCTGTCTGTCATGCTATATGGTTAAGGAATGTGCTGAAGCACTTGGGCTTTCTGCAAGAATTGCCCACAGAGATCTATGTTGACAATCGCTCTGCAATTGCGCTTGCAAAAAACCCGACTCATCACGAAAGAAGCAATTAGCACATCGATACCCGCTACCACTTCATCAGAGAGCATGTAAAAGCAAAGGAAGTGGAGTTAGTCTCTTGCAGGACACAAGATCAGGCTGTTGATATTTTCACGAAGCCCCTCAAGCACGAAGCATTCATCAAAATGAAGATAATGCTTGGAATGAAGAATCTCCGAGACTCAAGCTTAAGGGGGGATGTTGAAAGATAAGCTTGAGTTTGGATAAAAGGAAAACGTGTTGAACTGTTGTTTTGGAGGCTATGACTGCCTGCAAGTGGAAGGGCAAGTTGCTGAAGAAGGAAAGTTAGATAAGCTTGCAAGAAGAGCAAGAATAAAAACGTGGGTATTGAATTTAAGCTTCTGTATATCAATTTGTGATCTTTGCATTTATTGCAAGGTTATCTAGTTATCTATTTTATTTGCCTATAAAAGAATGTATTCTGATTATGTAAAACATATGAGTGGAGTAAGAGAATCAGCGAGATAGTGAGAGAGAAACAGCAAATTTCCTCCTCCTTGTATGTCTTTTCTATATTGAGTGAAATACATAATTGTGAGTTTGTGTGTTCAATTCTCTTGTCGAGTTCATTCACAATCAGTGACTGAAAAATACTCCTCCACCCAACAGGAATTAGCGTCTATGGATAAAACGAGAATTTGCAACCAGATCCTCACACGTCCACAAATCTTCCATCTCGTCATTTCGTATGAACACTACGTCTATGATGTTTTGAGGCTTCCTTTTTTGATGCTTTGTGCCTACTTGTTATTCTTGAATTTTCTTTTCTTCATCAGGAAAGCAAAGCCATTCAAATGTTTTTCAAACCTTTAGCCTAGTCT
Organism: Rhododendron molle; assembly: GCA_025413875.1. Lineage (NCBI taxonomy): Eukaryota > Viridiplantae > Streptophyta > Magnoliopsida > Ericales > Ericaceae > Rhododendron > Rhododendron molle. Next base: position 44,935,489 of record CM046391.1, read on the forward strand.
ATTTGGAGTGTGTGACAAGAAAAGAATGGATCATGTTTTCTCACCTAATCTCTTTGTTTTTTTGTAAAAAGAAGAGAAAAACCTGAATGGGCCTTGTAAGTTAGCTACACATACCCACCATTTCTGTCCATTGATCACATCTTGTATTTGTCCAGAGATGCGAGAGGTTTTTTTTCCCACCATTTATTTTATCTCTCACCAAGCTCCTTAATTGTCTTGGTAGTTCTAATGATTTATGGGAGTAGTGTGAGTACCTCCGGTGGCAAGTCCTCTTGTTTTATTCGTACATTAACACCAAGTCCGTCTGAGATGATGAAGGACAATTTTAGCAATGCTTTGATGGCAACCTAAAACATATTTACTTATCTTTCAGCTTGAGTAATGTTTCGAAAAGCTCTTCGCCACTGGATGGTCAGTTTGAGATGACATTGGCTTTCCATGACGGATACAGGTTGATATCAGATGATTTTTTTTTTGATATCAGATGATTATCTTGCATGGTTTGATTCCTTGTACGTTGCAGAAACCTTGCGGGGTCTTTTAATTAGATCAAGCTAGACAACCATCGTATAAGAATGTTTAACGATATATATCTACATCTATATACATATCCCTAGCCCAACAAGATAACTATGACTAAATTAAAAACTCCATAGTAGGGGACTAATACCCTCAAAGGTATACATATAATGTATATAGTTTGACGAAACTGAACCTCATCGCCTTAAATTGACTAAAAATTTAGATAAATACTTTATATGCAGTTTAATTGAGTCAATCCACGAGTTAAAAATTAGGCATCCATAGAGGAGAGACAAAGAGAAGATAGAGAAAGAAAAGAAAAGATTAAGACAGATGGGGCTGTTTGGATCCAAAGCTAGGTGAGAAATTATTTGTAATCCTAGTCAAACGACAAGTAGAATGTTTTTCCCCTCTTTATGGAAAACGTCACTGTGCAAATGTTTTTGCAGCACCTGCACGACTTCCAGGGTTTCATGTCTGTGTAGGAAGTGGAGGAGAGTGACTGCTTCCCGAGTGGTATGCAGAGAAAGGTGATACTCATCTAAACTTGAAGTTATGTTTGATATCAAACTATTTATTGCATCCCCGTTTCCAGTTGAAAATATCTCCTTAAGATCTTGTCTTTCAACAAAGACAGAAATTGTGAAAGCGGATCTTGTTTCAAGGACTCTCATCAGTGCAGCTGGAGAAGCTTTCAAATATCATAAATTGATGATTGCAACTGGTTCCACGGTAAGTAGTACTTCTTTGAGGATTGTCAACAAACATGAAAGTTAACAGTCTTTCTTCAAGTCCCACATAATTTTTTTTTCCTGCAGGTTATAAGGTTGACGGACTTTGATGTACAAGGAGCTGATTCCAAAAACATCTTCTACTTGAGAGAAATGGATGATGCTGATAAGCTTGTAGAAGCAACTAAAGCGAAGAAAAATGGAAAGGCTGTGGTTATTGGAGGAGGATACATTGGTCTTGAGGCCAGTGCAGCAATGAAAATGAATAAGATTGATGTCAGCATGGTTTTCCCTGTACCATGGTGCAGTAAGTAGTTTATAGAACTTGTAGCACACCTGATGCAGGAGCATATGTCACACTTACCAAGGCCAAGTGGGCCCACTAGTTCACTTTATTAGAGTCTTGGTTAGATTTATTTTCAGTTTATCTTTTTAGGTTTTGGGTTGTTTTATGTTTTATGTTAGGCCTATAGACATAAGTTAAGCTCCTAGTCTTTTTAAATAGTCATGTGAGTTTTAATTATCGTGGAAGGCTAGGATTGAAGGGTTGTTCTTGTAATCAACGGCTAGGATCCTAAGGCTGCTATGACCCTAGTACAAATACTCTTCTATGAGTCTCTACTAGCGTTCAACTCATTCTATGCACGGACAAAATTAACCCGTTCTAGCGTTGTGCCCGTTCGAATTTGCTTTTATTAATTGTCCCGTGTATCGAACGGGCACAACGCTAGAACGGGTTGAACGCTAGTACGTACTATCCGTAAGGAAATGGTTTTATCTGCCGACTGTTTGAACGACAGAGAGCCGTTCAGATGATCTTGTCTGTTTAAAAGTGTTTTTACTATTTAGATTTTGTTCAAAAGTATTTATTACTATTTAGATTAGATTTTGTTTCAACAGCTTTTCGTGAAAAGAATAGTTTCTTCTCGCAAGGAGTCTTTTTGAAATCTGAATCATTGATTTCTAAATTCTGAATCATGGATTAATGCTTATAACCTGATAATTATATATTATTTTACATTAAATAATTTATAAAATATCAAATTAACATGTTGACAATAATAATAGCTTATTATGTTAATCATTGCAGTTAATAATTATAATAGCAACGGTAGTTTAAATCAATGATATTTATAGTTGATATAATATACTTAATATTATTACGAACGTTAATAATATTATTAAGTATGTTATTTAACTAATCATGTTTAATTAACCCAAAAATATTATAATAGTATGTTAGTTTAAAACTAATTGTTGTAACGGTGAACGGAATGTGATATTACTTTACTATTTATTAGTAAAATACTTTAGTTTAATTTTCATTAAACTAAAGTACGAACAAAATCATTATTAGAAATTTGTGTACGCTAATATTAAATTGTTACTATAGATATATTATTCCTATGCCCGTTGGAGTATAACCTAGTTCGTACCCTAGGTTATAGTTTGAGTAACTTGGTATTTTGTTTTCCTAGCGTTGGATGGTTTAACCCATTCACATGAGTATGACTAATGTGATTCTAGTAGCAGTGCACATTTCGTTTCCTTTTTTGCTTTTAAGTGGACAATTTGTGCCATCCATGGGAGTATGGAAGTCAGGAAGTGGAAGTGAATGTGCCGAGCAAAAAAAAAAAAGTGTGGAAGTGAATGTGTGGCGTGAGAGTTGAGAGTATGGAGTATGGACGTGGGAGTTGGGACATGTACGTGCTTTTTTTCTTTCTTTTTTTTTATTTATTTATGTTTTGACAATTACAATCTAGGAATTTAGGATTGGAAGATTTGAGACTTTTGGGGCTCAATCACATTTTGTAGGGTATTGAGTAGCATTGTCCCCATTCAATAAACGGGACAATTGAAAAAAATTAAGTTTGACCTTTTTTTTCCGTTTTTCTGTGCACCAAACGCTAGCATTGTGGTTGTTGATACACAAAGCGACAAAACTTTATCGTTGTCCAGTACATTGAGTGGGCACAATGCTAGTGCTTGGTGCACGGGACAACTAAAAAATATTGAAGTCAGTTTAATTTTGTGGTATTCTTTTTTTTTCTTTTTTTTTGTTTTGGTACGTCGGAAATTATTTTGTGGTATTCGCCATCTAAGAAAAACAAAGTTTTGTTCTGTTCCGTGCATGAACAGGGACGATAATTGATATTGCATTATGTGTGGGATGAGCCCTATGTGAGAAAGTTGTTGTCACGCCCTCGATTTTCAACAAAAATATTAAAGGTTTTCCATAATAAAAATCCTCACAATAATACAAATATTACCCGAAAGCCATTTCTATTTCCCTTTTTCGCAAATCATTTCCAAACTCTGAAGCATTTCCAAATTTACATCCTTGGCCCAACGGCCTAAAACCACAAGATCACATCAAAAGAAAGTTAAGAGTTTACAGGAATCCTTCATTTAATAATAATAATAATAAGATTACAATTTCTTCATCTAGAGATAAAGTTTACAAGAGAAGCAAAATTAACTCTCTGAAGTCGGTTTCAAAATGTAGGATCACATGCAAGCACAGCAACCCATGTCACAACCTCTGATTTGTACCTGAAAAATGATAGGTTGAGCTACACTAGCCCAGTAGAAAAATCTATGCTGACTTTATGTATATACGAGAAGACAAGTGCGAAAAGAAGGAGATCACGTCGATAGACAATAGCAATTAGAGCCAAATATGAACGTACTACACAGTCAAGACTTCTAAGAACTCAAGGAATTTCTCGCATTAACCACCTTTTTCTCGTGTCAAGTCTCATCATTTAACACATCTCTACAATTAGATTCCATTTATAGCCTAACATGCGAATGCCTATGCCGGTCTTCCTCAACGTGTCACACTATGGTAGGTCGTCTAAGCCTCATGTCAATCACTCTACCAAATGAAAAATCAAACGACAGATAATACTAAGAATAGCGTAGTTAAAATCCCACACGAAACCCGTTACCACAAGTCACCATACACTACAATGATATCCCAAATTCCTAGTTCAATACAACCAACATCGCCCTTAAAGTCACCACTGCTTTCCCTGGGTCTTTTCCCTAAGTCGAACCGGAAAAGAGTCACCATGGCTTTACTCAGGTCTATTCTCAAATCCGCAGAGCAGTTGGGTCACCACGGCTTTACCCGGGTCTATTCCCGCATTCACAAGGCACTTGGGTCACCACGGCTTTACCCGGGCCTATTCCCACATTCACAAGGCACTTGGGTCACCACGGCTTTACCCAGGTCTATTCCCATATCCAACGTATACTCACAATGCAAACCTGTCGATACGACTTCATAATAGGGTCTACTGTATTACAATCATTAAGAGGGTAACACCCACATACCAACGAGTATAACATTCACGCCGTTCTTGCATAAACATAACTCATATCAATAATAAGTCATCACCTCACCATGCCTAATGTTAGTTTACCGATTAACCATTTCACCTTGCATTTTCCATGATCGTCACCATTTCACAATTATTGTTCATGCGTCCTCATATCACATTTCAACCATCACTCATCATAACTTCATAATTCAACATTTGTGCAATATTTTAAGTCTATCGAACTCATTCGCAGCTAACCATCCTCCACTTCCATAGTCCTAACTTTTTGTATACTTAACCTATCAACGTAATTTCGGTGGCAATTAAAAGATGACTTCAAAACCTCGAAATCGATATATCATAATCTCAAATTGGACATCGGATGAGGAAGTTATGACTGTTCAAAGTTGGGCAAAAACCCAGAAAATTACAGCAACAGCAGAAAACGAGGCAGCTGACACACCTTCACTCCTAAGATCATAACTTTTTGTGTACTTAGAGTTTTAAGGTGATTTCAGTGGCCCTGGAAAGCTGACTTCAAGATCTCAAATTCGATATATAATTTGCGCGTTTTCGATATCGGACAAGGAAGTTATGACTGTTCAAAGTTGGGAAAAAATCTCAGAAAAACGGGCAGTAGCAGAAAAATGGGACAGCAAGTAGATTTTGGGGATTTCAAAGGAATTCAACAACCAATCTCAATACAATGATCAATAGCAAGTCTCAAACACTATATCAACTCATAAACACATAAATTTAGTTAGATTTTCCTACCTCAAGTATCAAAACCGAGATCAACCAAAGCCCTAGCCTCCAAAACTTCAAAATCAGCCGAATCCTCCTTCCCCAAGCTTGACCCACGAAATTAAGGCTCAATAATGCGTATAGAAGGTAAAATAGAGGTGGGTTTGTGTAGAGCTCTAGTGATTTTGATGGGTTCTTGAGTGGGAGTGGAAGAGAGCCGAGAGAGAGATATGTGAGAGTTAGAGAGAGCGCCGAGAGGTAGAAAATGAGAAAGAGGAAAGCATTCCTCTGGAATTTATTGGAAGACCAAGGAAAAATTATCCCCTACTTCTAACACCACCCACTCACACATGCACCTCTCACACATTTACCCTTTTATCCTTTCACGAACACCCCGCACCGTAAATCCACACCGTCTATCTCGACAAGTCATACGTTTACAAGAGAAAAATATGGCCTAAAAAATACGGGTCTCTACAGTTGTGGTTGATAGGAGTGTGTGTAGTATTCTAGATTTTTCATTTCTGCCTTTCTGGTAACATAAAGAGGGCATGAAATTATCCTGAAAAAGGGACATGACTATTAAACAAAATCTAGAGACAATTAATGAGCACTGAAATCAAACGTTGTTGATCACAACCTCTTATTCAAAATCTATAGACAAAAAGTGGAAACAACATTAGGAAAGCGAATGTGAGAATATTAAACAAAGAGGCAAGAAAAATGCATGAATACAAAAAAAAAAAAAAGTTGAAACCTTTGAGCAATTGACGAGATCTTAAAACAAACGTTGTAGTGAATTGAGCAATCTCCAATTGGCTAATTCAGTGTAGTTCTTGAACATAGCCTTTTGCTTTCAAAATCTGCAGAACAAAAAAGTTGAAACAATTCTGTTAATGAGAAAAGAAACTGTGGAGGAAGTGAAGATACATGACAAAGACCGGTGGACTTACTACGTATGAATTGATTTGTTAACTTCCCCTTTTGACAGCAATACAGAAATGGTGAGGATAAAAGAAGAGGAAACGTGAGGAGTTGCATTCCCTTTTTTGGCTGCAATATTGAAATGGTGAGGACTAAAGAAGAGGAAAAATGAGGAGTTGCATTGGTGAGGATTAATTAAAGAATGAGAAGAGATTAAATAGTAGAAGAAGAGAAAAGTGGTGAACGTGGGTTTTTTTTTTTTAAGCGGGCGGGTGTTTTAGGAGGAAAGTAGGGAGGGGTGAACATGTGAGGGTTTTTTTTTTTTGTAACGGGTAGGTGTTTCAGGAGGAAAGGAGGGACGGGTGAATGGGAAAAGTGGTGAACGTGGGTTTTTTTTATTTTTTGAAAAAATGGAAAATCTAGGAAATTAGGATTGGAGGGTTTGGAAGGTGGACTACATTCCTATAGGATATTGATATGGAATATGATGGAGTCGCATGCGGGGATAGGGGCTGTTCTCTCTCAGGATAGACGATCAGTGGGAATTTTCAGATTGATAGAAGCTAAACTTTGCACCTGGAGTTCTATACGCTGGTTCAAGCGATTCATCATTGGGAACACTACCTAGCGTACTGAGAGTTTGTAGTTTATTCTAATCATCAAGCCTTGAGGTACTTGAATTCCCAGAACAAGTTGAATTCCAAACATGCGAAGTGGAGTTCATACCTTCTGGGGTTCAATTTCTCCCTCAAATACCAGGGTGGACTTGTCCAGCAGCAACACCCTCATCGATTATTGCAATTTCAGGGTGCAGCTCCATTGTAGCTGGAGCTGCTCAGCAGGTTGCTGATTCTCCAATTACTGTAGTTCCTCCGTCGTGGCTTCAACAATCATCAGAATTTGTCGTAGGATGCAAAACTCCTCAATCTTCCAGCCAGTGGATTTTCAGTGTTTGAAGTAAAATTTAAAGTTATCTTGCTACTAATGATAGTATCTCCAACTTTTTTGAGGGGTCGGGGTTTGCCGGCCTCCTTCCAATAGCCACCGGCCAGTTGTGTGACTGTGTTACAACTCAAAGGATGACTCTGCCACCTTTTGGAGTTAAATAATCACTTGTCCAGAAAGTGTGGCAGGTATGCTCGCCGATTTGATCCCGAAGAAATCAGCCTTTTCCCACATGAAGGGAACCTGTGAAAGCCCTCCTCCTCCCTAAGATAGCGTAACAACTCGTTGTTGGTGGCATGGAAGCGGAATTCCTTACGTAGGTTATCCATCTCAGAGAGAGAGAGAGAGAGAGCACAATCTTTAGAGAGAGATAACATATATATTTTGAAACCACTCTACAAGGCTGAGGAGTTAGGTAGTCATTCCCTTCCATTGCTCTCTCTCTAAAGATTGCTCTATCTCTCTCGTCGATCCTCACACACTCAGAGATGGATAACCTACCTAGGGGATTCCATTTCCATGCCATCGACAATGAGTTGTCATGCTATGTTAGGGAAGAGGAGAACTTTCCTAGGTTGTGTTCATGTGGGAGAAGGCTGATTTCTTTGGGATCAAACAGGCAAGCATACCAGTGGAGTACCCTATGCCACACTTTCTGGACAAGTGGTTCTTCATCTCCACAAGGTTGCAGAATTAACTTGCCGGTGGCTACTGGAAGTAGACCAGCAAACCCAACCCCTTGAAAAGTTGGAGATACTATCATCAGTACCTAGAGAACTCTAGAATTTTGGGAAAAAGATTTCAAAAACCGAAAATCCACTGGTTGGGAAATGGAGGAGTTTTGCATCCTACTGGCTGGAAAAATTTTGATGATTGTTGAAGCCACTACTGAGGAGTTGCGGCAATTGAAGAAGCAGCGCTACTAAGGAGATGCACCTAGCTCCAGTTGTGGAGGAGCTGCACCCAAGAATTGCAATAATCGATGAGGGTGTTGCTGCTGGACAAGTCCAGCCTAGAGGTACTTGAATTCCCTGAACAAGCTCAATTCCAAACATGCGAAATGCAACAGACTATCTCTTTTATTGACAGTAATGAGTACAAAAGTGACAGGCTTTGGAGAGATGAAAAATCAGTACCAAGTAGATCCATATTTTAGCTCTATTGTAGCTGATTTGCGAGGCTTGAAAGGAGTGAAGAAGCTGCCATTCATGGTGCATGAAGGATACTCTTGTTTAAGGGAAATCAGTCATGCATTCCAGAGGGATCATTGCGGGAGCATATTATTATAGAACTACATGGCAATGGCTTGGGAGGATATTTCAGTAGGGACAAAACCATGGCAATGGTCTGCGATCGACATTTTTGGCCAAAGATGTACAAGGATGCGGAAAAGTGTCTGAAGGTGTCAAATTTGCCAATTTGGTAAAGGAAGTTCACGAAACACTGGATTGTACTCCATTGCCAATACTAGAAGCTCCTTGGGTTCATATTAACATGGATTTCATTTTAGGCCTTCCCAATACAACATAGGGTCCCATCTTTGATGAGTTGGATCGATTCTCCAAAATGGCTCATTTTCTTCCATGTTCTAAGATAGCTGATGCCACAAATATTGCTAATTTATTCTTTCATTAAATAGCAAGGTTGCATGGCTTACCTACGTCAATTGTTTCTGACAGAGATGTGGAGTTCATGGGTCACTTATGGAGGACTTTATGGAGAAAACTAGGGACTGAACTTAAGTATTCTAGCACTTGTCATCCGCAAACAGATGGCCAGATGGAGGTAGTCAATCGAAGTTTGGGAAACTTGTTGAGATGCCTTGTTAGGAGCTATTTGGAGACTTGGGATGCTATCATACCACAAGCTAAGTTTGCTTTCAACAATTCGGTAAACAGAACGACAAGGAAGACACCATTTGAAGCTACTTATGGGCTTAAACCACATCATGTTGTTGACCTATTCCCTTTACCTCCAGAGGCGAGGGTGAGCGAAGATGGCAATGCTTTTGCAGATCATATTAAGAGAATTCCCGAGGAAGTGAGAGCAACAATCACGTCTAGTAATGAATCCTATGCAGCAGCGGCCAATCAACATCGATGAGCCAAAGAATTTGAAGAAGGTGATACGGTGTTAGTGCATTTAAGGCGAGACAGATTTTCCAAGGGACCTATCATAAGCTAAAGTCAAGAAGCAATTTCAACATAAGCTAACATATAGCTCAAATGCCTATATGTTAGTGCTACCACCAAATTTGTATATTAGCCGCATCTTTAATGTGTCTGACCTGTATAAGTTTGACGGGTTTGATGGAGAAGCAATTTCAACAGAGACTTAAATTGAATAACTTCCAAAAGCACAACTAGATGTCATTGAAGATGTGTTGGACACGAAAGAGGTAAATCAAGAAGGGGCATCCCATACTGACGGTTCTTAGTGAAGTGGTTGGGCAAACCAGCTAGTGAAAGCACCTGGATTGTCGAAGATGAAGTGAAAAAGATTGATCCAAAGATATACGCTAAAATGGTGGAAGCTTTCTCGCTGTGGTGGTCTCGGTTACACGCTCGGTAACCGGGCCGTATAAAGTGGCTCTTGAACTCGTGGAGCCCTGAGCCGAAGCTATGTGTGGATTCCACACCTCGGTTCCCTCGGTGCTTCCCTCGGGGTCGGTCCTCCGTCTGCTGCATTGTTGCGGGGTGCCTTGTCTCTTTTGAAGATATTCTTGAGTCCATCAATAGAATGTTGTTACGCCATGCGGTCCCCACAAAGGTCATGCAACGGATGCAATCATGAGGATTCCTCTCCACCATGTGCTCCGTAACCGCTTCGTCTCTCTCGTCACCTATGACGTCACCCGAGGCGGTTACCTGAGCGTATACTCCACGCGCTAGCTTGGAGTCCAAGAAACCCTAGGTCTATAAATACAAAAGGATTCTAACCAAAAGAGGTATGCCATTCTACCCTAACCCTAGACCTACACTCCCTTCCTGAGATCTAACTTGATCGTCGGAGGGTCACTGGGGTGTCCAACCCCTAGTGACTTGGTGCAGGTCTCAGCGGCGGAAGCGCGGAGCAGCAAGAGGAGGAGCCCAACCTAAGCCTTGGATCTGTTCCCGATAATTCGAACCCCTACACTCGCCAAAGCCCAGTTTTTCTTAACCCGAAAGGGTTGATGCAATGTCACACTTACCAAGGCTAAGTGGGCCCACTAGTTCACTTTATTTGAGTCTTGGTTAGATTTATTTTCAGTTTATCTTTTTAGGTTTTGGGTTGTTTTATGTTTTATGTTAGTCCTATAGACACAAGTTAAGCTCATAGTCTTTTTAAATAGTTATGTGACTATCATGTGAGTTTTAATTATCAATGAAAGAAGCACGGTAATGTGTACAAAAATTGAATTGGGTCTCTAGGCCTACCCTATCTGATGCCATTTGGCTTTGATTTGGGGGCATGGTTGCGCAGCAAAATAGGTATGGGGGGGCTCTATTTCAGTGGTATTTTGAGAGTAGCCAGTTTGTGCATATTGTCAAAGGTTAGGTTTGTCTCCCATCTTCCACCGCCCATACCCCCAATGATTAGGGACTACATGGGTTCTGTTGTTGTGGAAGGCTTGGATTGAAGGGTGGTTTAGTAATCAAGGGCTAGGATGCTAGGGCTACTATAACCCTAGTATAAATACCCTTCTATGAGTCCCCATATGCAGTTGTTGTTGGTCTTTCTTTTCCAAAAAATATAACGTTGTGGTTCTTCTTCGGCATCTTTGCCCTAGAAACCCATCTATCCTTATTCTATCTTGAATCTTACTATTATCTTTATCGAATCTCTTTGTTCTTGCTACTGGAAATCCTCTAAGAAGGGAGATTGCTATTTGAATTGCATTACCATCAGATCTGGGCATCTTGCCGCGTCAACACCTCATTGTTTGCTTTTGGTGTCCGTATGCTATAGTTTAACATGACTTCTTTGCTTGGTCCCTTCTAGTGGGTACATGGGTTGCTGACATACTTCTTATGGTTGTAGTGCCTCGACTTTTCACAGAAAATATAGCTGCTTTTTATGAAGCTTTTTACATGAATAAAGGTATTAAAATTATAAAGGGAATAGTAGCTATTTGGTTTAATGCTGATGCGAATGGAGAGGTGTGTACCCATGTGAATCCACCATTCATCTGGATATCGGGCAAAAATGCTGTAATTGAATATTCTGTCTCATATGCAGTTGAAGGAAGTAAAACTTAGGGATGGCAGAGTGCTAGAAGCAGACATCGTCGTCGTTGGTGTTGAAGCAAAACCTCTTATGATGTTATTCAAAGGACAAGTTGAAGAGGAGAAAGGTTGTAACGACTCTGATTTTTGGTAAATAAAAATTTCGTTAAATATTTTAATTACTTGGATTGCTTCTAAAATTTCTTTTTAATCTTAATAATCCGTCATAATTAGATCTGAGACCTATAAAACTATATCTTGTAGCCTCAAACAATCTAGTCCTTTTCCAAAAACAAGTATGCTAGTAGAAACACATGTATACATTTTTAGTGAGTAAAATAAAATCCTTAAATTATATTTTTTGGCTAAAAACCTTACTTGGCAAGTCTAGTTAATTCCTAACTAACTAGTGTGGCCAATCCAATTACCTTTCAAGGCTAGTTTCATCTAGTTGAACCTTATGACCCTTATGAATCCTCCTAATTCCTAGGTGAACATTTTCACCCTCCTTTGAACCTTATGAACCTCTCTACATCCTAGTTGAAAATTTCCAACCCTAGACTAGAAAATCATCGCACTTTCATTGACTAGTCATTTCAAGACTTTACTACTCATCATTACTTCTTCCAAAGAATATCTTTCCTCATCATTACCGCCTTTACCCATTGAACAATAGATTGTAGGGTAATTCTTATCCTTTGAGTAATAGAATTAGTTTCCAACCAGTTGGTTAGCCAAATTTAGGTATCCTTTTACTTATTTACCTTTCTCTAGCATTTATAAACCATTGGACCATAAGAAGCCATCATTATGCTTACAAAAGAAGAAAGACTAGCTTTGCCATGCATGCACGCATAATGTAATCATGACTATACCTAGGTGCACTTTCTAGGAAACTTTTAACAAATGGACAATGTTCTTGTCATTGAAAGCCACCTTTAATCATTACCCTTTCCTTAGACCTGTTAGGACTACTTAGACCTAAGTATACGTAGTTATATATGTATAGATATATATGATTGCTAGGGGAAGTATTATCCAGTGGATACTTACTAGTCATTAAGAACCTCACCTTTAATCATTACTGTTCCTAGCCTTGTAAGGCTACTCAAGCCTAGCCATGATTAATCTTACATATATCTATATATACATACATACATAGCACAAGAGAGAGAGAAAGAGAGAGGCCACGAGGGAGAGGAGGAGAGAGAGGGCGAGAGAGAGAGAGAGAGAGAGTGAAATGTGTGTGTGTGCGTGCATGTGCCTATTCTTCTCCTAGAAAGTTATACTTTCTTTAGCCCTTAAGCCTATTGCTACACGACAACCCAATCTTAGACTACTTTAAGCACAAATTCTAGCCTTTAAACATCCTAGAACCTAGCCTCAATTACCCTAAGATTTGGACTACAACCTAGACCTAGGAATGACTAAACATGGAAGGCTAATATCTTAGACTTGTAAGACTAGTAACCTAGGTTATTATCACCTAGGATTGACCTAAAAGCCTAAGAAAATCTCCATGATGACTTAGCCTTACACCTAAGAGCTATAAATAGCACCGCTCACTTGCCATTCAACTCACAGCTTTCATCTTTCAACTTCTCTCCCTAGAAATCCTTGTGTTTTTGCTTTGTTCTTTCTTGTTCTTGGTGTTCTTGAGTTCTTCTTGAGTTCTCCAAGAAACTCATCCATGACCGCCACTCGATCCAAAAAGTTTAAGTAGTTTAGTCAAGAACTAGTTTCAAGAGAAACCCTTCTCTTTCGAAGCTACCATAAGCTTACCATAGGAGACCACCTGTTCGATAGCCAACTTTTTTTGTAGTCGTTACTACTGCCAAGAAGAAAGGTAGAGTCCCGTATACGCTATTCCTAAGTATATATAGAAATGTGTATACTATATGTTGCTTGTATGTTTGAGATGAAGTGTAACTTGCAAACTTATTTTGAAAGGAGATATGAGCTTGACGAATAAATCAACTTATTACCCGGAAAGACATATGTCGTTTTGAACTTCCCTAAAAGGAAAAAAGAATGAAAATTTAAAATATGACTTAAATGGAAGTATTTGTATTTTGATCTTAGGATGGTTATGAGCATGTATACATTATTACTTGTTTGATGTATGATAAAGCATAAGTGGTTTTCCACTCCAAAGGTGTCCATCCATGTGACACTATGCTTTGTATTGTGTGCCAAATACTTGAGCATGGCTACGTGATAACATGAGCATGATAAGTAATATAGAGTTGGATGATCTTGCTAGTTTAGTTTCAAGATTACAATAAATGATTTATATGTATGTGAAAAGTCCTACCGCGGAATCTATGCATGTGATGAGACACAAAATTCAAGGAAGATAGAAACATGACACCTAGGGTGTGTTAATGACAAGGTGTGTTTTGAAATCGCAATGTGACCGAACTTGCCCATTGTGGGAATGTATGTGTTCCATTGGGAATCCGGAACGGCGGAACCATTGTGAGGTTTGTGGCTTGGTTATCCGTGGAGAGGAGCCAATGCTAATGTGTTCCAATAGGAACCCGAAACGGTGAAACCGAGGTTGGGTGTGTAAAAACGATTTTTGTTGATTTGGAAAATGAAAATGGTGACACGGTCTACGAAGGGTAGCGTAGGAGAAACTCAGACATCACGAACACCAACGTTAGTGGAATAGTGAATGTGGATGTGTCATTGTTAATAGCCTTGTTAAATATACATGTGAATTTCCATGCCTTGTTGTTGTAAATTATTGGTTAGCGGGTATGAGATTATTCTACTGAGTTTTCATAACTCATGGTGTTATTGTTATAACCCTGACATATTATTCTGGAGTGACGGCGGTATAATGTGTCAGACCTTGTAGATGAGCAGGCTGAACTCTACACCTTGGAGGCTTTCGGTACCGAGGAGCTAGCTAGGATGGAGGAGCAGGCAGAGCAGTAGTGAGAGGCCCTAGTTTCCTTTCCTTTGTTTAATAAATGTACCATTGTGGGAATTATGCTGTAATAATGAGCCAGACTGTATTTAGATTTTTAATAAAATTGTCTATTTAACGTTCCCAAAATACGGGGCGTTACAAAGGTGGAATTAAGGTTTGAGTGCAATTATATGGTTTTTGTCCCTCCTAAGTTGCTTTTGGTCTATGTTTCATGAAAACTTCAACATGAGTGCTTTGTTGCGGGGTATGTGCACGGCATTTGCTTCTAAACGCTGTACTGAAAGACAGTCTAACAAAGCCTGAAAGAATATGGCTATTTTACTTTGATATCATGCCAGTCACTTCTTTTTGTTCCTTGTATAACGTGCATATTTCAAAAGGACTGCTATTACCTATTTTTGGCTGGTCATTTAGCATAAAAAATTTGTCATATTCAAATGATGAAGATAAAGTGGTCGTGTGAAATTGTTCATAATTTCTCTGTCCTCTTTCATGGGGTAATTTCTCTGTCCTCTTTCATGGGGTATCTGGAGCAGGTGAACTCTCTAAATGAACATAGTATTGACAAGTTGACTTCTTTTGTAAGAACGAAGAAGCTATGCTGTAACGACCCTGATTTTTGGTAAAAAATTTCGTTAAATATTTGAATTTTAATTTAATTACTTGAATTTGCTTTTAAAAATTCCTTTTTAATTTCTAATAATCCGTCATAATTAGATTTGAGACTTATAAAATTATATCTTTTCGCATCGGATAAGCTAGTCATTTTCTAAAGACAAGTATGCTTATAGAAGCACTCGTATATTTTCCTAGAAAATGAAATAAAGTCTTAAAATTATGTTTCTTGGCTAGAAATCCTACACGGTAAGTAGAATTAGCTTTCAACCAATTAGTTGGAGAAACCTAACTACCAATTCATTTAGTTACTTTTCTCTAACTGTAGATGAGCCCTTTCAAACCTCCTTGAACCTTATGAACCCTCCAAACCCTAATGGAACCCTTTGGACCAAAGTAGTAATCATTATACTTTCATAACTAGTCATTTCAAGGCCTTACCTCTCATCATTACCTCTTTACCCATTAAATAATAGTTCATAGGGTAATTTTTATCCTTTAGGTAGTAGAAATAAGGCTTGCCAAAATCCCATGACTGCATAGATTTGACAAGACAAATCATTAGAACCCTTCATCATGACCTAGACTTGTCATGCATGCAAGCCTAGAAAGAATAGTCTTGAACCTAATTACCCTACAAGATTTACTTTCCTAGATTTCCTAAGTACCAATTGACTTAGTTACTTTTTCCTAGCATTTAAGAACCATTGGACAAAGATAGCAATCATTATGCTTTCTTAAATCACTTTTCTAGGAAGTACATTATTCTCTCCATTGAAAGGTCACTTTCAAAAAGATATATCTTCCAAGAATATTCCTTCTCATCATTTCCTCTTAAACCATTGGATAATATTTTGTAGGGAAATCTTTATCCTTTGAGTAATAGAAGCAAGGTTAGCCTTTATCCAATGAGTACCCAAACTTGACTAGTCAATTCAAACCAAATCCCATCATTTTGCTTCCATAAGTAGTACTCCTAGCCTTACAAGGCTACTCAAGCGTAGCCATGCTTAGTCTTACACATCCATATTTACACACACACACACACACACACACACACACACATATATATATATATATATCGTCACATGGGAAGAGAGAGAGAAAGAGAGAGAGAGAGAGAGAGAGAGAGAGAAAGCCGAAAGGGAGAGAAGAGAGAGGCCGAGAGAGAGGGAAGAGGAGAGAGGGAGATATGTGTGCATATGTTTGGCCACTCAAGCAAGCTACCTCTTTAGCCAACTTCACACTCAAGCCTAGCTACTTTACAACCCATTTCTAGGCTTTTTTAAACATAAACCTAGCTAATCATTTTCTTCTTCCTTGTAAGGAAACCATCCTAGGACAAGACAAGGCCAAAACCCTTCCTGATAACCTAGATTTTGACCTAAAATTTGAAATGACAAGTGAGGCAAAGCTATGCCATGATGAAAGGTGAGATGTGACAATAAAATGGAACAAATCCATGGGATGGAGAGAGAGAGGGAAATTTGGCCAAGAGAGGGAGAGAGAAGCTTCATTTTCCTATAAATAGGACCCTTGTCCAAGCATTCAACCCACACCTTGAAGTCATTCAACTTCTCTCTCTAGAAAACTTTGTGTTCTGGCTTTGTTCTTCCTTGTTCTTGGTGTTCTCGAGTTCTTCAAGAAACTCATCCAAAAGTTTAGTAGTTTAGGTCAAGAACTAGTTTCAAGAGAAACATTTCTCTTTTGAAGCTACTGGGAGCTTATCGTAAGAAGTTACTCCGTTCAATCACCGACTTACTTTTCCGTAGCCGCCCTACCACCAAGAAGAACGGTAGATTAATCTTAACCACTATCTCTAAATATATATTGTATGATCCTTGTATGACGAAATGTATGAGAACTTGAAAAGTGTTTTATGAAAGTCTTGAAAAGAAGTATGAGCATGTTGAATATCCCGACTCTATTTTCCGGAAAAGCATATGTTGTTTTGAATTTCCCTAAAAGGGAGAAAGAACGGATTTTGAAAATACAAACTTAAATGAAAGTATTCGTATTTGGATCATAAGGATGGTTATGAGCACGTATACGTGTTTAATTGAATTACTTGTTTGATGTGTGATAAAGCATAAGTGGTTTTCCACTCCAAAGGTGTCCGTCCATGTGGCACTATGTTTTATATCGTGTGCTAATTGTTTGAGCATGACTATGTGAAAGTAGGAAGTATAACATGGTATCAATGATACAGAGCTGGATGATCTTACTAGTTTAGTTTCAAGATTACAATGAATGATTTATGTGTACGTACAAGGTCCTACCGCGGAGTCTATGCATGTCACGAGACACAAAAATGGGAAAGTAGAAACATGACACCTAGAGTGTGTCAAAGACAAGGTGTATTTTGAAACCGCAATGTGGCCGGACTTGCCCATTGTGTGGTGTGTGTGCGTAAAGGAATGATTTTCGAAAACACAATGGGAACCCGGAGCGGCGGAACCATTGTGGTATACTTGGGAACCCGGAGCAGCGGAACCGAGGGTTGAATTGTGGTTTGGTTATCCGCGGAAAGGAGCCAACACAATTGTGTTAATGATTTTCGAAAACCCAATGGGAACCCAGAGCGGCGGAACCATTGTGGTATACTCAGGAACCTAGAGCGGCGAAATTGAGGGTTTGAATTATGGATTGGTTATCCGTGGAGAGGAGTCAATGCCAAATTCAATGTTTTTGTGTGCCAATGGAAACCCGGAGCGGCGGAACCATTGTGAGGATACTCGGGAACTCAGAGCGGCGGAACCGAGGTTGGGTGTGTTAAAATACTTTTTGAAATGTTGATTTGGTAAATCAAAGATGGAAGTGAGACACAGTCTACGAGGAGTTGCGTAGGAGAAACTCAAATATCACAGACACCAATGTTAGAATGGTAAATGTGGATGTGTCATTGTTATCTACCTTGTTAAACATGCTTGTGCTATTTGGAAACCGTTGGGTTTACATACTATTGTTTATAAGTTAGGGGTTAGCGGGTATGGGATTAGTCTGCTGAGCTTTCATAGCTCATGGTGTTACTGTTATAACCCTGACATATTATACTAGGGGCGACGCCGGTATAATGTGTCAAACCTTGTAGATGAGCAGGGTGAACTCTACACCTTGGAAGCTTTCGGAGCCGAGGAGCTGGCTAGGATGGAAGTGCTGGCGGAGCTGTAGATTGGAGCCCTAGATCCCCTTCCCTTGATTAATAAATGTACCCCTTGTGGAAATTATGTTGTAATAATGAGCCAGACTCCCTTTAGATATTCAATAAAATTGTCTTTTTAACGTACCCGAATTAGGGGCGTTACATATGCCTTTCGTCAAGCTATACAGTGTATCAATTTTTCGGGTGTCAACACTGACATTTGTTTGTTTGTTGATTTCTTCAATGTCTAGTGTAAAGTTGCATTTGCTTAACTGCAGATTGATGCTTTGTTCAGAACAAGTGTTCCTGATGTATATGCTGTTGGTGATGTTGCCACTTTCTCGTTGAAAATGTACAAGGAGATGAGCAGAGTTGAACATGTTGACCATGCCCACAAATCTACTGAGCATGCCGCAAGGGTAAGAAGTTAGTCATACTCTATGTTATTGAATGCTCTAGATCCTCTTTTATTTTTTCCTTCATGCAACTAAAAATTTCTATAACCAAAGATTTGTAATAGTCGTGAGTGAGTTTAGATAAGTTGGTGAAATATGCTGTCCTACACACTTTCATAATTTTGAGCAATTTGGCTTTGTTAGATTTCCGGAACCTGAAACACATTAGTGTTATGTTAACACAGATCGTCAAGGCCACAGCAGTGTAAATTCTATTTTTGGCATTTTTTTAGCTTAAAAGGCTCCCCCACCTACTTTTTTGATGACATGCCTTTGGAGTGTAGGATTTGACATTCTCAAGGTGTCACATCATGTTGAAAGGTCAAACCACTGGAATGTGGCGATACTCCTGGACAGTTGCATAATTTCACATCCCCTTGTTGCCCTTTTTTTGCGCTCTGCAATTTCGTGGATTCCTTCCTTTTACAATCTTGAAACGTGCCGTAATTCAACTTGATGGGGATTGAACCAATAAATGACTTGTGTCCAATTTGTGCAGGCTATATTTGCAAATGAAGAAGGCAAATCAATTGATGAGTATGACTACCTTCCATTCTTCTATTCCCGAGCCTTCAATTTGTCGTGGCAGTTCTATGGTGACAATGTTGGTGACACAGTTGTATTTGGAAACAAAGACCCCAACTCTGAAAATCCCAAGTTTGGTGTATACTAGATCAAAGGTGGTAAGGTAATGGGTGCATTTTTGGAGAGTGGGACTCCGGAAGAAAATAAGGCCATCGCCAAAGTTGCAAGGGTCCAACCCCACATTGAGAGTTTAGGCCAATTGGCAAAGGAGCGTCTCGCCTTTGCCAGTAAGATTTAGAATTTCAAGAATCAGACTTGTTTTCTTGATAGATTGTACGAACTCATGCTCTGTTCAGTTGCTTGTTTGCATACGGAACTCACTTTGTTTGCCTAAATGATGGTATGTTATTCTCATGGTTCTATCTATGAGCAAATCGATTTGATCTGAGATTTTATTACCAAGAGAGAGGAAAGTTACAGAAGGCCAGCAAACCTTTGCAATACCATAGGAGAAACTCAACTGCAAACAAGAGCATGCCTGAACATAATTAAACTCACTACAATTTGGCTAAACATATTTAAATTTGCTGCAGAAGCCAGCATTGGGGGCCTGTGAAGACTTATGCAATTCTCTGGTTCCTTTGTTGCCATAGATGACCTTGATTCTGAATCTTGCCCATTACCCTATGATAGTACCTTGTAGCTCAAACTAGCCACTATTGTCTGGCGGAGCGTCTACTTCCGTCTCACACTTGCCCATTTGCTGCTAAAGTAAGCCTCCATTTCTCTGATTTGGTTGGAGAGGTAATTCTCCCTAATGTCAAACATAGCATTCTCTACAAAAGTTGGAAAACCTTGACAACTGTGGTGGGAACTTTTTGACGATTTCATAGTAACAAAACAATGTAACATCTTGGGTCCGAGTCAATAAGGCAACTCATGAAGGACAATCCGCAAGAGAAGCATTTGTGGAGATGTGAACGGCATTGTAAAACCTGTTTCCCCCAAAACGCAATATGCACAACTTGTTTTCACATTCCTGCCTGAGTTTTCGTAAATTCCACTTATCTTACAACTAAAAATTCAACTATGGCACAATCACACACACAAAATACTTGCATAAACACACTCACAAGCCATGTGAAACCTGCACATACAAACACCTTCGGTGTGTGTGGGACCCACATAGCTTGTGAGGGTGTTTGTTCAAGTGTATGTGGTTTTATAATTATTGCTAAAACTTTCCCAATGTTGAATAGAAATCCACCCATGTCGTTTTTAGAACCAGTGAAGAGTGCATAAAAAAAGCTATCTATCATTATCCAATGGTCGAACAACTAATAAAATAATGCCAATGGATTCATTTAGCACTTGAAATTAGATTCAACACAAAATCCACTAGTTTTCATAAATCATCTCTCAAATCAACATTGACGAATAAACCAAACTCTTTACCTTTGTAAAACTTGCTCTTTAAAAAAAAGAAGCTACGCCTAACAAAATGTTTGAGCATTCTATAACTCTGAGTTAAGGAGGAAAGCTTTCCACAAAGCCACGCATTTGAAACCCCTTCAGTTAAAAAGACTGAAGCCCAAGTCTTGCAGCAAGTTAGAAGAACAAAAATGTCAGCAATTTAAGATGAATTGATACAAATGCAAGCGCTTGCACATGGAACGGCCAATCTAAACATAAACCTTCTCTTGACTCTATTGAGGAAAGAAAATTACTAGCTACCATGTGACATAGCCTATGTGATATTCTCACCAAATGAATAGCCATAGCACCCACAATATGGGTCCCCGTTGTTTTCCAATAACCAAACAACGGTGATTGTTGATGTCTCACCCACAACCAATGTTCTAAAAGTCAGCTGCCTAGTCCCACCTAGGCGCTAGGCGGTGGTCAAACACCTAGATTAGGCAGTTGAGCAGTCGGCACCTAGTCCCCGCCTAGGCGCTAGGCGCTTGTTTTATGCCCGACTAGCGCCTCGCAATTTTTAGACCGTTGCGCACAACATTTGTCATTGCATGAATGGTTGTAGTTCCATATTTTGGGGGCATTGAATCATTACTCGCGTAGAAATTGGCAAGTTGCATTGACATTAATATAAACAGGAAATGTAGCAATTCCAAGCATGTCTATCTTTCTTTCTTTTTTGAACATCAAGCATGCATATGAACATGTCCACTAATACTTATCTATCTCTTAGACTCCTCTCATGTTTACGCAAAACACGGTTAAATTACTCAAATGTCATCAGACAAGTTACCCCATAACAAAGGGTGATGCTCAGGCCACAGTGTGAAAAAAAATGACGTGGTATAGAAAACTAGCTGGGTGAAGCTAGCTGTAACAGAAATCAGAATGCCAGACACAATACAATCAATTGGATTCAAGCTTACCCCATCCGACTCCTCTTTCTCTTCCTCTTTTTCCTCTTTCTTGGCCTCACTTGCTGCTGGAGCAGCAGGGGCACCACCACCAGCTGAAGATGCAACCATTGCAACAGCAGCAGCAGCAGCAGCACCACCACCACCACCACCACCAGAAGGATCTGATGCCAACTTCTCCCTTCCAGATGCAATAAGGTCTGTTATATCCTTGCCCTTAAATTCCGACAAAAGAAGCTGAACCCTCTCATCATCAACTTCAGTTCCAACTGTACAAAGTGAAAACCGAGCAACAACATTAAAAAATACAATACGACTCCAGCCCTTTAATAGGTTGAAACTGAAATGGATATTGTATGGACGGTTTGTAGGATATCTAGTCGAACTAACTCATGGGAAACGAGTTATGAAACTTGATCTAATATTTTTCATTTCAACCTTTCATCAAAATCATCACAGACTATGGCTGTTAACATGTAAAATAGAACTGAGCACGAATATAGGAAATGGATGTGTGAAACAAAGTCAGAAAAATAACTGAAGAAACAATGCTTGAATACAAGAACAAATTAAATACTACTTAGAAAATTCATGAAAAATAAAGGTTGCGAGAGGTAAACTTCATTATTTCACAGAAAGTTCTGTAGAATCAAGAACAGTATCTCTGCAAGTCAGATGAACACTGTGTGCAAAAGCAAATATTTCACGCTATTTGTAGAGCTTTTGTTGTTTACAATTTGGAATCATAGTGGAAATTGTCAAAAAAATTATGTTCCTCCAACAAAGGGGGTAGGATTGGTCACACATCATATTTGTCACAAAAAGCAAATAATTCACTCTATTTGTAGAGCTTTTGTTATGATTTTATTAATTATCATAGTTGGTAACGTAAGAGCAAGGGGTTATTGGAATAGATCATGTATAACAGCATGAAATACCTCTATTGTCGAAGAAGAGGAGGTCAGATTCTCCTTGCAAAGAACTGCTAAAGGTTCACCCCTCGACGTGGACATTTATATATTTTCTTTAATGTTATTTTTGCTTTACGAGAAAGTTCCCATCGTTAAATGTGCATAAGTTCACAATTCAAAGCCCTAGGATCTAAGTCACATAATGTGCGAGACGCGTGCATGGGGAGCTTTCGGCGACGGGTTTTGATTTTGGGCTTAACAGCATGGGGAGCTTTCGGCGATGGGTTTTGATTAAGTTTTAGGTGTTTGGTCACCCCCCTGCCCCTGGGTGGTCTCCGGTTCATGCTTAACGGCGAAGGGGTTTCCTCGCGGTCAACGGTTTTGTGGCTCCCCTGCGATTTTCTATTCTGGTGCAAATACCCAGCGGTTCATCCATCTCGCTCTGGTTTTGGTTGGGTGCGTGCGTGCGAAACCGCGTCTGGGCTTTGTCCCAGAGTAGCGACGGTGGTGGCTGGTGGTGGTGGGTGTTTTGTTGCTGGGTGGATGGACGGCTGTGGTGTTTGGTCAGGCTATGTGGTGGCTGTTAGTGGATGCAGTTTCCGTTTGGCTTGGGTTGATTGTGGTGGATTGGGGTGGAAGGCTCATTTGTATAGGGTTAGGTTTTTTTGGGTTGCTGTAGGAGCTTTGTTTTTGGTTTAGGTTTTGTTTTCAGGTACTGGAGATGATGGCAGCAGATTGGGGTTTGGTGGGTGGAGGCATCAAGGCAGGAGTAGCAGCGGTGGTGGCGGATGAGGCACATGAGTTTTCTAGGACTGCAACAGGGGCATGTTCCCTGGGTTCCGGAGGTGGCATTGGTGCGGTCAGCAATGGAGGGGTGTCTGTGTCGCGTTGGGGCAGCAACAAGAGCTGGTTCCCCAAGTTCCGGTGTTGGGAATTGATGCGCTTTCCGATGTGGCGGCTGCTTGGGTGACGGGAGTCGAGGCGGCAGGGTCATTTTGGATGTTTGGGTTTTTTGTTGGTCTTGGGTAGTCTTGATCTTTGTAATACGGATTTTTGGTTGCCCTTGTCTTTTAAATTTTGTAACTTTTTGGAGACAAATAAAATTTCTTAGATCAAAAAAATAATTCTACCACCAAATGAATATGCCCATTGAGCAGAAAACGATAAGATCAAACACGTATACAGCCGGCCAAACAGTTCCCGAATTCCAATGCGAATTTAGAAATCCAAAATTGATGATAAAAGTATGCATATAAGCGGGCTAGATACACAAAAGATAAGTCAAACGATATACACAGAAGGACAGAATATAAATGTGTGAGTGTATATATATATGTATGCATGTATAATGAGAAAGAATACCAGAGTTAAGGATATGCGTGAGATCATCGGCAGATGGATTGGTCTTACCTCCCAACACTGCGAGCAAATACGCAACGATAATCTTCATCTTTCTCAATCTCTCGGCCAAAAAAAAAAAAAAAACATAAAACCAAAATTGCTCAAACTATCCATGTCTTTCTATGTGCATTTTTGCACGCATACATACATTTTAAGAGAGAGAGGGGGAGAGAGTACCGAAAAGGCTCTGGATGTGTTGAAAAGCGCGAATAGGCTAGGAAAGGGCCCCTGACTATGGTACCTCATTCTCATTATATAGGTAGGGTTTAAGTTGGTGGGTCGTTTTCCTCGCAGGTCGAGCAAAATGGATCGCCACTGATCGGGCCATTGCCTTCACAATTGTTTTCGACAAATCAGATCATTCAGATATTATAATTATTAATTGATTGGGCCATTGTCTTCACAATCACATGAGTCAAATCGAAATTAATATTAAAATATTAAGATTCGTTCGCTAAGTTTTTTAGCAAACTGAAGCCAAAATCTATAAAAATTTGACGAGTCGAGTTTAATAGGTTTGAGTTGAACTCAAGCTAGTCTTAACGAGCCTAATATCATATATTTATGCTCTCATAAAGGTCTAAAACAACAAATAAAAGTTTAATTATGTGCATAAGTACGTTCATTATATCTACAAATGAAAAAATATGCATAAATTAATAAGTTTTTAGTAATTATAAACGTTTATACTTGTACAAGTTCTAAATTTTTTGATATAAGCACATATAATATACCCATTGTAACGACCCTGATTTTTGGTCAATAAAAATTTCGCTAAAAATTTGAATTTTTTTTTTAATACTTGGATTTCATTTTAACATCCAAAAATCGGTCGTTATCGACTTATAAAATTTTGTTATTATATTTGAAAATTCTTTATTTATTTTATAAATCCCTTGTTGCGATCCGTCATAATTAGGTTTATGACTTAGGAGATTGGAATTCATCGCCCGAGCATTAAAGTCATTTTCTAAATACGAGTATGCCTATTAAGACCTTGGTATAGTTACTTGGTAATTGTAGTAAAATCCTAGAATTTATTTTCTCGGCTGGAAATCCTACATGGCAACCGATTAGCTAGCAACCCTAACTACCGTTTGGCTTAGTTACATTTTCCTAACCTAGAGCGTTGCACCGATGCCAAAGTGGTTAATTTTTAGTCTTCGCCTTAACCGTTGACTTGACTGCCTTGCTTTGGCTTGGCTAGGCTGCCTTAGCATCGGCTCGCTGTCAAGCCTGCCTCGCCTAAGCGTCGGGTCATCGCTGCCTCGCCTAGCGTCGGTCATTGTCGCGCTTGCCTTGGCGCGTCGGCTGTCGCGCTGCCTTGCTCGCTTGGCGCCATCGGGTTACGCCTTGGCATCGGGTCGCGCCTTGCTTTTGCCTTGGCGTTCCTGGGCTGACTCACGCCTTGCCTTAGCTACGCCTTGGCCACCGCAGCCAGCTACACGGGCCGCCTTTGGCCTTTGGCCACCGGCCGCTGGCCACCGCAGCTACGTGCCGCTTAGCCTTGTTTAGCGGTCGCTGGCCACCGCTTTGCCACGGTCGCTTTGGCCTTTGTTGTGCCATGCTTTGGCCACCGATTGGCCACCGCTTTGCCACCAGGCTGCCTTGGCCAAGCTCACGCCTTGCCTTGGCGTTTGGCACCGTCGGGCTTTAATATTCCGTTATTAGGCGATTTCCTACTAAATAAAACCAAAATACCACTCGAGCAATGAAAGCCTAGATTAAGTATCGTTAGTCTTTAACCGATTAGTTAGAATAGCCTAATGCCCATTTAGCCTAATCACTTCTCGGTAACCCTAGATTAACCCTTTGAACCGTTCGAACCTTGAAGCTATCAACCATTGGACAATAGCGTTAGGATTTCCTTTACCATTGGTCAATAGGTAAACCTTGGTTAATCTTCCTAAGTACGAGATTAGATTAGCTTAGTGCTTAATCGCAAGTATTAGACTTTCTAGCATTACCCGTTGGATAATAACCGCTAGGAGATTGTTATCCATTGGACGATAACCCTTGGACCTTGCCATCCTTAACCATTGGTTATTAACCGCTAGGGAAACTATTATCCATTGGATAATAGCTTTACTTGCCAACCAAGATTGGGTTGAATAAAATAATAGATTTGCCATGTGTGTTAAATCCATTAAAGTATAATATGTATATTAGGTTATTAATTTAGTAACTAGTACTTTGAAAGTAGTAGGATAGTTAATTAGATATTGGAATGTTACATATCTAGTCTAGATATTGTTGTACTTGGCTTGAATATATAATTATGTGTACTTGTATATAATAATTGTAAACGGCCATGTGCTTGTTTCCTTATTTTAATAAGAAAATCTTACTTGAAAGAATATATTTATTTTATTGCATTATCCTTTGGTTCATAAAAGTTAGGGATTTTATTAACCGTTGGATAATAGGGTCAATCTTTCAAAAGTACTAGATTTATTATTTTTAAAGTACTAGATTTACTCATAAAAGATTTTATGACTAAAATATATATTGTACATGTACCTAGTCTTAAAATATTAGATTTTCTAAGTACTTCTTATCTAGTATTTTAATAAAAGAACATGTGACCTTTTGAATTATTTATTTAGGAAATCTTGTAAAGTACTTTAATTCTTTTATCCATTGGATAACAAATGTTAGGAGGTTTATTAACCAATAGACAATAGCTTAGTCTTGCCAAAAGTACAAGGTTTATTATTTAATTTTTCCATGGGATTCTCTTATTATTAAAGACTAGATTGCCCATGTGTTAAAATCCATTAAAATAGATTTAGTTCATTAGGTTAATAATTTAGTACCTAGTACTTTGAAAGAAGTAGATTAGTTTATTAGATCTTGGAAAGTGACATATCTAGTCTAGATATTGTGGTACATGTATATATATATATATGAGTGTACTTGTATGTATATATATATAATATTGTATATAACATGTGTGTATTACAATATTATATTAAGAAAATCTATATTTAGTTTTAAATACAAGATTTTGAAAGACCCATAGTACATATGTATATATTAGTATATATATATACTTTCCAAATGGTACAAGTGGGAGAGAGAGAGAGAGAGAGAGGGAGAGAGAGAGAGAAAAGCTGAGAGAGAGATGGGAGAGAGAAAGAGAGATTCGGATGGGAGAGGGAGAGAGAGAGTGATGTGTGCTTTCCTTTGATTGACCTTGCTTTGGTCATCTTGTCCTATTTTGATATGCTTTCAAGTGAAAGCATAACCTATGCCATCCAATCTTGTCCTTCTTTGTACAAAACCCCATTGTTTACTTGATACAAATCCAATTCCTTGGCCAACCTTCCAAAATCCAATCCAAAGGACACACCATAGACTTGCATGCCTAGGTTTTTAGGTTGTTTCTTGCAAGGAAGCAAGATTGCTTGAAATAAAAAAATGAGAGATAGGAGAGAGAGAGAGAATTCAGCCATGAGGGAGAGAGCTTCATTTGCCTATAAATAGCACCCCATACTTTCATTCAACTCACACCTCCAAGCATAGCTCTCACTTCTCTCTAAAATCTCTAAGAAACCAGTTTCTGGACAGCCTACTGTCCTCCGAAAAACTCCATTTTTTCTCCGGGCGAAAGTCATTTCTAGGAACAACGTCCTCCACGAAAGTCGTAGAACACTTCGAGAGCTTCAGTTTAGACCCAAGAACCACCCCAAACGGTCAAGAAATGACCAAGATATTGCCATCCGAAGTTCAGTGAAATTCTCGAATTTCCAGTCCAGACAGCTTACTGTCACCCCCTTTACCACCATTTTTCTCCAGGCGAAAGTCGTTTTTAGGAACAACGTCCTTCACGGAAGTCGTAGAGAACTTCGAGATCTTCGTTTTAAACTTAAGAACGATCCTATTCGGCCAAGTATTGACCGAGTTACTGCCATCCAAAGTTTGGTCTAGATTGTGAGCATTCGACGCCCGTAGCACTTTCCAACTAGCTTATTCGGCCCCGACTAGTTTCGGATCAAGGTAGAGTGTCCTTACTCTCTACCCCTAAGTATAATTGTATGCATGTTTGAATTAAATGTAGTTAATCCCTAACTACTTCCTCTAAGTATATTGTATTGTATGAGCATGAAGCCATATGTGTGGTATGATTTGTTTTACGTAGTTTACTTTGATCTTATGACTACTTGATTGCTCGATCTCGTAATAGTTGCTTGTTCATGTATGAACTCGTCTATAAACATATGTTGTTTTGAAAATTCCACAAAGGAAGAAAGAATGGATTTTTGTAATATATTATTGTCTTGAGGATGATTATGAGCATGTATGTATATTTGCTTGCATTACTTGTTGTTGATAAAGCATAAGTGGCTTTCCACTCCAAGGGCGTCCGTACATGTGGCGTTATGCTTTAAGTAATAATTTGAGTACGATTAGGCAATATAGAATTGGATGATCTTGCTAGTTTGGTTTCAAGATTACTTTAAAGTGATTTGTCCCGCCGCGGAGTCTATGCATGCTTACGAGACACGAGAACCGAAAAGTAGAAACATGACACTTAGGGTGTGGATAAAGGAAATTGAACTTGGTAAAGGATTTTTGAAACTACATAATGGCCGGACTTGGTAGCCTTATGTGAGTTGTGAAAACCCGCAAGGTGGCCGGACTTGGTAGCCCTTTGTGTGGACTTGCGAAAACCGCAATGAGGCCGGACTTGGTAGCCCATTGTGTAGATTGCTAACGGAGCCGGACGTGGTAGCTTCATTGGTAATTGGGCTTGGTTATCCGCGGAGAGGAGCCAATGCAAGATTTGATAACGTGGCTGGACTTGGTAGCCCGTTGGTAACAAGGAATGAGAAATGATTTTCAAAATGTTGATTTGGAAATGGTGACACGGTTTACGATGAGTCGTGTAGGAGAGACAAAGAAAGGCATGACACCAACGTAGGCAAGATAATGAATGCGGATGTGTCATTGTTAATTATGTTGTTGAATGAGCATGTGTAATTACCTATGTACCTTCGTGTTATAAGTTATGGGTTAGCGGGTTGGATTATTTTATTGAGCTTCTGTAGCTAACGGTGTTACCTTTTTGGTGACCCTGACATATTATACTGGGGGCGACGCTGGTATAATGTGTCAGATTTTATAGATGAGCAGCATGAACAGTACACCTTGGAGGCCTTCGGAGCCGAGGAGCTGGCAAGGATGGAGGAAGAGGCGGAGCAGTAGTTAACCTTAGATTATTCCCTCTTTTGTTGAATAAAAGTACTCTTGTGAGAATTATGTTGTAATAATGAGCTAGACTCTCCTTAATTTATTCAATAAAAATGTTTATTTAACGTACCCAAAATTCGGGGCGTTACACCCATGGTATACATATACTCCTTGTTCGCAAGCTTAATCAAGGCTAATATTACTAGTTTCATGTTCGGCTCATTTATGAAATGAGCCTAAAATTGAAGTTTAGGTTTGGAAAAACCTCGAATAGTTTACAAACGGCTCAATTTATTTACAACCGTACTTAGAAGTAATGGAAATAGCAATTGTTCTTGAATCAATAATAACTTTTTCACAAATTGATTATTTAAGAATATTTACGTTGAGAAATACTCACTTATATTTGTTTTCGAGTGAACTTTAGGATCAAATTGTGAGTTTTTCACTTAACTTTTTTCTTTCAATAATGAAAATAGTTAAATTGTTTCCACTAAATAACCTTTTAGTTGATTTATATAAGTAGAATGAGTGCCGTGGACACGTGGACTATTCGTTTAGTCCATTTAGTTTAGATAATAAGGAAAATCACCCCTTATTTCATATCAAAATAATTGAACTTTAATTGGCAATTGATCAACATTATGCCTTGTTCCAAAACAATTCGATCATCCCTTTTTAGTACTTTAATTCCAAAATAACATTTACAGGTCCTAAATCCTTCATATAAAAATTGCTAGATTAATTGAAAAAATGGGAGATTTAGTGATAGGTTCACTATAATAGTTTTGTAAAGTTACAAGTCCACACAATCTAAACCCTAGGGTACCTATTTACATCCTAAAATGCACCACCCAATGAGAAAATTACACGTGCCATCAAACAATGCTTTGGCCTATCAGAACATATCCCATTTGGACCCGAGATACAAAGGATCATAGGGTTAATGGCGATATTATTTTAGTACTAAACGGTATCGTTTTGATGGGAAACGACAGCGTTTGAGCATCAAGTGAGGATAATTAAGGCGGTAATTAGGTTTAGCCGTTGATTACTCATTAAAACCATCGAACGGTGTTTAACTCCTCGTTTTATGGAGGAATCAAGCGTGGTTACAGGGAATCATTTGGAAAAGCCAGTCGTGTTGCACTAACCCACGTTGCATAAAAACAGGAACCCCACTATCCAGAATACAACATCCAGCAAACGTGGAGAGAGAAGAATCCTGAGGAGATCAATTCAAATAACCGTTCGAAGACCCCTCGTAGCCATTTTTTGAGGAATCAAAGGCAGTTCGAATGAAGACGTGCGCATTAACTGGAAACGTGGAGATCGAAGGCAGGCTCGGCGTCTATAAATAGAAGAAGAAGTTGAAAAAAGAGCCCCCGACATAAATCTTATCATCTGACAACTCATACACAATATGATTGGTCAGAGATCTATCGTAGTTTAGGACTTAGTTTAGTCTAATTTGAAAGTTGAAGGCTAGTTTGCATGTAAGACTACTTTTGATTAAATTCAAGTTTCTTATTTCTTTCAGTCTTTTTCTTACCAAAAAATAGTCATTTATAAGCCCTCTTTTGATTAAATTCAGTGTGTTTATACTCTGCATTATTCTTGGTGAAGTCTCAAGAGTATTTGTATACAAACTTACCTTCGATTAAATTCAGGTTCGTTTGTGTTCAGTCATCTTTTTTGACTTGGAAGGGTCAATTCCTTGTTTGGTTGACACTTTAAGGAAAAATCCTCTTAGTTGAGGTAATTGAACGGATAACACAGTTGCCTTATTCAAATTAGTTGTTTCAAAGCAAGTTGAAAGGAATAATTTCTTTCCTGAAATTAATTCTTTTCTGGCACGCCCGCACACAATCATTTGCCATTTGATTGAGCTAATTCAGCCTCAAACAATTTTTGGCACACCCGGTGGGACTCGAAAGTGTTAAAATGCCAAGGCTTAGGAAACAAATAGGGACACCCATTGGTGTTCTGGAGCCAGAAGAACAAGCTGTGCCAGAACAGGCTGCGGAACCAGGTACGCCTATCAACCTAGGTTTTCAGCAATTGGCTGTAGGGATGGAAAAGCCTTTGCAGGAGGAGCTTCCTTATGAGATACCTCCTTATCAAGTGCCTCCAAATTTCCAAGAGAGACAGGCTAGTGGTAAAAACCACGATAATAAGGAAATGTTTAGAGAGATGATGATAGGTTTTAGAGAAATGGCTCAAACCCAAAGGGCCATGATCAAAAGCATAAAAACTAGGTTGCCTAATCCAGAGTTAGCAAAGAACAGTCCGGTGAATATTGGACTAAACAGTCAGGCTAACTCAAGCACTCACCAAAGTGAAATCTAGACAAGGCAAAGAGAAAATGTACCCTGAGGAAATACCACAATCTTGGTATGAGCCAGTAAAATCAGCAAAGCCATTGGAGATTCCAAAGCAGTCTCATGGCATTACTATTGGAGTTCCAAGAAATGCTGGGAATAGGCAAAGTGTCAATCCTCTCTTCGAACCTACGCTGGGGAGATGGGAGGATGACATAGAGTTGGAGCAAGGGTATAGACCAGAGAGAAGGGATATTAATCCACAAGAGTCTCGTTAGGAGTTGCCAACTGCTAGGAATCCCTTCCCAACCTCTCATGAGAAAAATCCTAGGTATACGCAGACCCATGTTGCGCCTGAGAGGATGCAGTAGCCACCATATGGTAGGCTCCCCAGGGAAAACCAAAGGGATCTTAACACTCATAATGGGGTATATGAAGATGATTTGGTAGGGCAAGATTAGCCTGTAGTGAATCAAGGGCAGAACCTCCTTGTAGACAACCCAATGTTAAGAGACCAAGTTATGGGTCTCATACAAGAAGTTTATGGACCTCGAACTCGGGGGGTACAACCTTAGATCTATAGAAAACCGTACCCAGAATGGATAGACACAACGTTTCAAATTCCTAGAGAATTTAAAATCCTGAATTTTACTTTGTTTTATGGGGATGGGAGACAGTCTTCTGTAGAACACATTGCCAGATTTTCTGCCCAATGTAAGAACTTGGCTCAAAATGGCTTCATGAAGTTGAAGCTATTTCCAAATTCTTTGTCTGGGCTAGCTTTTGCTTGGTATACTAATTTACCACCAGGATCAATAACCAATTGGTTTCAGATGGAAGAAGTGTTTCATGCACAATTCTTTCATGCAAAACCTGAAGTCTCTACGGCAGACTTGGCTAGGTTAAGACAGAAACCAGAAGAAAAGGTAGCAGATTTCATATCTAGGTTCAAAAGAGCCAGGACCAAGTGCAAACTCCAATTGCGAGAGGCAGAATTTGTGAGATTAGCATAAGATGGTTTGGAAAGGGAACTTCGAAAGAGGTTTGATTCCACTGAGTTTAGAGACTTTGCAGATCTAACTTACAAAGTCACTAGATATGAATCATTGTTGGAAGAAGATACGGATAGGCATAGTTCTTCTTACTCTACTCATTATAGCGATCCCAACTATGAGATAGATGCTGCAGAAATCATAGAGCATGATCCTTGTGTTTGTGAGCCTTTAGTCCAGAAAAATGTTACCGTAGGACAGAAATTTAAGTAGAAAGAAATCACTAAAGTTTATTCTTTTGATATAACAAAGGCTGATGAAATCTTTGATTATTTGTTAAGAAAAAAGATCATTAAGCTGCCATCAGAGGTTAAATTACCAACTGCAGAAGAAAAGAATGGAAAAACTTATTGTAAATTGCATGATTCTTGCTCTCATTCGACTAAGTCTTGCAATGTTTTTCGTGACAGAATTTAGGAAAAAATCAAGAAAGGAAGGATCAAGTTCCCTAAAAAGGCTATGGGAATGGATGCCACACCTTTTCTAAAAATCGAAGAAGTGAACACCAACGTGCCAACTTCATTGGCTAGAATAGTCAAGAAATATTGGCAAGACAAGGAAGCACAAGTGAATATGACTTCAGTGCAGCCTGCAAGGTGGAAGCCATATGCCAGCCATCCTCGAGGCATGGGACTAAGGCAAAGCCATTACAGGCCAAACAATGCTGGTTTTTCTTCACAAAGCTTCTCAGGAACAAATCATCTGCCCATGCTGGAAGCCTCATTCTTGGAGGGCTTATGTATGGGATGCAGAGCCAACTATCTGGTTTTTAAGGATCTGGACAGAAAAGGAGTTAGCTTGTTCCCTAAAGAGCAGGGGATGAAACGAATTGCTCCAATACCAGCAAAAGCAAATGAGAGTAAGCCTTGGTTGGCTTCGAAGAGGGATATGCCTTCGAATATAGTCCCTTGTGCTCAGAAAAGGGAAGCGCCTCCTCTAAAGAAGGCCACTATTGGCCAGACTTCAGAGACACAAGAAGAAGCTAAGCAAGATGAGTTCACTTTGGTAAAAGGCGTCCCTGATTGGTTTTTGAAGCAGGTTAAGCCTGATCTATTTCAAGGATATAAGAATCCAGCCAAAGGTGGAAACAAGATCTTTAAACCACCAAATTCGAACTCTGGAAATTGGGTGTTGATAAGGGATCCCAAGTCCAAAATACCACAGATGGTTCCCTTGCTCTCAAGAACACAGAAAAGGAAGCTCCAGAGGAAGTATTCACTTTTCAATTAGGAGAATCTTCAACTGGGGAAGAGTCTGGAAGGGGAGCAAGGCCTAATCCGAGATTCAACAGGGCTCAAAGGGACCCAGAAGAGTTTTGAATCCAGTATCAAGAAGGAGAGACTTTGCAGAAAGTAGCTTCAGGGATGCTTGAAGAAGACTTCAATGTACCTTCTCCCAACTCATTGGCTAGCTACCAGTCTGGGTTGCTAGAAGCCATGTTGGTGGAGCAGGAAGGGATAGAAGGAAGCTCTTCTCCCATGGAAGTATAAGCACAGGAGGTTGAATCCAAAGAGATGGTGAAAAAAGAGGCGGCCAAACCAGGTAAGGAAGCGGCGAGCATCCAATTTGGAAGCCAGCCAGAGGTTCAAGTTAACATGGTTTATCCATGTTCGATGGACTTCTTCAACACTTGCCAGGTATCCAAAGGTCAAACTAATGCTCGGTTGAACTTGGGCAAGTCAGACACCTCTGAGGATACATGCAGCGGTGAGGAGCTGAATATCATATGCAATGATTGTAATCTAGACGAAGTGGCCCAGATCGAGATGGACAAAAATCTGATATGTGAAATTGAGCAGAATCAAGAGAGTTTGGAGGTAAGCTCAAAAGAAAGTGCTTGTTTTGTACTAGATTCTATGTCTAACATCGAATACCCATTGGTAATAGATTTAAATTATGTTGAGCTTTCATATCCATTTAAATTACCTACCAGTGCTATGCAACAACATTTACGTCCACTATACATTAATGCTCATTTTGATGGAATCCCACTTAACAGAATCCTGGTAGATAATGGGGCTGCAGTGAACATTTTGCCTTTCTAAACCCTAAAAAAGTCAGGAAAAGGAAAAGCAAAATTGATTCCAACCAGCACATCCATTGCAGGGTTCACCGGGGAGAGTCAACATGCCAGGGGTATAATCTCCATTAGATTGGCAGTAGGCGGAATAGTAACAGATACTGCTTTCTTTGTGGTGGACACGTATGCTAAATATAATACTTTATTAGGAAGAGATTGGATTCATGTTAATAGATGTATTCCTTCTTCTATGCATCAAGAATTAATGATTGTTAAGTATGATAAAGGCAAAGAAATGGGTGTTGAAGGAGTCAAAGCCGATCCACATCCATTTAGTGCTACAGCAAATTTTGCTGAAGCAGAAATGTACAAGTCAGATGTAGTTCCCTTGAGTGAACTACTCCAGGTAGCCACCTACCCAACCAACGAGATGGAATTGGGAGAATTGGTGGAGCTAAAGTCGAAGCTGAAACAAGCTGTTGATTATGAATCAGACACCCCAAAAGATGATGCTGCTTGGATGTTAATCCAAGAGAGAGGTGGAAGTAGAGGCCAACTCATTGGCTTTAGTAAGATATGTTGCTTTGGGGATCGAATAGAAGATTCAAGAGGACAATATGTTATAGGACGTTTTGCAGGATAATAAGCCTCATAAGGAGGAAAACCAGCTGACGTCTCAAGATCAATTTGAAGCCCAAGATCTTTTGGAAGAAGTAAAATTGGGAGATGAGGAAGATCCTAATCCAGTGTTTATTAACAAACAGCTTGAATAAGACATGAAAGCTAAGTTAATAGCACTACTGAAGCTCCATAGGCCGAGCTCCCTTTTTGGTTGGCACGTTCATGACCAAATAACACCTTTTCATGTATCCCCCTTTTATCGAGTTGTAATTTTTTTCCTTTTTATTATTATTTTTAGAAGCGTCTGTTTAGGATGTGGAAAGGAATCATTACATTGTATTATTTTTGAGTGCGATAGATAGATGCTAGTCGAATTTTCATTGGGCCGGTTCATGATAGAGTTGGAAAAACAAGGTAAATATTTGTGCTCGTTTGGGGCTTTTAAAAAACAAAGGCCCATTAGGTCCAAAAGGCACCGAGCACCCTAATTTATTTAGGGCTCTTAGTTGTCTTGAGGTGACACGCCGGTCGAGGGAAGTAAAAGAGATTTTTTGGGAGCCGAAGATGAGAGGCGATTTTTGACAGAAAAGAAAACACGAACGGGGCTGCCGAAAATAACAAACAACAGGGGTGCCGAGTGGCGTTTCTTTTGGAGCTTTATTATATTCCACTGGTGCTGATTTTTTGGAGAATCTGGTGAGTCCTTTTAATTATATTGGAATACTATTGAGGCAAGGGTATATTGAATCTTGGGGATTCATGAATATTGGGTGCTGCTGAACGTTAATCTTCGAGAGGCTCTGTTCTTGTTATTACTTCAACATCTGTACAACATTCTTTCGTGGAGTTTGAAAGGATTTTTGGAAGGCCTGAGGATTCAGGATTCGGTGATCATGCAAGGGTACGATGAACGAGGATTTGGCAAGTAAGGTCTTAGGTTTCGTGGTGAGGATACACGAACATTGAGTAAGATCTACTTGTAATCGTATAATGATTTTAGTGCATGATTCCTTCCCGTGGTTTTTTCCCGTTTAGGGTTTTCCACGTATATCTGGTGTTCTTCTGTTTATAGCTTTCCGGTGTTGTTTTTGATTGGGTTGATATATCGATTGTGGGTTGATTTTTGAAAAAGTTCAAAACATAGCAAGTCTATAAACCTAGGGGTTTTTCATTTGGTATCAAAGCGGGTCACTATAAATTAGAATTTTTTTCGAATTCTTAGTGGATCCTTAGGTTGCAATGGAGTTGAATACAAATCGGCCCCCTGTTCTGGATTGTACTAATTTTGATCATTGGAAGGCAAAGATGGAGGCCTATTTAAAGGCCATTGACGAAGATGTTTGGAATGCATGTGAAGTGAGTTATACGCCGCCAACTATAACTGTTGAGGGAACTTCGGCACCTAAGGCTAGTGCAAAGTTTACAGCGGAGGAGAAGGCACTACGTGCAGCAAATAGCAGGGCACTGAATGTACTGTTTACTCATGTCGATACAAAGGAGTTCCACCGTATATCTACATGCAAAACAGCAAAGGATGCGTGGGATATTCTTGTCATTACCCACGAAGGAACTGATACAGTAAAGCAAGGGAAGTTGCAACGGGTCACTACCAAGTTTGAAATGCTACGTATGAAGGAAGATGAGACATTTGACGAGTTCTACGCCAAACTCAACCACATAGTCAATACCAGCTATACCTTGGGTGAGCCTATTACTCCCTTTCGTGTTGTCAAAAAAATTTTGCGATCTCTTCCTGAACGATTTAAAAATAAAGTTGATATTTTGGAAAGTAAGAGAAAATTACCTGAAATGTCTGTGGAAGAAATAGTAGGGCAATTTCAAAATTATGAGCTTACACATTTTGATCAAGACGTATTCCCTACTAAAAGTACTAATAAAGGATCGGAAAAACAAATTGCTTTTTCTAGTAAGAATACTACTAGAGGTTTGGAAAGACAAACAATTTTTTCTAGTAAAAATAATGAATCGAATGAGTCGGACAGCGATGACTGTAGAGACCCGTATTTTTAGGCCCAAATTTTTATTTTATTTTATTATTTTTATTTTTATTTGATTTTATTTTATTTCCTTTTGTGATTGTATGGCTTGTCGAGATAGACGGTGTGGATATACGATGGGGAGTAGGTACGGTAGAATATAAGCGTAGTTATGAGAGAGGTGCTCGTGTGAGTGCGGTGCGAGAAGCGTGGGATTACTCCCTAACTCTATAATTCTCTCCAGGAGAATTATTTCTCCCACTTTCCTTTTTCTTTTCTCTTGGCAGTCTCTCTCTCAACTCCCCCCACTCTCTTCCTTCGGCTCTCTCTCAATCTCTCAGTCTCTCAATCAAAAACCCATCAAAACAACTTAGATTCTACACAAACCCACTTCCAATTTACCTTCTATCTTCAAAGTTGAGCTTCAAATTCGTGGGTCAAGCTCGGGGAAGGAGGAATCGATTGATTTTGAAGATTTTGGAGTCTAGGGCTTGGATAATCTTGGGGTTTTGCTTTCCAAACTTGAGGTACATGTTATGCGTAAATACGATGTCTATGTTGTTAGATCGTGCTTGTTATTGTTATCAAGATCATTTGTTGGCATTTTCCGAAGAACTGTCGAACTGAGAAAAAATGTCCGAAATTTCTGGATTCCTACCGGTAGAATTTCATTCTTCCCGGTAGAAATGGCCTCCGACCGGTAGAACACCTTACCTACCGGTAGAAAATATATGCACTCAAGTGGTGTCCCCTCTGTCTTCGTCTCCGACCGGTAGAACATCCTTACCTACCGGTAGACTTCTTGAATTTCTGAAAAAAAAAAAATCTTCCTGCTCCGCATGACCCCTTTGTTCCACCGTTCGGCATATTAACCAATCGTATGACATGCTAACTAATCATGCGACATATTGTTAAATGGTCTGGCATATTATTCAATTGCACGGCCTTTCAAGCCTTTTAGCACAGTTTGGTTTATTCCACTTCTATTATCATTATGTGA
Organism: Rhododendron molle; assembly: GCA_025413875.1. NCBI lineage: Eukaryota > Viridiplantae > Streptophyta > Magnoliopsida > Ericales > Ericaceae > Rhododendron > Rhododendron molle. The sequence goes on from CM046391.1 coordinate 44,973,467, forward strand.
ATCTCGTTCGCTTCCGGTACATCCATCATACAGCCTAAAATAGTAATTCGAGTCACTAAGATTATTGATCACTTGACTGTTCGAATTCCAATGGATTACTGAACGTTTCCACTCATTGAACAATCGTTAAGCATCACCTTAGTTGGTTGTGAATGCAGAACGTACTGTAAAGTTGGTTAAGAATTACGTAAACTATACGGGGTGCCGTAGTGAGTATTATGGGTAGTATCGCAATTCGTTTCCTCTTGACTTGTAAAATCTTTTAGGTTCTTTTAGCACAAAATTTGTGGATTCAAGTATAGAAATTGGATGGATGGGTATTATAGAAACCACTTGTGAATAGTTAAGTATATGGCGTGAACGTATGTATTTATCTATTATGCAATATGGTAGCCTGTTTGTTCCATAGTGAACGTAGATGATTGCTTGGCTTATGGAAGTGATCTGGTAGTTTGGATATTTGTTGGATTAGTTTGGTGCGATATTTGAATACGCTTGTCAATCAATTGTGATATATAAAACTAACAAGGGTAATGATTGGTTGTGATTGAGGGAACAGACTCAGGGTGACCTTGCGCTCGAGGGAAAAGACCTGAGGTGACCCAAGTTATTGTGATTGAGGGAACAGACTCAGGGTGACCCTGCGCTCGAGGGAAAAGACCTGAGGTGACCCAAGTTATTGTGATTGAGGGAACAGACTCAGGGTGACCCTGCGCTCGAGGGAAAAGACCTGAGGTGACCCAAGTTATGTGAAGGAGGGAATAGACTCGGGGTGACCCTAACGCTCGAGGGAAAAGACTTGGGGTGACCCATGTGATTGTAACTAGCTAATGTTGAGAAAAACAATTGAAGTTTCTTGGTTAAAAAGAAAGGAAGAGAAAATGATTTTTAGAACAAAATCCTCCGGCTATTCAAGCTCGAATCAACGGAACTTGACCAACCTAGGTCATGTATTTCTATACATTACATTTATTTGGAAACAAAAGAGATTTTAACGGCATATACACACAAAAAAAAAGAAGAGATTCGATGATGAAACGGGAAATGTGAAAGGTTGTGATATTGAATGAGATGCGACAGTTGGGTATCAAAGCCGTCTCTGACCTAATTTGTGGATTGGTGTGGGGGTATTACAGGTCCTCGTATGGGGTATTTATTGTAAGGTATTGCGTATTGATTTGCTAGAATTACATGGCCATAGTGAGCATTTTGTCGATAGTCATAAAATTCTTGGAGCATACCTATCTATACTCATTCACTCTAGTAGCATACTCATTGTATTATCTTATAACTTGTGCATAGATTTCTCTACTGGGCACGTGTTTGCTCAACCTACCAATTCAGGTTCATTGCAGGTCATGGTCATGGTCATGGTCATGAGGGCATGCTGACATTATCGAGTAAAGCTATTTTGGAGAGTACCTTATTATTCTTGTAAAACAAACTGCTTTGTTATGAAATTCCTATTTTAGAAGATTGTATTTGTAGACCAGTCTGTGGAATTGAAAACTGTATTGTATTTTGGGGTATTGTTCGTACGATTGTGAGGACTTTGTATTTCAAATGGTATTGTTAATTTATGTTAAAAATCGAGGGCGTGACAACTTGGTATCAGAGCATAGGTGTAGAACACCTCGAGACCGTGGGGAGACTTTTAGTCTCATGGGTTCAAAAAAAAAAAAATCACTGCATCTTTTTATAAAACCACATGTGTGCTTGCATGAAAGAGTCAGTACATTGATATGACATTGCATATGTATCACAGTAACATGGCGCAGAGTTGTTGATCTATGTTGGAAATGTTGGAGACCTATACCATGTAGTGATGTGACTAATGTTTATGATTTCGATTATTATGATGATTTCGTCTCTTATACTTTCGCAGTAGAATGTCCTCGAGGTGTGGAGATAGGTTAGGTGAGATCGGGGATCATGATTACCGGGGCTGTAATGTTATCAAGAGAGATGAGGCGAGTCAGTGTACTAGGGAAGAAGCGATGTTTCCTGAGATCGTTGAGGGTACGAAAGGTGTTGAAATTCTAGTGGGCGCGCAGAGAAGTATTAATGTGGGGAAAATTAGCTGTCGAGTCGTTAGCGCGGGATTATCTTCCGAGAGTGTTGAGAGTTGAGGAGGGAAGACACCAAGGGAATTGTGTCAGTCTTTGCAGGGTCGGCAGGGTTTGAAACCATCTTCTCATTCTGAGACCCGGGGAGTTGTCCTCAAATGTCAGATTGTGTGTCATCGTTGTGGTCAGCCTGGCCATATCCGTTCTCAATGTCAGGGGCGCCAAGAAAGATCATGTTTCACTTGTGGAGAGTTTGATCATATTGGAAGAAACTGTCCTCAGAGAAGAAGATTGCAAATTGAGTTGGGCTTAGGACAACAACCAGGAACTAGGCAAATCGTCAGCCAGCCGCAATCCCAGGGTGCACCAAGGCAACCAACCGTTAGAATGAGTAAGTCGCCAGGGTGTTTTGGAAGTCAAGGGAGGAAAAGGCAGAGGGAACCAAATCAGCCTCCGCTAAACCAGATTAACCTTAGGCCACCTACTTTCCAAAGATCAAGGAGTTCCACAGCTTGATAGGCTTTGCTATGTTTGTCGCACACCGGGCCACCTCGCGAGAAATTGTTCTTTGGGATTTGGAGTACAAGGTGAGTCGAGTTCAGTGTAGCAGGATAAACGTACACCGAAACAACAACGGATGCAATTCCGCAGCTAAACTACTAGTATTTCCTACCATTCTCTCTAGCTCTCAGAAAAGTTGATTGTTTGAGGTATCAACATTCCCTTGTCGTTCTACTCATTCGTTAGCTATTCCATATTGGTGTGTTGTCTTCGACTACTTTGATTTATGTATGGCGATGATTGATTTGATTTGTGAAGGGATTGGTTGCGTCCGTGCTAGTTGGCGATATTCCGAGCGTGGTCACGTGAGAGTTGTTTCTTTTGCTATCCTGTTTCGTTGGCCTAATTGAAATCTTGTCAGAGTTGCATCGTGGTTAGTTTTCCATGAAGTTTGTCGTACTGTTAACCTGTTATAGTTCTTGACATCTTAGTCAATTGTCACACAATCCGTTCTTGGTTTTTCTTCGGAGTATTCGAAATCTTGTGGCAAAACACCCTCATGACACACTTGTTATTGCTGTTGGTAACTGTTTCCAGTATTTCATTCGAAATTTTATTCTGACATTATTCTGCTTGAGATAAGTTTTTATTGGTCGGTTGAGATCCCTCTGTTGTGATGATCAGTTTGTTCATCTATCACTGTTAGTCTGCGCAAGTTCTTGTCTTGCCACTTTAATCGGTTAAACCCAATATGTTGTCACATACTTTATGATATACAAATTCTTTGGTGTCGTTAAATTAGGACTTGATACTATGGTTGCCCGTATCCGTTTTCTAGCCTAGAGCTATTTAGCTGGTTAAGTTTCCTTGTTGCAGCTACCAGTTTATTTGTTGGAATGTGTCATCCTACACAAATTCTCATGTCGAAATCTGAGCCAAACCTTGCGGTGGCATATTTCTCGATATCTAGTTGTTGGTTCCATTCAATTCGAAATCACTTGTGATAGTTGTTCTCAATGCCATTCAATTCTGTTGTGGTTCCTCAACTCAGAAGGCATACGATGGTTCAATCTGTAATGCTCAGTTTCAACTTGTCAAAAGTATTGCTTGAATTTGGTATTGGACCAATTTTCAACCTTGTATGAGTTGGATTACTAGGGACCCGTCTCAATATTTTGTGTTTGTCCTCAGTAAAACTATGATCGATTGTTTTAAGATTCCTTGGATTATCATGAGTTTGTGCAATGAGTTTGTTGACCATTCTAACGATTTCATGTGTCCTTTAGATTCGGGTACCTTACTACTATTCCCGTATACTTGATTAGTTTTGTTTGAGTTTTGGAGCTCGCTTGTCTCGTTTTAAAAAAAAAAAAAAAAAATTTGTGTTGACCGTTGTCGTTACTTGTTGTCTCTCGAAGTGGGAAGATTCTCGTATTTCGTAAAGTACCGCCACATTGAAGCTTGACTCGTCTCGGGAAGAACAGGAAGCGTTCACCACTAGAAAGAGGAATTGGGTATCGGATACGGCGCGTGTCTTTTGGATAACCAGGCGACAACCGATGAAATCCAGTTGGAAGAGGCGCTTGATCACCGCACCTTCTAGATGGAAGTCTCGGGAAGTCAATTGGATTATCGGGTTACACTTAGGAGGTAAGATCTCTGTGGCGATATAGGTAATCGCTTATAGGAATTTCATAATAGAGGAAAGCTTGAAAACTAGGTACTGTATGACATTGCCGCCTAAATTTTTTTTAACATATATGATGCGTTATATACACGGCGATTGAGAAGGTACGAAAGGAGTCTATTCGCTGTGTTGGAAGGGTCCGAACTTGAGTTAGAAGCCGACGTGTCCCATGGTGAAAATCCGACACATATCCTAGACTCACCTAGTCAAATGTTGAGAGGTAAACCGATGTTGTTAGTACGAGGTTACGTGGAAATGGGGGGACAAAATTAGAAAGATATACTCGCATTTGTTGTGGTTTGATTGATATGAATCTTAGACAAAGAATTCGATGGTTATTGAATTGTTGTGTGATGGATAGTGTTACAGTTCGAGTATGTTGATATGTTGCTTGGCATGGTTGGATTAGGTTTATCAAATTTCGAGAACGAAATTTCTTTAAGGAGGGTAGGATGTAGAGACCCGTATTTTTAGGCCCAAAATTTTATTTTATTTTATTATTTTTATTTTTATTTTATTTTATTTTATTTCCTTTTGTGATTGTATGGCTTGTCGAGATAGACGGTGTGGATATACGATGGGGAGTAGGTACGGTAGAATATAAGCGTAGTTATGAGAGAGGTGCTCGTGTGAGTGCGGTGCGAGAAGCGTGGGATTACTCCCTAACTCTATAATTCTCTCCAGGAGAATTATTTCTCCCACTTTCCTTTTTCTTTTCTCTCGGCAGTCTCTCTCTCAACTCCCCCCACTCTCTTCCTTCGGCTCTCTCTCAATCTCTCAGTCTCTCAATCAAAAACCCATCAAAACAACTTAGATTCTACACAAACCCACTTCCAATTTACCTTCTATCTTCAAAGTTGAGCTTCAAATTCGTGGGTCAAGCTCGGGGAAGGAGGAACCGATTGATTTTGAAGATTTCGGAGTCTAGGGCTTGGATAATCTTGGGGTTTTGCTTTCCAAACTTGAGGTACATGTTATGCGTAAATACGATGTCTATGTTGTTAGATCGTGCTTGTTATTGTTATCAAGATCATTTGTTGGCATTTTCCGAAGATCTGTCGAACTGAGAAAAAATGTCCGAAATTTCTGGATTCCTACCGGTAGAATTTCATTCTTCCCGGTAGAAATGGCCTCCGACCGGTAGAACACCTTACCTACCGGTAGAAAATATATGCACTCAAGTGGTGTCCCCTCTGTCTTCGTCTCCGACCGGTAGAACATCCTTACCTACCGGTAGACTTCCTGAATTTCCGAAAAAAAAAAAAAAATCTTCCTGCTCCGCACGACCCCTTTGTTCCACCGTTCGGCATATTAACCAATCGTATGACATGCTAACTAATCATGCGACATATTGTTAAATGGTCTAGCATATTATTCAATTGCACGGCCTTTCAAGCCTTTTAGCACAGTTTGGTTTATTCCACTTCTATTATCATTATGTGAATCTCGTTCGCTTCCGGTACATCCATCATACAGCCTAAAATAGTAATTCGAGTCACTAAGATTATTGATCACTTGACTGTTCGAATTCCAATGGATTACTGAACGTTTCCACTCATTGAACAATCGTTAAGCATCACCTTAGTTGGTTGTGAATGCAGAACATACTGTAAAGTTGGTTAAGAATTACGTAAACTATACGGGGTGCCGTAGTGAGTATTATGGGTAGTATCGCAATTCGTTTCCTCTTGACTTGTAAAATCTTTTAGGTTCTTTTAGCACAAAATTTGTGGATTCAAGTATAGAAATTGGATGGATGGGTATTATAGAAACCACTTGTGAATAGTTAAGTATATGGCGTGGATGTATGTATTTATCTATTATGCAATATGGTAGCCTGTTTGTTCCATAGTGAACGTAGATGATTGCTTGGCTTATGGAAGTGATCTGGTAGTTTGGATATTTGTTTGACTAGTTTGGTGCGATATATGAATACGCTTGTCAATCAATTGTGATATGGAAAACTAACAAGGGTAATGATTGGTTGTGATTGAGGGAACAGACTCAGGGTGACCCTGCGCTCGAGGGAAAAGACCTGAGGTGACCCAAGTTATTGTGATTGAGGGAACAGACTCAGGGTGACCCTGCGCTCGAGGGAAAAGACCTGAGGTGACCCAAGTTATTGTGATTGAGGGAACAGACTCGGGGTGACCCTAACGCTCGAGGGAAAAGACTTGGGGTGACCCATGTGATTGTAACTAGCTAATGTTGAGAAAAACAATTGAAGTTTCTTGGTTAAAAAGAAAGGAAGAGAAAATGATTTTTAGAACAAAATCCTCCGGCTATTCAAGCTCGAATCAACGGAACTTGACCAACCTAGGTCATGTATTTCTATACATTACATTTATTTGGAAACAAAAGAGATTTTAACGGCATATACACAAAAAAAAAAAAAAAAAGAAGAGATTCGATGATGAAACGGGAAATGTGAAAGGTTGTGATATTGAATGAGATGCGACAGTTGGGTATCAAAGCCGTCTCTGACCTAATTTGTGGATTGGTGTGGGGGTATTACAGGTCCTCGTATGGGGTATTTATTGTAAGGTATTGCGTATTGATTTGCTAGAATTACATGGCCATAGTGAGCATTTTGTCGATAGTCATAAAATTCTTGGAGCATACCTATCTATACTCATTCACTCTAGTAGCATACTCATTGTATTATCTTATAACTTGTGCATAGATTTCTCTACTGGGCACGTGTTTGCTCAACCTACCAATTCAGGTTCATTGCAGGTCATGGTCATGGTCATGGTCATGGAGGGCATGCTGACATTATCGAGTAAAGCTATTTTGGAGAGTACCTTATTATTCTTGTAAAACAAACTGCTTTGTTATGAAATTCCTATTTTAGAAGATTGTATTTGTAGACCAGTCTGTGGAATTGAAAACTGTATTGTATTTTGGGGTATTGTTCGTACGATTGTGAGGACTTTGTATTTCAAATGGTATTGTTAATTTATGTTAAAAATCGAGGGCGTGACAATGACAATTATGATACGGAGGCCATGGCATTATTTACAAAGAACTTCAAACAATTTTTTAAGAAAAAGAATAATGATAGTGACAACAATGGTAAGAAAGGTAAAGGAAAATTTGAGTCCTCTAGTAGCAAAGATCGGAAAGGAGTAAAGGGACCACCCTCGGGGCCGAAGTGCTATGAGTGCCATGGTTATGGACATCTTGCTCAGGATTGCGCAAATAAAAAGGCTACGCAGAAAATACTCAGTGTGACGACTTGGGATGATGACACTGATAGTGAGAAGTCGAATAGTGATAGAGATGAGGAAAACAATGAAAAAAACTTCTTGGCGTTCACAGCAAATCATCATGAAAGTGATATGACCCAGCAAAAGTTGGGGAATGGAGGAACCCATGATAGTGACGATGAAGAGGAGGAAGTGAAGTTTGATGAGTTGCAGGAGGCTTATAACAAGTTATATGAAGAAAGCCGGAAACTCACCAAACAGAATGATAAGCTTGCCAGTAAGAATGAGGCAGCTGTGGCTGATCTGTCAAAAGCACTATCCTCAGCAAGGGAGTTGTCAGAAAATCTTGAAAATGTCACTCAGGAGAGGAATCAATTCAAACTGGAAGTAATGGAACTTCGGGAGAAAGTCAGCAAGTTGGAAGAGCTGAACGGGATAAACAAAGGTAAAATAAAAAAATTGACTACTGATTTGACTAATGCTAATGCTATTTTTGAGCGCATGAATACAGGTTCTAAGCATTTAGATGATATTCTTGATGTACAAAGATCAGTCAGTGACCGATCTGGACTCGGGTTTAAAGCCACATGCTCAAATCAAGAAAATGTCAGGAAGATATCTGAAGAAAAGCATAAGGAGACCGCTTTAAAAAATCCTGTAAGTACGCAATATTTGAAAATCGACACAAAGAGGTAAAATCAAAAGCTAGTTACAATACTGTTAAGCCTCAAGTTTTTATTAAGATGCCTACTCATATTCAAAGAACTGTTGTTGGGAGATTCATCCCTGTGTGTCATTATTGTGGTGTTGTAGGACATATTCGTCCTTATTGTTTTCAGTTATATGGTCATCCAACACGTCATTTTATGAATAGTAGCAAGAAAAGTATGCATCAGAAGGGTGGTAATCATAAGAAACAAATGCTTGATTCCGTTAAACAGAATAAATCCAATGAGAAAGATCGGTTTAAAATCAATAATTCTAAGACTAGGTCTGTGTGGGTTAGGAGTGCAGATTTGCATTGCTTAGTCGTTCACACTGCACTAAAAGCACAGGGCACTAATATGTGGTATCTTGACAGTGGATGCTCTCGTCACATGTCAGGAGACAGATCTCTTTTTACAAAGTTTGAAAATTACAATGGAGGTTCTGTTACGTTTGGTGACCGCAGCAAGTCCAAAGTTGTCGGAAAAGGGAGTATTCAGGCCCCAGGAGTAGGCACTTTGAAAAATGTTCTGTTTGTAGAAGGACTCAAAGCGAACTTGATTAGTATAAGTCAAATGTGTGATTCCCTTCATGAAGTTAGATTCTCTAAGAATGATTGTTTTATCTTAGATGTGAATGGGGCTAATGTAATGCATGGTACTAGAACATCTGATAACTGCTATGGCATTATAGCCTCTAATGACGTGACTTATCACTCCACTAAGTTAGATGAGATAGATCTTTGGCATCAACGGTTAGGCCATATCAATTACAAGGACCTATCTATATTAACTAAAAAGGAGTTAATTCGTGGAGTACCTGGACTGAGTTGCCCGTCTCATCATATTTGTGGTCCGTGTCAAATTGGAAAGCAAACTAGAGCTATTCATAAAAAGACTAACACGTTTGCCACCACTAGACCTCTGGAATTGCTTCATATGGATTTAATGGGTCCCTCAAGAGTAGCTAGTATTGCTGGTAAGAAATACATTTTTGTTATAGTGGATGACTTTACACGTTTTACATGGGTTAATTTTTTACGTGAAAAATCTGAAACTATTACATTTTTTAAGTCATTTGTCAAAAATGTGCAAAATGAAAAGCGCATGAAAATTGGTATGATAGTTCGCATTCGCTCAGATCATGGCAAAGAATTTGAAAATAGTGAATATGCAAAGTTCTGTGAGGATCTAGGAATTAATCATGAGTTTTCTGCCCCTAAGACTCCTCAACAAAATGGGGTGGTTGAGCGTAAGAATAGAGTGATTCAGGAAATGGCGCGAGTCATGCTCCACTCTCGTAGAATTGCACTCAGGTTTTGGGCTGAGGCTGTGAACACTGCGTGCTATATTATTAATAGAGTCTATCTTCGTCCCGGAACCAAGAATACTCCTTATGAACTATGGAAAGGGAAGAAGCCAAATGTGTACTTTAGAACCTTTGGCAGTAAATGCTACATAATGAAAGATAGACAAAAATTGGGTAAGTTTGACTCTCGTAGTGATGAAGGCATTTTTCTTGGATATTCTCCAAATAGTCGTGCTTATCGTGTTTTTAATCTTCGCACATCCTCTGTTATGGAATCTATTAATGTTGTTATTGACGACATGACTCAAGATGAGTCAGAAGTTACTAATGATGAATGCTTTGAGCCATTTTGTGTTCAAGAACAAACAGATAGAGTGATGTCTCAAGATGATGAAGATACTGAAGATGAAGTTGAGAATGATTAAGAGAAAGTCAAAACAGAGGAGCAGGATGATTCAATAGAGACGGGTGATACCCTGAAACCCTCAGCACGGGTCAAATTAAATCATCCAGAAACACAAGTGATTGGTAAGGTATCGGATCCTATGAAAACTCGCAGACAGATTCGAGATGAGATAACCTATTTATGTTATGTCTCTTTAATCGAACCTAAAAATATCAAGGAAGCTTTGCTTGATGATTGTTGGATTAGCGCTATGCATGAGGAACTACATCAATTCGAACATAATGATGTGTGGGCTTTGGTTCCTAAACCTAAAGATACAAATGTTATTGGAACAAAATGGATCTTTAAAAATAAAACCAATGAGGAAGGTGTAGTTATCAGAAATAAAGCTAGGCTTGTAGCTCAAGGATATACTCAGGTAGAGGGAATAGATTTCGACGAAACCTTCGCCCCAGTAGCTCGTTTAGAATCCATACGACTCATGCTAGCTGTTGCCTGTCACATGAATTTAAACTATTTCATATGGATTTGAAAAGTGCATTTTTGAATGGCATTATTAAAGAAGAAGTGTATGTGTCACAACCTAAGGGTTTTGAAGATCCCCATAAGCTAGACCATGTATATCATCTAAAAAAGGCCCTATACGGACTAAAGCAGGCTCCTCGAGCTTGGTATGAACGCCTAACTCAGTTTCTTATTCAAAATGGTTTTTCCAGAGGAAACGTTGATAAAACGCTTTTTGTGAAACATGAGAATAAACACATTTTGGTTGCCCAAATCTACGTCGATGATATAATTTTTGGTTCGACATCACCATCTCTCGTCAAATATTTTTCCAACACCATGCAAAGTGAGTTTGAGATGAGTATGATGGGAGAATTGTCTTATTTTCTCGGTCTTCAAGTTAAACAGTTTGATACCGGCATGTTTATATCTCAGTATAAGTATGCAAAAGGGCTTGTTAGCAAGTTTGGTCTTAAATCTGCTAAGCATGCTCGTACTCCTATGAGCACTACTGTGAAGCTTGCACGAGATAGTGAGGGCATAGATGTTGATCAGACCACTTATTGTAGTATGGTAGGTAGCTTACTGTACCTTACTGCTAGTCGTCCAGATATTGCATTTAGTGTTGGGGTTTGTGCCCGATATCAGGCGTCTCCTAAAGAGTCTCATCTCTCAGTCGTTAAACGTATAATAAACTATGTGAGTGGAACTCTTAACTATGGAATATGGTTTACCCATGACACTACTGCTAACTTGGCCGGTTACACTGATGCCGATTGGGGGGGCTGTGCAGACGATAGGTAGAGTACTTTTGGTGGATGTTTTTACATAGGAAACAATCTAGTTTATTGGCTTAGTAAAAAACAGAATTCAATTTCCCTATCTACAGCCGAGGCTGAATATATCGCAGCGGGTAGTGGATGTACTCAATTGTTGTGGATGAAGCAAATGCTTGCTGATTATGGTATTATCCAGGGTACTATCACTCTTTTCTGCGACAATACTAGCGCTATAAATATCTCTAAAAATCCTGTTCAGCACTCTCGTACTAAACATATAGACATTCGTCACCATTTCATTTGAGATCTTGTCGAGGATAAGGTAATTCTCTTAGAATATCTGGATACTGAACATCAAAAAGCCGACATCTTTACTAAACCTCTTGATCACATTCGTTTCGATTATCTTCGTACGTCTGTGGGGATATGCTCTATCGATTGAGTTTTGTTTTTATTTTATTCTTTTTCATTAATTCTTTTCTCTTCTCTTTTTTTTCCTTGTTCATTTCTTCTGTTAGTTTATCTTTGTTTATGTTCTTTAGTTTGCTTCATATGCTTATAGTATATATATTTAAAAAAAAAAATTAGCATTTTTTTCTGTTGAGGTCAGTTTTTTTGTGAGCTTTAAGTTGTTCGCTGACATGGTGCAATAGTAGCTTGTTATTGTTTTTCATGACTGTGCTCACTAGGAACTTCTGTGTGCATGTTTTTTGAGTACAAATCTTGATATACTTCGTATTGTTTGGAAGTAGCATGAGTCTTGTCTAAATGACCTCCACTTGCTCATTCACGTCAGAAATAGCTGCTCCCTAATTCTTGCATGTCATTTACCATGTAGCTACTTTGTGTCTTGTTTTCTTCACTCGAGATTGACCTTTCAACATTTTGGATACTCTGTGGGAGTTGAATATAAAAAAATAAAAAATTCTCATCAAAAGTAGCAGGAGGAGGAACGGAAGTATATATAAATAAAAAAAAGAGAGAGGAGGTTTTGTATATGGTGAATTTTTTTTTTTTGGCCTTTCGGGCTTTTCACTTAGTAACCGGGCCTCTTGCCTCAATAAGTAGTGAGTGTTCGCGTCAAACGGTGAAAAGTTCCAAAAGTGTCTTGTGTGGTTTGCTTGGGTTCGTAGCCTTTTTGACTCGAGTAAGTAAGTCCGTTGGGGTGTTCTCTACATCTAGTGCCCTAAGACCGTCTGGTTTGGGTGTCACTGGCCTAAAGCTCGCTACAAGGGTCAATTAGAAAGCTTAAGGGACCACGGCATTGCACGACCACGTTATAGTTGTTGGAGTTTGGTTGAGGGGGCGTTTGTCGTAAATTGATTATTGAAATGTCTTGGTTTGACTTCTTGAGGGGGAGACCACTTGACCATCTTACATACATGAGAGACCAAGGTAAGCTCTTAGGTCGAGCTGCATATCTCTGACGTGATGCACACACACACTTTTGTCATTTGGGTCTTGATTCATAATACTTATCCTGCTTTTTGATGTATACTTGCTTTGGTCCTCAAAAATTCACGTCACCATTTTATCCTAGTGTGTGTTTTCATGATTTTCAATAACCCCCTACTGTTCATCTAGGTCTTGCCACCGACATATGCTCCAAAAGAGTGTCATTTATTGGATTTATTTTGGCCTAATTGCTACTTAGTATGGAACCACTTGCTACTTAGTATGGAACCACTCCTTGTTCATGCTCGAGCAATTGTTTACCCGCTTGAGCAACTTTGGTTGGGTTTGTATACCCCAGATCGTTCTTTTCTGGTTTTGTCGCTTAACTTTAAACATTTGGGCTGCTCCTTCTCACACAACAACACCCTTCTTTGGGCTACTTAGTGCGCATATTTGGATTCGTTTAGACTGCTGGTATGGGGGTTTATTGCTGCCTGGCTTATATTAAGCCTGTTTCCAGATTATATTCTAGGCTTTATGGTATGAGTTCATGCCTTATTTGTGGATGGTATTGCTATGGGTGTTACATATATAACTATCTGGATATACTTGGTTGCAGGTTCCTTTGTTCTTCCGTGACAAAAAGGGGGAGAAAATAAATATTGTTTGATTGATGCTCTTATTTTTTGTGTTTCTACCATTCTAATAGCTGTGCGTGTCTCTTTTATGGTGCAGCGATACAGGTTTTCACCTCACAGTTTACTTAGGGGATAGGTGTTTATTTATCAAGTGTGTTTTGTCATGGAAGTGCCAAAGGGGGAGATTGAAGCTCCATAGGCCGAGCTCCCTTTTTGGTTGGCACGTTCATGACCAAATAACGCCTTTTCATGTATCCCCTTTGATCGAGTTGTAATTTTTTTCCTTTTTTTTATTATTTTTAGAAGCGTCTGTTTAGGATGTGGAAAGGAATCATTACATTGTATTATTTTTGAGTGCGATAGATAGATGCTAGTCGAATTTTCATTGGGCTGGTTCATGATAGAGTTGGAAAAACAAGGTAAATATTTGTGCTCGTTTGGGGCTTTTAAAAAACAAAGGCCCATTAGGTCCAAAAGGCACCGAGCACCCTAATTTATTTAGGGCTCTTAGTTGTCTTGAGGTGACACGCCGGTCGAGGGAAGAAAAAGAGATTTTTTGGGAGCCGAAGATGAGAGGCGATTTTTGACAGAAAAGAAAACACGAACGGGGCTGCTGAAAATAACAAACAACAGGGGTGTCGAGTGGCGTTTCTTTTGGAGCTTTATTATATTCCACTGGTGCTGATTTTTTGGAGAATCTGGTGAGTCCTTTTAATTATATTGGAATACTATTGAGGCAAAGGTATATTGAATCTTGGGGATTCATGAATATTGGGTGCTGCTGAACGTTAATCTTCGAGAGGCTCTGTTATTGTTATTACTTCAACATCTGTACAACATTCTTTCGTGGAGTTCGAAAGGATTATTGGAAGGCCTGAGGATTCAGGATTCGGTGATCATGCAAGGGTACGATGAACGAGGATTTGGCAAGTAAGGTCTTAGGTTTCGTGGTGAGGATACACGAACATTGAGTAAGATCTACTTGTAATCGTACAATGATTTTAGTGCATGATTCCTTCCCGTGGTTTTTTCCCGTTTAGGGTTTTCCACGTATATCTGGTGTTCTTCTGTTTATAGCTTTCTGGTGTTGTTTTTGATTGGGTTGATATATCGATTGTGGGTTGATTTTTGAAAAAGTTCAAAACATAGCAAGTCTATAAACCTAGGGGTTTTTCAACTACTGAGAGCAAATAAGGAATGCTTTGCATGGAGTTACAAGGAACTGCCTGGATTGGATAGGAAATTGGTGGAGCATAGGTTACCTATCAAGCCACAATTTAAACCTGTGGAACAACCAACTAGGAAGATGAGTCCAGAAACTATTGCAGGAGTCAAGAAAGAGATGCAGAGACTCCTAGATGTAGGTTTCATTAGAACAGCCAGGTACGTCGAATGGCTATCTAATGTAGTTCCAGTCCCTAAAAAGAATGGAAGTATTAGGATCTATGCTGATTTTTGAAATCTTAATACTGCAACTCCTAAGGATGAGTATCCCATGCCTAATGTGGACATGCTTGTGTAGACACCCCAATTTGGCCTAACGATTATTTCAAGTCCCACCTTGGGACCATCCCGATGATGAAATGGATTCGATGATTGCTGATTGTCTTCTTGTGAAGCCCATGGACTTATGGTAAGAACTTTGAGCCACTTAGAGGACCCAATCCAGAGCCAAATAGCGTTTCAGATAGAAACACAGTACTCTAGGAAAATCCATCGGTCGGCCGTAACATTGATCTCACGGCCTTAACATCCATTCCTCACCTGAGCAACCTATTGCTAGAAAAATCTCCCTGAGAGATCAAAACCTCGGCCGCAAGATCCATCCTTCGACCGCCTAAACCATTCCTCGGCTGCCAGTTCCTTTGCATGGCCGCCAGATCGACCTTTTTCCAGACTCTCGAATGTTCTGTCAGTTGTTTGATCCAACCACGATACCTTTCCGATGCGTTCGGGCCACGTTCAGAGATTACGACGAGGAATTCGAATTGCATTGCAATTGCAATTGTAATCGCGTGATTTGATTGGACCGAATGAGTCATCCCTTTGCCTATATAAAGAGGCCTTTGGACTCCGAAATAACAACAACAAAATCATTCAGATCTATACCCTCTCAAGCCACGAAACTCTGCAGAAATACTCACAAAAACCCTCCCTACAAAAGCCGTAACCTCCCAAAGGCAGTCATCCATCCGACGATCAAACCTCGGAGTTCAAACCCTAAACCTAGGGTTTCATATCAAGAAGCAATCAATCAGTCAATCCCCGTCGATCCGAAGCAATCAAGCACCTGAGGGATCATGGTGGTGAGGCCCAACGGCCTCTGGTTTGGTTTATTTACTGCTTATTTTACTAATCTTAGCGTTTTAGTCATCTGTTAACTTTTCTGTCTGGTGTGAGGAAGAACACCAGCCGGGGCTTCGATGCCTCGGCCGGTATATCAAATCAGCGTGATTCCTCGGCCGTGACATCCATTCATCGGCCGAGTAATCGATTTGCTGGCACAGTTTTGTTTTGTTCTGCTTTCTGACGCATGATTTATTTACAGTCTCGGCTCACCTTATTTACTGTTTAAAGGCATAAAATGTAACAACCCTGATTTTTGCTAAATACAAATCTTGTTGTTAGTATTTGAAAATCGTAATTAAGGTTTTAATCGTCTTCTAACCGCCAGATTTTTCGTCGTTCCTAAGGTTAAGTCTTAAGCCTTCCATCTTGACTGGAAACCCTATCTAGCAACCCTAGCTAACTTTTAACCAACTTGTTCACCTATCGATCGTTAACCTAATCGTCGTTTGCTTCCTAATCCTCGATGAGCCTTGTGAACCTTGGCCGTGAACCTTTTGAAACCCTTGAGTTTTGTAACCCTAGATTGACCTTTTTAACCTTTTGCACCTTTGAGCAATTAACCGTTGGACGATAACGTTAGGGTTATCTTTACCCATTGGATAATAGGAGAACCTTGTTTAACTCCCCAAAGTACAAGGTTAGGTTAGTTTAGTACTTAAGTCTAGTATTTAGCCAAGTATTAAACTTTTTGGTATTATCCATTGATTAATAACCGTTAGGAGATTCTTTACCCCCTGGACGATAGATTAGAGTCCTAGCCATCTTTACCCATTGGTTATTACCCACTAGGGAAACCATTATCCATTAGATAATAGTTAGTCTTGACAATCAAGTACTAGAATTATTAAAATACTAGATTTTGCCATGTGTAATAAATAATCCATTAAAATAGAATTTGTACATTAGGTTATTAAGTTAGTACTTTGAAAGAAGTAGATTAGTTTATTAGATATTAGATTTGGGCATATCTAGGTTAGTTGTGAAGTACATGGTTATATATATATATATATATATGTGTGTGTGTGTGTGTGTGTGTGTGTGTGTGTGTACTTGTATGTATATATATATGTATATATATATATATATATATATAATATTGTAAGTAGCACATTCGTATTGTATTATTTTATTTGGAAAATCCTAATTACCTAGAAAATCTTAGATCTTTTAAGACCCATAGTACTTATATATATATTAGTATATATACATACTTTCAAGTAAGTACAAGTGGGAGAGAGAGAGAGAAAGGGAGAGAGGAGAGAGATTGCCGAGAGAGAGAGGAGAGAGAATCTGAGAGAGAGGGAGAGAGAGAGAGAAAGAGAAGGAAAGAGAGGGAGAGAATTGTACCTTGACCTTCTTGATCTTCCATTGTACCTTGATGATCTCCTTGATTGTATTCTTTCCTAGCAAATCTATGACCTAGTGTCCTAAATACATTTTCAATTAGGGCAATCTTGTACAAACCCTAGCAATAAAAAATCCTCACTCTTTCAACCTTTGTCCTTCCATATATATATATATATATATATATATATATTGTACCAAGAGAGAGAGAGAGATTTGGAGAGAGAGCCCAGAGAGATGGGAGAGAGCGAGAGAGGGATGGCCGGTTGAGAGAGGGAGAGAGAGAATGATGTGTGTGCTAGTGTACTCACCTTGATTGACCATGCTTTGATCATCTTGTCCTATTTTCTATACTTTCAATCTTTGAAAGCATAAGACTTCAAGCAAGATCTTGTACTCTTGTACAAAACCCCATTTGTTTACTTGATCAAATCTCCTTGCCTTGATCAATCTTCCAAAATCCAATCCATGGTACACTTCCATAGCCATGCAAGCCTAATTCTAGGTTGTTTCTTCCAAGCAAGCAAGATTTGTGAGAATAAAAAATGAGATATAGGAGAGAGAGAGAGGCCGGCCAAGAGGAGAGAGAGAGGAGGCTTTGCCTATAAATACCATGCCATTCTCATCCATTTTGCTCACACCTCTTCTTGCTCCAACTTCTCTCTAGAAAGTTTAGCTTGTTCTTGTTGTTCTTGAGTAGTTTTAGCTTGTTCTTGAAGTCTTTCTTCTAGTTCTTCAAGAAACACTTCCATTGCCGCAACTAAACCACCACTCGACCACCACCTCGATCCAAAAGCAGTAGTAGTTGTAGTTAGGATCTAGTTTCAAGAGAAACCATTCTCTTTCGAAGCTACCGGAAGCTTTCCGTAAGCCGTTACTCCGTTCGACCGCCGACTTTCTTTCCGTCGTACCTTCCATAGCCAAATGCGAGTTTTGGCTAGAAGTGGTTAAGTTCTTGGGTCATGTAGTATCCAAAGACGGAATAGCCGTGGACGAAGAGAAGGTTGAGGCTGTGCTGAAATGGAAACAGCCAACCTCTGTATTCGAGATTAGGAGTTTCCTAGGATTCGCTGGTTATTACCGTAGGTTCATACCTGATTTCTCTACCCTCGCCAAGCCAATGACGAGACTAACCCAGAAAGGAGTGAAGCTGGATTGGGATGAAGCTTGCGAGAAGTCTTTTTAGGAGTTGAAGAAGAGACTGACCAGCGCACCAATACTCATCATACCTGAGCGCGACGTAGACTATACGGTCTATTGCGATGCCTCGAGGGATGGATTGGGATGCGTGCTGATGCAGAATGGAAAGGTCGTAGTTTATGGATCTCGACAACTCCGACTGCACGAGAGGAATTACCCCACCCATGACCTAGAATTGGCCGCGGTAGTATTCGCCCTCAAGTCTTGGTGTTACTATTTGTGGGGAGAACAATTCGAGGTTTTCACCGACCATAAGAGCCTCAAGTATCTATTCACTCAGAAGGAGTTGAACCTGAGGCAGCGTCGATGGATGGAGTATTTGGAGGATTACAAGTTTACTCTCCAATACCACCCTGGCAAAGCCAATGTGGTCGCCGATGCGTTGAGCCGGAAGGATAGGACGTAGAAGGCCAAGATTGCCATTAAGGAATGGGAAATGGTAGATACTCTTAACGAGTTCAACCTACGACCATCCTCAAAAAATGGTAATAGCGTCTGTATGCCTTAGTTGCAGAACCGGCACTTCACCGGGAAATTTTACTAGCTCAAACCTCCGAGCAAGATTGCGAATTCATCCGGTACCGAATCCGAGAAGGAAAGGCCTTACCGGGATGGACAATCAAGGAGGATAATAGTCTGAGATTCCAAGGAAAGGTATTCGTACCTAATATTGGAACCCTTCGAGAAGCTGTACTTCGAGAAGCTCACCATTCGAACTTCGCGGTACACCCTGGCGGTACGAAGATGTACCATGACCTGCGAAGGACGTACTGGTGGGAGGGAATGAAGAAGGACGTAGCACGATTTGTATCTACCTGCCTGGTGTGTCAACAAGTCAAGGCGGAACATCAGAAACCTGGAGGAGACCTTCAGCCTCTACCAATTCCTACTTGGAAGTGGGAGCACATCTCGATGGATTTCGTGACTGGCTTGCCAAGATCAGCCAAGTCCAATACCGCTATTTGGGTGATCGTGGACCGACTCACCAAATCTGCGCATTTCCTACCTGTCAAGATGACAGAGAATGTGGAACAGCTGAGTCTGTTGTACATTAGAGAGATCGTACGACTTCATGGAGTCCCTATCTCAATAGTGTCTGATAGAGATCCACGTTTTGTCTCGCATTTCTGGAAGGGATTGTAGAAGGCTTTGGGAACGGATGTAAGACTTAGTACCGCCTTCCACCCTCAAACAGACGGATAAACGGAGAGGACAATCCAGACATTGGAGGACGTGTTGAGAGCATGTGCCTTAGATTTTTCTGGTAACTGGGAACAACACCTACCCTTGGTGGAGTTTGCCTATAACAATAGTTATCAGGCTAGTATCGAAATGGCACCGTACGAAGCCCTATACGGCCGACCCTGCCAATCTCCAGTCTGCTGGAACGATGTTGGAGAAGCAGAATTGATTGGATCTGATTTAGTACGAGATACTACGGAGAAAGTCAAAACCATTAGGCAAAGAATCCAAACCGCTCAAGCCGACAGAAGAGTTACGCGGATAGGAGAAACCGACCTCTAAACTTTGAAGTAGGAGACCACGTTTTCCTAAAGATCCGACAGAAGAAAGGAGTAATTAGGTTTGGAAAGAAAGGAAAATTATCCCCGCGCTACATAGGACCTTTCGACATCGTAGAAAAGATTGGGAAGGTATCATATCGCTTAGCCCTGCCGCCGCAGCTAGATCAAGTACATAACGTGTTTCATGTTTCGATGCTTTGCAAGTACCTCGCATTGCCGACACACGTACTCAACTGGGAGGACATCATCATCGAAGAAGATGCGACATATGAAGAAGAACCAATCGAGATTCAAGACCGGAGTGAGAAGATCATTCGGAACAAGACCATTAAGTTAGTTCGAGTTTTATGGAAAAACCGCGGAGCTGGTGAAACCATTTAGGAAAGAGAGGAAACCATGAGTGCTAACTACCCTTACCTATTCGAATCCGAGCGTACAGCGAATTTCGAGGACGAAATTGTTTAAGGGGGATAGGTTGTAACAACCCTGATTTTTACTAAATAAAAATCTTGTTGTTAGTATTTGAAAATCGTAATTAAGGTTTTAATCGTCTTCCAACCGCCAAATTTTCCGTCGTTCCTAGGGTTAAGTCTTAAGCCTTCCATCTTGACTGAAAACCCTATCTAGCAACCCTAGCTAACTTTTAACCAACTCGTTCACCTATCGATCGATAAACTAATCGTCGTTTGCTTCCTAATCCTCGATGAGCCTTGTGAACCTTGGTCGTGAACCTTTTGAAACCCTTGAGTTTTGTAACCCTAGATTGACCTTTTTAACCTTTTGCACCTTTGAGCTATTAACCGTTGGACGTTAACGTTAGGGTAATCTTTACCCATTGGATAATAGGAGAACCTTGTTTAACTCCCCAAAGTACAAGGTTAGGTTTCTTTAGTACTTAAGTCTAGTATTTAGCCAAGTATTAAACTTTTTGGTATTATCCATTGGTTAATAACCGTTAGGAGATTCTTTACCCCTTGGACGTTAGATTAGAGTCCTAGCCATCTTTACCCATTGGTTATTACCCGCTAGGGAAACCATTATCCATTGGATAGTTAGTCTTGACAATCAAGTACTAGAATTATTAAAATACTAGATTTTCCCATGTGTAATAATCCATTAAACTAGAATTTGTACATTAGGTTATTAAGTTAGTACTTAGTACTTTGAAAGAAGTAGATTAGTTTATTAGATATTAGATTTGGGCATATCTAGGTTAGATTGTGAAGTACATGGTTATATATATATATACGTGTGTGTGTACTTGTATGTATATACATATGTATATATATATATTATATTGTAAGTAGCACATGCGTATTGTATTATTTTATTTAGAAAATCCTAATTACCTAGAAAATCTTAGATCTTTTAAGACCCATAGTACTTATATATATATTAGTATATATACATACTTTCAAGTAAGTACAAGTGGGAGAGAGAGAGAGAGAGAGGGAGAGAGGAGAGAGATTGCTAAGAGAGAGAGGAGAGAGAATCCGAGAGAGAGAGGGAGAGAGAGAGAGAGAGAGAGAGGGAAGGAAAGAGAGGGAGAGAATTGTACCTTGACCTTCTTGATCTTCCATTGTACCTTGATGATCTCCTTGATTGTATTCTTTCCTAGCAAATCTATGACCTAGTGTCCTAAATACATTTTCAATTAGAGCAATCTTGTACAAACCCTAGCAACAAAAAATCCTCACTCTTTCAACCTTTGTCCTTCCATATATATATATATATATATTGTACCAAGAGAGAGAGAGAGATTTGGAGAGAGAGCCAAGAGAGATGGGAGAGAGCGAGAGAGGGATGGCCGGTTGAGAGAGGGAGAGAGAGAATGATGTGTGTGCTAGTGTACTCACCTTGATTGACCATGCTTTGATCATCTTGTCCTATTTTCTATACTTTCAATCTTTGAAAGCATAAGACTTCAAGCAAGATCTTGTACTCTTGTACAAAACCCCATTTGTTTACTTGATCAAATCTCCTTGCCTTGATCAATCTTCCAAAATCCAATCCATGGTACACTTCCATAGCCATGCAAGCCTAATTCTAGGTTGTTTCTTCCAAGCAAGCAAGATTTGCTAGAATAAAAAATGAGATATAGGAGAGAGAGAGAGAGGCCGGCCAAGAGGAGAGGGAGAGAGGAGGCTTTGCCTATAAATACCATGCCATTCTCATCCATTTTGCTCACACCTCTTCTTGCTCCAACTTCTCTCTAGAAAGTTCAGCTTGTTCTTGTTGTTCTTGAGTAGTTTTAGCTTGTTCTTGAAGTCTTTCTTCTAGTTCTTCAAGAAACACTTCCATTGCTGCCACTAAACCACCACTCGACCGCCACCTCGATCCAAAAGCAGTAGCAGTTGTAGTTAGGATCTAGTTTCGAAAGAAACCATTCTCTTTCGAAGCTACCGGAAGCTTACCGTAAGCCGTTACTCCGTCCGACCGCCGACTTTCTTTCCGTCATACCTTCCATAGCCTACTACCGCCAAGAAGAACGGTAGATATCCCGATCTACTCTTCCTAAGTATAATAGATGTTATAAGCATGTTTCCTTAAGTATTGAAAGTTATGTGTTAGTACGGTCTTACTTGTGGTTATGAACAAGGATGATTACATAGAGCTGGATGATCTTGCTAGTTTCAAGATTTCGATGAAGTTGTTGTACTTGTTTACGAAGTCCTGCCGCGGAGTCTATGCATGATACGAGACACATGAAATTGGAAAGTAGAGATATGACACGTAAGATGTGGTTGATATGGATAAAAATACTTTTGAAACTACATAATGGCCGGGCTTGGTAGCCTTATGTTGGTGTGCGTTGCCAATGGAGCCGGACTTGGTAGCTTCATTGGAGGTGTGTGACTTGGTTATCCGCGGAGAGGAGCCAAGATGTGACACAATGTGCTGGACTTGGTAGCTATTGTGGCCAATAAGCCGGACTTGGTAGCTTATTGGTTGTGTGTGTTCACAATGTGCCGGACCTGGTAGCCATTGTGGCCAATGAGCCGGACTTGGTAGCTCATTGGTGTGTGCGTGTGTGTTTTTGGAAATGATGTTAAAAGATGAGACACAAAACGATGAGTCGCGTAGGAGAAACACACGGAAAACATGACACCAACGCTCGTTAGTGAATGCGCATGTGTAATTGTTATGTGTTCTTGTTAAGCATGTTAAGTTTGGAAAATCGTATCTATACTATCTTTGACTTGTATGTTAAGGATTAGTGGGTTTTGGGTTACTCTATTGAGCTTTCAAGCTCACGGTGTTGCTTTATGTGACCCTGACATATTATACTGGTAGTGACGCTGGTATAATGTGTCAGACTTATTAGATGAGCAAGGAGAGCGGTATACCTTGGAGGCCTTTGGAGATGAGCAGCTTGCCAGGATGGAATAAGAGAAAGAGCTGTAGATAACCTTAGATGTCCATCCATTTTGTGTAATATAAGAACCCTTTGGGAGTTGTGATGTAATAATGAGCTAGACTCGACCTTGTTTATCTAATAAACGTTTCACTTAACGAACCCGATTTTGGGGGCGTTACATAAAAACAGATTATGTGTTATGATTAAATAAAGTATCTACATGTCTTATGTTGAGTAATTATGGGCTAGCCCCATGGCTAGGCAGAGAGGCGTGCCTAACACCTTCCCCTTACTGTACCTTTGGCTTCCGTATCCAGAATCTCTGTCTATTTTCCTAGTTTTAATAAACTGGGTGGCGACTCTGTTTTGATGATGACCGCTATCACGTGGCGATGTTCCTAGCCATGGGAATGTCCGTGATCTTGGTTTATGAAGCAAGAAACCAAACGAGCAAAACAAACGATATCAAACTGTATGGCGATGCCCCGTCCGGGAGGTGTCTACAGTTTTCTGGCAACTCTGCTGGGGATAATGAGAGCTATAACCAGAAAATTCATGCCTCATTTAATTCGTTAATCATATGCATCGAGCAGGCAAGCCTCGTTGAGTTCACCTAATATCCCGGCATGACACGAGTTATGTTAGGGGTTCCAGCAAACTCTACAGTCACTGGTACCTATTGGTATATCAAAAAAGGAATCACCCAATCGCCGCCTATGATGGGCTGGTGAGAGGATTGGTGCCCTTTGACAACGGAGCACCCTGAGACTACCTAAAACCTTTCAATATGTTAGAAAGCCATAGAACTTATCAAACTAAGACAGGAACCTACAGGCTAGGAACCTACTTGCATTTATTTGTGAAAGTTCTTCCTCACACCCATTGTATGTTTGTATGTTATAAGTCTTCCTTTGCAGGTCAAACCTTAGGAGTCTTTCATCAAATGAAAGTGGGTAAGCTAAACTAATCTAACTTAAGCAAAAATCTTTTGAGGAAAAAAAATGGCCACATCACTGTTCATGTTCGATTCGCACTTTCAAACTGTCACCAAGCTGTCTGGTCCATCCCACTTTGCTGTCGAGGATTTCAACCCCTCTAAATACATCACTCCCGCGGATCAACCAAGGCCTATGGTAGCCATCATTGAAGACAACCATGTCATGTTCACAATAAAAGTCTATGAAGAGGAAGTAGAAGACATAATTGAAGAAGAAGGGTTTGGCAGGGTTCCAATCTATTTCTACGACCCTTATGCGCCCACCGATGGCTATTGGCCAATCGATGAGGCCAACAACTCTGAATCCGAAGAAACGAAGGAAGAACAGCCTGCTGACAATGATCCACTAGACGAACTATCACTAAACTTACTATTTGACGAGAGGGTCACCAACAACGAAATGAGGGTGATCCACCCCATCATAGATAGGTTTGGCAATTGGTGGGGATTTGTTGGTACACGAAGAGTTGACAACAGCGACGAAGCAGAAATTGAAGCTCAACTAGAGGAAATGACAGCAATAGCAAATCAAATGGCCCTCCAAGACTTGCAGGGTGACAGTGATGAAAGTGCGAATCAAAGCGACTGTGAAGTGTTGATGATCAACCTTGGTGATGAAAAAGACTGCTTTGAGCTGATTGTAGATTCTTGTGGGCTACCACAGCCCCGGGTGGAATCGGGGCAGCCCAAAAAAGAGGCGCCACGCTGTTTCTTGGATTTTGAAAATTTTTGAAGAGTCGCCACCCGGATTTGTGGTTCACCACCCGAGAAACCGTTTTGATTGAAAATGATTGATTTGAATTGAAAACCAGAGATTTGTTTTGAGGGTTCAGAAGCCACGTTACGAGGGGGGAAGGGTTTTACGGCACCCCCCTCGCCCGATTTGAAATCGGTCTCTACTAAACATTTGTGGGATTTTTCAAAAGATTTTATTTCATTAAGTTACTTAGCAAGTATTCACAGATATACATCAAGTACAGGAGGTGCATGCATGTGCATGTGTACAGGAGATGATGAATATGGTGAAGCAATACAGAAAGGCAGAAATTGGGAAATCCTGTCACTGATCTACTCTCGAGCGCTCGGAAGCACTCTCGAGCGCTCGGGAGTACCACGTGCTCACCCTGCAATTCTTGTTAGTGCAACAGGATACAACAAAGTATAATACTGAAGAAATTAACTGGAATAATATTTACACATGTCACAGACTTGACACAAGATTTAGCAGAATGAAATCAGACTCCATTCTGCCAAACCCTGCTTCCCTGTCTTTCTAAAAAAATGGTTTTACAGTTGTAAGAGCTTAAAGGGGTGCATGCATGGACATACAAGGGTAGTAGGAGGGCCAAACTCGAAGAAAAAGATGGACCGAGCTTGCATGCAAACACTCTCGAGCGCTTGGGAGTAGACTCGAGCGCTCGAAAGTGTTCCACAACCCAGGACTGATTTCAACCAACTAATCCATCAAATGCAGTATGCTGGTACGTTGGATTTTCTATTCTTGAAGTATGAAGAAGGCTTTTCTTTTCAAATCCTGACCAATACTCTTTTGCATGTTTTTAAATGAAGACCATTTCCTTCATTTTACTTTGAAAACGGCGGATCATTCATTCCAACATACTTTAGAAGAACAAAAAGGTCTTAAAACATCTTCTGCTCCCCATGCATGTCCATTTAAGTACTTAAAAGAAGGAAAATAGGATTGGAGCCACTCTCGAGCTCTTGGGAGTAGTCCCGAGCGCTCGGGAATGCTTCCAGTGGGCTGATCACAGGAAACACACTTGTACCCCTTTGCTCTTGTTATTGCACCAAGGTTTCTCAACCCACACTTAGTATTAAGGACTAAGAGGGCTGAGGAACCTCTCTCAGAAAGGAGAAACAGCCCTGTTTTTGGTTTGACACTAAGATAGAAAGCTTCTACCTTTTGGCTCAGAACTTTGCTCCTTGGAAAAAGCTCTAGGAAGTGAAATGAGAGAGAAAGATCAGGAGACTCAGAACTAGAGAATGATCTGAACTCCTTGTATGTCTTTGATGCCTTGGATTTCTTTTTGTTGCTTTTGTTTTTTTTTTGAAAATCAAGGTTTGAGAGAGAGATGGGAGATGGTTTTGTTTGAAACTGCCCAAAGAGGTCTTTTTAGAGAGAGAATTTTCATCCCCCTTGATAGCTGAATACCAGCCTCTATTTATAGGCAAAAATTTCCCATCACATGCATTTGAAACAATTATTTTTTTAAGGGGAAAACTGCTGGTCTAAGGATTTTTTTGACTGAGGTTGAGTGTGGACCGAGCTTCAGCTGGCTCAAAGGATTTGTAATGATGAATTGCATGGGTAGTGGGAAGGCTCACCACCCATTGGCCAGCATAGAAGACTCGAGCGCTCGGGTTCAGTCTCGAGCGCTTGGGAGTTTACTCTCGAGCGCTCGAGAGTTCGTCAAATCTTAGGTTCTGAGAATGGTTTGGGGCGCTCGGGATTGATCCAGAGCGCTTGGGACTGATTTTGACATTTTATTTTCCCTTTTTAAAGCCTTCCAAGGAGCATCGTTCTATCGGTCCAAGGCTTGTTTAATCCAATTTCATCATCGGGGAGCCTCCGGGCCACAAATTAAGGAAATTCGAAATGTCCAAATTGGGGTGTCTACAGTTGCCCCTCTTTGGATGGCGCTCGGCGTCATGTCTGGACACGAGTGACGTCGAAAGATTGAGACAGCCCAATTCGAGCCACGTCAAACCCTTAATTTCAATCACAAATGCAAGTGAAAGTGCTTGATGCATGCGGTCGCGTCCTTTCAGACTGCCTACGTACCCTTTTCTATAGGGATCAGACCAGCGTAGTTCTTTGGGGCAGGTGCAAACACGTGTATTGCATGCACTAAAAATTGACAGGACCTTGACAAGGTAAAAAGGGGTCCACCTGTTACTCTGTTTAGCGAACGGAAAGTGCAGGCACGTGTGACGCATGCACGAGAAACGATCGACACAATTTTGATAAAATGCATAAAAGGGTCCACCTGTTGCTCTGTTTGGCGGACAGCAAATGCAAGCACGTGTAATGCATGCATGAGAAGTGATTGACACGACTTCGATGAGATAAATGCACGAAGGGTCCACCTGTTGCTCTGTTTGGCGGACAGAAAATGCAAGCACTTGTGATGCATGCATGAGAAAGGATCGACACGATTTTAATAAGGCAAATGTGTGAAGGGTCCACCTGTTGCTCTATTTGGCGGACGGAACAAGGGTAGAAATACCTGCAAACATGTAGAAATTAGTATAAACAGCCAAATTTCGATCGACTACCAAGTGAAACACCAATTTGTGAAGCGTGAGGTTAAGAACACATCACTGACGGAGGCTCGCGTTCTAAAGTCTCGTTCAACGCGGTTGAAGCCAGGACTGAGATTGATTTTGTAAAGAAGAAGAAGCTAAGCAAGCCTCGGGAGTGAGAAATACATGGGACGACGGAGGATTGGCACGGGGGCTGAGGATAGATCTCAGCGCTCAGAACCACTCCCAAGCGCTCGGGAGTGGTCTCGAGCGCTCGAGACCGCTGCTGGGGCCTACGGTCCTATTCACCTTCTTCGACTGATTTGGGGTTTTAAACCCACTCCTTAGTGCTCGAGAACCAGAGCGAACCGTACACTCTAAATCTCGATCGTTCCCACACTCTCCCTCGGGCGATCTCGCTCTCTCATTTGACTGATTTCTCTCCACTCTCTCCATCTCAAGTTCTTTCACTCTCTCAACACGGACCGAGCTCGAGATCTCCTCGATCTTCCAGTGGGCCATCGTTTGCCAGGAAGTGCGAATCAAAAGGAAGAAGAAGGCTTGGGGAGTGGAGGAACCGAGGATGACCGGTGGTGGCGACGGGGGAATGCTCAGCCGCGAGGAGGCGGCGGTTGTGGAGACCGCGGCGGCGATGGAGGTGGACAGCAGCAGTGCTATCACACCAGCTCAGGAGGGGCACGTTGGCGAGGGTCTGGTTGCGGTAGTTGCGGTGGTGAGGTCGAGGCGAGGGGCGGGAATGGCGGAGACATGGTAGCGGTAGAGGTGTGGCGAGCATGGAGGAGATGAGGATGACGCTGTGGAGGTGATGAGGCTGCCCACCGCGAGAGGTAGCGGTTGTGGCGGTGACCAAGGAGACTAGCGGATGCCGCCACGCCACCAGGAGGGTCGGTGAGGTCTGCAGTTCAGAGGTCGAGGCCGACAGGGGTACAGGGGTAGTGGAGAGTACCAGCGGGGGTTTGGCAGCGGCAGAGGACATCAGTGATAGTGGGACCGTACGAGGAGAGGGAGGTGAGCTGGCCACGAGCAGCAGAGGTGCGTTGGGCGGTGGAGGAGATGGGACGAGTAGCGGGGGAGGCGATACGAGTAGTGGGGGAGGTGTTAAGGGCACTCTTCATACTCCTACAGTAGAGGATCTGCTTGTGGCCGCGGAGCGGGCCGGGGACGACGTGGTGATAGCCGGGCGCATCATTGCGACGCCAGTGCTGAGGGCGACGGCTGCTGAGCCGAGGGTCGGGGACAGCGGGATCGGTGCTTCACATTCGATCCCATTCACGGAGGGGGACTTCTTGGACACGGCGAGGCCGCAAGACATACTGGACGCCCTCGATCTCGACGCCGGGATTAGAGAGGTGCTGAGGGGTGCAAGGACCCCTGAGGATCAGACTTCAGCACTGCTGCTTGGAGCGATGCTCAGCGGTGCGGGGACGACGGCAGATACGGGGTCGCCAGAGATGGCTGATTTGGGGTAGGAGGAGGAGGTGGTGATGGAGGAGCGCGTTACAGCGGCCGACGAGGCGAAGGCCTACTTGGCCAGCGCACGTCCTGGGTTTGAGTCGGGGACTTACACTCCACGGTTGCACTTCTTTGAGCCGACGGGGATGACCGGCTACGTTCCAGCCCGGGATGACTACCCTGAGGACTTGCTTCTTCGAGATCGGGCCACACACATCTCTTCTGGATGGACCACGGTATGATTTCAATGTTTTGCTTCCTGTATTAAACTTGCTTCCTTGAATTATTGTGTTGCTTACTGATGCTATTTCTTTACTCTGTTGAAACAGCGCACCAGGGACATCTACGGCCACGGAGGCTCGGGCCACTCGTTGAAGCACTTCCGAGAGCTGCCACGGAGGGTGCAGGAGCTAGTGGAGGAGGCGGGCTTCAGGCCATTCATCCAGCTGCTGACGACGGTGAGGGTTGATCGCGCCGTGATGACACCACCAAAACATTCCACCTCCGCTTCGGGGAGATGACGGTGACTCCACTTGACTTCGCAGCGATCACGGGGCTCCGAGTTGGTGGTGACTCGATTCCATTCGATGCAAGCATAGACCTGGACGACGCGGCTCTGAGGTGGTTTCTTGGACGGGCCCGCACCACAGTGGAGGGGTAGCAGAGTACGGGCAGTTTACGACGTACTGGGACCACGAGCCAGCAGACGACACTGAGGTGGCCCAGATGGCCAGGGCTTACTTGGCACTGCTCGGGCTTCTCTGTTCCCGCCAAGTGTTCCCGGTTCACTTGAGCTATTTGGCGAGCTTGGTGGATCTCGAGACAGGCGGACGGTTCGGCCGGGCGGTCTTTGCTCTGTGCACGCTCTACTGCTTTCTAGGAGCTGCCTCACGTGGAGTGGGAGACACCATAGGCGGTTACTGGAGGGTGATTGAGGTATGATTCAACACTATTGCTTTGAATTTTTTTGAATGAATTGAATTGAATTGAACATATATCTGACTTGAATTGACTTCCAAAATATGCAGCTTTGGGCTTACGAGGTCTAGGGCATGTTCCCGCCCGAGAACACTTGCACAAATCCGAGCTTGCTTCCACGTGCACTAGCATGGAGTACGGAGTACCGGAGAGCGAAGGAGCGACGAGGACAAGTGATGACTTTCTAGCGCTGGCTGGATAACATCACTGGAGTCACGGTATAAACATTGATGTTCCTTTCTTTTCCTGCCTTGTGCTTTCCTTTATGAAATACGATCATTAATGTACATCAACTGGATGCAGGTTCACTGGGATCGATGGGCGAGGCTGGAGGCTGACTTCCTACCGAGGAGCCGGGAGGTGACCAGGAGCCGAGTCCTATTGGAGTGTCCTCTGGGTTGGCAGTGGTACCTGGGGGATCGGGTGACGCGACAGTCACTCGGTCTTCCAGAGTTTGTCGTGCCGGGGCCGCTTCCTCCACGGGTGCAGCGGACCGGGACCTATACACGCGCTGAGCTGGAGCGGTATACGGTGCCTGATACTGATCTGGAGAGATACTTGCGGCGCACGTTGAACTACGCTGCATACAAAGACAGGTACCTGGCCACCAGCTTGGGAGTGGAGACGGAGCTGGAGAGGCGGGTAGCAGAGGCAGAGGCCAGGAGGGCCAGGGGTGAGGTTGCTGGTGGAGAGGAGATAGGAGAGGAGACCAGAGCACGGGGCCGCAGGGGTCGCTCTTCACGTGGTAGAGGACGAGGTGCTAGGCCTCCTGCTGGCGGGAGAGGTGCTAGCTCCTTGGGCCGAGGTGAGGGCAGCTCACAGGTTCCTGAGGCAGCTGCGACTTCTGCACCAGCCGGGTTACCGACGCTGGACTGGTCGATAGGGGTGAGGGACCCTTCTGGAGCACGGGCGATGCTAGACATTCCACGTCTTCCGCAGCCACGGATGCACCTTCCCGCACAGGTATAACACAACTTTGTTTCTTTCCATGCTTCAAATGTTTCTTGTTCATACATACATTGCTTTGACTTTTGAACCATCGTGCAGGTGCCGCGAGAATGGGCGGAACAGGCCATTATGCTGATGGTGGGGATGCGGCAGCTGCTGAAAGATTGCGTCATGGGGAGGACCCTTCAGACTCGACCTGTTCCCGAGCCTGCCTTACCTGTTGCTTCAGAGGTATGTATAAAAAAAAAATGCATACATATACACTTTATTGGATATTAAACATGCACTGAACGAATGAATGCTCATGATATGCAGGTACAGCCACGACGCTCGACTAGGACACAGTCGCAGGGCGCCGCGGACCTTCCAGCTTCCACCAAAGACGAGGGCCGGGGTACACGAGAGCGTCCACGGTCCAGACGAGGCGCGACGATTCGAGGTGGTCTCAGAAGCGGCGCCCGGCGGAGACCCGCTCACGAGGAGTCAGAGGAGGAGACCGAGGAGTCACTCGAGTCACGAGCTCTAGGGTCTACGGACTCGAGTTCTGCGTCAGGCCCTTCCAATGATGACGATGACGATGAGGTTGAGAGCAGCGAGTCTGAGGGACTCCAGCAGAAGAGGATCCGCCTGGGCTGAGCTTTTGTTTTTTTGCTTTGTTAGTCTTTCCTTTTGCATGGGCCTGCGTGCCAATATAGTTGTAATTTCCAGGCCTGCGTGCCTTGGTTTTGTTTTGGGCCTGCGTGCCCCGGTAGATAGGATTGGGCATGTGTTTGCCCCAGCTTCTGTACTTCCTCCCTTATTCATTGTAAATGCCGCATTTTATTTATGAAAATTTGCACTTTTCTCTATTTTGCATTCGTTCGTACTTCCTTTAAGAATTGTATTTTATGAAATATGTTCATCTAGCTTTGAAAGAAAGCAAAGAGTACGCGAATTTCAACCGATACTCTCAAAACGGAACAAAACTTGACACAATTGACTCGACTCATGGCGTTTGATTTGAAATGACAGAAATGCCCTTAATGCGGAATTTGCGATCATTAAGGAGAATAATCGGGCGCCGAGAGTATTCGATCCGAGTCCATGCTTCCAATGCCATCATGAATAGGGGCGTTTGAAGGCGAAAATTGATTCCTTAAGCTCCGGCGCGCGTTTGATCGTTTCATTCAGTCATTAACATGTATTAAGACTCGCGCATGCCATTAGACTTGAATAAATACTCTCGACACGAAATTTGACACGTTGACGGGAAGGAAACCATTGGGATTTTGGGGTTTTTCGAGGAATATTCATGAATACTCAGACAAACGGATAATTGGACACGCTGTATTCCCTTAGGAGTGGATTGAAATTTGTTAAACTGGATGAACCAAGCCTGAGGTGTTATATCGGGGCCAAAAACCACGGGAGAAACTTGCTGTGCAGGAATTGCAGAACTCTCGAGCGCTCGAGAGTATTGTCGAGCGCTTGGGAATTAACTCCCGAGCGCTCGGGACTGTTGTGGTCTGCAGGTTTGTGTTCACTTCCAAGATGATTTCCCAGCCTTAGCAAGTTGTTTTCTTCTGCATGCATGTTCCCCATGCATCTTGTAATTCACCTTGTGCTGTTTCCCAGGGTCAGCGGCTTCCTAAAGCAAGCCTAATGCCTTTCCAATGCCTTTTTAAACTTTCCAAAGTTTGAATCTTGAAAATATCTTGAAAATGTGGAACATGATGAGTTTCAAAGCTGGTGGGGAAGTGGTGTTGTCTCCCCTAGGCCTCTATAAATACGAGACTCACTTTGACAAGCCACTCATACTCCATTCCTTCATTCATCTCTCAAAAGTCCCATTTCTCATGGCTTTGTTGAATCAAGCCTTGCTTCGCCCTTGGTTGGACAGCCTCGAGGGCATCGACTGGCTGAACTTCCGTGGGCATTGCCTTCATGCCTTGAAATACCTTCGTGAGATTGCCATCCGTCCTGTGTTGCTGCACGCAGCTATGTGCTTTTGGGATCCTGAAGTTCATGTCTTTCGCTTCGGTTCTCAAGAGCTATGCCCCACTGTCGAGGAATTCCATGCCTATTTGGGCAGCCATGAATCCACCGAGCCAATTGCTCCGATGCTCAGGGAGAGTATGAAGAATATTCTAAAAACCAAGCTAGGTGTCAGTGGGAACGTTGCTGAGTTTTTGACCCGAGGCAACACCATCAACATCGTGCAGCTGTACGAGAGATTCAGTCCACCTGGAGACTTAACGAATTTCGAGCATCAAGGTCGTCGGATGACTTCCTACTGCATTTGTCTCTTGGCGGCCTTCCTGTTGGTTCCTCCTGTTGGTCAGCCCAGTTCCCTATTGGTTGGAGTCGCTGTTCAGATCGAGGCTTGCAAGGATGTTGCGCCTTTGGTCCTTGCAGAAACCTTGATGGGGTTGGATGCTGTCCATGCCGGCTGCACGAGGGTTTTTGGTGGTAGCCCTCTATTGCTGCAGGTTAGGGACCTCACTCAGCTCTCCTTTTTCTATTTCTGACATTCATTTTACCTCGACACTCGGTTTAGGCTTTATCTGTCTCCTCACTTGGTTTCTCTCTTTTGGATAGATATGGCTTTGCGACAAGTTGGGTTTGCTGGCATTGCCGGCAAATGATTGGTGGTAACGAGCAAGCGGATGGAACCGTCCTTTCCAGGTGATGTACAACAGTGAAGATGATTGGGCTGATTTCCTCGCATCTGCTGAGGAAGACGACATCGTTTGGCGGTGCCATTGGCTGAGGCTTCCTGCAATGACTGTGAGCAACATGGGCTCGACGCACGTGTTTGTGGCTGGCTTGACAGGCTTTACCTTCTACTCACCCTTTCGCATCCTTCGTCAGCTTGGGCTTAGTCAAGAAGTGCCGGCGCAAGGATCTGCAGTGCTTCGTCTCCCTCCCTTCACCATTCCGGGCCTTCGAAGTTATGTTCGAACGTGGGAGACTCGTAGGACTGAGCCGGGCGACCCACTTTTCTCAATTGCTTCGATCGGAAGGTACCGCAAATGGCTAAGGAGAGATGTGGAAGCAAGGATGGGTTGATTGCTTACTTTGCCGTGTTTTGGAATAAAAAGTGCTTTAGTTGTGCGTTTTCTCTTTTTCATGCTCAGCTTGTAATAAAGAAGTAATCTGAATAAAATCGATTGATTAAGGGTTTCCCCCTTTCGGTTCAATAATCGAATGCGCCTTGACTTGTCAATTTGGATTTTGATTTTGGAAATTTTTAGGACTGAACCTCAAAGTGAGATTGCCTACGTATCCCTTAAGAAAGGGGAATCAGGCCCATACGTAGTTCAGGCTGGGGTTCGCTCGGGTATTAACACTCTCCTTTTTGCGCTCTAAATTTTGCCTAGGACCGCCCTTTCGGGCTTTCGGCCTAGCAAGCTCTTTTTCGACTTTTTGCCTTAACTTTTGCCTAGGCCGCCCTTTCGGGTTTTCGACCTAGCAGGCTTGCTCTAATTTTTGCCTGGGACCGCTCGCCCTTGCGGTTTTCGGCCAAGCGAGCTCTCTCAGGGGTAATAGCGCTTGAGTTGATCCAAATTGACAAGATTCGAGAATTCATTGCCGTCGAGATCGATGATCGATGCTGCTCCTCCGGAAAGGATCGACTTGATGATGTACGGCCCGGCCCATTTTGGTCGGAACTTCCCTCGCAGGTCAAAAACTGGCGCACGGCTTTCCTTGACTACCATCACCTTCGCTTGCAGGTCCCTCGCTTTCACCTTCTTGTTGAATGCTCGGCGATTCTCCGCCGATAACCCTGGATGTTACAATGCTGCAGTCTCCTTCGTCAAACAACATGAGCTCTTCGAACCTTCCACTGATCCAATCGGCCTCATCTATTCCCTGTTCCACCATGACTTGAGTGATGGAACTTCTAGCTCGATGGGGAGAGCGGCTTCCATACCGTACACCAAGAATAGGGTATTGCCCCGCTTTTCGGCGTCGGATGAGCGTCCGATATCCCCACAAAGGTATGCGATAGTATGTGCCAAATCTCTGCTGATTCTCTGATCCTTTCGAGGATCGACTTGATGGTTTTATTAGCTGCTTCGACTGCCCCATTCGTTTGTGGCCGACGAGTGGTTGAGTGATGCACTTGAATCTTGAATTCGTCAAAAAGTTCTAGAACTTTCCCTTTGAAGTGAACACCATTATCAGATACGAAGGCTTGAGGTACCCTATACCGATAGATGATGTTTTGCCTGATAAAGTGAGCCATTTGAACTGCCGTCAGAGTCTTGTACGAGGCTGCCTCAACCCACTTAGTGAAATAATCGATCGCTACCAAAATAAACCTGTGACCATTAGAAGCCGCGGGTGTGATCCTTCCAATGACGTCGATGCCCCAGGCGGAGAATGCCCATGGCGTCGCCATCGAGTATAATTCAGAGGGCGGGACGTGGATAAGATTAGCGTGAGTCTGGCATTTATGACATCGGCGCACATACTCAATGCAATCTGTCTCCATAGTCGACCAATAGTAACCCAATCTCAGAACTTTCTTTGCTAGCACCATTTCGTTCATGTGCGGCCCACAAACTCCTTCATGCACCTCTTCCATTACCGTTCTCGTGTCATCACCGTGAATGCACAACTTATGAACTCCGCATGGAGATCGCTGGTACAATTTTCCACCGCAGATGATGTATTGGGACGCGAGCCGTTGCAAGGCGATCCGATCTTTCCTAGTTGAATCTGCAGGGAACTCTCCTTTTTCAACGAAATTCCAAATATCGTGAAACCACGGGAGTCCATCGTTTGGTTCGTTGATGTTCGTGACGTAGTCGTATACGTGCTTCCCTCTCTGCTCAATCATAACAGGTCTTAGTTTCACCCCAATTGGAAGTTCCAACATAGATGCCAAAGTAGCAAGTGCGTCGGCGAAGCGATTCTTCATTCTCGGAACGTGCGTGAAGGTCACCTTATGAAAACTCGGGATGAGCTCATCGAGTTGCTGATGATATGGCTTCATCTTTTCATCCCTAACCCTCCATTCTCCGTTTGCTTGTGACACGACGAAGTTGGAATCCCCCACGACGTCACTTTGACCCCAATTTAGGTCGGCTTCCATTCCAACAATACATGCCTCGTATTCTGCTTCATTGTTCGTGACCTTGAAGTTCAACTTGAAAGCCAGGGGAATATGTGACCCCTCCGGGTGAGACTAGCAGTATACCAATCCCAAAACCCTTCTGGTTAGCGACTCCGTCGAAGTACAATGTCCATGTCTCATCAATTGCAGTCATTACATCTTCATCGGAAATGGAAACTCAGTGTGTTCGGATGGCCCCTCGATCGGGCGATTTGCCAAAAACTCTGCTACTGCCTTCACTGATTTTCGGGTAACATACTTGATTTCAAACTCGGCCAATAGGGAGCAACCAGCGTGCTAGCTTACCGGTAAGTTGGGCTCTCGAATAGATATTTGAGGGAGTCCATCCGAGAAATCAGTACCAGGTAGGCTAACATGTAATGTCTCAATTTCTTTGTGGCCCTGTGGCCCAACATGTCTTTTCCAATGAAGTGTACCGCTCCTCGCTTCCCACCATTTTCTTGCTCGTAGTAGATCGCTCTTTCAACCCCATCATCTCCCTCTTGCGCGAGCATGCCCATTGGCGAGGGTGTGACGGACAAGTATAGGATCGAAGGTTTTCGGAATGGGTGGCATCGAATGGGGTGGATTACGAAGTTCGCACTGCTTCGAAGGCCTTTTGGCACTTGTCGTTCCATTCGAACTTTACGTCCTTTTTGAGCAGACGAAACAACGGCTCACAGGTCAAAGTCAACTTGGCGATGAACCGACTGATAAACTAAATTTTTCCCAAGAAACACCGGACTTCCTTCTCGGACTAAGGTGGCTCCATCTCAAGAATGGCTTTAATCTTAGAAGGATCCACCTCAATCCCCCTGGTCGTGATCATGAATCCAAGCATCTTTCCAGCCGTGACCCCGAACGTGCACTTCTGCGGATTGTGTTGCATTCTATACTTTCGAATCCTCTCAAAGAACTTTCTCAATGCTGGGAGATGGTCCTTCCTTTCCTTTCCCTTCACTATCATGTCATCAACGTAAACCTCGACCTCCTCAGGATCATGTGGGCGCAACAAAGTGTGGTGGCACCCTACGTCACATGGGACCGGCGTTCTTCAACCCAAACGACATAACCCGATAACAATATGTCCCCACTCGGTGATGAATGTGGTCTTTTCCTGATCTGGACCGAACCTGATTGTACCCCGAGAAGCAATCCATGAAAGAAAGCAGAGCGTGGCCGCTGCAGTGTTATCCACGAGTGCGTCTATGTGGCAATGGAAAATCGTCCTTAGGACTTGCTTTGTTCAGATCTCTGAAATCGACGCACACTCGATTTTTCCGTCCTTTTTGGGGACGAACGATATTGGCTACCCAGTGTGGGTATTCGGTAGAAAACCACCGTCGATTTGTTTTGTGAGCTCTTCTTTATCTTTAATACCCAATCGGGCCGCATTTTCTTAGTTTTTGCTTAACACTCGCATCAGGGTAAAGAAGGATTCTATGCTCGACTATCTCAGGGTCGATTCCGGGATGTCTGCGTGGGACCCAGCGAAAACTTCTTTGAATTCTTTTAGTAAATCGTTGAGCTCTTGAAGCTCAGTGGGAAACAGCCCGGAACCTATGAACTAATCGAGGGTTGTCCTCATCACCCAAGTTTATTGAGATTATTTCTTCTTTTAGATGTTGAGCATGCCTTTCATTTTCGCGATCGATGAGGGAGCGGATCTCCTTAGGAATGTCCCCATCGAGATCTATTCCTTCATCGTCGGGATCCAAACAATTTATTTCAAAATCGGCAAGTAAAGCAAAAACGTCATTCATTTCATTAACTAGTTCATCGGAGGGGAATATAGCGGTTGACTCGAATTCAAAGTAAAAGCTACGAAGTGGAGGGTCGGCGGGCACAAACTCCGACTGTGCTAGGCAGCGAATCAGTGTTGGACCTGGACTCGGACTGGTGCAAGTCTTTGTGGGTGCGAGTTACATGTGGAATGAAAGTACAATTATTATAAACGCCTACAGCCTCCACAATGAGCTTGGAAGGGTCTTCAATTTCTTCTTCATCTTCAAGCATCAGCACAACAAGATCTTGCATCATACCCTCTGGATCCTCGCCCTCAAACAAGAGTTGGAGACTGCCCAAACCAAAAGCTTCCAGCCAGTCGAGTGCCTCAGACAGTTCTTCCACCTTTGCGACCTCTTCGTCACTCTCCCATGTATCATTGGCAAAGTTCTCGAAGCCAGGATACTTCATTTTCGTCTCAAGGTCCACAAAGGGCTCAGGTTCTCCTTGGTACAGCGGCTCCTTCTCCTTTGATTTCAACTTCGTTGTGCGGGCCCGGGCGTGATTGCGCCATTTCTTTGCTGAATCACCCTTCTTGGCCCCATATCCCAGACCAAAACGCTCGTTACTTCCAGGGAAATCAGGGAACTCAGGGACTCCTTGAGCATAAAGTCCCAAGCCCATGCCCGGCAAATACTTCATCCGTTTCATAATTTCCAACGCTGCAGAGCTCACCAAGAAACCGTCCTCGGCCCGAATGGTGCAGACTTTCGAGGTCATAACTGCAAAGCCTCCCATGGCAATATCTTCCTCTCCATGCATAATTTCCAGTAATGGGGAATTGTCCTCGGGGTGGGGACGGATGCCTGAGTCTCCATAGATGATAAGGGTTCCAGAGTCTAAGCCCAAGATGAGTTTCTGGTGCAATGTTGAGGGCACACCCATCACATCCGGGCGGTGTAGCCAAGGCCTTCCCAACAGGAGATTGAAAGATGCAGGTATTTCCAGCACACAGAATTCGACGGTGGTTTTGAACTTGCCAGTTGCCAATTCCAAGTTGATTGTCCCCAAAACATCCCGACGCATATTATCATAAGCACGGACGCCCAAATTCGACGGCGTGAAGTCCTTGTTCTTAAGGCCCAAGCAATAAGCAGTGCGGAGTGGACACACGTTAATGGCGGAGCCATTATCAACAAGGATTGCTGGGACCCACTTTCCCAGGCACTTCATGGTGATGTGAAGGGGCTTGTTGTGGTCGGTTCCCTCGGGCGGCAGGTCTTTCTCGGTGAAGGACAAGGTATGTTGGGTGAGGTTCGGGGTTATAAGGGCAATGAGAGCTTCCGGGGCAATATTAGAGGGGACTTCAAGCCTGGAAAGGGTGTTGACCAACCTACGACGGTGCTCGCGGGAGGCAGCTAACACTCCCCACATAGACATGCGAGCAGGGGTTTCTTGGAGTTGACGAATAATGGGATCAGCGGAGGCTTCAGGGTCAGATTCAGGGAGGGAATTGAGGTCGATAGACAGTTTGGGTTGAGAAGGCGGGTTTGGTTTTGTGGAGTCAGGAGGGTTGTTTTGTGGTGTTTGAGGGGTGGGAATGTTCAGGTTTGTGGGGTTGACAGGGGCATTCTGCTGCGGCGGAGGGGCTCGGGATGAGCTACCTTGCTGGATATTGGTAGGCTGATAGACTCTTCCACTCCTGGTAAGGTTACTAACTGTTTTGGGAATGGGTTCCCACCAAGTACCTTCCCAGAAATCGGAGAAGTCAAAGTCACAGTTGTCCGCCTTACGCTTCCCTTTGTCAAGTGCTGTCTTCTCCAAAGTTTCGTTGAGAGTTTCCATTTCCAAGGCGTGCCAGATGCTGTCTTCCTCCAAAGAATTCCAGACATTGTTACTGCTGTTGTCATTGCTAACCTGCAGAGATCCTTCGTCTAGCATGGCCTTATTGACAGTCAGTTCCTCGCCATCCATCCATACATTTACCAATTCAGACTTACCCCACAGATCTTCTGGATCCAATACACAGATGCTCGTCAGGGATTTGAACTACGGGTTTGGAAAAGAACTCCTCGACAATGTATTCCTGTGGGAGGAAAAGATATTCCATGGAGCGTTCCAGAGCATCAGAGTCTCGAGTAAGGTTGACAATGGTCCTGGCATTGAGTCCTGAGAACATACGGGGGTTCATCAGATCCATTTCTTCCACCACTTCTTCTTCCCGGAAAAGGTATGCCAATGATGTTTCATCTAGGGGGTCGGAATTATCCATCCAGTGCCATCCGTCGGGTTCGGGCTCCCATTCCCATTCTTCTTCGTTCTCGACAGGTTCAGGTTCAGTGAAAAGTGCAAATAGGGAATACCCATCCAAGGGATCGACCATCATCTCTTCCCAGTCCTGCCTCCATTCTCCATGTTCCAATTCCTCGATTTGGCTGGGGTTAAGTGCCACGGGCCATACTCCAGTAATAAGAGCCCTGTCTTCTACTGCCAAGAAGTCTTGCACCAAGTCTTCCCACCTTACCTGAAAGTCCCATTCCACGGTCTCAAGCGCGCAGACCGTATCCTCAACTGGCAACTCGACGGCTGGTTTGGGTTGGGTATCAGGAATGATGTAAAGGCTGGGGTTAAAAGGCTGGCTTACGGAGATAAGGTTGGTGCAAGCATTAGAGTGCTTTGGGAGTGGGTTTAAGACGGTGTTTGGTTTTTGTGGTGGCATAGGGAGGGTTTTGTTGTCTATTAGGTCTTGGATTGCATGGCGGAGGCGGAAGCAGTTGTCGGTTAGGTGGCCCACATTCTGGTGATAGGCACAGTACGCATTAGGGTTGTGGGATGCGGGTAGTTTTTGAGGTAGGGGAGTAGGGGTAAGTGGCTTGAGGGTGCCGCTTCGACCAATTTCTCGAGCACTGCAGAGAGCGGTGCTGAGAACTAAGTCGGGGCTGGGTACGCGGTTGACTGGTTTGGGTGGCTATTTGGTTAACTGGCTCGGCTTGAGTTGTATTTGTGGAGGTGTTGGGCAGGTTGGTGTAGTTCGAGTTGCCAAACAGTGCGTTGTTGTTTCCAGAGTAAACCTTCTTGGGCTTAGGAGCGAGCTCGGGCTTGTCAAGGATCCCCAACTGAACCGCTTCTTCGACGGCTAAGCCTGTGTTGAAGAATGTTTTAAAGTCTGAGCATGCTTGGGCCATAACCATGTGTCTCGCAAGAGTGGGTTGAAGGTTACGGACAATCATCCGGATTTGGTCCCTGTCACTCGGTCTATCTTTCATCTACGCTGCCTTAGCCCTCCATCTTTTCACAAAATCGGCGAAGGCTTCTTTTGCTTCCATCTTTGTTGACTCCAATTCACGAGTAGTTACCTCCAACTGGATGTTGTAATCGTATTGCGCCACGAAAGCCGCGCATATATCCTCCCAAGAACGCTTCTTTCTCTCATCCAGTGAAGTGAACCAGTGCAGAGCATGTCCCACCAAAGTGCGAAAACATCACATGCCATAGCGTCCTTCGACTCCCCACATGGAAAGTGCTCCAATGTATCCTGTTAAGTGTGCTTTTGGATCTCCTGTTCCGTCAAACTTAGCGAAGTCAATCGACTTGAACTTTTCTGGAAGCTTTGCATTAGGAAACAGGCAAAGCTTATTGATG
This sequence comes from Rhododendron molle, assembly GCA_025413875.1. Lineage (NCBI taxonomy): Eukaryota > Viridiplantae > Streptophyta > Magnoliopsida > Ericales > Ericaceae > Rhododendron > Rhododendron molle. The sequence continues at coordinate 45,014,567 of CM046391.1, forward strand.
TCAAAACCAGTCGACGCTATCTTCTCATTTCTTGCAACGGATTCCTCTAGTTGGGTGAGTTTTGCCAATACTGCTGCCATCTCAGGGATTTGCGGAGTTTCCAAATCAAAGACCTGCTGCTCTTGGTTCGGATTCGGGTTGGGGTTAGGGTTGAAGTTTAGGTTGGGATTTGGATTTGGGTTTGGGATAGGAATTGGGTTAGGAATTTGATTTGGGTTAGGGATAGGAATTGGGTTAGGCACCAGATTCTGGGTTTGCGGTGGAAGGCGTCGTGCGACTCCAGTAATCATCATCATGTGTTGGGCAATTTGGTTATCAGTACGTTCGCCCAGTCACTGAATATCTTCTCTGATCTGAGCCATTTCTCCGTTCAGATTTCCTGGGTTTGGATTAGGGTTTGGACGGGGATTGGGAACGGGATTAGGATTTGGCTCGCCTCCACTCGGGTTTGGATTAGGGTTTAGATTGCCTCCATTTGGGTTGACACTCAGGTTAGGATTCGGATTGCCAGTATTCGGGTTCGGGTTGCCTCCGCTCGGATTTGGATTGGGGTTTGGGTTTAGATTCCCGATCATTAGATATATATACAAGCCGGGCAAGATTGTCACCGGGACTCCTGAGCATTCCGGGATTTCTTGTCACCGGCAAGCCGGGCAAGATTGCCGAAACATAATAGCGGGGCTGCACAAGATATATATACAAGAAATAAAAGGTGAAATAAAATCCTTTGAAAATCCCACAAATGTTTTTCAAGTTTGGCTCACTAATTTAATTAATGCTTAAGGAAATCGGGAAATTTTATCAACGTACCGATTTTTCTCAAATATTAATTAAACCATTATCCCCAGCGAGTCGCCATTGTGGGCTAACACAGCCCCGGGTGGAATCGATGACCCGAAAGAGGCGCGTTTCTTGATTTTGAAATTTTTGAAAAGTCGCCACCCGGATTTGTGGTGCCACCCGAGAAGCCGTTTTGATTGAAAATGATTGATTTGAATTGAAAACCGGAGATTTGTTTGAGGGTTCGGAAGCCACGTTACGAGGGAAGAGGTTTCTGACCTCCCTGATTTGAAATCGGTCTCTACTAAACATTTGTGGGATTTTTCAAAAGATTTTATTTCATTAAGTTACTTAGCAAGTATTCACAGATATACATCAAGTACAGGAGGTGCATGCATGTGCATGTGTGCAGGAGATGATGAATATGGTGAAGCAATACAGAAAGGCAGAAATTGGGAAATCCTGTCACTGGCGCTCGGAAGCACTCTCGAGCGCTCGGGAGTACCACGTGCTCACCTTGCAATTCTTGTTAGTGCAACAGGATACAACAAAGTATAATACTGAAGAAATTAACTGGAATAATATTTACACATGTCACAGACTTGACACAAGATTTAGCAGAATGAAATCAGACTCCATTTTGCCAAACCCTGCTTCCCTGTCTTTCTAATAAAATCGTTTTACAGTTGTAAGAGCTGAAAGGGGTGCATGCATGGACATACAAGGGTAGTAGGAGGGCCAAACTGGAAGAAAAAGATGGACCGAGCTTGCATGCAAACACTCTCGAGCGCTTGGGAGTAGACTCGAGCGCTCGGAAGTGTTCCACAACCCAGGACTGATTTCAACCAACTAATCCATTAAATGCAGTATGCTGGTACATTGGATTTTCTGTTCTTGAAGTATGAAGAAGGCTTTTCTTTTCAAATCCTGACCAATACTCTTTTGCATGTTTTTAAATGAAGACCATTTCCTTCATTTTACTTTGAAAACAGTGGATCATTCATTCCAACATACTTTAGAAGAACAAAAAGGTCTTAAAACACCTTCTGCTCCCCATGCATGTCCATTTAAGTACTTAAAAGAAGGAAAATAGGACTGGAGCCACTCTCGAGCGCTTGGGAGTAGTCCCGAGCGCTCGGGAATGGAAGCTTCCAGTGGGCTGATCACGGGAAACACACTTGTACCCCTTTGCTCTTGTTATTGCACCAAGGTCTCTCAACCCACACTTAGTATTAAGGACTAAGAGGGCTGAGGAACCTCCCTCAGAAAGGAGAAACAGCCCTGTTTTTGGTTTGACACTAAGATAGAAAGCTTCTACCTTTTGGCTCAGAACTTTGCTCCTTGGAAAAAGCTCTAGGAAGTGAAATGAGAGAGAAAGATTAGGAGACTCAGAATTGGAGAATGCTCTGAACTTATGTCTTTGATGCCTTGGATTTCTTTTTGTTGCTTTTGTTTTTTTTTTTGAAAATCAAGCTTTGAGAGAGAGATGGGAGATGGTTTTGTTTGAAACTGCCCAAAGAGGTCTTTTTAGAGAGAGAATTTTCGTCCCCCTTGATAGCTGAATACCAGCCTCTATTTATAGGCAAAAATTTTCCATCACATGCATTTGAAACAATTATTTTTTTAAGAGGAAAACTGCTGGTCTAAGGATTTTTTTGACTGAGGTTAAGTGTGGACCGAGCTTCAGCTGGCTCAAAGGATTTGTATTGATAAATTGCATGGGTAGTGGGAAGGCTCACCACCCATTGGCCAGCATAGAAGACTCGAGCGCTCGGGTTCAGTCTCGAGTGTAGATACCTCCCAAACGGGGCATCTCCATACACTTGTATCATCACTGTGTTCGCTCGATTGGTTGCTCGCTTCATAAACCAAGATCGTGGATACTTCCATGGCTAGAGGTATCGCCACACGATAGCGGTTATCATCAAAATAGAGTCGCCACCTAGTTTGTTAAAGCTAGGAAAACAGATAGAGATTCTGGATACGGAAGCCAAAAGTACAGTAAGGGGAATGTGTTAGGCACCCCTCTCTGCCTAGCCGTGAGGCTAGCCCATAATCATTCAACATAAGACATATAGATGCTTTATTTAATCCATACATACAGTCTGTTTTTATGCCTTAAATAGTTAATAAGGTGAGCCGAGACAATAAATAAGCATGCGTCAGAAAGCAGTAAACAAATCAAAGCTGTGCTAGCAGATCGATCACTCGGCCGGCGAATGGATGTTGCGGCCGAGGGATCACACTGATATCAATGTACCGGCCGAGGCATCGAAGCCCCGGCTGGTGTTCTTCCTCACACCAGACATAAAGTTTACAGACGATCAGAAAAGCTACGATTACGATTCTAGGCAAAAATTAAAACAAACCAGAGGCCGTTGGGCCTAACCACCTTGATCCCTCAGTTGCTTGATTGCTTCGGATCGATCGGGATTGACTGATTGATTGCTTTTTGGACGAAACCCTAGGGTTAGGGTTTGAACTCCGGGGTTGGATCGTCGGATTGATGGCTGCCTATAGAAGGTTGGGGCTTTTGTAGAGAGGGTTTTTGTGAGTATAGGGGCAGAGTATCGTGACTGATTTGAGGGTGTAGGTCTATCAATTTCTGTGTGTTTCTTTTCGGATCCGAGGGTCTCTTTATATAGGCAAAGGGGTGACTCACTCGGTCCAATCAAATCACGGGGATGCAATTGCAATTGCATTGCAATACAAACTCTTCGTTGCAATCCCTGAACGTGGCCCGAACGCATCGGAGAGGTGGTGGGATTGGATCAGACGACCGACAGAAGGTTCGAGAGTTTGGAAAAAGGCCGATCTGGCGGCCGAGCAAAGGATGTCGCGGCCGAAGAATGGATGTGGCGGCCGAGCCATTGATCTGGCGGCCGAGGTTTCGATCTCTCAGGGAGATTTTGCTAGCAACAGGTTGCTCGGGTGAGGAATGGTTGTTGAGGCCGTGGAATCGACCGATCGATGGATTTTCCTAACACACTATGTTTCTGTCTTAAAGGCTATTTGGCTCTGGATTGGGTCCTCTAAGTGGCTCAGAGTTCGTACCATAAGTCCATGGGTTTCACAAAAAAGCAATCAGCAATCATCAAATCCGTATCATCATCGGGATGGTCCAAAGGTGGGAGTTGAAATAATCGTTAGGCCAAATTGGGGTGTCTACAGATGCCTCTCTTTGACTGAGCTCAGACGGATCGTGAGACATGTTTGAGTAATAGTCAAAGCTGTAAAAGCAACTCAATTTGGTCTAACCACTATTCCAAGGGTTTTTGAAAAAAGGTTTTTGTTATGGTCGGGCCGGGAGGCTGCCTACGTATTCCACAAGGGAAATTCAGACCAATCGTAGTTCGGAGGGCAATAAAAAAGAAAAAGTTTGGAGGATTAGAGACAGAAGACGTACCTTCGGGCTTAAAAAGCCGTAGTGCAACGTACCTGGGTAGAGCCAGGGTTTTGGCAGAAAGTAGTTGAAGGAGCGCGGGGCTGCCGGGGAAGTTTTTTGCGGAGAGTTACCTTTAGTATTTTGGGGTAGATCAGTACACGGCAGGTGTGTTTGCTTTTCTTGATCATCCTTACTTTGACTGAGGGGAGCTCGGTAGAGTAGCCTATCATTGCGAGCGGGAAGGAATTGATGTAGTTAGGGCGGAATCCAAGCCATCTGCGGGGATGAATGGACGCCGATTTTGAGATAGGGGGTGGAACCCAAATCATCTTCTGGAGACGAGTTGGATGCCATTGCAGGAGGTGTAAGGGCCAGTAACCAGGGCCTAGAGTGCTGAGATGAAGGTACCGAGGCACGGAGCCGGTTGTGATCATGAGGTGAGAGCTTGAGGTTTTGGAGCTTTGAGCTTTGATCGGGCCGAAGCGAGGAGCTGGTTTTGATCATAAGGCGAGCGCTTAGGAGGTGGAACCGAAGCACGGAGCTGGTGTTGATAGTTCAAAAATCTTTGCCTTCCGGAGGTAAGAACTTGAGAGGTTCGAGCTTTGGTGTGACGTGGTTGAAGTAAAGCGAGAGTCTGAGGTGTTGGAGCTTTGAATCGAAGCGCGGAGCTGGCATTGATCATCAATCTCGAGTAGTCAGGGAGGTTGAAGCTTTGAGCTTGATGTGATTGAACCGAGGCATAGAGCCGGTTGTGTTTTGATGATTTGTGCATGGAGCTTTCTCATCATAAGATTTTGGCTTCGAGCCAGAGGATCGAGGCACCGGGCCGATCAATAAAAACCGAGGCATGGAGTCGGTTGATTGCAAGATTGACCTGCGAGTGAATAAGATATGCAAAACATAGCATGTATATATGATGAGTGTTTGTTAGATGTGAGCAAATATGATGATGGGGATGGTTATGCAGACTCGATGTGTTTGATGCAATATGTGCACGAGCCCGTGCGTGTGTGTTTGATATAAGCTTAGAGCTTCTTTCAAGTTCCGGACTTGAGCAATCAGAGCGTAGAGCTCGAGCATTTGGACGACAGAATCCAAGCGTTCAAAGTATAGGCTTTGAGCATCCAGTACGCAGTGGTTGGGCATTCAAGCATAGAGCGTGCGCATTCAAGTGTAGAACTTGAGCATCCAGTACACAATGGTTGGGCTTGATAATTGTTGCTGACAGCGTAGAGCCTGTTTGTTACGGCTTTGAGCCAGTTGAATTGGTTACGGCTTGGAGCCAGCTGAGATAATGGGCTTTGAGCCGCTGAGTGGTAGGCTTCGAGCCGCTGAGTCGATAACAGGCGTGGAGCCGTTGAGTAATGGGCTTCGAGCCGCATAAGTGGTGGGCTTCGAGCCACTGAGATAATTACGGCGTGGAGCTAGATAGTTACGGCTTCGAGCCAGTTGAGAGATGGGCTTTAAGCCGTTGAGTTGATGACAGGCGTGGAGCCGTTGAAATAATAGGCTTGAAGCTGCCGAATTGATGATCGTTGATTGGGGTGGCGTAGAGCCTACTGGCATAGAGCCAGTTGAAGTGGTTACGGCTTTGAGCCAGTTGGGATAGCTGTGGCTTTGAGCCAGTTGAAGTGGTTATGGCTTCGAGCCAATTGAGCGAGTAGAGTCTGTAGAGATAATGACGGCGTGGAGTCAGCTGAGCGAACGTAGAGCTGCTATGATGATGGGCTTTGAGCCGCTGAATTGATAGTAGGCATGGAGCCTCTTGAGCGAGCATAGAGCCGCTGGTAGTGAATGCGGGCTTGGAGCCATCATGATAATAGGCTTCGAGCCTCTGAGTAGACGTGTACAGGCTTGGAGCTGCGGAGATGATGGTCATGGGCTTGGAGCCGTTGAGAAGCGAGGCGCTGAGATGATAGCTTGACGGTGGGCTTAAAGCCGTTGAGATGATAAATATAGGCACGAGGCCGCTGAGATGTGGAATCAGTGAAACAACAATCGTGGTTTCGAGCCATTGAATGGTGGGCTTGGAGCCATTGGGTTGATGAACACAGACGTTGAGCCGTTGAGATAATAGGCAAGGAGCCTGTTTTGAAAATGGGCTTAGAGCCGCTAATGATAGATAGGGGCGCGGTGCCGCTGAGTAGTGGAGTTGTCGAGGTAACAAGCACGTGGTGCTATTGAAATGTGGATACGGGCGTAAAGCCGTTGAGGTAGCGAGCTTAGAGCTGCTGAATGAGTAAGCATGATGGCGAGCTTGGAATTGCTATTTGGTAAAATGGGCTTAGAGCCTGTTTTGGACAGATAGGCGTAGAGCCGCCGAGTTGATGGGTGTAGAACCATCGAGGTAAGCATAGGTCGCTTTGAAAGTGATGAACTTGGAGCTTCTTGAGCATAGGGTTGCTGCAGTAGCAAGGGCTGCTGACAATGATGCTTGAAGCTTTGTTGAGTGTTTGCTGAGATGGTAATGGTCATAGAGCCACTGAGACGGTGAGTAGTGAGTGCGAGACCGTTGGGTGATTGGCGGGTATAGAGCTATTGAATATCTTGATAGCAACGAGTGCTGCTGAAATAGTGAGGCCGAGCACTGAACTGCTAAGTGATTAGGTAGCTTGAAGCTGCAGAGTTTGGGCACATGGCTAGTGGTGTAATGAGCTCAGGGCTGCTGAGTTGATGACAAGACGGAGTTGCGGGATGAGCTTAGAGTTGCAGTGGTGAGATAATGAGCATGGAGCTGCTAAGATGGTGCAGTGGTACTGCTGGAATGATAGGCTCAGGGCTGCTGGGCAAGCTTAAAGCTACTGATAGTAATGAGTGTAAAGTTGCTGAGTGCTGAGTTGCTGAGTGATCAGATGGGTAAGCATAGGGCTGCTTTAGGTGATGATCGCATGTAGTGCTGGGTATATGGCTGTAACGGCTGTTGTACCGGGGCGTAGAGCCTGTACTTGAGGTATCAAGGATTCTTGGGTTTTGCGAGCTTAATGATTGATAATCCTCGATGATTAAGCGACCAGTAGTTGTGGGCTTGCTGCTATGGAAAGAGATTTGGAAAAGTCCCAATGCGGCTTCAACACCGGTGTTTGATCATTCCTTGTGCATGGGTATGCCCCCACGGTTAACTTCCACATGCTCGAGTTTGTCCTCAAGGCTAGAATACTCTATTCCATATGCTCGGGATTGCCCCCAAGGCTAAATTCAGCCAATTTCCACTTGCTCAGGAATATCCCCAAGGCTAGACTGCATGTATTTGGTAACCCCTGCAAGACCTTGATTCATACTTGATCTTTTTCAAGCTTGGGAATGCTCCCAAGACTAGTTTCCTCATGGTCGAAATGATTGTGAGGCTAGACTGAGTGCTTCTGGCAGGCATTTGACAACCTATGCAAGGCTTTTGACGTTGATGCTCGATATCATGCATGCTTAGGGATGCTCCCAGGGCTGGATTTGATTATAAATTCTATTGGCCGCGGGCCCAAAATACCGTGAATGCTTTGTTGGTGCCTGGATTCCCATCGATTGCAAAAGGATGCAGCAGCTGAGAGGTTGATTTCTTTGGGCGCGAGAATGCCAGGAGTCCGAGGATTGATGCCACATACTTGGGGGTGCCCCTACGGCTAGTTTCCACATGCTTGGGAGGCCTCCCAAGGCTGGTTCTGAGTATGCTCGGGATTGCCCCCAAGGCTAGTTCTTGACCGCATTCCACTCTGACTTTGTTGACTTGTTGACCCAAAGTGCTATAAGGTTTATTAAATGCTTCAGCCATTCAACTTGTTTTGGGATATTTCTGTCGCCTTTATTAACGGAATGCCTTCCAGAGGCTGAACGCTTTCTGTAAGCTGGCCATACAAATGCTTTCTGGAACAAACGCCTCCTAATGGAAGTCGTAGGATTGTTTTTGCTAGCCTGGAGGTGGCGAGGCTGCTTATCTTCAAGATGTGAGCTGGGGGTAGCTAAAGTAGGTGCTGTACTGTTGAGAGTAGACCTGCTGAGCGTGAGGCTGTTTGAGTGTAGAGCTGCTCGAAGTTCATGAAACCCGACATGGTCGTGAATATGACAAGGCATGTGCATGGTGCTACTGAGGAGCAAGTGCGGGGCTTCTGAGTTATGAAGGCAGAGCTGCTGACATGGAGATGAAAGCGTGAAGCAAGGAGCTTTGGAGATGTAAAGTGCGAAGCCACTTTAATGTTGCTGATATGGTGCCAATTGTAGAGTTGGTTCAGGACTACTTACGAGGCTATCTTCCAGCTTCCTTAACTTGGCTTTGTCGGTCATAGACACCAAGCTTGGTATGGTCAGTACAAGGACCGAAATCCAGAAGAATCCTGTAATCCACATTTGAATAGTTTAGAAAACAGCAATGGATAAGGAAACATGCAACAGGCTTGGAGTCGACCACGGGTCGAAGTCCTTTAATGACTGCCAGGGGCATGACCACCATACTTTGAGAACCCTAGTCCAAGTGTTGAACCACTTTGGGTGATATGGTTTGCAACCATGACACATATGCATATTTGAATTGAACTTTTGGAAAGAAATAGGAGCCCCCTGTTTAGGCAATGGATGCTTGATCCTAACTGTGTGTGATAATGACAACCTAATTGCCCCTAGCATGGAAACATGCAATGTAAACAGCAATGAATGTGAGTGCAATGTTCCGCTTTTTGTTTGGCAGGGATTTCGGCATGCCCTTGATAGTGCTGTGTGACAGCATTCCACAAAAGAGTTGAAAAGCTTCTTAGGCTGAGCTTTCTTCAAGTGTGTTGACAGGGAGGTAGACTTTGCAGTGCATCCCTTTGTTGCCCTTTATCCCTTGTATAAAGATGATGGCCATGATGCTTTTGATGAGCCTGCCTTGTTTGAGCATAAGAACACCTTATACTTGGGGTTAGCTTGTGTAACCAAGACAACTGCTTCCATTAAGCAGCTATAACGAAATACTAGGATGCAAAAGATAGGGTGAGAATGATATATATGTGAATCTGCAATGTATTTTAGACATCTCAACTTTTGCGTATTTGATCAAATGCTTCCCCTTGCCCTAGGGAAACTGACAATGACTTATTGCTTATACTAGTCAGGTGTTTAAAAGACTGCAATGCCTTAGTGGCACTACTAAAAATATTGTTTGGTCAAGGGACCATATTGCTACACTCCTCATGAAGTGAGAGACCCATATTATTTCCTCAGAGATTTTGTAAAAAGTGGCTGCGCTTGTATTTGCTGTGTCAAGAATGTTTGAGATAAGATCAATTTTGAAAGTTTTTCCTTCAGGATTTCAAAATCATATCATTTCATCTATATGTTCCACCCTCACGTCATTCAATCATCAAAGGACGCAGAATTATTTTGCAAACCCATGCCTTTTGTCAATTAGGCGAGTTTGTTGCTTCGAGTTTGATTTGGTTGACTTGAGTTTGGATTGATAAGCGCCTGTTGAGACCCACATAAGAGGTTGGATACTCTCAAGAGAAGTGCATAAAGGGGGATATAGTCATGCCCATTGTCTCACATAGCTCTCCATGTTGTGTGATTTGCCAAGATGATACATACTCTAGGATTCTTGTCCTTCGTGTTAAGTCCACATTAGTGATGCCTCTAGTGTCTAGGACCTTGCTACCTAGTCGTGTTTTTCAATCCAAGAGGATTTTATTATGGACCATAATGTAGGCTTGGGGTTTTGGCTTAAGAAAGAAGCGGATATAAAGGCTCAAACCTAATTTCTACTCATGCTTGGGTTTTAAAAGCTAGCAGCCATCTTCAACTCTTGTTGTCTCTTGTCTCACTTTGTGTGAGTGAGTTGTTTTCTTCAAAAATGTCCTTTGTATGGATTGGAAGAAATGTTTCCTTCAAAATGCCCCTTGTATGACGGGGTGCTAATTCTTTCATTGATTTTTCTTTCATCTCTCCTTGTGTTTTTTTGTTTGCCCTAACGTAGGGGATGGCTGCTTAGCAGGCTTTTCAAAAAAATTATCCAGAGGCTCAACATGGCTAGCAAGGGATAAGTATTTGGATAGATGAAATGTATGCCTCTCTTCATTTTGAAACACACGACAGAGTGACAGAGGTCCTAACCAAGAGATTAGGGGCTTTGATGTTTAACTAAGTGGATTTTCTAAGATTGAGGACATAGTAGATGCATGGAGACATGGCTGATTTCTCGCTTTGTTCGTGCTCTAACTTTTGCCTAGATCGCCCTTGCGGGTTTTCAATCTAGCGAGCTCATTTTTTCCTCTTTTCTTTTTCCTCTCTTCTTTGTTTTTTTTTCATACTCTTCATCTTCAACAGCATGGTTTGCTTACAGGTGATCTCTGTGAGGGTGCAGAGATGTTTCAACTCCTTCTTAGCTCAACAGAAATGACGTGGGTCATGGCTTTGAAAAACTCATTTTGTGCTTTTGACAATTCGAGTGACTATGATGTGTTCCAAAAGATGTCATAATATTACTTTAAAACCCTTTGTGGATTGTTTTCAATGTTTGACGTTATCATGAGTATTCTTATGGCAGCAAACTAGCACAGGAGAAAACATTTTCAAAATTGTGGCCGACCGAAAGGTGCCTACGTATCCCAATAGAGAATCAGGCCATTCGTAGTTCATGACCGAGGAGATTTGAATTTAAGATCCATATTTCATGCTGAGTGTGATAATTGGCCAGAAATCATGATGAGCAAAATAATATCAACTTTTCAAGAAAAGCAAAACATGGGCCAAAATGGTGGCGAAAGTTAGCTAGGTAGGATTTCCACGAAAGGATTGTTTTAAAATCTAAGCCAAGCATGATGGGCATGGCTACCATTGCTCAAAACTTGGTTGGATTAAAACTTCAATTTTTTTGTCAGCGATTGCCATCACGTCTGAGATCAAACTCCAAGTCTAAGAGAAGGAGAAACCTAATCATGCTCAAGTTGAGATATCCAAAACTAATTGTCCATGCGGTGCATTTTCTAATATGCAAACTGCCCTTAGTGGTGGTGCAACTAAATGACATGCGATGAAGAAAGAAAGGAAATGAGGGGGATGGACTCCTCTTTTGGTTTGGCCCCTGCATAGTTAGAAAGAGGCAATCAAAATGATATGTATATATATAGCACCACAGCTATTGACACAGGTTTTGTATGCATGAGTTGGTCGGATACTATAGATAGCCAGCCATTTTTGATATGGATGATTCTTCCAAGCCAATTCATATTATGAGACAAACCAAAAAGGTTGAGCATATGACTACAACAAAAAGTAGACTCGGGGTCCATCGTTGTGCTAGCGGCTATTTGAATATTCCATAAAAACTTGTTATTTGAGGATTGGACTAGGCATTGCAAAAAAATTTTGAAAGTTCTTTCAATCCTTGGTTAGGGAAGATTCTTTCTCAAAACGTGATTGAGGTAATTGAAATCCACTTGATTATTTGCTAGCACATTGACAAACTCCTAAATCTTACCGGCTTGTTGCGGTAAGCATGCTCAAAATTTTGAATTTTGAAAGGTAGGTTGCTAGGCCGATTTGAAAATAGGAACCAAAGTCCTACACTTGTCATGCTGAATCATCCATGGAGAAATAAGTATTGCAAGTCCTATCCATAATATCCTTGACCTTGCATATAATCATCCATAATCTGCTCTACTACTTTACACTCCCTCTTTCCTTTAGCCTCGCAAGGCAAAGATTGCTAGAGCAACCCCTAGTTCAATTGCCGGCGGGGCAGCCAATGTTTGATTTCGTTCTAGAAATCCATGCTTTGCGGTGCTTTAAGTAAAGCGGGAATGTTAAGTAAGCAATGATGCTTTCAACTTACCAAAAATGTACCTTGCAGGCAATGTTATGCCTTAATGCTTAGCAATGAAGACTTAGAGTTAGGGCTATTGGTCCATGCCCCAATCCTTCCACACAGAAAGAGATAATACAATATGGTACAAGGTGTGAGGAAGAACTTTGAAGCAAAATGCAAGTAGGTTCCTAGCCTGTAGGTTCATGTCTTAGTTTGATAAGTTCTATGGCTTTCTAACACATGAAAGGTTTAAGTAGTCTCAGGGTGCTCCGTTGTCAAAGGGCACCAGTCCTTTCACCAGCCCATCATAGGCGGTGATTGGGTGATTCCCTTTTTGATATACCAAAAGGTACAAGTGACTGTGGAGTTTGCAGGAACCCCTAACATAGCCCATGTCATGCCGGGATATTAGGTGAACTCAACGAGGCTTGCCTACTCCCAAATGGGGCATCTCCATACAGTTGTATCATCACTGTGTTCGCTCGATTGGTTGCTCGCTTCATAAACCAAGATCGTGGATACTTCCATGGCTAGAGGTATCACTACACGATAGCGGTTATCATCAAAACAGAGTCGCCACCTAGTTTGTTAAAGCTAGGAAAACAGATAGAGATTCTGGATACGGAAGCCAAAAGTACAGTAAGGGAAGGTGTTAGGCACCCCTCTCTGCCTAGCCGTGAGGCTAGCCCATAATCATTCAACATAAGACATATAGATGCTTTATTTAATCCATACACACAGTCTGTTTTTATGCCTTAAACAGTTAATAAGGTGAGCCGAGACAATAAATAAGCATGCGTCAGAAAGCAGTAAACAAATCAAAGCTGTGCCAGCAGATCGATCACTCGGCCGGCGAATGGATGTTGCGGCCGAGGGATCACGCTGATATCAATGTACCGGCCGAGGCATCGAAGCCCTGGCTGGTGTTCTTCCTCACACCAGACAGAAAGTTTACAGACGATCAGAAAAGCTACGATTACGATTCTCGGCAAAAATTAAAACAAACCAGAGGCCGTTGGGCCTCACCACCTTGATCCCTCAGTTGCTTGATTGCTTCGGATCGATCGGGATTGACTGATTGATTGCTTTTTGGACGAAACCTTAGGGTTAGGGTTTGAACTCCGGGGTTGGATCGTCGGATTGATGGCCGCCTATAGAAAGTTGGGGCTTTTGTAGAAAGGGTTTTTGTGATTATAGGGGCAGAGTATCGTGACTGATTTGAGGGTGTAGGTCTATCAATTTCTGTGTGTTTCTTTTCGGATCCGAGGGTCTCTTTATATAGGCAAAGGGGTGACTCACTCGGTCCAATCAAATCACGGGGATGCAATTGCAATTGCATTGCAATACAAACTCTTCGTTGCAATCCCTGAACGTGGCCCGAACGCATCGGAGAGGCGGTGGGATTGGATCAGACGACCGACAGAAGGTTCGAGAGTTTGGAAAAAGGCCGATCTGGCGGCCGAGCAAAGGATGTCGCGACCGAAGAATGGATGTGGCGGCCGAGCCATTGATCTGGCGGCCGAGCCATTGATCTGGCGGCCGAGGTTTCGATCTCTCAGGGAGATTTTGCTAGCAACAGGTTGCTCGGGTGAGGAATGGATGTTAAGGCCGTGGAATCGGCCGATCGATGGATTTTCCTAACACACTATGTTTCTGTCTGAAAGGCTATTTGGCTCTGGATTGGGTCCTCTAAGTGGTTCAGAGTTCGTACCATAAGTCCATGTGTTTCACAAGAAAGCAATCAGCAATCATCAAATCCGTATCATCATCGGGATGGTTCCAAGGTGGGAGTTGAAATAATCGTTAGGCCAAATTGGGGTGTCTACATCGAGCGCTTGAGAGTTTACTCTCGAGCGCTCGAGAGTTCGTCAAATCTCAGGTTCTGAGAATGGTTTGGGGCGCTCGGGATTGATCCAGAGCGCTTGGGACTGATTTTGACATTTTATTTTCCCTTTTTAAAGCCTTCCAAGGAGCATCATTCTATCGGTCCAAGGCTTGTTTAATCCAATTTCATCATCGGGGAGACTCCGGGCCACAAATTAAGGAAATTCGAAATGTCCAAATTGGGGTGTCTACAATGTCGAATAAGGGGCTTACCCTAACTGGACCGTGGAACACACTCTGAAATACAAAATAAAAAATGCTGATTCTGATTTTAGTTTCGATTCCGATTCCGACTCTGAGTCAACCCAATCCGAGTCTAGCCTTTCATCTACTAAATCTAGTGAAGAAAACCTGATCAAAACACCAAAGCATAACATTTGTTTTGAGTTCGATTCTAAAATGTCTTTTGACAATTTTAGCAATGAGAAAGAAGATTTATAGTATTTCACTCTGTCTATGGTTAACTGCATGGATTCTTACAATCCAATTTTCGAGGAAGAAATTCCAAAAGAAATTCTAGAATTCATCGAGAGAGAAGAAGAGAGGCACGCTAAACCTTTTCCTGAGGAAATAATCACGGCAAATGTGGGCTCTGAAGACGAGCCCAAGATGGGTAAAATTGGCACAACATTATCTTCTAAAGAAAGTGAAAAACTAATCCTTTTGCTAAAAGAATAAAAAGATGTTTTTGCCTGGTCTTACGAGGACATGCCTGGTATAGACCCCGAAATTGTTCAGCACAAAATTCCTCTTCATCTTGATGCAAAACCTGTTAAACAAAAGCTAAGACGCATGCGCCCTGATTGGGTCTTAAAGGTAAAAGAAGAAGTCACCAAACAAATCAACGCCGGTACCACAATGGGTAGCCAATATCGTTCCAGTACCAAAGAAAACTGGGAGAATCAGGGTGCGTAGATTTCTGAGATCTCAACAAGGCCAGTCCAAAGGATGATTTTCCATTGCCACACATAGACGAGCTTGTGGACAACACTGCAGGGCACGCGCTGCTATCTTTCATGGATGGGTTTTCTGGGTATAATCAAATTCTGATGTCTCCTGAGGATAGAGAGAAGACCACCTTCACCACACCATGGGGAACCTATTGCTACCGAGTAATGCCATTCGAACTGAAGAATGCTGGAGCCACCTACCAAAGGATGGCAACAACCCTACTGCACGACATGATGCACAAAGAGGTCGACGTATATGTTGACGATATGATAGTCAAATCAAGGGAAAGAGAAGGACACTATGAAGCACTTCAAAAGTTCTTAGAGAGGTTAGGCAATACAAGCTACGTCTTAATCCTAAAAAATGCACTTTTGGGGTAACAGCTGGCCAAATGTTGGGATTTCTCATCACTCAAAGAGGAATCGAAGTAGACCCTTCCAAAATACAGGCTATCATGGAGATATCACCGCCAAAGACAGAGAAGGAAGTAAGGAGCTTTCTGGGAAAAGTGCAATTCATCAGCAGGTTCATCTCTAAGCTCACAACCACCTGCGAACCCCTCTTCAAGTTTCTTAAGAAGGGTACTGATTTCCAGTGGAATCAAGACTGTCAGCAAGCATTCGAGGCAATCAAGAGTATCTTCAAAACCCACCTATACTATCACCACCCATCCCTGGGAAGCCATTGATTCTGTATCTCTCAGTGACAGACACGTCCATGGGATGCATGCTAGCGCAAGAAAATGACGCCAAAGTGGAGTGCGCCATATACTACCTCAGCAAGAAGATGATGGACTATGAAACAAGATACACTCCCCTCGAGAAAACCTGCTGGGGGCTAGTATGGGCCACGAAGAAACTAAGGCATTACCTATTGGCACATCCGGTAGTGCTGGTTTCTCGCTTAGACCCAATCATATATCTTTTCGAGAAGCCGGCACTTATTGGAAAGCTGGCTAGGTGGTTGCTACTGCTCACAGAATTCGATCTCAAATACATGACAAGAAAATCAGTGAAAGGAAAGGCTGTGGCAGAATTCCTGGCAGATCACCCTATGACAGAAGCCGAGGCAGAAGACTTCATGTTCCCCGACGAAGACATCTTGTGTCTCCTCGGCGACACCTGGCAGCTCTATTTCGACGGAGCATCAAACCAATGTGGATATGGCATAGGGGTATTGCTAGTTTACCCAAACGACTCTCATATCCCTTTGTCATATAAATTGAGGTTTGAAGTCACCAACAACCAAGCTGAGTACGAAGCCTGCATCGCTGGAATGAAGGCAGCACTGGAGCTAGGGGCAAGGAGGGTAGAAGTCACTGGAGATTCAAACCTAGTAGTATCCCAAGCAAGAGGAGACTGGAAAGTCAAAGAGGATACGCTAAAGCTATATCAGTCCGTGCTGGAGGACCTGATTCCACAATTTGACTCAGTCATCTTCACGCACACTCCCAGAGAGAGCAAATGATTTGCAGATGCATTAGCGACACTGGCCTCCATGGTCGAAATACCTTTGGGATTCACAATGCGACCCCTTATGATCAAGCAGAAGGTCAAACCAGCGTGCGAGTGCACTTTCATTGAAGAAGGTGAGAATGACGGAAAATCATGGTATGAAGATGTAAACAAATTTCTGGAAGAGGGGGAGTATCCTTCGGAAACCACCTCAAAGGACAAAATGGCTTTACGAAAATTTGCCACCTGATTTATAGTCTGCGGGGGAGCACTATATCGAAGGGCACATTTGGGTCCCAACCAACTTTACGTCACCACAGAGGAAAGCCACAAGATCATAGAGGAAATACATGAAGGAATCTATGGGCCACACATGAGTGGGGCAACGATGGCAAAGAAAATCCTGCGTCAAGGATATTACTGAACTACCATGGAGGCTGACTGTGCTGACTATGTCCGTCGATGTTTCAAGTGCCAAACTCACGCTGATCGCATGCGTATACCCCCTACCGAACTATATAGCATGACATCCCCTTGGCCATTCTCCACTTGGGGAATGGACGTCATTGGGAGCATAAATCCAAAGGGAAAGTACAAGCACCTGTTCATTCTAGTGGCCATCGACTACTTCACCAAATGGGTAGAAGCAGCTTCCTATGCTACCCTCAAAGCCACTCATGTGGCCAAGTTTATCCGCACCAATATCATCTACCGGTATGGTGTACCTCACGAGTTCATTTGCAACAACGGATCACACTTCAAAAGGGCAACAAAGAAGCTCTTCGCTGAATTTGGGATACAGAATCATCGGTCATCTACTTATCGACCTCAAACCAATGGAGTAGTTGAGGCTGCAAACAAGAACATCAAGAGGATTTTACGAAAGACTACTGACACCTACATAGCCTGGCTAGAAATGTTACCCCTGGCACTACGGGGCTACCGCACGACCGAAAGGGCTTCAACTGGGGCTACCCCTTACTCCCTGGTCTATGGAATGGAAGCTGTCTTGCCTATCGAATTAGAGTTGCCCTCACTAAGGGTACTGGCCGAAATTGGAATGATCGAAGAGGATTGGGTTCAAAACCGCTACAATGAGTTAGTGCTACTAAATGAAAGAAGGCTGAAAGCACTATACCATGTGCAAGGGTATCAACGTCGTATCGCACGAGCATTCAACAAGAAAGTAAAACCAAGAGACGTCAAAGTAGGAGATATGGTGCTCAAGGCCATCCGTCGCCATGTTTCAGATCCAAGGGGCAAGTTTAGACCAAACTGGGGAGGCCCCTACCTTATCAAACGTATACTTTTTGGAGGAGCAGCGTACATTGCAGACTGGATGGAATGGAATTCGCCACGCCAGTCAACATTGACAAGTTGAAGAAGTATTACCCCTGAGAGATGCTCGTTGGGCTGAAAACCACAAGGGTGGGCAGACCCAAGCAAAAATTAGAGCAAGCCTGCTAGGTCGAAAAACCGCAAGGGCGGCTTAGGCAAAAACTAAGGCATGAATAAAAGCGCTCGTTAGACTGAAAACCTGCAAGGGCAGTTTAGGCAAAATCAAGAGCACAAAAGGAGAGGAAAATACCCGAGTGAACCCTAACTAAAACAAACACACTCTGTCGGAACTACGTTTATGGCCTGATTCCCTCCATGGGATACGTAGGCAATCTCTGAATTGAGATCCGGTCACTGCTATTGTTATCACTTCCTAGTTTCTAGGTCTATCCTAAGGCATGTTAACTATCAAACCATGGCAACAACGTTTTCAAAATAAAGCAACCAAAGTTTTATTATTTCCAAGGAAAAAGGAAAAGCAAGCTCAAACACTGCTCAATCCATGAAAACTAGAATCAAACAAATCTTTCAAAAAGCATAAGCAAAGTGTCGATCTCTAGGTCCTCCTTCTCTTTGCACTCTTGTCTTCCAAAAGGTTTTTCTCTAGCCAACGTTTATACGAACCTGATAGTTTGTCAGCAAAGTTCTCAGCAACCTCTTGCATTACTCGATTTGGCCACAAATGAAGCACATTGCGACGAAGGATGGCATCATGAACCTTAGAGACAGCATACTCAGGGTCACCCGAAACCTTAACCTGTTCGGCCCCAAAATGCCTTTGAAAATAAGCGAGGAAATAGAATGTAACTTGAGCAATGCCAATCACTGCTACACCAAAATGGTTCATGGTACTTGCAGTCAAGCTCTTGACACCATACCAGGGGCACACCCATTGGATTCGATTACCCTTACGAGTTTCCATCCATGCTTTCCAAGCAGCCTCAGTGGGAAACTGTCTGATCACACGACGCTCCACGCAGTGATCTAAACTATAAGGTAGCCGCTCTGGCACATCCCACACCCTCAACTTCTCATAAAGCCATACCTATGGAAAACAAGGGAAAATTGCGAGTTGTGAGAACACGTGAGTCAAAACAAAAGAGGGATGAGCGGAAAGATAAACTTGGCAAAAGAAAAAAATAGATAAAAAGCGAACCTGTAGTAACAAAGGGCTGCCTGAAAACTGGGCTGTTGGATTACCCTTTACCATATCAAGGCCTATCAAGGTCTCTGCCAACACTAAACCAGCAAAACCTACACGGTTTCCCATCTGTTGGGCAAAGTCAAGCAGCATAGAGTCAGCATGGCCAGAAGAAGGACCAAGCAAGTAGTAATGAAGGAGACAAATGCACAACGCATGGAAGCACGCTTTCTGTTGGGGAATTTGAAGAAGAGCTTCAGCAGTACCAAAGCGCTGAACAAGCTGTAAGGTTTCCAACCTTCCATTCACCATGAAAAACCTAGCTTCGTCCTTCTGAACTTGGAGCAGATCCCTCAAGAGATTGCCCCGATTAAACAAAGGGTTAGGAATAACGAGACCTTCTCTATTCGAATGACCCATGATGGCTGCAAATTCCTCGATAGTAGGACACAATTCCTCTCTTCTAAATCGAAAGACATGGAAAGCAGGGTCCCACAAGCTAGTGGCTACCCTAAGGAAAGCAAAATTCACAGGAACTTGGCGAAGGGAGAAGATGAAGTCCATACTAAAGGACCTAAAGTGCAAACGATCGAGGCCATTAAAGGAGTTCTACCACTGATCAAGGACTGGTTGTGCCATGAAATTGTTGCTGACAAATACTATCGAGTTCGTAGGACGTATACTTATAGGCTAGGATGAGTCTTAGTTCGAATTGGAATCGGATTCTAACTCGTGATCAACCAAGTCGGTACTCGGCTAGCACTTCGAATAAATGGTCGCAAGTTCGATCCTCCGGCCCATGAAAATCAAGGTTGATCTTAAAATCAAAACCTGGCAGACGGAGCGATCCCTTGGCCGCAGAATCGACTGCCCGGCCGTCAAAACGACCGTTTTCCACAGCCCTTCCACGGTTCTGTCCACTTCACTAGATTTTCAACAAAAATACCAGTTTATCATACACAAACGGTGAAGAACAGCATCATACTTTGTTTCATATAACAAAAGTTTTTCTACATCATAAGGTGAATCATCCCATATTTCCTAAACAAACTATACATCGGTTTCCTATCAGACTAACCTATGCAGGAAAGCAAAAAGAAGGAGAAGAGGATGCCGAATTCTCTGGTGATCCAAACACCAGAGACCAGCTGCAAAAAAGAAAAAGGAAACCTCCGGGGCAACGTGCACCAAAGGAGCACTGCGGTGCAGAAGAGATATCATGCAGAGCAAAGGGTACAAGCGCCACCCCAGAAGCTCCACATCACGGAAGCAAGCTACCCATGCAAGGGTCCCTAATCAAGCAGCAAGACAGAACCGGAAGCAACGCGGACTTCCTCCGTGATCACTGGCCGCACTTCATCCATCCCCTGGGCCCAACGGGAATGAAGCAGAGCAAAGGGGAGGAGACTCCTCGGTGGAACTCTCGGAGAAGAGAAAACGAAGAAAAGAGGAAGAAAAAAATGAAAACAAAACGTCGAGGCTGTGGCCTTTTATAGGATGCTGGAAATCAAGCGATTCCACGGTCGAGACATCGATAAACTTGGCCGGGACATCTGTTGTCCGGTCGAAGGATCGATCTCCTGGCCCTCCAATCAATTTCCTTCAGCCCCAGTGGATTTTGCTCAGTGCACTAACTCAAGCTATTATGAAGTTTTGGGTCCATGACCGACAAAACCAGTAACTAAATCAGCCTTGGGGGCCCGCCTGAGCACGAAGAAGTCCTCTCTCCATAAAACAACAAGTTCACAACTACTGGCCTCTTGACCACTGAAGATCAACAAGTTCGAGCTCTAAGTTGGCCAATCACTCAACAGCTCCGAGCTATCCGAGCTATCACTCAACAGCTCCGAGCTATCACTCAACAACCCCAAGCTCGCCATCATGCTTACTCATTCAGCAGCTCTATGCTCGCTACCTCAGTAGCTCTATGCCCGTATCCACACCTCAGCGGTCTCGCAGCATTCACCGCCATCAAGCTATCCAGTAGCTTTATTCTGTACTAGCTATCTCAGCAGCTCTGAGCTCAAACTCATTGTCACCCAACAGCTCCAAAATTAATCCCTGTCAACGGTTCAACAAGTCCAAACTCAAGCCTTATGCTCACCATCCGCAGCTCTACACTTGCCTAGTAGCCCTGTGCCCAAGATGTTCAACGGCTTCACGCCCATGTTCACTACTAGCAAACCCATGCTACTCAAATAGGCTCCGTGCCCATATCTATCAAACTCAACAGGCTCCACGCCTATCAACTCAGCGGCTCGAAGCCCATTCTCATAGCAGCTCAACTAGCTCTACGCCATAATTACCCCCATAGGCTCTATGCCGCCCCAATCAAACAATCGTCAACTCAACGGCTTTAAGCCCATTATTTTAGCAGCTCCATGCCTGTTATCGACTCAGCGGCTCCAAGCCCACTATCTCAACTGGCTCGAAGCCGTAACCAACTCAACTGGCTCAAAGCCGTAAACAACAATTTTCAGCAGGCTCTACGCCACCCCAATCAAGATATCATCAATTCTCGGGCTCTATGCCTAAATGCTCAAAATCCAACATTTTGAATGCTCGAAGCTCTTCGAATGCCCAACCACTGTGTACTGGATGCTCAAGTTCAACACTTGAATGCTCAAGCTCTATGCTTGGATGCCCAACCACTGAGCGTATTGGATGCTCAAAACCTGTACTTTGAATGCTCGGATTCTGCCGTCCGATGCTCGAGCTCTACGCTCTGAATGCTCAAGTCCATAACTTGATAGAAGCTCTAAGCTTATATCAAACACACACGCACGGGCCCGTGCGCATTTGCATCAATTGCATCACCATTATCACACCGAGTCTGCATTATCATATCTATGCACATCTAACAAACCTTATCATACACACATGCTATGTTTTGCATCTATCTCTCATTCGCAGGTCAACCCTACAATCAACCGGCTCCGCGCCTCGGTTTTTATTGATCGGTCCAGAACCTCGATCCTTTGGCTCCGCGCCAAATTTTATGATGAGAAAGATCCATGCACAGACCATCAGAACAAAACCAGCTCTGCGCTTCAGTTCCGTCAAGCTCCAACACCTCAGGCCCTCGCCTTATGATCAACCAGCTCCGCGCTTCGGTTCTATCTCTCCAGGTTCTCGCCTTATGATCAAAACCAGCTCCGCGCTTCAGTTCTATCTCTCCAGGCTCTCGCCTTATGATCAAAACCAGCTCTGCGCTTTGGTTCTATCACCTCGGGCTCTCGCCTTATGATCAACACCAGCTCCGCGCTTCGGTCCTATCACCTCGGGCTCTCGCCTTATGATCAACACCAGCTCCGCGCTTCAGTTTCATCGCAAGCTCTAAGCCTATAAACCGGCTCCGTGCCTCGGTTCCTTCATCTCAATGCTCCGTGCTCCAGTTACTGGCCCTGCGCCTCCCGTATCTCAAGAAACGGCATCCAACTCGTCTCCGGAAGATGACATGGGTTCCACCCCCTATCTCAAAACTGGCATCCGATTCATCTCCAACAGATGGCTTGGATTCCACCCCAATTACATCAATTCCTTCCAGCTCATTCACAAGGATAGGCTATTCTACCGAGCTTCTCTCAGTTAAAGTAAGGATGATCAAGAAAAGCAAACACACCTGCCGTGTACTGATCTACCCCAAAATACTAAGGTAACTCTCCGCAAAAACTTCCCTGGCAGCCCTGCGCTCCCTCCCTCAACTACTCTCCGCCAAAATCCTGGCTCAGTCTAGGTACGTCACACTACAGCTTTTAAAAGCCCGAAGGTACGTCTTCTGTCTCTAACCTTCCAAACTTTTTCTTTTTATTTGCCCTTTCGAACTACGATTGGTCTGAATTTCCCCTGTGGAATACGTAGGCAGCCTCCCGGCCCGACCATTACAAAACCTTTTTCAAAAACCCTTGGAATAGTGGTTGGACCAAATTGAGTTACTTTTACTGCTTTGACTTTTACTCAAACATGTCTCGCGATCCGTCTGAGCTCAGTCAAAGAGGGGCATCTGTAGATACCCCAATTTGGCCTAACGATTATTTTAAGTCCCACCTTGGGACCATCCCGATGATGAATGGATTCGATGATTGCTGATTGACTTCTTGTGAAACCCATGAACTTATGGTAAGAACTTTGAGCCACTTAGAGGACCCAATCCAGAGCCAAATAGCCTTTCAGACAGAAACACAATACTTTAGGAAAATCCATCGGTCGGTCGTAACATCGATCTCACAGCTTTAACATCCATTCCTCACCCGAGCAACCTGTTGCTAGAAAAATCTCCCTGAGAGATCAAAACCTCGGCCGCAAGATCCATCCTTCGGCCGCCTAAACCATTCCTCGGCCGCCAGTTCCTTTCTACGGCCGCCAGATTGACCTTTTTCCAAACTCTCGAATGTTCTGTCAGTTGTTTGATCCAACCACGATAACTTTCCGATGCGTTCGGGCCACGTTCAGAGATTACGACGAGGAGTTTGAATTGCATTGCAATTGCAATTGTAATCGCGTGATTTGATTGGACCGAGTGAGTCATCCCTTTGCCTATATAAAAAGGCCTTTGGACTCCGAAATAACAACAAAATCATTCAGATCTATACCCTCTCAAGCCACGAAACTCTGCAGAAATACTCACAAAAATGCTTTCTACAAAAGCCCTAACCTCTCGAAGGTAGTCATCCATCCGACGATCAAACCCCGGAAGTTCAAACCCTAAACCTAGGGTTTCATTCAAGAAGCAATCAATCAGTCAATCCCCATCGACCCGAAGCAATCAAGCGCCTGAGGGATCAAGGTGGTGAGGCCCAACGGCCTCTGGTTTGGTCTATTTACTGCTTATTTTACTAATCTTAGCGTTTTAGTCATCTGTTAACTTTTCTGTCTGGTGTGAGGAAGAACACCAGTTGGGGCTTCGATGCCTCGGCCGGTATATCAAATCAGCGTGATTCCTCGACCGTGACATCCATTCACCGGCCGAGTAATCGATTTGCTAGCATAGTTTTGTTTTGTTCTGCTTTCTGACACATGATTTATATACAGTCTCAGCTCACCTTATTTACTGTTTAAAGGCATAAAAATAGATTATGTGTTATGATTAAATAAAGCATCTACATGTCTTATGTTGAGTAATTATGGGCTAGCCTCACGGCTAGGCAGAGAGGGGTGTTTAACACCTTCCCCTTGCTGTACCTTTGGCTTCCATATCCAGAATCTCTATCTATTTTCTTAGTTTTAATAAACTGGGTGGCGACTCTGTTTTGATGATGACCGCTATCATGTGGCGATGTTCCTAGCCATGGGAATGTCCGTGATCTTGGTTTATGAAGCAAGAAACCAAATGAGCAAAACAAACGATATCAAACTGTATGGCGATGCCCCGTCCGGGAGGTGTCTACAGCTTGTGGACAGTTCGGCTGGACACAAGATGTTATCCATCTTAGACGGGCATTCTGGATATAACCAAATCTGCATAGCAGAGGAGGATGTACATAAGACAACATTTGCTTGCCCTGGTAATATTGGCATTTTCGAATGGGTCAAGATGCCATTTGGGTTAAAAAATACTTGGGCTACATACCAAAGAGCTATGAATACCATTTTTCATGATTTGGTTGGGGGCTTTCTAGAATGTTACATAGATGATATCAAGTCAGATTCTGATGATGATCATCTGCAACATCTAGAAAAGACATTTCAACAGTTGAAACACTACCAATTGAAATTAAATCCAGAAAAATGTGCTTTCGGAGTATTAGCTGGTAAATTTCTGGGTTATTTAGTCCGCAAGAAGGGGATAGAGGTTGATAAGAACAAAGCAAAGGCTATTATTGAAGCCAAACCACCGTCGAACAAGAAGGAATTGCAAAGGTTTCTTGGTCAACTAAATTTCCTTCGTAGATTTATATCCAATACTGCAGGAAAGACTAAAATTTTCTCTTCTTTGTTGAAACTAAAGGAGGTAGAAGAATTCAAGTGGTCTAGAGACCATGATGATGCCTTCGAAGCCATCAAGAAATATCTAACTAATCCACCAGTGTTGATGCCGCCTATTGAAGGGAAACCAGTGAAGCTGTACTTGGCAGCGACTCATGACTCGATAGGAGCATTGTTAGCCCAAGACAATGAGCGATAGGAGCATTGTTAGCCCAAGACAATGAGGAGGGCAAGGAAAGAGCAGTCTATTATCTTAGTAGGTTTTTAAATTCCTGTGAATGTAAACATGCTGCAGTAGAAAAACTATGTTTAGCTTTATTTTATGCTTCCAAGAAGCTCAGGCACTATATGTTGCCTAGAGTGGCCTATGTTATTTCTCAAACTGATGTAATTAAGCATATACTTTCTAAGCCAGTGCTTAGTGGGAAGATTGGGAAATAGATAGTATCTTTGATTGAGTTTTGTCTCGAGTATATACCTCAAAAATCAGTAAAGGGATAGGCATTGGCCAATTTTTTGGCTGATCACCCTAGTGAAATCGAAGTGCCTGAAACTCTGGAAGCCATAGTGGCTGATATCAAACCATGGAAGTTATGGTTTGATGGGTCAAAAACTACTCAAATGGCCGGGGTAGGCATAGTTTTGGAAACTCGTTAAGGTTTGAAAACCAAATAGGGATTTCGACTCAATGAGGGACAGTGTTCGAATAATCAAGCAGAATATGAAGCTTTAATCATAGGATTAGAGATCTTGCTCAGATTAAGAGTTGATGCCGCTGAAATCTTTGGAGATTCTCAGGTGGTAATTAATCAGTTGAATGAAAAATTTTGATGCACCAGTCCAGCTTTAGTAATTTACTACCAACATGCTAAGAAGCTGATTGATCAATTTTTTATGGTTACCCTAACTTACATCCCTAGATTCTTCAACGAAGAAGCTGACGATATAGCTCAGAGGGCATCAGGGTATAAGGTTTTGTTAGAAAATGAAAAAGAGTTCTGTCAATTAACTCTAAGGAAATCTTTACCTATGTTGAGCACAAGGTTGACTGGTTTCGAAGTGATGGAAGTGAATCTTCTTCCTAATCAGAATGTGGATTGGAGGCAAGTATTAATTGATTACTTAACCAAACCAGATGCTATGTCAGATAAAGCAACTAGGTTGAAGGCATTGAACTACATTATGTATAACAATGAATTATTCAAAAGAGGGATGGATGTTCTCCTCTTGAAATGTTTGAATAAGGTAAATGCTTTTAAGGTAATGGCTGAGGTTCATGAAGGAATTTGTGGAGCACATCAAGCTGGCATAAAAATGAGATGGCTGATAAGGAGGTATGGGTATTATTGGCCCACTATCCTTAAGGACTGCATAGATTATGCCAAGAGATGCCAAGCATGCCAACGAACAGGGCCACCTAAACATTTACCAGTCACAGACTTACAATATGTCATAAAACCATGGTCTTTTAGAGGATGGGCTATGGACATGATCGGGATGATTTATCCCCCTTCGTCAGAAAAACACAAGTTCATTTTAGTAGCTACTGACTATTTCACTAAGTGGGTGGAGGCCCAACCTTATGAAGAAGTCAATCAAACTCATGTTATTGATTTCATAAAAGGGATTATGCATAGATTTGGAAGCCCTCAAACAATAACGGTGGATAACGGTTCAGTGTTCGAAGGGAAATTGGTTAAGGATTTTGCCAATAACCATGGAACTTCTTTGATATACACTAGCACGTACTATGCCCAATCAAACGGCCAAGCAGAATCAACCAACAAGATTATCAAAAAGGGAATCCAAAGAATGGTGGATAAGAACCCAGAGACTTGGCATCAGTTGTTGTTAGACACGTTATGGGCTTACAGGAATACAAAGAGAACTAGCATAGGCACTACTCCATTTGCTTTAACTTACGAGCATGATGCAGTCCTACCCACGGAGATCACTGTAAGATCTCAAAGGGTGGCGGCCCAAAATGATTTGGACACCCAATCATATCATCAAGCCATGCATATGGAATTAGAGGATATTGATGAAGCCAGAGTAAAGGCTTTAAATCAAATCATGCTACAAAAAGCAAGAGTGGCTAGGAGTTACAACAAAAGAATAGCCCTTCGAAGCTTTGATGAGGGTGACCTTGTATGGAAAGTTATTTTACCCATCAGAGAGCGAAGGGTCAGGATAGATGGATTAGGAAAATGGGCTCCAACGTGGAGTGGCCCTTTTCAAATCCATAGGGTATTCAAAGGAGGAGCCTATCATTTAAGGAATTTAAATGGTTATGTCAATCGAAGGAAAATAAACGAGAGACATTTAAAGTCTTATGTCCCTTCCATATGGGAGTCATTTCATACAAGACAACTGTCTTCGAAGAAATGAACCTTGCTCATTTTAATATTAAAAGCAATGTAATAGAATTATAAAACAAGCATAGCAGTAGAGTTATTGTTCATACACGAGGTGTACCCCGCAAAGGGAGGAAGATGTTATTCTCTTACCAAATTGGTCATAAAGGACCAGGGATAAAGAAGAAATGATTAAACCATAACTACTCTACTTCGAACTCCTTTCATGAGTTTCCGTTGACAAGTCAGGAGGTGAAGCTTTGTCTTCTTGGGCCCGTTGCTCTGAGTCTATTGCCCCATCGAAGAGCTCGGCAACGTCATTAAGGACTAAGGTAAAGGGTTGCAACCTTCCTGAAAGACAAGTGAGAGGATGAACTTCATATTTCGATTCATTCTCTACCTTATCTAAGGTCTGCCTAATAAGACTCATTGCAAGCATAACATGCTCGGGGGTTAGCTTTTTTCCAGATGTCTTTCTCACTGTAGCAATTGGTGTTTTATCTGCCATGGTGTTTGAAAGACAAATGGAAAGAGAGGAAGTCCAGTGTCTGGATTCCCAATAGATTGTCGATCATTCAGCAAACCAAGGGATATGCATTGAGAGTTAGTTACCCTTATCAATTAAGAGTCCCAAGCGGATAGGTAGTGATAAAGTGGAAACGTTATCCAATCGAGTCCATAATTGTATACTCTGAGTAGAGTTCAAGTGTTATTGGGAATGTACCCAAAAGACTTGAGCAAGAAGGAAATCATTTGTTTGTTGTTACTTGTTTAGTTGTGAGTCATAGTTGCTTCGAAATGATCATTGAGGTTTAGTCAGCACAGTGATTAAATCGCAAACCTGGGTAACAAAACAAGTTTTATTTATTCATATTCAAAAAGCACCCTAGAGGGTGCCATTACAGAATAAAAACCCAAGGGGTTTTAAAGAAAAAAGAACAGACCCAAGCGGATCTGAAATTAAAAAAAAGGGAAAGATCTGCTACGATCTTTTAAAAAGAAAAATGGCCAATCCATGGCTCAAAAACCAAAATGAGGGTCTTTGGTGACCCTCATAGTCCCAAAGACAAGTCTCTATGGAGACCCACCCTCTGGAGGACTTTTGGCCTCGTGAGCTGTGAGGACGTCCGTGAGATCGTCCCAGGTCTTGGCCAAACATAGACGTGAAGATGTCTCCACGTCCACCAACTGGGCTCGGAGCTGACAGATCTCACTTCGAAGGGCTCGAAGCTCGGCTTGCTGGTCCTTCTTGAACTCGTCTATGAGTTTTACCATTCTTCTGGCAAACTCCTCCATGAGATCAGCAGGCTGAGGAGCTTGTGGGTTGTCAGCCATGTTGGGACTAGAAAGCAGTAGTAAGGGGAATAGAGAAAAGAGAATGGGATGAATATTGACAGCTTTGGTTGTTTAGTTATAACCCCAAGAGCGTCAGGATATTTCCCTATAATTATTATGGGTATTAAGTAGGGGCCAGGCGTAAAGCTCTCGAAGAACGAAACGTCTAAGAGAGATAACCACCATTAGTCCTACTAATAATAAGTAATATAGCTGACGAGGAGACTGTTGGGGATCCTCTGAAAATGAGCTGTACATAAAATCCAAAGTTATCATATCTCGAAGCATTTGTTTGGGTTTTTAGGACTACTCACTAAACATATTTTCTATATTGAAAGGGGTTTTTTTTTCTCTCTTTCAAAGTGATGAGTTTGTGATAGAGGGATGCCAACAGGTGCAACAGAATGAAAATAACAACGGAAAGAATACTTTTTAGGAAGATTTCCGTTTGTTACAACTAATCACAAACTCATTTGATGTTAATTGGTTTCAGAACATACGGGCTTCGAAACCAACAATAAATCCATATTTGACCTGGTGGTCATGTTATGAAGCTGGATGGGATTACATCAATAGGAATTCTTCTTTGTTCATTACATTCATAAGGAAAATTACATTCAACGTGCCCATCTAGAAAATGAAAAAAAACCTAATAAAGCATAGAAGTATCCCAGATGTGGGCCTTTTGGGATTCAACAACTAAGATACAAAAACTTAATCTAAGCTCCGTTGGTAGGTAGACAAACTCCGAGACCATCCTATTAGATTCTTTGGTCTTCGAAGCCTCAGCTTGACGTGAACACGTCATGAGGGCTGATGTGTCTATACCTAGGAGCCGTAGCCCAAAAGAGAGGCGTCATGAGAGCTGATGTGGCTATATTTCGAAGCCGTGCTTCATAAACTCCGGTGGGCGTATCGTGGCACTCGTTTTGGTGCTGAGTTTCGAAATCTCAAACGAATTGTTTGAACTCTGGAATCTACCTAGTGAAGAGATTCAGAAGTCAGAGAAAAGTGATGAGTTTCCCCTCTTAAAGCCCCTATTTATATCGATGAATGGGGAGGTGGTCATTTAATGTTTTCAGGAGAAGTAGATGAGAGGTCTTATCTAATTCTCCCGAGTTAATGCATTGATACCTATCCACTAATGCATTAGTACTTATCTAGTCATTGGATCGAAATGTTGCCTGTAAAAGTATTATTAAGTGGAAAAAAATATTTAATTACAAGTACGGAGTAATTACATGTCCAATATGGGACATCATTTCTTGAAGGGAACGAATATTAGTGTCTAATAGTGAAGCCTGGACAGCTTTTTTCTAACGCACAGCTCGAAGCAAAGGAATGAGCTGTGGCAGTGTTAGTTCACCCTTCGAAGTTTCATCTTCAAGTAGTTGAGATTCGGCAGCAACTTTGTAAATCTCATCCTTGACCCTTTGCATTTCTTCTTCTAACCATGTCATTCTCCTGTTGAGTTCTGCAAGCTTGTCCTTTCGAGCCTGATGCAATGAAAGCTGAGAGGCAATTTTTGAGGCTCTAGCTTCCATTTTTTCCACTTTTAGGGTGGTTTCTCCAACACTTTCGGATAAGACTTGGTTGTGAGCAACCAATTCACCGAGTTGATTGAGATTTTCTTGGAGAATGGAGCTGATGGATGAAGGAAGCTCATTTAAGAGAAGCAAAGCTTGGTAACACACTTCAAAATGATAAATTAAACCATGTTCGAGGAGAGCAGGGAGCCCTAGGCAATGTAAAGCTTTAGATGATGTTTTAGCATCAGAGCCTCATCTCCTGTGGGGACATGTTTAATTCTGAAAGGGAGATAACTGGAAAGTGTAGATGAACTCAGGAGTTGCTTGAGACTTTCCAATGGGTCAGAAGGACTAGGGGTGAGGAAGGTTCGGTCAGAAAGAATTTTTCCCACCAATAATCGTGGAGAATTGGAAGGAGATGTGTGAGATGAATGAGATTGGTGATCAAGGTTATCTAAAACGAGATTGATTTCTGGAAGAGAGTCCATAACTGAAGGATTTCTTGGCGAAAGGGATTCTACTTCGAAGAGGTTTAGGGGAGCAGTGTGATTCGTTAAACCCTATCATTAGTCACCATTTATAGAGGAATTAATGCAGCTCTCTTTGAGAAGCTCAAAGGACGTGCATGGAAATAGACTCCTCCCATACCCCATGCATTCGTGTTCTTAAGAGACGTGGGCAGATTACGTGAGCCATTAACACTTATTTAATTACCTTAAATAAGATGTTAATGCGGGAGGTGTGTTTACATCCTAAAATGCGCTACCCAATGAGAAAATTACATGTGGCATCAAACAATGCTTTGGCCTATCAGAACATATCCCATTTGGACCCGAGATACAAAGGATCATAGGGTTAATGGCAATATTATTTTAGTACTAAACGGTATCGTTTTGATGGGAAATGGCAACGTTTGAGCATCAAGTGAGGATAATTAAGACGATAATTAGGTTTAGCCGTTGATTACTCATTAAAACCATCGAACTGTGTTTAACTCCTCGTTTTATGAGGAGATTAAGCGTTGAGCAGGGAATCATTCAGGAGAGACGATCGTGTTGCACTAACCCACGTTGCATAAAAACAGGAACCCCACTATCCAGAATATAACATCAGCAAATGTGGAGAGAGAAGAATCCTGAGGAGATCAATTCAAATAACCATTCGAAGACCCCTCGTAGCCATTTTTTGAGGAATCAAAGGCAGTTCGAACGAAGACATGGGCATTAACTGGAAACGTGGAGATCGAAGGCAGGCTCGATGTCTATAAATAGAAGAAGAAGTTGAAGAAAGAGCCCCCGACAAAAATCTTATCATCTGACAACTCATACACAATTTGATTGCTTAGAGATCTATCATAGTTTAGGACTTAGTTTAGTTTAATTTGTAAGTTGAAGACTAGTTTGCATGTAAGACTACTTTTGATTAAATTCAAGTTTCTTATTTCTTTCAGTCTTTTTCTTACCAGAGAATAGTCATTTATAAGCCCTCTTTTAATTAAATTCAGTGTATTTATACTCTGCATTATTCTTGATGAAGTCTCAAGAGTGTTTGTATACAAACTTACCTTCGATTAAATTCAGGTTCGTTTGTGTTCAGTCATCTTTTTTGACTTGGAAGGGTCAATTCCTTTTTTGGTTGACACTTTAAGGAAAAATCCTCTTAGTTGAGGTAATCGAACGGATAACACAGTTGCCTGATTCAAATTAGTTGTTTCAAAGCAAGCTGAAAGGAATAATTTCTTTCCTGAAATTAATTCTTTTCTGGCACGCCCGCACACAATCATTTGTCATTTGATTGAGCTAATTCACCCTCAAACAGTACTATATGAAAGTGCTTAATTTGCTAAACCCTATGAAAGTGTCTAAACCACTAAAACCCTATAAAAGTGTCTAAACCCTAGGGTGCCCTATGCTAGGATAATCTACCCTACCCTAGGGTACTCTATCCTATAATAAAAAAGTACATCCTAAAATCTTATGAAAGTGCCTAAATCCTAGGATATAGGTGGACTTGTGAGCTTATAAAGTTCACATAATGGACCTAAGACTAATTTTCTATAAAAAAAAAAATTAGGATGGCGCAAAAAAATGAGAATGTCATCTACAAACAGGTAAAGAGTAACGCAAAGCACCAACAATTATCACAATCATTTATCTCAAAACCATGGTAAAGAATTTCGTGCCATTGTTTTGGGACTTGTTTTAAGCCATAAATAGACTTAAAAAGTCTGTGAACTTTTCTTCCTTTTCATGGAACTACAAACTCTTCGGATTTATAAACAAATATTTTTTCTTTTAGTTTTTCATTTAGAAAATGCCATTTTCACATCCATTTGATGATGAATTGCTAATTTATAAATTAATGCTATGACAATCAAAATTCAAGCAGTGATAATATGAGTGACTGTAACGACCCTGATTTTTTGTCAATAAAAATTTCGCTAAAAATTTGAATTTTATTTTAATACTTGGATTTCATTTTTAACATCCAAAAATCGGTCGTTATTGACTTATAAAAATTTTATTGTTATAGTTGAAAATTCTTTATTTGTTTTATAAATCCTTTTTAGCGATTAATAATCCGTCGTAATTAGGTTTAATGACTTAGGAGATTGGTATTTATCGCCTGGGCATTAAGGTCATTTTCTAAAGACGAGTATGCCTATTAAGAGCTTGGTATAATTACTTCGCAATTGTAGTAAAATCCTAGAATTACATTTCTCGGCTGGAAATCCTACATGGCAACCGATTAGTTAGCAACCCTAACTATCGTTTGGCTTAGTTATATTTCCCTAACCTAGAGTGTTGCATCGATGCCGAAGTGGTTAGTAGAAAATTTTTGGTCTTTGCCTTGATCGTTGACTTGACTGCCTTGCTTTGGCTTGGTTAAGCCTGCCTCGCCTAGGGATCGGGTCGCTGACGGGCCTGCCTTGCCTTGGCGTCGGCTCGCTGTCGGGCCTGCCTTGCCTTGGCGTTGGCTCGCTGTCGGGCCTGCCTTGCCTTGCCTTGGCATCGGCTTGCTGTTGGGCCTGCCTCGCCTGGGCGTCGGGTCGCCGTCGAGCCTACCTTGCCTAGGCGTCGGGTCGCTGTCGGGTGGCTCTGCCATCGGATTCTGCCTTAGCGTCGGGTCGCGCCTTGCTTTTGCCTTGGCGTTGCTGGGCTGCCTTGCTATGGCCTCGCCTTGGCCACGACTTGGCCACTGCTTTGCCAGCGGGCCGCCTTGGCCACTGCTTTGCTAGCAGGCTGCCTTGGCCACGCTCACGCCTTGCCTTGGCGTTTGGCACCGTCGGGCTTTAATATTCCGTTATTAGGCGATTTCCTACAAAATACAACCAAAATACCACTCGAGCAATGAAAGCCTAGATTAAGTATCGTTAATTAGTTAGAATAGCCTAATGCCCACTTAGCCTAATCACTTCTTCCTAACCCTAATTAGACCACTTGAACCTTTTTGTCTTTATCCATTAGACGATAAATGCTAGGGTAATCTTTATCCATTAGACGATAAGTGCTACGGTAATTTCTATCCATTGGATGATAGATGCTAGGGAAATTCTTATCCATTGGTTAATGGATATAAGACTTGCCAAATAAGATGACAAGACTAGTCCATGATCTTCCATGATGGCCTAATTCAATAGCCTTAAGCCTAAAGAGTGAAAGTGACATTACTTGGCATGCCACCAAGCATGATTTGACAACACAAGGAGAGAGAAAGAGAGAGAGAGAGGGCTGGCCGGTTGGGAGAGGGAGAAAGATGGAGTGTATATATGCCACCATATAGCCTTAAGTCTATTTATGACCATGCCAACCCATCCTAGCCTTCCAAAGTACTACCTAGCCTATGATTCTTGTGCTTTCATCCAAGCAAAACCCTTTCTAGGATGAGACCAGCCATGAAACCCTTCATGATGACCTAGGTTGTTAGCCTAAAAGCCTTAGAAGATGGATTGACAAGTGAAGGAAAGCTATGCCATGCTTTCAAGGATGATTTGACAATACAATGGAGCTAATCCATGGGAGAAGAAGAGGGAGGGGGGGTCGGCCTTGGAGGGAAGAGGAAGAGGTCTGATTTTGCCTATAAATAGCAGCCCTCACTCTCAGTCAACTCACACCTCAAAGCATTGCTCCAACTTCTCTCTAGAAACCATTTTCTGTTTTCCTGGCAGCCTATTGCCCTTCCTAAATCCCCATTTTTCTCATGCTTAAGCTAGTTTTTAGGACTAACTTCTTTGGAGAAAGTTGTAGAGCACTTCGAAACCTTCAAGGTAGACCCAAGAACCACCCCAAACGGTTAAGAAATGACCAAGATATTGCCATCCGAAGTTCAGTGAAATTCTCGGATTTCCATTCCAGACAGCTTACTGTCACCTCTTTATCACCATTTTTCTCCGGGCGAAAGTCGTTTCTAGGAACAACGTCCTGCACGAAAGTTGTAGAAAACTTCGAGATCTTCGTTTTAGACTCAAGAACAATCCTATTCGGCCAAGTATTGACCGAGTTACGGCCATCTAAAGTTCGGTCCAGATTTGGAAGTTTCACCACCCGTAGAAACTTTTCAACTAGTTTATTCGGCCCCGACTAGTTTCGGATCAAGGTAGATTCTCCTTTACTTGTTAATCCTAAGTATACGTAGAATGTCCTTACTCTTCAATCTTAAGTATATGAAGTTCTCTACTTACTTTAAAGGTTTGAAATGCATGAAAGAAAAACAATGTTTGTTTTCATAAAGTACCAACTAAGTTTGAAAGGATTATACTTTGATCTTGAATTGATTACGAGCTTTAAGGCATGTTTTGCTAACAATACTTGTGAATATTTGAAAGCATGAGTAAAGATTTCTTCGAGAGCATCCGTACGTATAACATTATGCTTTAGTAATAATTTGAGTACAATTAGGTAAGGTAGAGTTGGATGATCTTGCTAAGATTACAATGAATGATTTATGATTGTCTACATGAGAAATCCTACCGCGGAGTCTATGCATGATAACGAGACACAACAATCGAGAAAGCTAGAAACATGACACCTAGGGTGTGGTTGATATGGATAAAAAGGATTTAAAGACAAGGGTGTTTTGAAATCGCAATGTGGCCGGACTTGGTAGCCCATTGTGCGGTGTGTGTTGCCAATGGGACCAGACGTGGTAGTCTCATTGGAGGTGATTTAAATGTTGTGAAAACCACGATGTGGCCAGACGTGGTAGCTTATCGTGAAGATTACCAATGTGGCCGAACGTGGTAGCCTCATTGGTAATGTGGCTTGGTTATCCGCGGAGAGGAGCCAATGCAAGGTTTTGTGTGCCAATGGGAACCTGGAGCGGCGGAACCATTGTAAGGATACTCGGGAACCCGGCGCGGCGGAACCGAGGTTGGGTGTGTTAAATGTGATTTTCAAAATGTTGATTTGGAAATGAAAATGAGACACGTTCTACGATGAGTCGCGTAGGAGAAACATATACAATACAAACACCAACGTTAGACTAAGGAATGTGGATGTATAATTGTTAATGTTTTGTTAAACATGTATGCATTTTTCCGCTGCTTGTGCAAGAGTTGGTATGCTGCTCTTTTACTCTGATATTGGTAATTTATGGGTTAGCGGGTATAGGATTACTCTGCTGAGCTTTCATAGCTCATGGTGTTACTGTTGTAACCCTGGCATATTATATCGGTGGCGACGCTGGTATAATGTGTCAGACTTTGTAGTTGATCAAGGTAAGCTGAACCTCTTGGAGGCTTATGGAGCTAAGGAGCTGGCTAGGATGGAGGAGCAGGCAGAGCTGTAGATAGGAACCCTAGTTTTCCCTCCTTGTGTAATTATGAACTCCAATGAGAGTTATGATGTAATAATGAGCTAGACTCTATTTGATTTTATCAATAAAATGTTTATTTAACGTACCTAAAAATCAGGGGCGTTACAGTGACTGTCTTAGCGGAGATTACGTGTGTATCAAAGAATTCTATTCCTTCCTTTTTGTTTGATCAAGTCTTTATGAACAAGTCTAGTTTTAAAATTTTCAGTCGTTTCGTTAGTTTTAAGTTTCTTCCTCTTTTGCCAATGAAAAAAAAGAAGTACCAACTATCCATTTACACCCTTTTTCTTGGGACCAAGTAAAAATCAGACCAACAATTATTATAAAAGATGAAATCCATTTAACTATTTATACTAATTCTTTCTAAAATGTAGCATTTACAGATCGGCTATAGCTTCATTATAGGTTTTAGGATTATTTTCAATCAAGGAAGGTAAAAGTCTCTACCAAAGTCTTTCTCTATTTCTACCTCTTTCAGTCTTCTAATGCCCTTAATAATTGAGTTGAGCTCCGTTACCTAGCCTTGGATCAACAGATTTCTTAGTTCAAATCATCTTGAGATTCTGTATTAATTCTTGAGGTGTAACAATTACTGATATTTGATCTTGAAAGCTTATCTTTTCATAGGAATATGTTCAAAAATTCAACTTCTCTTTGATTTTATGATAGTGTTTTTAGAGATTTCAAAATTTTCAGAGACTCAGAGTTGTTGATGAAAAATCAATATCCAACACTATCTAAGGCAAATCCAATGAGTAACACTGTCAAGAGTTTTCAAACCCAATTTTTTTTACTTAGTCAAGCAACCCTGCACTTCAAAATATTTTAAGACGGGGTTTTGATTTTTTCTAAGTTCACAAGGAGTTTTGTCGAAATCTTCTTAAGACACTTTTATTTAAAATGTGACATGCATGCCGTATATAATGCTTCACGCCATAAGTTATTCGATAAACTAAAAATAGCTGACAATGATTTTATCATATCAACCAAATTAAAGTTCGATTTTTCAAGTTCTACCAAGAACGGAGTTAGGATTTACGTAGAGGGGTTCAGAAGCTGAAACCTAGAAGCAGGAATTCCACATATTCACATAATTGTAGAATTTTAAGATTTCCTTACAAAGTTGAAAATTCAAGCATAAATTCTAGTAAGAAATTAATCTACAAGAAAAATATACTCCCTATATACTTTCTATTCGTACTCAGCAAAACATACATATACAAATCAAACGAAAAAAAATTCCAATACATTTTAACTCACTATATATCTACTTAAAGTAAAACTGGGCGTCCTTCAAAATCTCGAAAGTCATCCTAGTACAAAGTCATTTGTTTTAAAATGTGATATTTACTTTATTTTTGTAAGTTTGGGGAGCCACTAGAGTGTATTATAACTAGGAAAAATTACATTAATCCCCCTTTAACTACCACCCGGGCTACACATTGCCCACTTTAACTACAAAATTCAACACTTAACCTCCTTTAACTATCATTTGTTGAAATCGCCTGGATGGCACTAACATAAGTTGTGAAGTTACCTTATTACCCTTTTTCTTTTGCAGATTTTTTTAAAAATTTTTGGGGGACAGAATTCCCTTTACGTCACTAAAAAAATGGCATGAGTTTATTATATGTGTGGAAAAAAAGAGATCAATTTGAGTTAGCAATTTGGGTCTTCTTTCTCATCTTTGCTTGAATGCTATTCTGCTGTAGCTTTAGCAAGTTGCTCAACAATCATACGAATTTGTTTCCCCAAGGCCAGTACACAAAGTCAAAGCAACATTTCAATAAAACAGAAAAAAAGTAACCACACATTAAGAGAAACAAGAACAACTTGGATCAATCAACATATATTTTGTTTTCTTGGGTACATTCAATATTCTGCACCGAATGGCAACATCATAAACCATGGAATTACAGGGGAGAAGAAAAAAAATGAACAAAAAAAGGCTATTCGAAAGTCCATTACCATGGCTATTACCATCAAGACAGGAGTTTCAACAAGAACTCACAATTTATGTAACTGCCCTTGTAAGTCCTCCAGATCTGATTCCATACCCACCAAACCCACCATCTCAACGTCGTCACTCAACAGTTTGAATGTAATCCACCATCTTAACACCACTACGAAGTGCTATAATCATGAGTATAACCCCACTAGGGCATTTCTTCGAATACCTTTCGTGCAAACCCAGAAGAAGAAGAAGGGAGCAAATCTAATACTTTTCAACAGGAGCAAATCTACCACCACTTCACACAGCGACGACGAGATAGATTTTAATGAAAATATCCCCAGCGAAAGGGAGGATTTCGTGGTGGTTTTAGCGGAGGAGAAGGGAGGAAGCCCGAAAAACGGTAGCCGTTTGATTGGAAGGTGTCGAGATCTAGATCCGTTGGGTGTGGTGGCGGCTGCTGTAAGTGCAGGAAACCGAAAGAGCCTTTGAACCACATCGAATCGTAACGGCTACTTCGAACCCCTCGCCGGAACCCTAGCACACCGCCGGAGTTGAACCTATAAAACAGACAAAGGGTGAGCGCACCTTTGCCTTCTCGTGGCAAAGGCCCTCCCATGCCAAAGTCAGTGTCTCGTACTAGTGAAAACCCTAATTATCAGTAGGTAATGAGCAAATAGCCAAGAATTGCATACCTTTACCTCTAGGTTTACCTCATATTTATAGATCCACTTATGCTTGCTGTCCAAGCCATCTCGTTGCCCTAAGTTTCCTTTCTCATATAAAGAACCCAGAATATCAGGGATTCGCATTCCCTTAATTGTATATTACCTTATAGACCATTCAGGAACTCCTTCCTTAATTGGCCGTTCACCCCATTCCCGTTGGGTATCTTCTCCAGATATTGTTTCCTTACTGGGTATTTGCCATTTCTGGACCCCTCTGGAGCGTCTCCTGGCACCTCTTCCAGAACGCTTCTCCTGTTCGGGCCTCTCGTTGTCGAACAGACTATCTGGACCAATGATTTCTCATATCATTGGTCCTTTTACCATGCGACTGGTCCAACAACTTCTCTTGCTCTTTGGACCATACCCCTGCTCGGGTATCTTGGACCTGGGACCTCTCATGTCCCCGGTCCTTACTGCTGTTCACCGTACTGCACGGCGGATGCTCCGATTATATTTATCCTGGGCCCCACGTACCACGCGTTCGGGCCATTTTTTGTACCTGTTCGGGATCACCTTCCTACAATGGCTCCCCAGCTTTACTCGTTATTTTCTCTTAATATGACGAGCAAAGCTTCTGAACACCGAGCAAGGTTCTCGTCCTTTGCTCCTGCACCTTGTTTCTCGTACCTGGTGTGCACTCATTTTTAGTCCAGGCCAAACGTCTCATCGTTTGGTCTGGGCAGGCTTTTTCAGCTATCACCTTTACACGCGACGTGCTCTGTACTGCCCACATTAAATGCGAGCAGACGTTTCGGGGAACGGAACGCCCAAACGGCATCTGGGGTGACGTTTCTCATATGTCATCCCATCTGTTAGGGTATAATTGGATTTTCGTCCAAATTTCAGACCCACTTTCTCTCTCTTAGTTCCCTCTGCAGAAAGAACGTTCGAGTGCTCCTGCGATTGAAGCTCTGTTCACCATCTCAGGGTCTAGTCCTTCTCCGATTTAGGGTTTTCGTCCACTAATTCGTAAGTTTCTACTCCCCCTTTCTATTCCGTCTTCCTCGTTGGTTTAGGACTTCCACTGTCACCTTAAGGCCTCTTCGTACTCATCTCTCTCTTAGAAAACCCATACCCACAATTCTCAGTATGGGTAGGTTTCGTAGACATTGTGACACCCCCCAAAGGATGGCCGAGTTCAGATCTCGCTATGAGATCCCTGACAACGTAGCCACTGCATTGGCTCCTGAAAATGCCATCGAGAGTGTTTTGACAATGACACCTTGCATATCCCTGTTGTCGCCGTCGTCGAGGGTGGCGTCTGGTTTCCCCTGGCGCCACTGCTCCGCCAATTTCTGTCCCATTACAGACTATCCCCTATGCAGGTGTCTGCCAATTTTTTTAGGGTCGTTATGGGTATCAACGCCCTAAACCACATGCTAGGCACATCCCTTGGTTTACATGACATACACCACCTGTATAGTATTTCCAGAACCAAGGACGCCTTGACCTACTATCTCAAGAGTAGGGATTCCATAAAAAGGCTCGTGCTTGAACTGCCTGATTCTGCCCGCGGAGACAACGACGACTTCCTCATCGTCACAGGGAATTTCAAGCCCAGGGACGAAGATGGTAGAGTCATCGGTTTTCACGCGCCCCACAGATTTGGCACCCCACGTTAGTTCTTTCTCGTAGAACCCTATTGCCAAGCAAAATTTCGTTTTGCATCGCCCTCTTTTTGTTTTACTGACTGCTACATTTTCTCGTATTTTGCAGCCACAAACGTCAACCAGGGGCACGCCATCATCACCCCTCAGGTGCACGTTGCCGACATCAACCGTGCTCTTGCCTTCAACGGGCAGGGTACGTGCCTGGCTGGCCGAGCGAGGGCGGCACAGATCCTCCTCAGCTACCGAGCATCATACAGCGAGTTCATTGACCGGCGAATCCGAGCAGCCGACACCCCTTTCATCCCAGATCCTTCTGTTCAACAACCCGAGCAGCAAGAAGAAAGGCGCTCTCGGACCCCTCCGCTTCCCAACGAGCCCATCCAACTCGTCGAAGAAGCGTCCACATCTTCGAGTGGATATTCTCCGTCTCCCTCTCCTTAGGAAATGGACCAACCGATCAATCTCAGCAACCTGTTGACTATCTCCGGAGCCGGCCGTGGAAGAGGCCGCGGCACTGCTCGTGGCCGCGGACGCTCTCAGAGCCCGGCACCATCTCATGGCCGCCGCGGCCCAGCTCAACTGGATGCTCCTCCAGGCTTCTCCCCCGAGGAGATTGAAGCTAGCCACAGGGATAAACGCCAACGGCTGGAAGCTTCTTCGGTCGAACAGCCTTCTACTCAACTCACAGCACCTTCAACCCCCATCTGGGCCCCTCAGCTTACGCACGGCGGCCGGCCAGTCACCGTCCATGACAGTGTGGAGTCTGAGGGTACAACCCTTGCACTGTCCCAGGCTTTTCTGCTGCCTGGGGACATGCAAAAAGAAGTCTCTTGCTCCCCAGACAATCTCCTTGGCTCGTTCATGAGCCATAGTGCTAAGGTAACTTTGCCATGCTTCCTTAGTAATGATGTCAGTCTCGTATCCCTGTTCTTGCCTAATGCTGCTTTGTATTCAAAATCTCTAGGCAATGCAGAAGATGGTGGCCATGGCACAAAAACTTGGCTAATCTGAGCCCCAGCGGGCCAGGTTGGCAAGCGAGAATGCCAAGCTGCAGAACACCATTATTAGGTAGGAGAGAGAGAGGAATCAAGCTCGTGGGGCCGTGGACGAGCTGAAGAGCAAGTTGGACAGAGCTGAAGAAAGTTGTAGACACCCCAATTTGGACTTCTCGAATTTCCTTGATTCGTGGCCCGAAGGCTCCCCGATGATGAATTTGGATTAAACAAGCCTTGGACCCAGCGAGACCATGCTTCTTGAATGACTTTGAAAAGGGAAATAAAACATGCAAAATCTGTTTCAAGCGCCTAGGAGTTCTCCCAAGCGCTCCAAACCATTTGCCAAAACCACTGACCTGGCTCACTCTCAAGCGCTCGAGAGTGAGGTCCCAAGCGCTCGGGACTACTCCCAAGCGCTCGAGACTGCCTTGCTGCCCAATGGGTGAAAAAGGCCCCCCCTCTTTCCATACAAACCATCTTTTTGGTTGTTTGGACCAAGAGAAGACTCTGACTCAGTCAAAGAGATCCAGGACAGAAAATTTTCTCCCCAATGAAAAAATGGTTTCATTT
The DNA here is from genome assembly GCA_025413875.1 of Rhododendron molle. Classification (NCBI taxonomy): domain Eukaryota; kingdom Viridiplantae; phylum Streptophyta; class Magnoliopsida; order Ericales; family Ericaceae; genus Rhododendron; species Rhododendron molle. The sequence continues at coordinate 45,056,076 of CM046391.1, forward strand.
CATTGCAAATTAAACCATATGATATGTTTTTCAATAAAAGGGCCTGTTTTCAGCAGGAGGAGGGACGGATTCTCTCTCTCTACACCCCTTCCCTCTCTCTCTTGTTCAAGAAAATCTCTCAACCTCAAACTTGTTTTCCAAATTTCAAACATTTTCAAAAAGAACAAAGGTTTGCAAAGATCAAAACATCAAGAAAATCCAGAGCATTCCAGGCTTCTGATTTCTTATACTTCACCCTCTCTTTCCACCTTTTCAAGGTCGTTCAAGGAAGCAAGACCTCTCAAAAGGTAGAAAGATTTCTATTTCTCTTGGTTTCAAATCAAAAGGGTTGTTCTTCCCTTCTGAGAGAGGTCTTCCAGTCCACCCCAGTCTTTAATACTGGGTGTGAGTTCGGACGACCTTAGTGTAAAAACAAGAGCAAAGGGGCATGAAAATGTTTTCGGAATAAAATCACTGGAAGCACTCTGGAGCACTCGAGAGTTAGTCTAGCCCTATTTTCTACTTTTCTCTTCTGTTGGTACTCTGGCATGCATGTGGAAGAAGTGAAGGGTCATTTTAAAAGGTAAACAGTTCTATAGAGGCATGTTGATAAGAGTGATCTGTTGTTCAAAGCATAAACCTCTTCATTCAAAGTTCCCACATGAAACAGGTTACTCAAATGTTAAATGGAATCTTTATTTTCCAAGAATACAGATCTGAAGCATCAATATGTCTAAATAGGCCTGTCCTTTGTTCAAAGTCAGTCCAGGGTGTAACCCACTTCCGAGCGCTCGGGAGTGCTTGCATGCTTTGTCACCTTTCTCCTTTTGCTGTGCTGCCACATTCCTGTCTTTGCATGTCCATGCATGTGCTTGTTTTCTCTACTATATTATGGATCGGTCCCTATAAAGGCAAGGATGCTGGACTTGAAAGATCGAGAGCCTCTCTCAGTCTATCAAGCCCTCTGCTGAGCCTTTAATATGTTCAAAATCATTTCAATATATTATTATTAGCATCATTTCCTCCTTGTACTAACACACCTGGCAGGTGAAGTAGCAGAACTCCCAAGCGCTCGGGACCACTCCCGAGCGCTCGAGAGTGAAGACAGTAACAGGATTCCATTTTTTTTGCTATCTTGCATTCCTTAACCATTTTCATCATCCGTTTGTACACATGCACAAGCCTACACTGCTTATTTGATGTACCCGTGCATAGTGGCCAGCTGCTTAATGAAACAAAATCCCTTTTGAAAAATCCCACAATCGTTTAGTAGAGACCGATTTCGAATCGGGCGAGGGGGGTGCCGTAAAACCCTTCCCCCCTCGTAACATGGCTTTCGAACCCTCAAACGAATCTCTGGTTTTCAATTCAAATCAATCAAGCATTTTCGAAACAAAACGGTTTCTCGGGTGACAAACCACAAATCCAGGTGGTGACTCTTCAAATTTCAAATTCTTCAAAAAAATTTCGAATCGATCCAAACAAGGCGCGCGACACTATTCTAACGGGCCGCCCCGATTCCACCCGGGGCTGTGGTAGCCCACAGTGGCGACTCTGCTGGGGATATTGTTTAATTGATACTTGAGAAAAAAGTTGGTATGTTGACAAAATGGCCCGCTTTCCTTAAGCATCATTTAATCAAGAGAGCCAAGCTTGAAAAATGTTTATGGGATTTTTAAAATATTTTGTTTCATTGTCTATTTTTTGTATATATATTATGTTCAACCTCGCTGTTGTGTTCTGGCAATCCTGCTCCGCTTGCCGACGACAGGGAATCCCAGAATGCTCGGCAACCCTCGACCGTGATGAGTCATATCTGCCGTTTGTATCGTTATTGGGTGTATGCTCGATAATCGGGAGGCATACCTTGACTCTAGTCTGGGGAACCCTTTTTAAACCAAAACCCGGCCTCTATACATGTGTAGAAAGCAATAGAACCTTCCAAATTAGGACAGTAACCTGCAAGGTAGGACTATGTGCTATATCCTGCTTACATGTTACTATTTTCTGCATCTCACCATGCATCTCATCCATGTCATGCCATCATGCTCTCTATTCAATTTCAAGTCCTGTGCTTCTTAAGCTTGCTCGCACGGTCTATAGAAGGTTGCTGAGACCTGATGAAGAATCGTGCACTCTAGTGTACATTGTCTAAACTACTTGAGTCCTTAGAACAATGAGACTTCGGGAAATCAATACGTACTAAGTCCTTGACTAACGCCTTATCGATGATTCAATGGAGAATAAGGAATAGCAAGGAAACAATGCCGTGACGCCACGTCACTTACACCATTTCGGCTAATGGCGCCATGCCACTGACGCCACTTTGGTTATGGTATCACGTCATCTATACTAAGCTATTCCAAGTTCAAAATTGAAACTTCGAATGAGGACTAGTTGAATACTTAGTTCATTTTGACATCTCTTAGAACTTGTTGTCCTAAATAAAGGATACACCCTAATAGAAATTCTGAGGAATGAGGCAACCTTCGAAAGACCGTAATCTTATCCCGCTTGCACATTGCACATCGCATCTTATGTTGTCCGTTTGCTATTGGGTAGAACTCTTAAACTTGCTCGCGCGGCTTGTTTGGGATTGCCTGGACCGATGAAGAGTCGTGCTTTTTAAAGGCATGTTATTGAAATTAATTAGTCCTTGGAACGATGAGGTTTTGGGATATCAAAATTCATTAAGTCTTTAATACAATTTTCAATCAAGGATTCAATGAAGATTAACGAAACAATTAAGCTACAATGCTGTGATACCCACACCACTCAGGTTATAGTGCGAAGTCACTTACACCGCTTAGGCTAATGGCGCCATGCCACCCACGCCACCCCGGTTACGGTATCATGTCATTTACGCCGAACAGTTTTTGAAACCAAAACAGAAACTTCGGATGAAAATGTTAAAGACTTAATTTGTCTTGATATCTCCCAAGTCTTGTCATTCCTAATCAAAGGATACATATTCAAATGAATCTCTGAGGACTAAGGCAATCCTTCATAGGTTGTCATTTCTTGAGTCGAGGTCTAGGAGATCGTAAATCCATGGAGTTTGGGATAACTCCGGTGTTCGCCGTGCCCGAATGGCTCCCTCTAATTTAGTCTAGCCTTAAGTGCATCTTCCAGCAGTCTTATTGCTCTGTCTCGGATGGTCTTAGATAAGGAGATTGGCTCTGATTCCCAACGTGCGGAATTTAACCTGCCTGACATCGACCTACCCGTGACTGTTGGAACTATCCGTAAAGTTTGATCCCTTGAGTCGACGATGACAACACGTGAATAACAATTCTTTTATTCATTCACGTTTTTTTTTCAATAAATCACAACAGGGGAATATTCTGAGTTCGCTTTTTTACTTTACTGTCAGCACTAGGCCACCCATCCTATACAAAGTCATACCACTTCCTTCAACCACCTCAAAATGACAGGGCAAGCAGAATTGGTTGAACTGAAAAAGGCTATAGAGGAAATGAATCAGAAAATGGATGAGCAGATGATCCTATTGCAAGGGCTGATGGACCTTTTCACCTCCGCCATGTCAAATCTGGATCTGGGACAGAATGCTGGTAAGGCCAGGATTAAAGAAATTCCACAAACCTACCACCCTCCAACAGTCGGAGCCAAACCGCGCCCAAAAGGGAAGCTCTCTGACATGCTCAAAGACGTAGCCGAATTCCATGATGCCAGAACTCACTCAAATGAGAATATCGGATCCTCATATGAAACTGGTGCTGAAGGGCAAGATGTGTGCGTTGATGGGATCAACCCCAAAAACAAAAGAGCGTCATGCAGTTGCAAAGCAAGCAGAGCTTCCTTCAAATGTCCAATCAGTACCCCCATGAACCCTCAACCCAGCCACAAAACCCCACCGAGGATCCTTTCCCGTTTTTCTGTACCCTTGTCCTTAGTTTATGAGATGCTCCTCGAAGTTGGCCTCATCAAGCCTCTCCCTCCAACTCCCCTACCTCAGAAGCTCTCCTCTTCTCACAACCCAGATGCCTATTGTGCCTTCCACCAAATGCCCGGTCATGCTACCAACAGCTGCTTCCGTCTCCGTCACACGATCCAAGACTTGGTCGACAGCGGGATCATCGCAGTGCCGGACCACAAATTTGGAAGAGAATTTTGAGTACAGTAGGGAATGAATGGAACTTCTCACGAGTTTAGGAAGCTTTTGAGTTTCAAGTCGAATCGAGTCTTTCAATTTCGAGTCAGTTTGTATCGTCAGTCTTTCATGCTTTCGTGTTTGTACGCTTTCAAATTCGAGTTTGTAGTAAAAAAACAAAAAAAACAAAAAAAAAAAACAAAAAACCAAAAGAAACCAAAAAGAGAGTCAGTTTCATAGTCTTGAACTACGTTATGACCTGATTCCTTTGCAAGAAGGATACGTAGGCAGCCTCATCCCAAGGCCTGGTCATGTTCATGCGAGTCGATTCCAAATCTTTCCAGTCAATCCTTTGTGGGTCAGTCTTGTCTTTTGAAATCAACATCAAGCCTCTTGTGTCAAAATTGTGATAATAAACTCGTGTTTTGTGATAATCCCTTAACTTGAAATTGTTTTTCGCCATTAATTGAGGAATCAAAACATAAGATATTTTTCCCTTGCAAGAAGAAGAGTTTCATGGGGCCACTCCCTCACGCCGGCAAAAAGCAATGCCTTGGTTTGAGAACAAGCTCGCTAGATCAAAACCTCAAAATGTGATCTAGGCAAAAGTTAAAGCACACAAGTCTCTTAACTTGCATCTAGGATTCAGTTATCAAGTTGTGAAATTCGAAATGAAGAAAGACATTCTTTTCTTTTCCAAACGCTTGAAGATATATATCCATTGATAACCCCCTTGAGCTTAAATTGATTTCTTTGAAATGACCCAGCTAGGCAGCTATACCCCACACTGGGGCGAAATGAGAAGACAAAAGTGTCAAATTCATCGACGCATCAAAATTCGAAGTGCAAAAGTGCCAAACACATGGTTATCAATGGCGCACAATGTGATGCAAAATGTCGAAGGAAAACAGAGAAAGCTCAAAATCAACGAGAGTGCCAAACACATCGGCACAAATGCAAAGCAAAGCAAACGAAAGAAGGCGCCTATCAAAAGCAAAAAGGGTACAAAAATATTCAAGATGGCTGCTAGCTCTCGAAACCCAAAGAAAATGAAAAATTTCAAGCCTATTATCCTTTCTTTGTTGAGCCAAACCTTGGCAACGTTACAACCCGAATAAAGTCCTTTCAGATTGAAAAACTCAACTTAATAACAAAAATCCTAGGCACTAGGAGAAAAACAAGAAAAAGGGGCAAGACATTTTGTCGATCCTGCAAAGTCCAAGCTGGGGCATTTTCAATATCGATGGGTTATCATCAGCAATTTGGGGCATGGTTCATGGTAAAACCCTCGTGTTTTGACAAAACGAGATCAAAGAACCCCGAACGAGCATCACTTGATGGGTCTGAAACAATTCCAAAACCTCAATGGGAAAATCATCAAAACTCGATTTTATCATGACAATTTCAATCGCCAAACCCCCAAATAACCAAACTCCCCGTCTAGTCAAATCAAACTCCTCGTCAAGTCAAGGTCATCATTGAGAGTCAGTCCTCTGGTTAAAGAGTCATCCAGGCCTTGTCCAAATTCACACAAGGTCATTTACGCCCTAACTCGTGAGAGAAACTCCACTACATGAAAGAGCCTGCACTTGTGCTCATGACAAAAACAGTTGCTAAAACTATCAATAGAATCAAGGGAAAGAACCAGAACTAAGGTCCATCACTCAAGGGGGCACAGCAACCCGATGCCATCAATTATTGCAAGCATTCAGCCAACGTCAAGACTACGACATGAATGCCTGAAACTCAAGCTCTGATCAAAGTCGAACTTAAGCCCTGGATACAACTCGAACCTAATTTCCATCAAGCTATAGCCCCAGGTCCTAAAGCATGAGAATACCAGCCTGTTGGCCAAAGACAGTAAAGCAGAAAAGATACTTGAACATGTCTTTTGTTTTTCAAAAATAAAAATAAAAAATATCATTGTTGTTGTCAAATGTCGAAACAAGGGTCTCACTTCCTTGCCTCGGCCTTTTATGGTCGCCTTCTTATTCCGTCAACATGACCACTTGGCATTCCTGCCATAAACTTGGCATTGTCCTCTTGGACATCGTTCAATCGTCTGTCGCCATAGACTTGGCATCGTCTCTTGGGCACCCTCTTCGAATCAAATCCAACCATAGATCTTGGCATCACCTTTCAACTGTTTGCTGCCACAGAAGGTCACTTTTCAACCAAATAGGGGACTGCAAAAATCAGCAGTCCCGAGCGCTCGGGAGTGAAGTCCCAAGCGCTCGAGACCACTCTTGAGCGCTCGACAGTTCTGCTATTTACAGCAGATTCTGGTTTTCAATCTTGCAGTCTCATTTCAGCATGCTAACTGCATGCAGCCTAGTTCAGAAGGTTCCTAGCATGCTCACAAGGGAACACGGCGGTTTTGTTCATCTGTTTTACAGGTATTTAGGCGCGTTTCTTAAAAAATCTCAAAATCTCCAAGATTTTCATCCTTCAGGTGTGTCGAAATCCTCGTTAAGCATGTTTCATTGAGTCCAGCAATGTGTATAAGTCACGACGTGCATTAGTGACTGTACCGTGTAATCGAGTGCGCGTTTACACTCTTAAGTCAAGTTTTCATCGTCAATTTGTCCCAAAATCATCATTTTGAGTGTAATTGGAGTTCGATCTTCGTATCAAGGGTATTTTGGTAATTCTAATGGTTCTTGCAGGTCACGACACTTAGTGTCAACTGCTCAGTGCACTCGGTTACGGTCAAATGCCCTTAAATTCAAGTTTCACGGTCAGTTGCTCAAAAATTTGCCGTTCTGTGCCAATGACTAAGTTTTCGCTCGTACTTTGAGAGTCGGTTGAGATTCGCATGCTTTTTACTTTCTTTCAAAGCTAAACAAACATATTTCATAAAATACAATTTTATAAAGGAAGTGCGAACTGATGGAAGGAACAAAAGTGCAAATTCTCATTTACAGTGAGTGTGGAATGAAGTACAAAAGCTGGGGCAAACACGCACCCAATCCTAACTACCGGGGCACGCAGGCCCAAAACAAAACCAAGGCACGTAGGCCTGGAACCTACAACTATGCTGGCATGCAGGCCCATGCAAAAGAAAGGCTAGCAAAGCAAAAACCTAAAGCTCAGCCCAGACGTGTCCTCTTCTGCTGACGTTCCTCAGACTCAGAACTCTCAACCTCGTCGTCGCCATCGTCATCGTCATCATCGGAAGGGCCTGAAGCTATACTCGAGTCTGTAGACCCTAAGGCTCGTGACTCGAGCGACTCCTCGGTCTCCTCCTCCGACTCCTCAGGAGCAGGTCTCCGTTGAGACGCTGCCCTGGGAACTATCTCAAATTGTCTCGCCTCTGTCACGGACCATGACGCTCTCTGCATACCCCAGCCTCTCGTGCTAGTGGAAGCTGAAAGGCTCACGGTGCCTTGCAACTGCGTCCTAGTCGAGCATCGTGGCTGCACCTGCATATCATGAGCATTCATTCATTTTTAAACATGCTTAAGATCTAATGAAATGAATATGCATGCATTTTCATACCTGAGGAGCAACAGGTAAAGCAGGCTCAGGAACAGGTCTAGTCTGGAGGGTCCTCCCCTTGGCACAGTCCTTCAGCAACTGCCGCATCCCTACCATCAGCATGATAGCCTTCTCTGCCCATTCTCGTGGCACCTGCAAGATGGTTCAAAGGTCAAGGCAATAGACGCATGAACAAGAAGCATTTGAGGCTTGAAAAACAAAGTTGTGTTTATACCTGAGCAGGAAGCCGCATCGACGGCTGTAGAAGACGTGGAATGTCCAACATCGCCCGTGCTCCCGAAGGGTCCCTCACCCCTATCGTCCAATCCAACGTAGGTAACCCGGGTGGAATAGACGTCTCAGCTGCCTCCGGAGCCCCCGCGCTGCCCTCACCTCGGCCCGAAGTCCTAGCACCTCGCCCACCAGTAGGAGGCCTAGCACCTTGACCCCTACCGCGTGAAGAGTGGCCGCCGCAGCCTCGTGCTCCTGTCTCACCTTCGGTCTCATCTTCGACCTCACCTCCAGCCTCACCCCTTGCCTTCCTGGCCTTAGCCTCTGCTATCCGCCTCTCCAGCTCCCTCTCCACGCCCAGACTCGTGGCCAAGTACCTATCCCTGTATGCTGCATAGTCTAATGTGCGCCGCAGGTACTTCTCCAAGTTGATATTTGGCACCGTGAACTGCTCCAACTCAGCCCGGGTGTAGGTCTCAGTCCTCTGCATTCGTGGAGGAAGTGGCCCTGGCACGATGAACTCTGGAGAACCGAGTGACTGCTGTGTCACCCGATCCCCAGTACCACCGCCACCAATGGCACTCCAACAGACTCGGCTCACGTCACCTCGGCTCCTCGGAAGGAAGTCAGCCTCCACTCCCGCCGATCCCGGTGAACCTGCATTCAGTTATCTTGCATCAATGATCAAAGGGTTTCATTTTTTTGGAAAGGCATGAAAAGAGAGGAAGGATGATCTTCATACCGTAACCCCGGTTATATTGTCCAGCCAGCGTCGGATAGTCATCACTTGTCCCTGCCGCTCCTTTGCTCTCCTGTACTCCTTACCCCACGCAAGTCCGCGTGGAAGCAAGTTCGGATTTATGGAGGTGTTCTCGGGCGGGAACATGCCCAATACCTCGTAAGCCCAAAGCTGTAAGTTGTCGAGATCAATTCAACTCAAATCAGTGCATTTTCAAATCAATCAATCAATCAAAGCAATTCAAAGCAGTAGCATTGAGTCATACCTCAACCACCCTCCAGTATCTGCTGATGGTGTCTCCCACTCCGCGTGAGGCAGCTCCAAGGAAACAGTAAAGCGTGCATAGAGCAGCACCTCCCCAGTCATATCGTCCTGCCTGCCTCAGATCAACCAGGCCCGCCAAGTAGCTCAAGTGAACCCGAGATCGCCTGAGCGGGAATAGAGAAGCCCCGAACAAGAATAGCAAATAGGCCCTGGCCATCTGGGCCGCCTCGACGTCGTCCGCCGGCTCGTGATCCCAATATTTCGTGAACTGGTCGTACTCCGCCACCCCTCCGCTATGGCGCGGGACCCGTCCAAGGAACCACTCCAGAGCTGTGTCATCCAAGTCTATGCTCGGGTCGAAAGGAATCGGCTCGCCTCCAACCCAGAGTCCCGTGATCGCTGCAAAGTCGAGAGGAGTCACCGTCATCTCCCCGAAGCGGAAGTGGAATGTGTTGGTGGTGTCCCACCACCGCTCTGCCAATGCTGTCATCACTGCGCGATCAACCCTTACCACCGTCAACAGCTGGATGAACGGCCCGAAACTTGCCTCCTCTACTAACTCCCGCACTCTCCGGGCAACTCTCTGAAGTACCTTAATGAGCTGGCCGAGCCTCCGTGGCCGTAGATGTCTTTGGTACGCTGTTTCAACAAGAGTAAAGAAATAGCATCAGCAGGCAACGCAATGATTCAAGTAAGCAAGTCTAATGCAGGAAAGTAAACTATTAAACTCATATCGTCGTCCATCCGGAGGAGATGTGTGTAGCCCGATCTCGGAGAAGCATGTCCTTGGGGTAATCCGTCCGAGCAGGGACGTAACCGGTCATCCCCGTCGGCTCGAAGAAATGTAATTGCGGAGCGTAAGTCCCCGATTCAAACCCGGGATGCGCTCTGGCCAAGTAGGCCTTCGCCTCAGCAGCCGCTATAATGCGTTCCTCGATCACCACCTCGTCCTCTGGCTCCCCTAGCCCCAAATCGTCCATCTCTGGCGACCCCATGTCCGCCGCCATCATCCTCGCACCACTCAGTAACGCTCCTAATAAAAGCGCCGAGGCCTGATCCTCCGTCGTCCTCGCGCCCCTCGGCACCTCGTCATCTCGGCATCGAGGCCAAGGGTTTCCAGTATGTCTCCCGGCCTCGCGATATCCAAAAAGTCTCCCTCCGCGAATGGGACCGGGTGCGAAGCACCGATCCCATTATCTCCTCCCCTCGGCTCCACGGTCGTCGCCCTCACCACCGAGGTCACAACCACGCAACCAACCGTCACTACCTCATCACCGCCACCTTCCTTCCGCTCACCATTGGCCCTTTCGGCGGCTGCGAGCAACTCCTCTACGGTAGGAGTAAGAGGAGTATCCTTAGCTCCACCTCCACTGCCAGAGACATCACCCCCGCTGCCCGTAGCATCCCCGCCACTCCTAACCCTTCCTCTGTTGCCTTCCTCGGGCTCTGTGCTCCTGATCTCGTCCTCTGCCGCAGTCACAACCCCTCAACTAATGCCGTTGCAGCAACCATCGCCGTCACCACGCTGTCACCAGGCGTAACAGCACCACCACGGTCTCCCCCATCGCCGTCTGGTCCTCCCCACTGGCCATTTTCCTCCTTTCTTCTTCCTGAACCTTTTTCTTCCACCTGAATCGAATTTCCTGGCAAACAATCGCCCAGTCGAAGATCGAGGAAAGCTCGAGATTTTGGAATCACTCCGTGGTTTTTCCTGGAAAGAGAGAGGTCGTCGGAGAGAGAGAGGAAAATCAGTCGAGAGGGAGAGATGGTTTCAGTTGAGAGAATGTGAGAGTGGGCTTATCGACGGTCGAGAGCTCAGTAAGCCTTTGGTCTCGCTGGTTCTCGAGCGCTCGAAAGAAGGAGTATATGTCATCAAACTGAGGAAGAAGATGAAAGGACGGCGGGCCCCAGTTGAGGTCTCGAGCTCTCGACATCACTCCCGAGCACTCGGGAGTTGTTCTAAGCGCTCGAGTCTGTTCTCTCCTCCTGTGCCAACTTTTGATATCCCGAGCATTCTTCGTTCCTTGAACTTTATTATTTTTGCATTTTATTTTACAAAATCAATCTCAGTCCTGTTTTCGGTTCAAGTCAAAACAGAGCATTTGATCACAAACTTTAGTCGATCACCCGCATTTGATTCACGATTAAAATTTGGTTCTTTATGTTGAGGTCGATCAAAACAGTTTGACTACGTCACTTTCATTCCTATCCTTGTTTTATCCGCCAAACCGAGCAACAGGTGGATTTTACGCTTCCTATCCTTGCATTGTCCGCCAAACCGAGCAACATGTGGATTTTACGTTCTTACCCTCGCATTGTCCGCCATACCGAGCAACGGGTGGATTTTCTCGCTTTTATTGTCCGCCAAACCGAGCAACAGGTGGATTCTTTATTTTATCCTTGTTTTATCTACCAAACCGAGCAACAGGTGGATTTTACGCTTCTTATCCTTGTTTTATCTGCCAAACCGAGCAAAAGGTGGATTTTACGCTTCCTATCCTTATTTTATCCGCCAAACCGAGCAGCAGGTGGATTTTACGCTTCCTATACTTGCATTGTCTGCCAAACCGAGCAATAGATGGATTTTACATTCTTAGCCTCGCATTGTCCGCCAAACCGAACAACGGGTGGATTTTCTCGCTTTTATTGTCCGCCAAACCGAGCAACAGGTGGATTCTTTCTTTTATCCTTGTTTTATCTACCAAACCGAGCGACGGGTGGATTTCTACATTTTTATCTTTGTATTATCCGCCAAACCGCGCAACAGGTGGATTGTTTGTGCATCAATGTCTTGTCGATACCTTTTCTTGCATGCATCACAAATGTTTTGCATTCGCCCCGAAGAACTACGCTGGTCTGATCCCTACAGAAAAGGGTACGTAGGCAGTCCGACAGGACGCGACCTCATGCATTTAATGTTGGTGTTTTCACTCGTATTTGTGTTTTAAATTAAGGATTTGATTTGGCTCGAATTGGGCTGTCTCAATCTTTGGACGGCACTCATATCCAGACATGATGCCGAGCGTCGCCCAAAGAGGGCAATTGTAGACACCCTAATTTGGACTTCTTGAATTTCCTTGATTCGTGGCCCGGAGGCTCCCCGATGATGAATTTGGATTAAACAAGCCTTGGACCCAGCGAGACCATGCTTCTTGAATGACTTTGAAAAGGGAAATAAAACGTGCAAAATCTGTTTCAAGCGCCTAGGAGTTCTCCCAAGCGCTCTAAACCATTTGCCAAAACCACTGACCTGGCTCACTCTCGAGCGCTTGAGAGTGAGGTCCCAAGCGCTCAGGACTACTCCCAAGCGCTCGAGACCGCCTTGCTGCCCAATGGGTGAAAAAGCCCCCCTCTTTCCATACAAACCATCATGTTGGTTGTTTGGACCAAGAGAAGACTCTGACTCAGTCACAGAGATCCAGGCCAGAAGATTTTCTCCCCAATGAAAAAATGGTTTCATTTCATTGCAAATTAAACCATATGATATGTTTTTCTATAAAAGGGCCTATTTTCAGCAGGAGGGGGGGGACGAATTCTCTCTCTCTACACCCCTTCCCTCTCTCTCTTGTTCAAGAAAATCTCTCAAGCTCAAACTTGTTTTCCAAATTTCAAACATTTTCAAAAAGAACAAAGGTTTGCAAAGATCAAAACATCAAGAAAATCCAGAGCATTCCAGGCTTCTGATTTCTTATACTTCATCCTCTCTTTCCACCTTTCAAGGTCATTCAAGGAAGCAAGACCTCTCAAAAGGTAGAAAGATTTCTATTTCTCTTGGTTTTAAATCAAAAGGGCTGTTCTTCCCTTCTGAGGGAGGTCTTCCAATCCACCCCAGTCTTTAATACTGGGTGTGAGTTTGGAAGACCTTAGTGTAAAAACAAGAGCAAAGGGGCATGAAAATGTTTTCGGAATAAAATCACTGGAAGCACTCTCGAGCGCTCGAGAGTTAGTCCAGCCCTATTTTCTACTTTTCTCTTCTGTTGGTACTCTGGCATGCATGTGGAAGAAGTGAAGAGTCAGTTTAAAAGGTAAACAGTTCTATAGAGGCATGTTGATTAGAGTGATCTGTTGTTCAAAAGCATAAACCTCTTCATTCAAAGTTCCTACATGAAACAGGTTACTCAAATGTTAAATGGAATCTTTATTTTCCAAGAATACAGATCTGAAGCATCAATATGTCTAAATAGGCCTGTCCTTTGTTCAAAGTCAATCCAGGGTGTAACCCACTTCCGAGCGCTCGAGACTGTTCCAGAGCGCTCGGGAGTGCTTACATGCTTTGTCACCTTTCTCCTTCTGCTGTGTGCCCACATTTCTGTCTTTGCATGTCCATGCATGTGCTTGTTTTCTGTACTATATTGTGGATTGGTCCCTATAAAGGCAAGGATGCTGGACTTGAAAGATCGAGAGGCTCTCTCAGTCTATCAAGCCCTCTGCTGAGCCTTTAATATGTTCAAAATCATTTCAATATATTGTTGTTAGCATCATTTCCTGCTTGTACTAACATCGATGGCAGGTGAAGTAGCAGAACTCCCAAGCGCTTGGGATCACTCCCGAGCGCTCGAGAGTGAAGACAGTAACAGGATTCCATTTTTTTTGCTATCTTGCATTCCTTAACCATTTTCATCATCCGTTTGTACACATGCACAAGCCTACATTGCTTATTTGATGTACCCATGGATAATGGCCAGCTGCTTAATGAAACAAAATCCCTTTTGAAAAATCCCACAATCGTTTAGTTGAGACCGATTTCGAATCGGGCGAGGGGGGTGCCGTAAAACCCTTCCCCCCTCGTAACGTGGCTTCCGAACCTTCAAACAAATCTCTGGTTTTCAATTCAAATCAATCAAGCATTTTCGAAACAAAACGGTTTCTGGGTGACAAACTACAAATCCGGGCGGCGACTCTTCAAATTTCAAATTCTTCAAAAAATTTTCAAATCGATCCAAACAAGGCACGCGACACTATTCTAACGGGCCGCCCCGATTCCACCTGGGGCTGTGGTAGCCCACAACAGTCTAAACAAGACTCTCACGGAGCTGGAGACGAGCAAAAACGAGGCCAAGGCTGCCTACCAGCAGGGCTACAATGAGGGAATCCGCGTGGCCACTGAGAGCTACACGGACCAAATGCCCGGGATCCAAGACCAAGTCTTTGAGGCTGGCTGGTTGGCCTGCCTCAGAAAGTCTGGCACAGCTGAGTCTTCACCTCTCTGGACGGAAATTGACCTTCCGAGCACCATGGCCGTTGCCGAGGAACAGGAGGAGGTAGAAAAAGAAGGCATCGTGGAGGGTCAGTCAAACGCTCAAGTCGCCGAGCAAACGGGGATTGACGCTGCTGCTGAAGATGGTACCAACCCTGGCCAGAAGGAAGCCAGTGGTGGTGCTCCTGAATCAACCCCCGTGCTGGAAGACGCGACTGCCCCAACTTCTCCTCCAACTGTTCCAACTTCTCCTGTTATCCAAGACCTGACGAACGAAGAGTAAGTTGGACTCTTCATAGTGATAACAATTGGAACTTTCAATCATCCATCGTTGGCCCTGCGTGGCCATTGGTATTCCCCTGCGTGGCACTGATATACTTTCAAATACTTTAACTCTGGTTTTTTGGCCCTTTGTGGCCTGAATGTTTTTGGCTGGCCCTTCGTGGCCTTTATCAATGCAGGTGGCCATTTCTTGGCCAATATTTTGCGTGCTAAGTGTCTTCGTACTTTAGCCTTGTGTCTGCACATGCTCATGTGCTCCCCAGGTTTCATCGTGCCTGTTAATGATTTAGCTGTACTCTCATTTACACTATTGCAGTTTTCTCGTGCCTTAGAGTAATGCTAGTTGCATTCGTAGCTTGTCTACCAGCACATGCACTCGTATGTTTTCTGGGTCTGTTCGTACCCGAGCAAGCGAACTTAGTTATTGCTGCATGTTTACGCATGTAGCCCATATGTCTCGTGTTTGGAACCTTTCCCAGTATATTCGTACTTAGGTTACCCAAATGTGCTCGTATTTGGACCAAGTAATCTTGAGTTTATTCATACCCTGTTTATGTTGCAAGTCTATGGCATGCACCCGTACAAGTAAACAAGTCTATTCGTACTTGAACTTATCCCAAACATATTCGTGTTTGAGAACAGTGTGCATAATCTCGTATGTTTTCTGGGTGTATTCGTATCCGAGCAAACAGTCAAGCATATTCTTACTTGGCAAAATTATGGGTGTATTCGTACCTAAGCAATCAGTCAAGTATATTCGTACTTGGCAGAATTCTGGGTGTATTCGTACCCGAGCAAATAGTCAAGTATATTCGTACTTGACAGAATTCTGGGTGTATTCATACCCGAGCAAACAATCAAGTATATTCGTACTTGGCAGAACTCTGGGTGTATTTGTACTCGAGCAAACAGTCAAGTATATTTGTACTTGGCAAAATTTGAAACATTCGAAATTTCATTTAGTTACCCTATACCTCTGCTCCCCAATACGAAGTGAGGACTAAGGACATAGCTTGACTTCGTATTTAAAGCATAATAGAAGAAAAACTTGTAAAAAAAAAAAAAAACAAAACAAAAAACAGCATTTGTGTTATTCATAATTCAAAAACTCAAGGGGGCGTTACGCATACCCCTTGCAACTAGTAAAAGTAAACACAAGGAAATTTTATTCGTAATTCTCAGACAATCACGATGTGCATCCTAAACAGAATAAAAACGAAATCAAAGTTCTTTACACGTAGAACTTCCTCAAGTTGTGAACATTCCAGGGCCTTGGCACCGGGTTCCCGTCCAGGTCTACCAATCGATATGCCCCAATGCCCACAACCTCTGTAACTCAATATGGGCCCTCCCAATTGGCCCCCAGCTTGCCCTCGTTGGCCACCTTGGTGTTGCCGAGCACCTTTCGTAGCACAAGGTCTCCAACACCGAACTCTCGTGGGTGGACATGCTTGTTGTAGCTTTTCATCAGCTGCTTCTGGTATGAGGCCAGGTGCACCAAAGCTCGTTCTCTCCTCTCTTCGGCGAGGTCTAGCTCAATTTACAGGGCTCTGTCATTGCCCCCACTCTCCACCAATGTGGTCCTGTTGGTCGGCAATCCAACCTCCAGTGGAATCACAGCCTTTGTTCCGTATGCCAACAAATAGGGGGTCTCTCCCGTAGACCTCCTAGGAGTTGTTCGGTGCGCCCACAAGACCAGTGGCAATTCGTCGGGCCACTTGCCTTTTGCTTTGTCCAATCTTTTCTTGATCCCATCAAGTATAGTTTTGTTGGACGCCTCTGCCTGCACATTGCTCTGAGGGTAGGCTGGTGTGGAGTAGTAGTGCCTTATTCCATACTGGGCACAAAAGGCTTTGAGCTTTTTCTGGAACTGCGACCCATTATCAGTTATCAAAGAGTAAGGAACCCCAAATCGAGTGATGATGCTCTTCCATACGAACCTCTCTATCATATGTTCTGTGATTTTTCCCAGTGGTTCTGCTTCAATCCACTTGGTAAAGTAGTCCGTTGCTACCAACAGAAACTTCCTGTTCCCAGTGGCCTTGTGGAGTGGACCCTCGATGTCCATTCCCCACTGCGCAAACGGCCAAGGACTTGTCAAGGGCACCAGATCTTCGGCTGGTGTTCGGATCATAGGTGAGAACTTTTGACACTTTTCACAAATTTTCACATACACCTTTGCATCTTCTTGCATGTGCGGCCACCAGTAACCCTGGGTGATTGCACGGTGAGCAATAGATCTCCCACCTGCATGACTTCCGCATGTTCCCTCGTGTATCTCGTGGAGAAATTTCTGCACCATCTCGGGATGCACACAAAGCAGGTACGGTCCAGTGAAGGACTTCCTGTACAATTTCCCCTCTGGTGATAGCCAAAACCTTGCAGATTTTGTCTTTATCTTGTGAGCCTCTTTTTTATCTGTGGGGAGTGTCCCATCTCGCAGGAACTCCACTATTGGATCCATCCAACTTGGTCCTTGGTTCACGTCCAAGACCAATTCCACACTTTTACCAATACTCGGCTCAGCAAGATAATTCACTGCCACCTTTCTCCTGAACTCTGTTGGCACAGCCACTGCTAACCAAGCCAGTGAGTCAGTGTGGGCATTCTGCCCAGAGCTTATCTGCTCAATGTGCACCTTCTCAAAGGTGTCAAGCAAATCCTTGGCCGCCTCCACGTAGGCTGCCATTTTCTCATTCCGGGCCTCATACTCCCCGAACAGCTGATTCGCCACGAGTTGTGAATCACAGAATACTCGAACTCTCTTAACTTTTAAGGTCTTCGCGCTTTGTAATCCTGCCAAGAGTGCCTCGTACTCCGCCACGTTGTTTGACGCACTGAAACCGAGGCGCAGGGACAACTCGATCATAACGCTTTCAAGGGGGAAAAGCACCACCCCAATTCCAGATCCGGTGTTGCATGCAGATCCATCAACAAAAAGCTTCCATTCCAAAGGGTCCTGCTCGGCGGATGCCCTTTGCTTCTCGGCTGAGGGCTTGACCAACTGCTCCTTTCTCGTAGGAGGCAGTGGAGCCACTATGGCAGAGAACTCTGCCACGAAGTCTGCCAAAACTTGCCCTTTGATTCCCGTGCGTGGCTAATAATCAATATCATACTGGCTTAGTTCCACCGACCACGTTGATATCCGTCCCGAGAAATTGGCCTTTCGAAGCAACAACTTCAACGGGAACTCTGTGTAAACCACAACTTTGTGACTTTGGAAGTAATGAGGCAACTTCCTAGCCGCCGTCCTCAGTGCCAGGACCAACTTTTCAAGGGGCAGATATCTCGTCTCTACATCCAATAGCATCTTGCTCACATAATGGACAGAGATTTGCTTGGATCCCTTGTTCCTCAATAAGACCGCACTTACAGCATGTTCAGAGACTGCTAAGTACATGGTCAAGATCTCACCAGGCTCAGGGGTTGACAGGAGTGGGGCTGCTGCCAAGTACTTCTTCAGGTCTTGGAACGCTTGCTCACACTCTGCTCCCCATTCGTAACCTTCTCTTTTCTTCAGTAATTGAAAGAAAGGTCTACACTTGTCGCTCGACCGGCTAATGAACCTATTAAGGGCTGCAGCCATACCTATCAATCGTTGGACCTCCTTCGTGGTCCTAGGACTCTAGAGCTTCTGCAAAGCTGTTATTTGATTGGGATTTGCCTCTATCCCTCTAATGGTCACCAGGTGACTCAGGAACTTCCCAGAGCTTACCCTAAACGCACATTTCGAGGCGTTGAGTTTCGGCTGGTACTCCCTTAGTATCTCGAAAGCTTCTTTCAGATCAGTGATGTGGTCCCGTTTCTCCTTGCTTTTGACAACCATGTCGTCTATGTATACCTCCATGGTCTTGCCGAGCAACTTTTTTAGCATAATCGTTGCTAGTCTCTGATAAGTTGCTCCAGCATTCCTCAGATTAAAGGGCATAACACTGTAACAATACAGCCCTCGTGGTGTGATAAAAGACGTCTTCTCCTGATCGGGGCCGTACATGGCTATCTAGTGATATTCTCGATAAGCGTCGAGAAAACTCATACGTGCATACCCCGCCGTTGCATCCACCAACTGATCTATCCTAGGCAGGGGAAAACTGTCTTTTGGACACGTCTTGTTTAGATCTGTGAAGTCGACGCAAACTTGCCACTTCCCATTCTTCTTCTTCACCAACTGTGTTGGACAACCACTCCGGGTAGTACACTTCTCGTATCGCCTTTGCCTCGAGCAAACGGTCGACTTCCTCGGTAACAGCATCCACATGCTGTACGGCAGATCTTCTTTTCTTCTGTATTACAGGTTTGTGTTGTGGGTCCACATTCAGGTGATGGCAAATCACGTTTGCATCCACCCCAGGCATCTCCTCGGGTACCCAAGCAAACACATCAACGTGCTCCTTAAGAAACTTTACCAACTCTTCCTCTTCTTCTTTGCGCAGGTTTTCCCCAATCAGGAAATACCTTTCAGGATCATTCTCGTTGATCTAGACTTTCTTCAATCCTTCCACCACTTTCTCGGCTGGATTCCCTCCGACATTCTCGATGGTCGGCTGGTTGGTAACCTCGACTGTTTGCACCAACTGTGCCTTGGGCGCCTTCTTGATTATGGAAATCAAGCACTGTTGGGCTGTCTTTTGGTTCCCCCTTATTCTCTCGATACCATTGGACCCAGGAAACTTTACCATCTGATGGTACGTAAGTGGAGGAAACTGCCCTCATCTTATGTAACCAAGTCCTTTCTATAATCGCGTTATAGGAAGATGGTACGTCCACTACTAAGAAGTCGGTTCTCAGCACTACTGTTCCTGCCCGAACAGGGAGGGTCACCTTACCCAATGGCCAAACTGCTCCAGCACTGAAACCGACCAGTGGGGTTACTGACTGTACCAAGTCCGTCTGTGCCAACCCCAACTTCTTCAATGCATCGTAATAAAGCACCTCGGTGCAACTTCCTGAATCCACCAGGATCCTCTCCATGTCATATTCCCCAATTCGTAGGGTTATGACAAGAGCATCATTGTGTGGCACCTGGACTCCTCCCAGGTCCTCATCCGTGAAGACTATGCCCTCGTTGCACCCTCCTGCTTCACGTCCTCGTTTCTTCCCCAACCGCATCACGTGTTGGTCGTGTTTCACCTACCTCTGGAGCAATCTCATCTCATTTCTCGTATAAGGTATGGCCAATCCATGTATCATATGGATCATGCCCCTTGGATTCTGCTCGTAATCCAGCTCCATTGCTTTCTCGGCACCTTTGTGCTCCTCTTGGATGAACTCCTTCAGATACCCACGCGATACCAGGTCATCAAGGTGCTGCTTGAACATCTCGCAGTCCTCCGTCATGTGACCCAGGTCCTTGTGGTAACTGCAGTGTTGACTCGTAGCCCTTCATGCATCTTTATCACCTTCCAGCCTTGGAGGCCACTTGAAGTATGGGCGATTCTTTATTCGATAAAGAACCCGATAAATCGGTTCGTTCCAAATCGTCGCTATCGAGAAGAAAGACTTTGGGTCCGGGGCGTGCTTCTCCCTGTAGGATTCCCTCTTAGCCTGCCCATGTTCCTTCCTCTCTTTGTACGTCTTGGGCTCTGACTTATCCGCCTTCTTTGCAGAGCCCTTGGACTGCTCGGCACCCAACTTGCCATCTTCCCGCAGTATGTCGTCCTCGTTCCTGGTGTGCTGCTCAATTCGTTCCATCAGCTTCGCCAGTGTGCTCACTGGACTCATTTTCAGGGACTTTCGTAGCTCCCCTCGAACAGGCAACCCAGTCTTGAATGTTGCTATAGCATACTCCTCACTACAACTTTCAATCTCGTTGAAAGTCTCCCAATACTTTTTGGCGTAGTCCCGGATCGGCTCGTTCTCCCCCTGTTTCATAATGGAGAGACTCTCAAATGTCTTGGGGGGCTTCCTGCTTGTCAGAAACCGAGCAGTGAACTCCTCGGCCAACTGTCTCCACCCCTGTATGGTGTTCAGCCCCAACTTATGGAACCAAGACAGAGCCACCTTTCCCAAACTAGATGGGAACATCTTGCACATGATCGCGTCATCACCATTGTGCATAAACATCGCCCGCTGGTAATGTTGTATGTGTAGACACCTCCCAGACGGGGCATCACCATACAGTTGTATCATCACTGTGTTTGCTCGATTGGTTGCTCGCTTCATAAACCAAGATCGTGGATACTTCCATGGCTAGAGGTATCACCACACGATAGCGGTTATCATCAAAACAGAGTCGCCACCTAGTTTGTTAAAGCTAGGAAAACAGATAGAGATTCTGGATACGGAAGCCAAAGGTACAGCAAGGGGAAGGTGTTAGGCACCCCTTTCTGCCTAGCCGCAAGGCTAGCCCATAATCATTCAACATAAGACATGTAGATGCTTTATCTAATCTATACACGTAGTCTGTTTTTATGCCTTAAACAGTTAATAAGTGAGCCGAGACGATAAGTAAATATGCGTCAGAAAGCAGAAAACAAATCGAAACTATGCCAGCAGATCGATCACTCGGTCGGCGAATGGATGTCGCGGCCGAGGAATCATGTTGATATCAATGTACCGGCCGAGGCATTGAAGCCCCGGCTGGTGTTCTTCCTCACACCAGAAAGAAAGTTTAACAGGCTACAGAAGGCTACGATTAGTAAATTAAACATAAAATCAACCAAACCATAGGCCGTTGGGCCTCACCACCTTGATCCCTCAGTTGCTTGATTGCTTTGGATTGATGGAGATTGACTGATTGATTGCTTCTTGGACGAAACCCTAGGGTTAGGGTTTGGACTCCGGGGTTGGATCGTCTGATTGATGGCCGCCTATGGAAGGTTAGGGCTTTTGCAGAGAGGGTTTTTAGGAGTGTATAGCCAGAATTTCGTGGCTTGAATGTGTATAGATCTGAGGATTTTCGTTGTATTGTGGTGTGTATTTTCGGAGGCCAAAGGCCTCTTTATATAGGCAAAGGGATGACACACTTCGTCCAATCAAATCACGGGGTTACAATTGCATTTGCATTGTAACTCGAACTCTTCAACGTAATCCCTGAACGTAGCCCGAACGCATTGGAGAGGCAGTGGATCGATCAACCGACAGAAGGTTCGAGAGTCTGGAAAAAGGCCGATCTGGCGGCCGAGCAAAGGATGTCACGGCCTGGAAATGGATGTAGCGGCCAAGCCATTGATCTGGCGGCCGAGGCTTCGATCTCTCAGGGAGATTTTGGGTGCAACAGGTTGCTCGGGTGAGGAATGGATGTTAAGGCCGTGAAATCGATGTTGCGGCCGGTCGATGGATTTTCCTAACACACTACACTTCTGTCTGAAAGGCTATTTGGCTCTGGATTGGGTCCTCTAAGTGGCTCAGAGTTCGTACCATAAGTCCATAGGTTTCATCAAAAAGCAATCAGCAATCATCGAATCCATATCATCATCGGGATGGTCCCAAGGTGGGAGTTGAAATAATCGTTAGGCCAAATTGGGGTGTCTACAGATGCCCCTCTTTGACTGAGCTCAGACGGATCGCGAGACATGTTTGAGTAAAAGTCAAAGCTGTAAAAGCAGCTCAATTTGGTCCAACCACTATTCCAAGGGTTTTTGAAAAAAGTTTTGTTATGGTCGGGCCGAGGCTGCCCACGTATTCCTCAAGGGAAATTCGGACCAATCGTAGTTCAGGGCAATAAAAGAAAAAGTTTGGAGGGTTAGGGACAGAAGACGTTCCTTCGGGCTTTAAAAGCCGTAGTGCAACGTACCCTAGGTGGAGCCAGGGTTTTGGCGAAAAGTAGTTGAAGGAGCGCGGGCTGCTGGGGAAGTTTTTTGCGGAGAGTCATCTTAGCATTTTGGGGTAGACCAATACACGGCAGGTGTGTGTGCTTTTCTTGATCATCCTTACGTTAACCGAGAAGCTCGGTAGAGTAGCCTATCCTTGTGAATGATGGAAGGAATTGATGTAGTTGGGCGGAATCCAAGCCATCTCCGGGGATGAATTGGATGCGGTTTTGAGATAAGGGGTGGAACCCAAGTCATCTTCCGGAGACGAGTTGGATGCCGTTGTTTAAGATGCAGGAGGCGCAGGGGCCAGTAGCTGAAGTACGGAGTGCTGGTTGTGATTACGAGGCGAGAGCCTGAGGTGTTTGAAGCTTTGATTGGATAGAGGCGCGGAGCTGGTTTTGAGAGCCTAGGAGACGGAACCGAAGCGCGGAGCTGGTGCTGATAGTTCAAAAATCTTTGCCTTCCGGAGGTAAGAACTTGAGATGTTCGAGCTTTGGCGTGATTGAAGCGAGGCGTGGAGCCAGTTGTATTCTGATGGTCTGTGCGTGGAGCTTTCTCATCATAAAGATTTGGCTTTGAGCCAAAGGATCGAGGTTCTGGACCGATCAATAAAATCGAGGCATAGAGCCGGTTGATTGCAAGATGGACCTGCGAGTGAGAGATGCAAAACATAGCATGTATGTATGATAATGTTTGTTAGATGTGATGTGAATAGATGATTATGCAGACTCGATGTGTTTGATGCAGTATGTGCACGGGCCCGTGCGTGTGTGTTTGATATAAGCTTAGAGCTTCTTTCAGGTTCCAGACTTGAGCAATCAGAGCGTAGAGCTCGAGCATTCGGACGGCAGAATCCAAGCATTCAAAGTACAGGCTTTGAGCGTCCAGTACGCAGTGGTTGGGTATTCAAGCGTAGAGCTTGCACATTCAAGTGTAGAACTTGAGCATCTAGTACACAGTGGTTGGGCTTGTTGATTGGGACGGCATAGAGCCTGTTGAGAGCTATTACGACTTTGAGCCAGTTGAATTGGTTACGGCTTTGAGCCAGCTGAGATAATGGGCGTAAGGCCACTGAGTTGATAACAGGCATGGAGCCGTTAAGTAGCTACGGCTTCGAGCCAATTGAGATGGTTACGGCTTCGAGCCAGCTGAGATAATGGGCTTTGAGCCGCTGAGATAATTACGGCGTGGAGCCAGATAGTTACGGCTTTGAGTCAATTGAGCGAGCGTAGGGCTGCTTGAGAGCCAATATAGGCATGGAGCCGCTGTAGTAATGGGCTTCGAGCCGCTGTTTGAACCATTAAGCTTGGAGCTGTTGATGGAACCACTGAGGTCTAGGGCCGTTGACGAGCTTA
Organism: Rhododendron molle; assembly: GCA_025413875.1. Classification (NCBI taxonomy): domain Eukaryota; kingdom Viridiplantae; phylum Streptophyta; class Magnoliopsida; order Ericales; family Ericaceae; genus Rhododendron; species Rhododendron molle. The sequence goes on from CM046391.1 coordinate 45,079,465, forward strand.
GAGCTGCTGGGTGTAGACAGGGAGCTACTGAGTGAATTTAGAGCTGCTAAACTTGTTTGATAGTGATGAGCTTTGGTCAACAGTTTGTGGAGAGAGAGCCTCTTTGTGCTTGGGCGTGCCCCCAAGGCTAGTTTTGATCATATTGTATTTTGCTCGGAGATGCTCCAAAGGCTGATTTTGTCATTGACTCTGTCGGTCATGGGCCCAGAATTCCATAATGGCTTGAGTTGGTGCACTGAGCAAAATCCACCGGGGGTTGAAGGAAATTGATTGGAGGGCCAGGAGATTGATCAGGCGGCCGTATTATTGATTACTCGGCCGAGGTATCGTTCACTCGGCCGGTAAAACGCTTCATTTCCAGAGTTTTATAAAAGCAGAGCCCTCGGCGCTTTCTTTTCATTTTCTTCCCTCTTTCTTTCTTCGTTCTCTTTCCCGCGAGGATCATACCGAGGACTCATTGTCTTCTTCACTTTGCCTTGTTTTCGTTAGGTTCAAGGGATGGATGATGCGCGGCCAGTGATCGCGGAGGGAGTCCGCGTAGCTCTTAGTGCTGTCTTGCTGCTTGATTAGAGACCCTTGCGTGGGTGGCTTGCTTCCGTGACGTGGAGCTTCCGGGGTGATGCTTGTACGCGGTATGATGATTTTTCTGGGCTGCGTGATGTCTCTTCTGCACCGCAGTGCTTCTTTGGTACGCGTTACCCCGGAGGTTTCCTTTTTCTTTTTTTTGCAGCTGGCCTCTGGTGTCCTGGTCGCCAGAGGGTTCGGCATCCTCTTCTGCTTCTTTTGATTTTCCTGCATAGGTTAGTTTGATAGGAAATCGATGTATAGCTTTGTTTAGGAAATGTGAGACGATTCACCTTGTGATGTAAGAAAAAGCTTTTGTTATATGAAACAAAATCTTTTGCTCTGTTATATGATTGTATATGTGTGGGCAGCATCCCCTGGAATTTCCGGATTCCAAAGCGAGCCTTCGGGAATCTCGTTCCTCGAAGCAAGGGCCCATAATCGAGGGAGCACGAGCGGAGAAGCAGGCGCTCGCAAAAATACAGAGTCGCCACCTGGGTTTGAAGGTCTGACACCCAAGGAACCGTATTTTGAAGCACCTGCCGCGCTATTTGATTTGAAAAAGTGAAGGAACCAGTCCGTCATAACCATATCTGGGTTCGGGAGCCAGGTTACGAGAGGGGAAGGGTTTTAAGGCACCCCTATCGCCCAATCCGGAGATCGGTCTCTACTTAGGCATTTTGTGAAAGTTTTTGTGATTCTTCTTCTTTTTAACCAATTTTAGCCAATTAGGGCGGGGGAACGGCTAATCTGGGATTAAAACTGGAACACGATTTGCAAGATGTGTTTGTATTTGAGCATGGATGAATGGAATACTATGAAAAATGGGATAAAACCCAACCCTCTGATCAGAACATCAAGAATACTGCACAAGGTTTAGGCATGCCAACGCCATGGCCACCTTTGCATGCATGGATCTACGTACATGCAAAGAACCATCGCGTGTCAATTCTAAACACTCGCGCGAGTGTTTGTTCCACCACAAGTTGGATTTTAATCCCCTTCTGGGCTCTGGAAGGACCAGTGCTCACCCAGGGGCAAACCAAGCAGTTGATATGTACTGGAGAGTAAATAATTATTACAATTTGAGATAAACAGAAACCAAATGAATTGAAAGGCAACCCTAAACAGTGGGGCTGAATAAACAAAGGCTTGAGCCTTAGTTGCCAAGCAAGGGCAGTTACTGGAAGATGAAGAACCATCGCGCGAGGATGGAGAACCCTCACGCGAGTGTTCCTGACTGGACGTCCAGGAATTGCTTTGCATGCTTGGGACTCTGAAACATACTCAGAAGCTTCCCAAAGGCATTCCAAACTAAATGATACTGCAAAATAAGCTAACTATGGCTTTTTCATGCAACACAGTGATCTAAAAGCCCTAATATACTTAAAAACAGTAATAACAGTATGAAGAACTCAAAAACCAGGATACCCTTCCCCACAATGTTCATCATCACACAGACAAGAACTGTCGCGTGAGAGTAAAGAACAGGTGCGAGGGTTCGTAGTTGTAAGCCTCTTGTAACTTTGCTGACTTTAGGGCCAGAACTGGTATTGATTACCAGCCTTGGCCCTGACAGCCCCCCTCAGGGATCAGAACAGAAAGCAGGTAAATGTTTATACCTTTTGCTTGAGTTGGATTGGTTTGAACAAGGTGGTGTAGCTTTGAAAATGAGTGTATGTAGAACACAAGAGTGAGAGAAAAACTGGAGTGGTTGAGGTTTTGTGAGCTTTGTGCTTGAATTAGTGCAATTTTTGTAACCCTTTAGCTATTGGAAGCATGGGGGGTATTTATAGGGAAATGCATGAGAGGTAGACATGGCCCAAAAATCAGCCAACAAGGCTGGTCAATCAGACTTGGTGGAGAAGGCCTCCAACAAGGTGCAAGGAGTGGTTGTGTTGAGTAGAGCCAACCATGCAGTCTACAACAGCTGTGCTGGTGGAAAACGGGGTTCCACAGGCCTACTAGACCTCTGATCATCACAAAATCCAGCTGCAAATTAAGGATGGGGACAGGAGATAACACTCGCGTGAGGGTTCCAAACACTCGCGCGCGAGTTCTACAGATCACGCGAGGGTCAACGGTCAACAAATTGACTTTGACCCACACCTGGCAGAGAACACTCGCGTGAGGGTTCCAAACCCACGCGCGAGGGTCAACTCTGGTCTGGGATTTTGACTTAGGGTTTCTAAGGTAAAAAGGTTCAAGAAGGGCTCCACACACACAAAGCTCAAACCATTCCAAACTCAAGTCTGTTCTAAATCCAATTTCATCATCGGGGAAACAAGAAACCGTAAAATGATCAGGCAATCCAGATCAGGGTGTCTACAGTAGTCCCCCTTTGACGGCACGCGGAGCACCATTGACTGGTACGGGTAACGTCAAAGGTTTCTAGACACCCTCTAAATCCGCCCAAAAGTCGATTTAATGGAAAACGCACAAATATGTGAAAATACCGCGCACCGAAGAATGACCGGACAGATAGATCGTCACTGGTTAGATTGTTGCAGATTTAAAGTTGGACGGATAGATCGTCGCTGAATTGAAATTGGACGGATGGATCGTCGCTGAATTGAAATTGGACGGATGGATCGTCGCTGAATTGAAATTGGACGGATGGATCCTCGCTGAATTGAAATGGGACGGATGGATCCTCGCTGAATTGAAATCGGACGGATGGATCGTCGCGATGGATCGTCGCTGAATTGAAATCGGACGGATGGATCGTCGCTGAATTGAAATCGGACGGATGGATCGTCGCTGAATTGAAATCGGACGGATGGATCGTCGCTGAATTGAAATTGGACGGATGGATCGTCGCTGATTTGAAATGGGACGGATGGATCGTCGCTGAATTGAAATTGGACGGATGGATCGTCGCTGAATTGAAATTGGACGGATGGATCATCGCTGAATTGAAATTGGACGGATGGATCGTCGCTGAATTTGAAATTGGACGGATGGATCGTCGCTGAATTGAAATTGCACGGATGGATCGTCGCTGAATTGAAATTGGAATTTTGCTCAGGTGTGCACGGGCGGACCACTGCTGGGGATGGAACATAACTCGAATTTCGACGGACTTATTCCCAAATAACTCCCAAACATGCCTTAAAAGCATAACAACACATCATGTACCATAACAAAGTGATGTGCATGACTGGCCTTGCACTGTTGGGGTAATGGGCCTGAAGCCCAAAAGAACCGTCGCGCGCGTGTTTAGAACCATCACGCGATGGTTTTCTTCTGAGGGCTTGGATCTGGATCGGCTCAGACCCGGCCCGTGCTCGTTGTCTTCCCATATACGTCGCGGGGACGTTTTCAGAACCGCTCACAGACGGTTTCGAAGTTTCAAAACTTCTCTCTACTCCCAAACTCCCTAAAATCCCCCCAAACCCTAAACTTCCTTCAGAAATCCAGCAAAAACAGGCACACCCACGTACCCATGGCAGACCACGGTGATGGCAGTGGTGAGGGAGAAGTCGTTGATCGAGTAGAGGATCGAGGAGGCCCAATGGGAACTGAAACAGGCGATCAGACGGCGTCAGAGGGAGCCGCGGGCGTGAGTGCAGTAGTAGCAGGCGGCGGCGATGGCGGAGCAAGCCAGCAGCAGGAGGTTAGCGATGAAGAGAACACTCGCGCAACAGAGGAGAACCCTCACGCGACAGTTCTGTCAGCGACTATGGGGCCCATTTTTGAAGCAGAAGGTTCGGGCACAGTGGCCAGGGGCCCGCCCATGGCTGGTGGGAGTTCTGGTGGTTCTGGCAGCGGAGGGGCAGTGGGTGACGATCCCGGGCCGAATGGGTCTCCGCCGAGGGACCCGGCGAGAGGCAAGGGCACTGTTATTGTGGAGGAGGAGCCCACTGAGATACTAGTTGAGCATAGGGAGCAGGACATAGCATTCCGACCAGCGGCATCGACGGCCACATCGTTGCGCCATGTTCCGGTCACAAAACAAGATATTGCTGAGCACTTGCCCGACGATCGGCTTGCAAGGCTGTTGGAGGAGAATCCCGATGTTGGTGAGATGGTATTGAGGGCCAAGGAGGAGCGGGCTCGGGCCATCGCTGCATGGGAGGCAGCGGAGAAGGCCGAGAGAGAGAGAAAGGACAGGGAGGAGCCCTTGAGAGATATGGAGGCCGAAGAGAGGGCTGCCGAGGAGGCATTGGGACCCAGGGTGACAGCCGTAGCAGAGGCAGCAGCAGCGAGACGGCCTGACTACACATCGGAGACATACGTGCCCCCTATTCCACATCTGTTTGTGCCATCAGGTATTTCAGCATACATGCCACAGCGGTTAGAGTATGATGACGAAACAGTGCTGAGAGACCCTCTGATCCACATTGCAAACACTTGGGCCGAGGTGATTTCTGAAAACCCCCTTTGTACTTCAATTCCCGCTTTTACTTGCATGTTCAGTAAATTGTAGAGAAAAGCATGACAAAATCGCTAAATTGCAAACCATGTAAAACGCATGCAACGTAGAATAATAACTTGAACCAACCATCCAAACACTGCCTGCACCTAAACCAGAATCACGAGAATATAACCCTGAGAGACCATGCATGCAATAAGATGAACTTTAAGAGCCATCGTTGCACCCCTGAATTGATTACCGAGAACTTGAAAATGAAAGCCATGCCTGCTAACATTTGCTCTGTTGCCTGATGACACAACCATGCCGAAAGCATGAACCAAAGAACCGTTGTTACGCCCCTGAATTGATTACCTAGAACTTGAAAATGAAAGCCATGCATGCTAACATTTGCCCTGTTGCTTGATGACACAACCATGCCGAAAGCATGAACCAAAGAACCGTCGTTACGCCCCTGAATTGATTACCTAGAACTTGAAAATGAAAGCCATGCATGCTAACATTTGCCCTGTTGCTTGTTTGTGTATTTGAAACAGGAGGGTGCAGTTCAGAGAGACATCCGGGGCTTTGGGGGTGCGTGCAGATCACTGGCACTGTATGAGGGTTTACCTCAGCGGGTGAGGGACTTGGTTAATGCAGCAGGCTTTGGGGAGTTTATACGGACTCTTACTAGGAGTAGGATTGACCATGCCGTGCTGGTAGCGCTTGCAGAAAGATGGAGGGACACTACCAATACCTTCCATCTCCCCCCTGGAGAGATGACCGTGACGCCTGCAGATTTTGCAGCGATCACGGGGCTGAGAGTTGGAGGAGAGCCCATTCCTTTTGATTCAAACATTCAGAATGATCAGGCTGCACTGGAGTGGTTTCTGGGTGATGCACCCAAGATTGAGGAGGGGATGGCCAAGTATGAGCAATTGAAGAAATACCTGAAGAAGAAGGTGACTACCGAGAGGGAGGCGAAGCAAATGGCCAGGGCATACTTGCTGTATCTCTTTGGTGCTACCTTGTATCCAAACAGGCGTAGCAGAGTACACTTGTCTTATCTACCGGCCCTGAGAGACCTGAGGACAGCTTCACGCTTTGACTGGGGTGGAGCAGCGCTGGCTACTGCTTACACTTTCATGGGCAACTCGTCGAGGACGGGGAAGAGCACTGCTGGCTACTGGAGAATCTGGGAGGTAAAGTAACATAGCACAACTTCTATTTACTTGCATTGTTTGTTGATCTGTTTCCATAGCCTGTTTGCATACATATCATAATATCCTGTGATTGATGAATACGTTTGCTTAACTTTGAACAGCTCTGGGCTTACGAGGTTTTGCGGATGTATCCGCCTCAGTGCAAGCATCCCGACTTGAGCGTTCTCCTTTGCGCACTGAAGTGGAGTAAGAAGATGATGGGGCCGAAGGAGGGTAGAGGCCAACTGAACGCCTTCAGATTGTATTTGGATGAGCTCAGGGCCCAGGTATACCATAAAACCCTCATAATTAAAACACTATGAATTGCTTTAATGCTGCCGCTGACCAATTGCCTCAATTGCCTGTTGACCTGTGTGTAGGTCAATTGGAATCCTTGGAGAATGGCTGGAGCAGAGCTTGAGTACCTGGCCGAGAGCAGGGTCATTACCGCCAGCAGGGTGTTACTTGAGTCGGCCTTTGGCTGGCAGTGGTACCTTGGAGACCGGGTGTTACGCCAGTCGCTTGGCTATACCGCGTTCCAGGTGCCAGGGCGACTTCCACCCCGAGCTTCACATACGAGTACATACACCCGAGCTGAGCTGGAGAGGTTCACACGGCCTGATACAGAGCTGACACGATACCTTCGCCCAGAGATGGACTATGCGGAGTACCAGAGAGACCGCTTGGCGAGGCCATTGGGTGTTCGGGCTTTCAAAGACGTGCGGAGTCAGGCACGCGGGGCTGCCGAGGAGAGGAGAGCTGCCGGAGAGAGAGCAAGAGGCGGCGAAGGCCGAGTCAGGCATCATGCAGGCGTTCCTGTGAGAGGTGGACCCCCGGAGATGTCATGGACAATTCCCGTTACGGATGCACAAGGCAATCTAGCTGAGATACATTTAGTGCCTGCCAGAGTCGAGCCACCGCCTGTGATTGTGCCGGTATGAATCTTGTTTATACTTTAATACATGCGCCAATATTGAATATGTTTGATGATACAGAATTGCCTTTGCAGGCGCCCGCTGAGTGGGTGAATGAAGCTGTTCGCCGTATGCTGGCTTTGGAGAATTTGGTTAGGCGAGCAGCTGGCGGCTTCCAGTTAGAGCTGCGCTATCCAGCACCTACTGCCCCACAGGCTCAGCGAGCTGCTGGCAAGAAACCTCAGGTATACAACGATACATTCCTGCTTTTGATATTTGATGATGCACCTCTGTTTTCGATACGTATGCTTTAGATTGCTCGCAGTAAAATGTACCTGTCATTCAAACACTTGATATATGCAATACACAATATGCACAATGTATTCTAATGCTTCACATAATATGATAATGCAGGCACAGGGACGGGCGACTTCTAGGAGCAAGAGGACACGGTCTCCTATACCGGCAGCCACACCAGGACTCCTATACCGGCAGCCACACCACATCGACAAACTAGGAGTTCACAAGCAGCTGCTGCAGGCAAAGAACCAGTTGGACAGGCGATGGCACGTGCTGAGGAGCGATTCCGCATCACGATGCGCCAAAGACCATCATCGGAGGAGCATCGAGCCGCAAAGAGACCCAAGCTGGTATTGCTCCCAACTTCCGAGGACGAGGAGGAAGATGACGGAGTTGAGGAGGAAGACGAGGAAGAGGAAGAAGAGGAGGAGGAGCATTCATCCGCCCGTAGCGATTCTGATGACTCAGTTGACGATCCGGCGTACAGGGAGGAGCCCAAGGATGGAGCTGATGACGATGATGATGGTAGTGATGATGATGGTGGCCGTACGGGCCTGAAAGACTGGCTTGGAGGCGAGGATAGAGATTGAGAGCCTCTTTATTTTCTGCACTTTACTTTACTTTTGGGGCCTGCGTGCCCAAGTAGGTAGATAGAGGGCGGATGTGCCCTAGATACTCTGATACTTGTTTTAGCTTCTGGAGGCCTGCGCGCCTTTTTGCTGGATGGGCGGATGTGCCCGCACTACTTTTGATGGTTTTTGATGGTTTTTGATCGGCCGGAGCACCACAGATACAGTACTTTCCTTTGATTTGGTCTGACACAGTACCCTTAGTTATAAAATTTGCATTTTCATTGGTTTATTTGCTCTTTATATGCATAAAAGAGGTAAAACACGCACCACTAATACCTAAGTTGCATTGAACACACCGAGACTGTCCACAGACACAGATATATGTACAGGAGTGACTAGCTCGAAGGAAAACGCAAAATGTACCCTAGGACACAGCCAGGATACGAGGATACGGCAAATTAATGAAACTTTGGGTTGAAATACTTGACTTTGATTGACACTGATACTTCCATAATATCAAGCACACACAACGTGACTTGCACAAGTTGACGGAATCGAGAAAAACGTCCCGAAAAGGGAAAAATACCAAAAAGTGTCCAAAGGACACAAAAGGGACATGAAAGGGACACGAGACAGCGAAACAAGACTCAATTATGTCCCGGACTGAAACCGACACCTCCGTACAGTCACATACGCTCCATATGACCTGTGCGGCATGAAAGAACCTGGCAAAACCCTCCAGAATGGATTTCGAACCTCCAAAACTTCGATTTTAGCTTGAAACGGGCCGCCGAGGGTCCAAAATCTTCATTGAGCGCAAGATTTCGAATCCGATGCTTGCACACAGTCATATATACCCATTATGACTTGCTGGAACCAACAAAAGTGCCAAAGACCCTCTGAAACCAAAAACGGCCAAAAATGGACAGTAGCTGCCAGAATCTGTCAATATTGCAGGAGAACCATCGCGTGACAGTTCAGAATAGTCGCGCGAGTGTTTGGTTGCGTGCGAGGGTTTTCGAATGCTCGCGCGAGTGTTTTGTCCCTATCAGGCCACCCTCTTTTGACCAAACCAACTTTTGAAGGCACCAGAGGCCCTGTCACCAACCACCAACGTCCTGTAGACCATCCTACAGTTTGCAGATTTGTGTGTCCTTACATGGCAAGGTGTCCCTATTTTTCATGAATCTTGACCCTTGGTATGAGAACCGAGGATGATATTTTGAGAGACTTTGCCTATAAAGGCATGGTATGCATGGCAATGCCAAAAGCATTCCTTCCTCTGAAGTCCAGGAGTACCCACTTTACCTAAAATGGAAAATCCGTTAGCCGCCATACTTGATCCGTGGCTGACCCGTCCCGAAACCATCGACTGGGAAAGCCCTCGTTCCCAATGCCTATCTTCCATTCGTGACCTCCGATTCATGGAGGCACGACCTGAATTTCTCGAAGCTACATTGGTGTATTGGGATCCAGTCATGCACGTTTTCCGCTTTTACGATGACGAAATGTGCCCGACAGCGGAGGAGTTCCAAACCTACCTTCGAGGATTCACTGATTGTGAAGTCCTCGCCATTCCTCCGTTCCAGGAGGATATGAGCCAACTCTTAGAGGCAAAACTCAACATTCCCGAAGAACTGTCAGCAAGCATAATCCAAGATGGCAACTCAACATTATCCGTCTTATCAAGCTGTATGGTCCCGAAGGTGCCGTAGGAGACTACGTTGGACAGGCCCACAGACGTTTCGTGCTCTCGGTCTGCGCACTGGCTGCCTACATCCTGATCCCTGCTAACGGAGAGGTCAGCCCAAGCATAGTGAGCATGGCGTTGCAAATGGACGCTCGAAAGAACATCATGCCCGCCGTTCTAGCGGAAACCCTCATAGGCTTGGATTTAGTGAAAAGCGGCCAAGCAAGTTGGTTTAGCGGATGTCCTCTCCTGCTCCAGGTAGGTTCTCACTCAACTCACTCTTTCTTTATGCACACACTTTCTCGTTTTACCTCTCGCTCAGGCTAGGATCGCTGGGCAAACCTCACTTGTTTTTTCACTCTGGCTGTATCTGACTTCGTACTTGTTTTTACGCTCAGCTTTGGCTTTCAGACAAGGTGGGTGTACTTGAAGCTCCGAAGGCCGGCTTCGAAGATTTCCCAAGGCAACTGGTCGAGAGACCGATGGTGTACCCCGAACTGACGGTTGATATATGGTATGCCTTTCTGAATGACATGCAATCAGAAGACATAGTCTGGAGATGCCCATGGCTGAACCTGCCGGCGATGACTGTAAATTCCGCGGGGTTCAAACGAGTGATCCTTGCTGGGCTGACGAGCTTCACCTTCTATATACCAGGACGGACGCTTCAACAGTTAGGCATAAACCAAGAAAGCAGGTGCTTTGGGAAAGAGCGCTTTAGGCTTCCCACATTTGATAGCCACAACGTGCAAGCCTATGAGCACAGCTGGATTAACAGAGAACTAGAGGAGGCTCTCCCTGATCCCATTACGTGGTTGGAGAGCCGTTACGTGAAATGGCTTCGCAAAGAAGTCTATGCTCGACTAGGGGGATACTTCTGAAATCCACCAAAACCGAGTTTGTATCAGAAATAAGCTCTAGGTCGTTGGACTGTCTGAGCCACGTTCCACCCTTTTGCATGCTTATTATGTAAGTTGTATGGCTTTTAAGCCTGGCTCGTTCAATGAAATAAACACTCGTATGCTAACCAAGAACCGACACCATTTCTCTAAGCCCGAAATCCATCATCGAAAAATGCAATTTACGCAAACGAGACTTCCATATGACCATGAGGTTCCATAATGGCCTGCTGGAAACATTCAGCGTCCGAAAACTGACTCGAGTCGAAATACGAAAAACCACCCTCCAAAAGTCAGTAGGTTGCTCATTTCTAGCCAAAAGAGGCCAAACCGTCGCGTGAGCATTCCACAATGTCGCGCGAGGGTTCATCCCAGTCAAAACTGCTAGCTTTGATTCAAAAAGGTAGAGGAACGTGGGTCCTTACATTACTCTGGTCGTCCTGGAGTTCAAAAAGTAGGGAAGAGCAGGGAAATGAAGTTCAGGGATACCCCAATAAGTGAGCCCTTTGGGTGTAAAATTATGCCACCTTGCCTGACATCCTGCATGGGCACAGGGATATTTTCCCCTTCATTTGGCTATAAAAGAGGACTTCTCGGAGGCATTCAAGGCACCTCTCCCACAGAAAACTTTGCAAATCACAAGCAAATGGCAAACCATCTTCCAGCTCTAATTGATCCATGGCTAGAAGCCTTTGTTGCAACCGATTGGCTATCTTTCCGAACGCATGGGCTAGCCGCGGTCCGTTTCCTCCGAAACATACAGCTTCACCCCGCAATCTTGCAGTCAGCTGTGCAGTTCTGGGATCCGAGTATTCATGTGTTCAGGTTTGGAGACAACGAGCTGTGCCCAACTGTGGAAGAATTCCAAGCATACCTCCAAGGCTTCACCTCCCATATGATTGTCGTACCACCATACCGGAAGAGCATGTCCAAACTTCTAAAAACCAGCCTGAATATCACCTCAGGTGCAGCTGAAAGCCTGCTGAGCGGCGAGCAGATAAACATCATGCGCTTGATGGAATGGTACGGGCCTGAAGGCGATACCAGCGACCTGGCTTGGCAAGCTCGCCGTCGATTTGCGCTGCTGATTAGCGTGCTGGCCGCATACTTGTTGGTATCCCCGACTGGACAAGTCAAACCTTCTCTGGTGAGCGTGGCCACTCAGCTGGGCGGTCGAAGGAACGTGGTGCCAATGATTCTCGCCGAGACACTCATGGGGCTAGATTTAGTAGCAAACGGGCAAACCATGGTATTTGGCGGCAGTCCGTTGCTATTACAAGTAAACTCTCACTCAGCTCACCTTTTTCCGGTTTTCAGACATTCTGTTTTTACCTCAACACTCGGCTAAGGTTATATCAGAGCTCCTTACTTGTTTTTCCGCTCAAGTCTTAAGTGGCTCCTTACTTGTCTTTGCCACTCATGCAGTTGTGGTTATCAGACAAGCTCGGGTTGATTGCAGCCCCAGAAGGGAACTGGCCCCACTTACCTGGGCAAATGCACCAGAGAGAGATGCTGTTCCCAGAGATGCCCACAGAGGAGTGGTTTCGATTCATGAACGAGCTACCATCAGACGAAATCACTTGGAGGCACGGAGAGTTGAATATCCCGGATATGACCGTGAAATCTGCAGGTTATGAAAGAGTGGTGATTGCTGGTCTGTCTAGTTTCACATTCTACATTCCTGGCCGTATCCTTCGGCAATTCGGGATAAGCCAAGGATTTCACAGAGCCGGAGCGGAGACCTTCCATGTTCCTGCCTTCACTGCACAAAACCTACTTGGGTATGAACATAACTGGGGCTCGAGGGAGCTCGGCGGACCAGATCCAGATTTTAGCACAGAGCTAACCAAACGCTACAGAGCATGGTTAAGGAGAGAAATTAAAAGAAGACAAAATGCAGACTGACTCCCGACGTGACCCTGATGATCTAGAATAAACTGTGAGCCCGTGAGGGCAGCTTAGCATTTCATTCTGTTTTTATGCTTTAACTGTTTTGAAAGCCTGCTCAGCCTGTGTAATAGAAGTAGTAGTTTTGAAATAAAATCGAGAGATTAAGAATTTTCCCCTTTGGGTCCAAGTTTTGAACAACACCATACATTGAACACACCCTTCGGAAAAAGAAACCCTGGAACAAGTTGATTGATTATGACCGAATCTCACAGAAAGATTGCCTATGTATCCTTTTCAAGGAATCAGGTCAAAACGTAGTTCAGGCTAAGGTTCGCTCGTGTATTTTGACTCTCCTTTTATGCTCTAACTTTTGCCTAGGACCGCCCATTCGGGTTTTTAGCCTAGCGAGCTTTTGATTGTCGCCCATTTATTTTTGCCTAGACCGCCTCCTTAGGTTTTCGGTCTAGCGGGCATGCTCTAATTTTTGCCTGGAACCACCCACCCTTGTGGTTTTCGGCCCAGCGAGCTTCTCTCAGGGATAGTAACGCTTGAGTTGATCCAAGTTGACTAGAGTGTTGAATTCGTTGCCGTCCAGATCCATAAGTTGAACCGCGCCCCCAGAGAGGATAGTCTTGATAAGGTAAGGCCCTGAACGTTTCGGACGGAACTTACCGCGGAGATCAAAGATGGGAGCCCGGATTTCCTTGGTGACCATGTCCCCTTCGACTAAGTCGCGAGATTTTACCTTCTTGTTAAAAGCCCGAGCAATTCGACGCTGATACCCCTGAACATGATACAAGGCACGGAGCCTCCTCTCGTCAAAAAGCATGAGCTCAACAAACCTCCCGCTGAGCCATTCAGATTCAGCGAGCTCTGATTCTACCATGATCCTTAAAGATGGCACCTCAAGCTCAATTGGGAGCACCGCTTCCATCCCATAAACCAGAGAGTAGGGAGTAGCCCCTGTTGACGTTCGAATTGATGTTCGATACCCCCAAAGAGCTAGAGGTAGCTGTTCGTGCCAGTCCCTGGCAGACTCCGCAGACTTCTTGATGATCGTTTCGACGTTCTTGTTGGCAGCCTCAACTGCCCCGTTGGCCTGCGGGCGATAAACCGTCGAATGGTGTATCTGAATCTTGAACTCATCGAAGAGCTCTAAAACTCTACCCTTGAAGTGAACTCCATTATCCGAAACAAATGCCTGTGGAACACCGTATCGGTAGATAATGTTCTTCCTGATGAATTGTGCCACCTGAACGGCAGTCAAGGTTTTGTAAGATTCGGCCTCCACCCACTTAGTGAAATAGTCTATCGCGACCAAGATGAAACGGTGACCATTTGAAGCAGACGGCCTGATCATGCCGATGACATCAATACCCCATACAGCAAAGGGCCAAGGCGACATCATGCCAAACAACTTGGAAGGTGGAACGTGCATAAGGTTGGCATGGATCTGGCACCTGTGACAACGGCGAACATAATCCACACACTGTGATTCCATAGTGGACCAAAAGTAACCCTGCCGTAAGATCTTCCTAGCAAGCATGACACCACTCATATGAGGACCGCAGACCCCTTCATGAACATCTTCCATTACTTTGGTGGCTTCAGCACCACTGACACACAGCTTATGCATCCCACAATGGGACCTCCTGTAAAGCTTCCCTCCGCAAATGATGTATTGGGCTGCTAGCCTTCGTAATGCAAGCTGATCCTTTTTGGATGCCTCAGCTGGATATTCGCCCCTTTCAACGAAGTTCCATATATCATGGTACCAGGGTAGGCCATCATTGATATCGTCGATGGAGCTAACATACTGGTAAGCGGGGCAGTCCCACTGTTCAATCAAGATGGGGCGAAGCTTAACGCCCAACGGGAGTTCAACCATGGAGGCCAAAGTCGCCAAAGCGTCGACAAACTGATTTTTCAAGCGGGGAATGTGGGTAAAAGTCACTTTATTAAAACGAGGAATAAGATCTTCCAAGTCCTGATGATATGGCTTCAATCTCTCCTCACGAACTTTCCAATCCCCGTTGGCCTGAGATACAACAAGGTTAGAGTCGCCAATAACCTCGAGCTTTTCAACTCCAAGTGCTAAAGCTGCCTCCATGCCGACAATACAGGCCTCATATTCAGCTTGGTTATTTGTAACATCGAAATTGAGTTTGAATGCAAGCGGAATATGAGAACCGTCAGGCGTTATCAGCAAGACCCCAATCCCATATCCTTTCTGGTTGGCCGCCCCATCAAAATAAAGAGTCCACACGTCGTCCACTATCGTTAGGACCTCTTCATCTGGAAACGTAAAATTTGAGTCTTCTGGCCCATCGACGGGATGATCGGCTAAGAACTCTGCCACAGCACGGCCTTTAACTAACTTCCTTGTGACATACTCAAGATCGAACTCAGCTAGCAAGAGCAACCAACGTGCTAACTTACCAGTAAGTGCTGGCTTCTCAAACAGATACTTGAGAGGATCCATCCGAGAAATCAACTTCACTGGGTAAGCCAGCATGTAGTGTCTCAACTTTTTGGAAGCCCAAACAAGAGCCCAACATGTTTTCTCCAAAGCGGTGTAGCGTTCCTCGCACCCAACCATCTTCTTGCTTAAGTAGTAAATGGCCTTCTCGACACCCTTATCTCCTTCCTGAGCTAGCAAGCAACCCATAGAAGAGGGATTGACAGACAAGTAAAGGATCAAGGGTTTTCCAGGCACTGGCGGCATCAAGACCGGAGGATTCTGAAGGTATTTCTGAATAGACTCGAAAGCTGCCTGACATCTGTCGGACCATGCAAACGGCGTGTTCTTCTTGAGTAGACGAAACATCGGCTCGCAAGTTAAGGTCAACTTGGCGATGAATCTGCTGATGAATTGAATCTTCCCGAGAAAGCTTCGCACTCCCTTTTCAGATACCGGTGGCTTCATCTCCAGTACTGCCTTGATTTTTGATGGATCGACTTCTATACCCCGGGTAGTAATCATGAAGCCAAGCATCTTGCCCACCGTGACCCCAAAGGTGCATTTCTGTGGGTTGAGCCTCATGCGAAATTTACGAAGCCTCTCGAAGAACTTCCTTAGCACAGGAATGTGTCCCTCTCGAGTTTTTGATTTGGCAATCATGTCATCGACATAGACCTCCACTTCCTTATGTATCATGTCATGCAAAATGGTCGTGGCAGCCCGTTGATAAGTAGGTCCGGCGTTCTTCAACCCAAACGGCATGACCAAATAGCAGTAAGTCCCCCACTCGGTGATGAACGTTGTCTTCTCACGATCCTCGGGTGCCATGAGAATTTGGTTATAGCCTGAAAGTCCATCCATGAACGAAAGCAAAGCATGCCCCGCCGTATTATCCACAAGCACATCGATGTGTAGCAAGGGAAAATCATCTTTGGGGCTTGCTTTGTTCAAGTCCCTAAAATCAACACAGACTCGTATCTGCCCATTCTTTTTAGGAACAGGAACAATATTGGCGACCCAAGTAGGATACTGAGAAACCATGAGAAAACCGGCATCAATCTGCTTGGTAACCTCCTCTTTAATCTTCTGTACCCAATCCGGCCTCATCCGCCTGAGCTTCTGTTTGACAGGTTTAGCGTCTGGCAGCAAAGGGATACGATGCTCCACTATTTCGGGATCAATACCTTGCATGTCTTGATGAGACCACGCGAAGACATCAATGTATTCAGTGAGCAAGTCTTTGAAGTCAAGATGCTCTTCTGGTGAAAGTGTTGAGCCCACTTGAACCATTCGGGGATCGTTCTCATCTTTCAAGTTTATAGAAACTATTTCTTCTTTTAACGGCTGAGCATGCCTTTCGTCTTCCCTGTCGATGAGGGCACGGATTTCCTTGGGAATATCCCCGTCGAAATCCATCCCTTCATCGTCGGGGTCAACACAGTTTATATAAAGATCATGCAAGTAGTCAGAAGATGCGTCATTCATTTCACAAAACCCTTCAGGGTTGCCAAGTACAAGTGAATCAAACTCAAAATAGAAGCTATGACATGGAGGGCCCAGAGGCACAAACTCCGACTCAGAGCTAGATTTAGATGACTCACTGGACTCCGACTCTGACACAGACTCAGAAGTGTCGTCAATGCAAGTTAAGCGTGGTTTGAAAATGCAATTTTTAAGACTGCCCTTGGCTTCCACAATGAGCGATGTCGGATCCTTCAGAACATCTGACCCGAGCATGAACACTTCAGCTTCCTCAACCTTCTCAGTTAAACCCGTTTGGGAGAACTCCTGGAATAACAGCTCCAAGCTCCCCTGATCAAAAGTCCCCAGCCAGTCAAACTTCAACCTTGGTTGAGTGAGCTTCCTCTTGAATTCCGCCTTCTCTGGCTCTTCATCAGTTGATGACCAGGTGTCATTAGCAAAAACCTCGAAACCTGGCAGCAGCTCTCCAGTCTCAGGATTGATAAACGGGTCCGCCTGTCCAGTATAAGCTGCCTTCCCGACTTCGCGCACGAAGTAGCTGTCAGGATTGCCATAGAGAGTACGAGGTTTTCCCGTGTGTTTCCTTCTCTTGGCATTATTGGCAGAGGCAGTATACCCCAAACCGAAACGCCCCTCACAAAAAGGAAAGACAGGGAACTCCGGGACTCCCTGCTGACGAACCCCTAAACCGAGACCAGGAAAATAAGACATCCTTAGCATAATGTCCATTGCAACAGAGCTGATAAGAAAGTCCCCATCCACATTGATAGCCAAAACAGACCCAGAAGTGTCGAACGAGAAACCCCCAAGGTCAACATCTTCTTCACCATGCATAATACCCAAAACAGGGGTCCCATCTCCCTCAAGCGGGCGGATACCAGAGTCCCCGCAAATGGTCAGCGTACCAGTAGGTAGTCCCAGCATGACTTTCTGGTGGAGGGTTGATGGCACAGCCATGATGTCTGACCGATGAAGCCATGGCCGGCCCAGCAATAGGTTGAAAGTGGCAGGAATGTCAACTACGTGGAACTCAACATCCATTTCAAAGCCCTCTGTATCAAGCTTGAGCATTAAAGTTCCCTCGACCATACGGCGGGTACCGTCATAGGCCTTGACGGCCAGGTTAGAAGGTGCAAAGTCTTTTTTGGCGAAACCCAATCGGTAGGCCACCCTCATTGGACAAACATTAATAGCTGAGCCGTTGTCAATGAGGACAGTCGGGACCCAGAGTCCGCGAGACTTAACTGTAATATGGAGGGGACGGTTGTGATCAACCCCTTCGACTGGTAAGTCCTTGTCAGTAAAGACGACGGTGTGCTTGGAAGTAGGAGGAAGGATGAGAGATAACATCGCCTCAGGAGTGACATCAGCTTGAATCTCGAGACAGGCGAGAGCTTGGCATAACATCTGACGGTGCTCTCGGGAGGAACAGATCAGTCCCCAGATGGATATTGCGGCAGGAATTCGCTCCAGTTGCTTCCGGATAAGATCCGTACTTGGTAATTCGAGTGGCGCAGTCCCAGGAAGGGGCTCCTTCCTTGGGTTAGAAGGGTTGGAGGAAGTCCCAACTTGCAGATTTACAGGTTGGAATATTCGTCCACTCCTCGTAACATTATGCACATTTCCTGAAGTAGGCACAACTTGAGGATCTTCATTCACATCCCAGAGATCAGCAGGGACTTCCCCCAGCTTACGCTTCCCTTTATCAACGGCCGTTACAGATTTTGGTACCTCCATATCTATCCCCAAGTCCTCTGCCAGATCTTTCATCAAAAGTGAGTCCCAGAAACTCACATCAACAACCGTCGCCACTTCAGTAACGGGCTCCGGATTGGCCGTAAACGGGACGTCCCATAGTCCACCCTCTGCCAAGGAGCGGTTAACTGCCCAGACTTCATTCCCTACTTGGATATCGACGACCTCGTCAACGTCCCACAGGTTAGCAGGAGGAATAAGATTGGTCACCATGATACTGCAGTCGCTATTGCTCGGATAAGGAACCACAGGGCGGGGAAGTCTCTCATCAATGATGTATGAACAAGGGTCATGATCAACATCACAGACCGAGTCGAAGACCAAGTTGAAAGTAGAAACATGATCTCCCAAGACACGAGGCTCTTCCTGAAAAAGGTCATCCTCCACGTAATGCTGTAGGTAATCAGGTATAGCATAACCTTGCTGAGGGTTAGGATCCAAAACCACAGGATCCTGCCAGATCGGTTCAGGGTCCCAATTATACTCTTCTTGAGGGACAATAGGTTCAGCCTGATGGAACAACATGTAAAGGGAGAATTCGTCCAAAGGATCGATCATAGCAGCTTCATGGCCAGCCATCCATCCATCATACCAGGCTTGGTCAAACGGAAGATATTCAGGCTGCTGTGGGAAACCATCTAGTTCGAGTGCTGACCACTCATTGAATATCGGAGTGGCATAATCCATGTTGTCGGCGATGGCCCAACTTATGGCTTGCATGTCAGCCTCAGGAGGAGGGGCGCTGAATGGCAACCGGTTCGTCAAACAGAGAGATGGGTTAGGGTCCGTTGTAGTGAAGTATGGACTGTCAAAGGAAGAGGCAGAACTGAGCTGCACGGCAGGGACTGGCTGATGAGAAAGATCACTGACAGATGCCGTCAATACAAAAATCCCATTCTGCAAACGTGGCAGTGGCACATCGGTGTCAGTAACCTGGCCTTCCTCTACTCGTAAATACGAGACTTCAGCAAAAGGCTCGGGTAGAAAAGATACAACTGGCCTGGGTTGATTTGCAGGGATTATATGGCTAGTGGGGTCAAATGAGGCAGGGTTGAGGTTGATTTGAGTGGAGCTGAGGGATATCTGGCTGATATGAGGGACAGCTTTGTGGTTTGGCAAGGAATTGGAGAGGATGTTTGGCTTTTGAGACGGTGGAGGTGGTGCCTCGAGGGTCCCGTCATCTATGAGATCCTGAATCGCATGTCGAAGGCGAAAGCAAGAGTCTGTAAGATGACCAGCCCCTTGATGGTAAGCATAGTACAGGTTGGGTTTGAAACTTGCCGGGGGATTTTTGGGTAAAGGCATTGGATCAAGTGGCTTCAAGTGCCCAGACTTAACCAATTTCTCCAAAACCGAGGACAGGGATGCCTCAATTGCAGAGAAGCTGCGGGGCTGGCCGCGGGGCCGGTTGTTTTGTGGTGCTTGCACTTGATTGACATCAGAGATGTGGTTAGCAGTGTTGGAAGAAGTGGTGTTTGTGCCGCTGGTTGCTGTATTCGAGTGAGTCCCACTCCCAAATAGAGCATTGGTGTTTCCAGAGTAAGCGCGAGGCTTTGCTTTCGGAGGGTTAGAAACCTCCCCTCTTGACAGTATCCCACTCTGCAGAGCATCCTCGATGGCTAAGCCGGAATCGAAGAAGGTCTCGAAGTTTGCAGATGCTTGAGCAAGAACCAGGTGCTTAGCATAGTCCGGTTGGAGATTCCGAGAAATGATGCGAAGTTGATCTTTCTCGTTGGGGCGATCAGTCATCAATGCAGCCTTGGCTCTCCATCTCTTGACAAAGTCAGCAAAGGTCTCCTTTACTTCCATTTTTGTAGATTCCAACTCCCGTATGGTCATCTTCAGTTGGGAATTATAACTATACTGCGAAATAAACGCAGCCCCAATATCCTCCCAAGTCCTCCTCTTGGCTATGTCGAGTGACAAGAACCAGTGAAAAGCAGGGCCTGAAAGGGTTTGGGGAAAAAGCTGTGACATGGCTTCGGGCTCAACTGACAGGAGCTTCATAGCAGCATGGTAACTGTAGAGGTGGGTCCGTGGATCACCACTTCCATCGAACTTTGCCAAGTCGGGCATCTTGAATTTCTCAGGGAGCTTGGCATTAGGGTACAAACAGAGACAATCTAGGTCAATCCCTCCAGCTTTGACCTTTTCTGCTTTGGCAATGGATTCCTCAAGAAGGGCCATCTTGGCCGTAAGAGCAGCTATGTCCGGATTCATGGTATTGCCTGCAGGATTTGCATTGATAGCAGGTACATGAGCTCCCCTAGGGTTGGGTTGAACAATGAGACGCCCTTCGTGATTCGGGTCTGGGATCAAAACAGGTTGCTCCTGGTTACCCTCATCGTCCTCGTCTTCGGTCTCGAGCGGAGGCGGAAGACGAGTGTTGATAAGGTCATTGAGACGGGTAATGTTGGCATCAGTCTGCACCGATCTCTGTTGCATCGTAGTGATACTATTCTGGAGATTCATAAGCATGTCTTCAACAGTGAGTGGCTGATGAGGCGGTGTTCCGGCCATGTTGGGATTTCCAGGAGTGCTTGCAGCTAAAGAAGGAGCTGGGGTCACCGGTTCTTCGAAGATTGATGGTGAGCTTGCCTGTAAAGCGGCCAATGAAGAAAGCGGAGAGTCTTCTGTTGTGACTGATTGGGGTTGCAACCTAACAAGCCTTTGACCCGGATTTCGTTGCAGACGTTCCCAAGCGGGTTTAAAATCTTGCCTTGATACTTTCCTTGGAGGTGCAATGGCTCAGAATTCTTTTGCTTTTAGAGAAAAGAGAACACCGAGATAAGGGGCACGCTACTTTAATAAAAGACTAAAGCGTAAATGCAGCCTGCGTCGTCCGTGTCCCCTAGACTCTATAACCAAAAGACGAGTCTGTCTTGAGTTTAACGGAACACTGCCAAAAATCCTCAGAATTCTTTTCGGATAAGAATCCTTGCTTGAGGGGAATAGGGCTACAGGATGTCAAAAGAATCCTACACCTTTGGCAATTATGCTAATTAGGGTTTCAAGTTTTGAAACAGGAATAACTCGGTATGAATGTCATGATACCATAACCAAAAAAAATGGCGTGGGCGGCACAGCGCCGTTAGCCAAGCGGTGTAAATGACGAGGCACTTGTTACCTTTTTTGGTGTAAGCATCATGGCATTTTTTCCATTATTCCTCGTTCTTCGTTTTGAAACCTTAAGCAGGTAAAGAGACAAAGGCGTAGCAATTTCTGATTTCCTAAAGTTCCTTCCCCCCTGAGGTTTTGATTTAAAAAAAACGTGCATCATCGAGATGCATGACTCTTCATCGGGTCCGCAGTGTCCCTTGTAACTTTAAGACAGACTTGTCTTTAAACAAGAACCTAGAAGTCGCCCTAAAGCATGCTTCTACGCAGAATGATATGAATGAGCAGAGCATGCGATATGGAAAGCAGTAACACATAGACAGTAGGAGTGATGCAAATAGATCCTACCCTGTGGGTACCTGTCTTAGTTTGGAAAGTTCTAATGCTTTGTATATGCAAAGGCCGGTTTTGGTTTGTAACGGGTTCCTCGGACTAGGGCCACAGATATACCTCCCGTTGCCCGCGATTCGCAGAGCAACAGTCAAACGGTAGCATGACCCATCATCGTCGAAGGTTGTTGGTCATTCGGGGTCCCCGGGCTCCGGTAAACCGTGCCGGATTGCCAAAACGATCCAACGAGGCTTATCCCACATCGATGCAAATGAATGCTAGAATTTGATTTAAGAAGAAGAAGAATCACAATATCGCAAAATGCCTTTTCAAGCTCGGCTCACTTTATTTAGTCCATCTTTAGAGGAAACTACGCAAATGAACAATCGAAAAAGTCCCAGATCGGATTGGCCGGACACGAGGTCCTGTTAAATCACCATTCCAACCTTCGGCAGCGCGAAACTCACCGTTTTGACAGACTTTTTAGAAATTGTTCACAAGTGTATTAAACTCTAAGTACAGATTAATATTAGTTCGATGATCCCCAGCAGAGTCGCCACTGTGGGCAGCATGCCCTGGAATTTCCGGATTCCAAAGCGAGCCTTCGGGAATCTCGTTCCCCGAAGCAAGGGCCCATAATCGAGGGAGCGCGAGCGGAGAAGCAGGCGCTCGCAAAAATACAGAGTCGCCACCTGGGTTTGAAGGTCTGACACCCAAGGAACCGTATTTTGAAGCACCTGCCGCGCTATTTGATTTGAAAAAGTGAAGGAACCAGTCCGTCATAACCTTATCTGGGTTCGGGAGCCAGGTTACGAGAGGGGAAGGGTTTTAAGGCACCCCTATCGCCCAATCCGGAGATCGGTCTCTACTTAGGCATTTTGTGAAAGTTTTTGTGATTCTTCTTCTTTTTAACCAATTTTAGCCAATTAGGGCGGGGGAACAGTTAATCGGGGATTAAAACTGTAACACGATTTGCAAGATGTGTTTGTATTTGAGCATGGATGAATGGAATACTATGAAAAATGGGATAAAACCCAACCCTCTGATCAGAACATCAAGAATACTGCACAAGGTTTAGGCATGCCAACGCCATGGCCACCTTTGCATGCATGGATCTACGTACATGCAAAGAACCATCGCGTGTCAATTCTAAACACTCGCGCGAGTGTTTGTTCCACCACAAGTTGGATTTTAATCCCCTTCTGGGCTCTGGAAGGACCAGTGCTCACCCAGGGGGCAAACCAAGCAGTTGATATGTACTGGAGAGTAAATAATTATTACAATTTGAGATAAACAGAAACCAAATGAATTGAAAGGCAACCCTAAACAGTGGGGCTGAATAAACAAAGGCTTGAGCCTTAGTTGCCAAGCAAGGGCAGTTACTGGAAGATGAAGAACCATCGCGCGAGGATGGAGAACCCTCACGCGAGTGTTCCTGACTGGACGTCCAGGAATTGCTTTGCATGCTTGGGGCTCTGAAACATACTCAGAAGCTTCCCAAAGGCATTCCAAACTAAATGATACTGCAAAATAAGCTAACTATGGCTTTTTCATGCAACACAGTGATCTAACAGCCCTAATATACTTAAAAACAGTAATAACACTATGAAGGACTCAAAAACCAGGATACCCTTCCCCACGATGTTCATCATCACACAGACAAGAACAGTCGCGTGAGAGTAAAGAACAGTCGCGCGAGGGTTCGTAGTTGTAAGCCTCTTGTAACTTTGCAGACTTTAGGGCCAGAACTGGTATTGATTACCAGCTCCCCTCAGGGATCAGAACAGAAAGCAGGTAAATGTATATACCTTTTGCTTGAGTTGGATTGGTTTGAACAAGGTGGTGTAGCTTTGAAAATGAGTGTATGTAGAACACAAGAATGAGAGAAAAACTGGAGTGGTTGAGGTTTTGTGAGCTTTGTGCTTGAATTAGTGCAATTTTTGTAACCCTTTAGCTATTGGAAGCATGGGGGGTATTTATAGGGAAATGCATGAGAGGTAGACATGGCCCAAAAATCAGCCAACAAGGCTGGTCAATCAGACTTGGTGGAGAAGGCCTCCAACAAGGTGCAAGGAGTGGTTGTGTTGGGAAGAGCCAACCATGCAGTCTACAACAGCTGTGCTGGTGGAAAACGGGGTTCCATAGGCCTACTAGACCTCTGATCATCACAAAATCCAGCTGGAAATTAAGGATGGGGACAGGAGATAACACTCGCGTGAGGGTTCCAAACACTCGCGCGCGAGTTCTATAGATCACGCGAGGGTCAACGATCAACAAATTGACTTTGACCCACACCTGGCAGAGAACACTCGCGTGAGGGTTCCAAACCCACGCGCGAGGGTCAACTCTGGTCTGGGATTTTGACTTAAGGTTTCTGAGGTAAAAAGGTTCAAGAAGGGCTCCACACACACAAAGCTCAAACCATTCCAAACTCAAGTCTGTTCTAAATCCAATTTCATCATCGGGGAAACAAGAAACCGTAAAACGATCAGGCAATCCAGATCAGGGTGTTTACAATATGCTGTCGTCTGACGTTTGTATGCGATGAAACTGATGTTTTATTTAAAAATCCAGTGAAAAGGACAGAACCGTGGAAGGGTTGTGAAATACTGTTGTTTTGGCGGCCGGGCCATCGATGTGGCGGCCGAGGAATCGCTTCATCTGCCAGATTTTGACTTTGGGGTCAACCTTGATTTTTGTGGGCCGTGTCATCGATCTTGCGGCCGTTAATTCGAAGTGCCGGCCGAGATACTGACTAAATCTGTAAGTTTTAGAATCCGATTCCGACTCGTACTAAGACTCATCCTAGCCTATAAGTACACGTTCTACGAACTCGATGGTACTTGTCAGCAACGATTTCATGGCACAACCAGTCCTTGATCAATGGTTAAATTAGTTTAACGGCCTTGACCGTTTGCACTTTAGGTCCTTTGGCATGGACTTCATCTTCTCCCTTCGTCGAATTCCTGTGAACTTTGCTTTCCTTAGGGCAGCCACTAGCTTGTGGGACCCTGCTTTCCATGTCTTTCGATTTAGAAGAGAGGAATTGTGTCCTACTGTCGAGGAACTTGCAGCTATCATGGGTCATTCGGATAGAGAAGGTCTCCTTATTCCTCACCCTTTATTCAATCGGGGCAATCTCTTGAAGGATTTACTCCAAGTTCAGAAACATGAGATTAGGTTTTTCATGGTAAATGGAAGTTTGGAAACCTTGCAGCTTGTCCAGCGCTTTGGGACCGCTGAAGCTCATCGTCAAATTCCTCAACAAAAGGCGTGCTTCCATGCGTTGTGCATTTGTCTCCTTCATTACTACTTGCTTGGACCTTCCTCTGGCCATGCTGATTCTATGCTGCTTGACTTCGCCCAACAGGTGGGAAATCGTGTAGGCTTTGCTGGTTTAGTGTTGGCGGAGACCTTGATGGGTCTTGACATGGTAAAGGGTGATCCTACGGCCCAGTTTTCAGGCAGCCCTTTGTTGCTACAGGTTCGCTCTTTATCTGTTTTTCTTTTGCTAAATTTATCTTTTCGCTCGTCTCTCTTTTGTTTTGACTCACATGTTCTCACAGCTTGCAATTTTCCCTTGTTTTCCATAGGTATGGCTTTATGAGAAGCTGAGGGTGTGGGATGTACCGGAGCGGCTGCCTTATGGTTTAGATCACTGCGTGGAGCGTCGTGTGATCAAACAATTTCCCACTGAAGCTGCTTGGAAAGCATGGATGGAGACTAGAAAGGGGGATAGGATCCAATGGGTTTGCCCCTGGTATGGTGTAAAGAGCATGACTGCAAGTACCATGCATCATTTTGGTGTAGTAGTGATTGGCGTCACTCGAGTTACCTTCTATTTTCCTGCTCGTTTCCAGAGGCAGTTTGGGGCTGCACAGGTCCAAATTTCGGGTGACCCGGACTATGCTGTTTCTAAGGTTCATGACGCCAGTCTTTGTCGTAATGTGCTTCATTTTTGGCCAAATCGAGTAATACAAGAGGTTGCTGAAAACTTTGCTGACAAGCTATCGAGCTCGTATAAGCGTTGGTTAGAGAAAAACCTTTTGAAGGACAAGAGTGCAAAGAGAAGGAAGACCTAGAGATTAACACTTTGCTTATGCTTTTTGAAAGACTTGTTTTATTCTAGTTTCCACATATTGAGAATTGTTTTGAGCCTGCTTTCCTTTTTCCTTGGGAATAATAAAACATTTGGTTGTTTTATTTCAAAAATGTTACTGCCATGGTTGGACTTTTATCATGCTTTAGGATAGACCTAGAAATTTGGAAATGATAGCAATAGCAGTGGCCGAGTCTCGATTCAGAGATTGCCTACGTATCCTGTAGAGGGAATCAGGCCATAAACGTAGTTCCAAGATGATTTGTTTTGTTTTTGGTTGGGGTTCACTCGAGTATTTTCCTCTCCTTTTATGCTCTTGATTTTGCCTAAACCGCCCTTGCGGGTTTTCAGTCTAGCGAGCGCTTTTATTTATGCCTTAGTTTTTGCCTAAGCCGCCCTTGCGGGTTTTCGACCTAGCAGGCTGCTCTTATTTTTGCTTGGGTTCGCCCACCCTTGTGGTTTTCGACCCAACGAGCATCTCTCAAGGGTAATACTTCCTCAGCTTGTCAATGTTGACTGGCGTTGCGAATTCCATTCCATCTAGGTCTGCAATGTATGCTGCTCCTCCAGAAAGTATGCGTTTGATAAGGTAGGGGCCTCCCCAGTTAGGTCTAAACTTGCCCCTTGGGTCGAAAACATGGTGGCGGATGGCCTTGAGTACCATATCCCCTACTTTGATATCTCTTGGTTTCACCTTTTTGTTGAATGCTTGTGCAATACGACGTTGATACCCTTGCACATGGTATAGTGCCCTCAGCCTCCTTTCATCCAGTAGTGCTAACTCATCGTGGCGGTTTTGAACCCAGTCTTCTTCGATCATTCTAGTTTCAGCTAGCACTCTTAGTGAGGGCAATTCCAATTCGATAGGTAATACAGCCTCCATTCCATAGACCAGAGAGTAAGGGGTAGCCCCAGTTGAAGATCTTTCGGTTGTGCGGTAGCCCCACAATGCTAGCGGTAACATTTCTGGCCAGTCCGTATAGGTGTCGGTAGTCTTACGTAAGATCCGCTTGATATTCTTGTTTGCAGCCTCAACTGCTCCATTGGTTTGAGGTCGATAAGTAGATGACCGATGATTTTGTATCCCAAATTCGGCGAAGAGCTTCCTCGTTGCCCCTTTGAAGTGTGATCCGTTGTCGCAGATGATCTCGTGAGGTACACCATACTGATAGATGATATTGGTGCAGATAAACTTGGCCACGTGAGTAGCTTTGAGAGTAGCATAGGAAGCTGCTTTTACCCATTTAGTGAAGTAGTCGATGGCCACTAGAATGAACTGGTGCTTGTATTTTCCCTTTGGATTTATGCTCCCAATGACGTCTATCCCCCAGGTGGAGAATGGCCAAGGGGATGTCAGGCTATATAGTTCTGTAGGGGGTATGCGCATGCGATCAGCGTGTGTTTGGCATTTGAAACATCGACGAACATAGTCAGTACAATCAGCTTCCATAGTAGTCCAATAATATCCTTGACGCAGGATCTTCTTTGCCATCGTTGCTCCATTCATGTGTGGCCCACAGATTCCTTCATGTATTTCCTCCATGATCTTGTGGCTTTCTTCCGTGGTGACGCAAAGTTGGTTGGGACCCAAATGCGCCCTTCGATATAGCATTCCTCCGCAGACTATAAATCGAGCCGCAAACTTCCGCAAAGCCATTTTGTCCTTTGTGGTGGCTTCAGAAGGATACTCCCCCTCTTCTAAAAATTTCTTCACATCTTCATACCAGGGCTTACCATCATTCTCGCCTTCTTCCATGAAAGTGCACTCGCATGCTGGTTTGATCTTCTACTCGATCATAAGAGGTCGCATTGTGAATCCCAAGGGTATTTCGACCATGGAGGCTAATGTTGCCAATGCGTCTGCGAATCTATTGCTTTCTCTAGGAGTGTGCGTGAAGATGACTGAGTCGAATTGCGGAATCAAGTTCTCTAGTACAGAGTGATATAGTTTCAGCGTATCTTCTTTGACTTTCCAATCTCCCCTTGCTTGGGATACCACTAGGTTTGAATCTCCAGTGACTTCTATCCTTCTTGCCCCTAGCTCCAGGGCTGCCTCCATTCCAGCGATGCAGGCTTCATACTCAGCTTGGTTGTTGGTGACTTCAAACCTTAGTTTATATGACAAAGGAATATGAGAGTCGTTTGGGGAGACTAGCAGTACCCCTATGCCATATCCACATTGGTTTGATGCTCCATCGAAATAGAGTTGCCAGGTGTCGTTTAGGAGACACAAGATGTCTTCATCAGGGAACATGAAGTCCTCTACCTCGGCCTCTGTCATGGGATGATCTGCCAGGAATTCTGCCACAGCCCTTCCTTTCACTGATTTCCTTGTCATGTACTTGAGATCGAATTTTGCAAGCAGCAGTAACCATCTAGCCAGCCTTCCAATAAGTGATGGCTTCTCGAAAAGATATTTGATTGGGTCTAAGCGAGAAACCAACACTACCGGATGTGCCAATAGGTAATGCCTTAGTTTCTTTGTGGCCCATACTAGCCCTCAGCAGGTTTTCTCGAGGGGAGTGTACCTTGCTTCATAATCCATCGTCTTTTTATTGAGGTAGTATATGGCACACTCTACTTTGGCATCGTTTTCTTGTGCTAGCATGCATCCCATGGACGTATTTGTCTCTGAGAGGTGAATCAATGGCTTCCCAGGAATAGGTGGTGCTAACACAGGTGGATTTTGAAGATACTCTTTGATTGCCTCGAAAGCTTGTTGACAGTCCTGACTCCACTCGAAATCAGTGCCCTTCTATAGAAGCTTAAAAAGAGGCTCACAAGTGGCTGTGAGTTTAGAAATGAACCTACTGATGAACTGTACCTTTCCCAAGATAGCTTTTTACCTCCTTTTTTGTCTTTGGTGGTGATATCTCCATGATAGCCTGTATCTTGGAAAGGTCTACCACGATTCCTCTTTGAGTGATGAGAAATCCTAGCATTTTACCAGCCGTTACCCCAAAGTGCATTTTGAGGATTAAGACGTAGCTTGTATTGCCTAATCCTCTCAAAGAACTTTTGAAGTGCTTCATAGTGTCCTTCTCTTTCCCTTGACTTGACTATCATATCGTCGACATATACCTCGACCTCTTTGTGCATCATGTCGTGCAGCAGGGTTGTTGCCATCCTTTGATAGGTAGCTCCAGCATTCTTCAGTCCGAATGGCATCACTCGGTAGCAATAGGTTCCCCATGGCGTGGTGAAGGTGGTCTTCTCTCTATCCTCAGGAGACATCAGAATCTGATTATACCCAGAAAACCCATCCATAAAAGACAGCAGTGCGTGCCCTGCAGTGTTGTCCACAAGCTCGTCTACGTGGGGTAGTGGAAAATCATCCTTTGGACTGGCCTTGTTAAGATCTCGGAAATCTACACAGACACTGATACCCCCAGTTTTCTTTGGTACTGGAACGATATTAGCTACCCATTGTGGATACTCGGTGACTATGAGGAAACCGGCGTTGATCTGTTTGGCAACCTCTTCTTTTATCTTTAAAACCCAATCAGGACGCATGCGTCTTAGCTTTTGTTTAACAGGTTTTGTATCAGAATGGAGAGGAATTTTGTGCTGAACAATTTCGGGGTCTATACCAGGCATGTCCTCGTAAGACCAGGCAAAAACATCTTTGTATTTTTTTAGCAAAAGGATTAGTTTTTCACTTTCTTGAGAAGATAGTGTTGTGCCAATTTTAGCTGTTTTGGGTCCGTCTTTAGAGCCCACATTTGCTGTGATTATTTCCTCAGAAAAAGGTTTAGCATGTCTTTCTTCTTCTCTCTCGATGAATTCTAGAATTTCTTTTGGAATTTCTTCCTCGAAAAATGGATTGTCAGAATCCATGCAGTTAATCATAGACAAAGTGAAATACTCTAAATCTTCCTTCTCATTGCTAAAATTGTCAAAAGATATTTCAGAATCAAACTCAAAACAAATGTTATGTTTTGGTACTTTGACTAGGTTTTCCTCACTAGACTCAGTAGTTTGAGAAGATGAAAAACTAGACTCGGATTGAGTTGTCTCAGAGTCGGAATCGGAATCAGCATTTTTTATTTTGTATTTTAAAGCATGTTCCACGGTCCAGTTAGGGTAGGCCCCTTTTTCAGCATCTACAATCAGCTCAGAGCAGTCTTTTTCATCACCAAGGTTGATCATCAGCACTTCATAGTCACTTTGATTCGCACTTTCATCACTGTCACCCTGCAAGTCTTGGAGGGCCATTTGATTTGCCAAGGCTGTTATCTCTTCTAGTTGAGCTTCAATTTCCGCTTCGTCGCTGTTGTCAATTCTTCGTGTACCAACAAATCCCCACCAATTACCAAACCTATCTGTGATGGGATGGATCACCCTTATTTCGTTGTTGGAGATCCTTTCATCAAAGAGTAGGTTTAGTGATAGTTCACCCAGTGGATCATCGTTAGCAGGCTCTTCTTCCTTGGCTTCTTCAGATTCAGAGTTGTCGACTTCATCAATTGGCCAGTAATCATCAGTGGGTGCATAAGGGTCGTAGAAATAGATTGGAACCCTACCAAACCCTTCTTCCTCAATTATGTCTTCCACTTCTTCTTCATAGACTGTTCTTGCGAACATAACATGGTTGTCTTCAATGATGGCTACCATGGGCCTTGGTTCATCCGCGGGAGTGATGTATTTGGAGGGGTTGAAATCCTTAGCAGCAAGGTGGGACGGGCCAGATAGCTTGGTGACAGTTTGAGAGTGCGAATCAAGCATGAACAATGATGTGGCCATTTGTTTCTCCTGAAAGATTTTTGTTTAAGTTAGATTAGTTTAACTCACCTACCTTCATTAGATGAAAGACTCCTAAGGTTTGACCTGCAAGAGAAAACTTTACAATATACAAATATACAATGGGTGTGAGGAAGAACACGGAAGCAAGATGCAAGTAGGTTCCTAGCCTGTAGGTTCCTGCCTTAGTTTGATAAGTTCTATTGCTTTCTAACACATGTAAGGTCTTGGTAGTCTCAGGGTGCTCCGTTGTCAAAGGGCATCAGTCTTCTCACTAGCCCATCATAGGCAGTGATTGGGTGATTCCCCTTTTGATATACCAAAAGGTACAAGTGACTGTGGAGTTTGCTGGAACCCCTAACATAGCCCATGTCATGCCGGGATATTAGGTGAACTCAACGAGACTTGTCTGCTCGATGCATATGATAAATGAATTAAATGAGGCATGTATTAGTCTTATGTTGAACTTTTTGGTTATGGCTCTCATCTCCCCAGCAGAGTCGCCAGAAAACTGTAGACACCTCCCAGACGGGGCATCACCATACAGTTGTATCATCACTGTGTTTGCTCGATTGGTTGCTCGCTTCATAAACCAAGATCGTGGATACTTCCATGGCTAGAGGTATCACCACACGATAGCGGTTATCATCAAAACAGAGTCGCCACCTAGTTTGTTAAAGCTAGGAAAACAGATAGAGATTCTGGATACGGAAGCCAAAAGTACAGTAAAGGGGAAGGTGTTAGGCACCCCTTTCTGCCTAGCCGCAAGGCTAGCCCATAATCATTCAACATAAGACATGTAGATGCTTTATCTAATCTATACACGTAGTCTGTTTTTATGCCTTAAACAGTTAATAAGTGAGCCAGGACTGTAAATAAATAATGCGTCAGAAAGCAGAAAACAAATCGAAACTATGCCAGCAGATCGATCACTCGGCCGGCGAATGGATGTCGCGGCCGAGGAATCATGCTGATATCAATGTACCGGCCGAGGCATCGAAGCCCCGGCTGGTGTTCTTCCTCACACCAGACAGAAAGTTTAACAGGCTATCAGAAGGCTACGATTAGTAAATTAAACATAAAATCAACCAGAGGCCGTTGGGCCTCACCACCTTGATCCCTCAGTTGCTTGATTGCTTTGGATTGATGGAGATTGACTGATTGATTGCTTCTTGGACGAAACCCTAGGGTTAGGGTTTGGACTCCAGGGTTGGATCGTCTGATGATGGCCGCCTATGGAAGGTTGGGGCTTTTGCAGAGAGGGTTTTTAGGAGTGTATAGCCAGAATTTCATGGCTTGAATGTGTATAGATCTGAGGATTTTCGTTGTATTGTGGTGTGTATTTTCAGAGGCCAAAGGCCTCTTTATATAGGCAAAGGGATGACACACTTCGTCCAATCAAATCACGGGGTTACAATTGCATTTGCATTGTAACTCGAACTCTTCAACGTAATCCCTGAACGTAGCCCGAACGCATCGGAGAGGCGGTGGATCGATCAACCGACAGAAGGTTCGAGAGTCTGGAAAAAGGCCGATCTGGCGGCCGAGCAAAGGATGTCACGGCCTGGAAATGGATGTAGCGGCCGAGCCATTGATCTGGCGGCCGAGGCTTCGATCTCTCAGGGAGATTTTGGGTGCAACAGGTTGCTCGGGTGAGGAATGGATGTTAAGGCCGTGAAATCGATGTTGCGGCCGGTCGATGGATTTTCCTAACACACTACACTTCTGTCTGAAAGGCTATTTGGCTCTGGATTGGGTCCTCTAAGTGGCTCAGAGTTCGTACCATAAGTCCATGGGTTTCATCAAAAAGCAATCAGCAATCATCGAATCCATATCATCATCGGGATGGTCCCAAGGTGGGAGTTGAAATAATCGTTAGGCCAAATTAGGGTGTCTACGTACAGATGTTTCGCATTGGTTTCAGACAGGATAAACGTCCCGTGTTTAACCTGCTCGCAACCTTGCCTCCTGCAATCTCTTTGCAAAAGGAGAAGTTGCTATGTTGCTAAGGCTCTCCGTACGCTTCTCGTGCCAGACATGGTCCCCTCTTCTAGGCCCTTTGCAGCCCTGGCATTATTTCTTTCCCGCCGGAATCAAGTCTCGTACCTATCCCTGTGGTGCTTCCTTGTTCCTCCTTCCTCGGGGTGGAACTTTTGCTGCTTCTCCTTTTCGTGAAGAAGCGCTGGTCGCTTTTAACTTGCTTCTGCTTCTCTTCTTTTCATGAAGAAGCTCTTTTGTACTCCGCCATGTCCAGCCTTTCTCTTTTGGACTTTCTTCGTGAAAGTCCGGAATCCTCCGGATGTTCTCGTATCCGCTGCAGTTGTTGAATCTCGTATTCTCGCCTCTTAATCAGATTCGTCTATTTCCTATCTCTTCTTATCCAGGATATCTTCCCTGCTGTGCACGCTTTTCGAACGTGCCACTGATTCCCTCCCACGGTGGGACTTACTTCTTCTCGTGGATCCTGTGGCCGTCCTTCTGTCCTTGTTTTTGGAATTGCCATGGATCGTCAGGGGGCGGTCCTTGCACGTGGTCCTCCCCGCGCGCCCACCGTCGGGCTTCCTCGGAGGGCTTGGCGGGGATTTGTCACCTCCCCCACCTAGCTGATTGTTTTGGTCAAGTGGAGTCGTTGGATCTTCTTCCACCATGGTCGCTTTTTCAAAGGGATCTCTTTCGTTTCCCACAGACGGCGCCAATTGTAAGTGCAGGAAACCGAAAGAGCCTTTGAACCACACCGAATCGTAATGGCTACTTCGAACCCCTCGCCGGAACCCTAGCACACCGCCGAAGTTGAACCTATAAAACAGACAAAGGGTGAGCGCACCTTTGCCTTCTCGTGGCAAAGGCCCTCCGATGCCAAAGTCAGTGTCTCGTACTAGTGAAAACCCTAATTATCAGTAGGTAATGAGCAAATAGCCAAGAATTGCATACCTTTACCTCTAGGTTTACCTCATATTTATAGATCCACTTATGCTTGCTGTCCAAGCCATCTCGTTGCCCTAAGTTTCCTTTCTCGTATAAGGAATCCAGAATATCAGGGATTCTCATTCCCTTAATTATATATTACCTTATAGACCATTCAGGAACTCCTTCCTTAATTGGCCGTTCACCCCATTCCCGTTGGGTATCTTCTCCAGATATTGTTTCCTTACTGGGTATTTGCCATTTCTGGACCCCTCTGGAGCGTCTCCTGGCACCTCTTCCAGAACGCTTCTCCTGTTTGGGCCTCTCGTTGCCGAACAGACTATCTGGACAAATGATTTCTCATATCATTGGTCCTTTTACCATGTGACTGGTTCAACAACTTCTCTTGCTCTTTGGACCATACCCCTGCTCGGGTATCTTGGACCTGGGACCTCTCATGTCCCCGGTCCTTACTGCTGTTCACCGTACTGCACGGCGGAAGCTCCGATTATATTTATCCTGGGCCCCACGTACCACTCGTTCGGGCCATTTTCTGTACCCATTCGGGATTACCTTCCTACAGCTGCAAGTGGAGCTTTTCCAGCGGCTTTTTCGACTGGATCTCGACTGAGTTCTTCGGCGAGCCGAATCATACAGAGAATCCAGAGAGAGGGAGAGAGAGCCAACTGCAGTTGCAGCACAGAGAATGAGGAAGAAATATATAGCTTTACATGGGTTTTTTCATATAAAAGGGGAGATGAGGGCAAAGTAAGTTCTAGTTATTTGACATCACGTTCCGTCCAAATTCTTAATAGATTGCAAACCATAGGCCTAATGTGTGCAACAAATGGTAGTTAAAGGGGTGGGGTTGTTGTGTTGGATTTTGTAATTAAAGGAGACAATGTGTGGCCGGATGGTAGTTAAAGGGGAGTTAATGTAATTTTCCCTTATAACTATTCAATGTATACTTCACATGTAACGCCCTGATTTTTCAGAAACGTTAATTTATTCTTTTAAAAATAATCTAATGTCTTTAAAATTTGATTTGATAAATAACAAAGTTGAACAGCGGAAGTCTTTAACCATTAAAATTGAAGTTGTCATAATTAGGTCTTACATATTACTAAATAAAATAGAGTTCGACAATTGTGCAAGCACTTTTGGAATTGGAATTGCAATACTAAAATTGTAACGACCCTGATTTTTGGTAAATAAAAATTTCGTTAAAAATTTGAATTTTATTTTAATACTTGGATTTCATTTTTAACATCCAAAAATCGGTCGTTATGGACGTATAAAAATTTCGTTGTTATATTTGAAAATTCTTTATTTGTTTTATAAATCCCTTTTAGCGATTAATAATCCGTCATAATTAGATTTGAAACTTGTAAAATTGAATCGTTTTACTCCGGACAATTTAGTCCTTCTCCCATGACTAGTATACTTGTAAACGTACTATAAAAATCTCATTTTTATTCGAAAATCTTTAAATTATATTTCTTGACTCGAAATCCTACTTAGCAAGCATAGTTAGCTTTTAACCGATTAGTTAGCAAACCCTAACTACCGTTTGGCTTAGTGATGCATCGATGCCGTAGTAGTTAGTGGAAATTTTTGGTCTTTGCCTTAACCGTCGGCTTGACCGCCTTGCTTTGGCTTGGCTAGTGCCTTAGGCATCGTCGTTGTGAGACTCTGCCGCTAACATCGGGACTCTGTCGGGCTTGCCTCGCCTTGGCGTCGGCTCACTGTCGCGCCTGCCTTGCCTTGGCGTCGGCTCGCTGTCGCGCCTGCCTTGCCTTGGCGCCCGCTCGCTGTCGCGCCTGCCTTGCCTGGGCGTCGGCTCGCTGTCGCGCCTGCCTCACCTCGGCGTCGGCTCGCTGTTGTCCCTGCCTTGCCTTGGAGTTGCTGGGCTGCCTTACTCTGCCCTGGCTGCCATCGGGTTCTGCCTTGGCGTCGAGTCGCGCCTTGCTTTTGCCTTGGCGTTGCTGGGCTGCCTTGCTCTGGCCTTGCCTTGGCTACGCCTTGGCCTCCGCTTGGCCACTGCTTGGCTATCGGGCTGCCTTGGCCACTGTTTGGCCACCTGGCTGCTTTGGCCACCGCTGCCACCGCTGCCATCGCTATTATGCCGCTGCCATTGGTCGCTTTGCCAGCAGCCTTTGCAGCTATTGGTGCCTTGGCCATGGCTGGCCACCACTGCCAGCCTTTGCTTGGTTATCAGTGCCTTTGGCCTTTGTTTGGCCATTGGTGCTTTGGCCACCGCCGCTGGCAGCCGCTTTGCCTTGGCCACTGTTTGGCCACCGGGCTGTTTTGGCCACCGCTTCGCCACCGCTTTGCCACCAGGCTGCCTTGGCCACTCTCACGCCTTGCCTTGGCGTTTGGCACCGTCGGGCTTTAATATTCCGTTATTAGGCGATTTCCTACTGAATAAAACCCAAGATACCACTCGAGCAATGAAAGCCTAGATTAAGTATCGTTAGTCTTTAACCGATTAGTTAGAACAGCCTAATGCCCATTTAGCCTAATCACTTCTCCCTAACCCTAGATGGACCATTTTACCCTTTTTAATGTTTATCCATTGGTTAATACATGCTAGGAAGATCTTTGACCATTGGACAATAGTTGTTAGGAAGAAGACCAAGTTTGACTAGTAGTTGGAATAGTCTAGTCAAAAGCAAACATTGTACTTCATGATGACTTTCCTTGGACCATTGGTTATTACATGCTAGGGTAATCTTTATCCATTGGACGATAAGTTCTAGGGGAATCTTTATCCATTGGTTATTACATGCTAGGAAGATCTTTGACCATTGGACAATAGTTGTTAGGGAAAAGACGAAGTTTGACTAGTAGTTGGAATAGTCTAGCATTGTACTTCATGATGACTTTCCTTGGACCATTGGTTATTACATGCTAGGAAAAGCTTTACCCATTGGACAATAGATGTTAGGATTGCCAAGTAGGATGACAAGACAAGTCATGTGTTCCCTCATTATTACTTCTTTCGCCCATTGGTTAATAACCGCTAGGGAAATATTAGACCCTTGGACAATAACCGTTAGGGAAATCATTATCCCTTGGATAATAGCATTGTCCAATATTCCCATGGAATTCTTGGTGAAAGATATGATAGTACTTTCTCCTACAAAAAGAATAATCATAAGCCATGTGTGCATTTAAGTAGTCTTGTCCTTACCTTCCTTGTTCTTTCCATAAATATGCATATAGATATATATATATATATATATATATATGTACGTGATAGTACTTTGACCAAGAGAGAGAGAGAGGGACGGATGAGAGGAGAGAGTGAGGTGCATGCATTGTACTTTGACAACTATTGAACAAGTTGCACTTGTTGTTGTACTTTGGCTTGACAAGACAAGACTATGAAACAAAACTATGGGAGAGGGGAGAGAGAGAGTGGCCGAATAGGGAGAGGGAGAGTGAGGTGTGTGTGAGTTGTATTTTGACATGTGGGTGTACTTGGAACACTATTAACCTAGTTGGCAATTGGTTGGAGTACTATAGCATGACAAGACTAGTCATGTGTACTTTATCCTACAAAAAGAATAATCATAAGCCATGTGTACATTTAAGTAGTCTTGTCCTTACCTTCCTTGTTCTTTCCATAAATGTACATATAGATATACATATATATATATATATACATGATAGTACTTTGACCAAGAGAGAGAGAGAGGGCCGAATGAGGAGGAGAGGGAAAGTGAGTGCATGTGTGTTGTACTTGGACATGTGCATTGTACTTTGATACTATTTGACCAAGTTGCACTTGTATTGTACCTTGGCTTGACAAGACAAGACCATGGAGCAAATCCATGGGGAAGAGAGAGAGAGACATGGCCGAATGAGAGGGAGGGGGAAAGTGAGGTGTATGTGTGCTATACTTTGACAAGTTGAAGTACTTTGACACTATTTGACCAAGTGGCACTTGTTGGAGTACTATTGCTTGACAAGACAAGTCCATGGAGCAAATCCATGGGGAAGAGAGAGAGAGAGATGGCCGGCCAAGTGGAGTGAGGGGGGAAGCTTCATTTTGCCTATAAATAGCATCCATTCCATGCCTTTCAACTCACACCTTCACCATTCAACTTCTCTCTCTAGAAAGCCTAGTGTTCTTGCTTGTTCTTGCTTTGTTCTTGAGTGTTCTTGAAGTTCTTCTCTTGTTCTTCAAGAAACTCATCCTAAGCCGCCACTAAACCACCACTCCACCACCCTTCGATCCATAAGAGTTTAGTAGTATAGTCAAGACTTAGTTTCGAGAGAAACCTTTCTCTTTCGAAGCTACCGGAAGTCCACCGTAAGCCGTTACTCCGACGAAATTCCCGTAGCCACCCTACCGCCAAGAAGAACGGTAGAGTTCTTCGAACCTACTTATCCTAAGTATAGTTGGATGCATGTTTGAGTTAAATATAGTTAATCCCTAACTACTCCCTCCAAGCATATTGTATTGTATGAGTATGAAGCCATATGTGTAGTATGACTTGTTTTACGTAGTTTACTTTGATCTTATGACTACTTAATTGCTTGATCTCGTGATAGTTGCTTGTTCATGTATGAACTCGTCAATGAACATATGTTGTTTTGAAAACTCCACAAAGGAAGAAAGAACGGATTTTGGTAATATATTATTGTCTTGAGGATGATTATGAGCATGTATGTATATTTGCTTGCATTACTTGTTGTTGATAAAGCATAAGTGGCTTTCCACTCCAAGGGCGTCCGTACATGTGGCGTTATGCTTTAAGGAATAATTTGAGTACGTTTAGGTAATATAGAATTGGATGATCTTGCTAGATTACTTAAAAGTGATTTGTTCCGCCGCGGAGTCTATGCATGATTACGAGACACGAAAATCGAGAAAGTAGAAACATGTCACCTAGTGTATGGATAAAGGAAATAATTGGACTTGGTAAAATACTTTCGAAACTACATAATGGCCGGACTTGGTAGCCCTTTGTGTAGACTTGCGAAAACCGCAATGAGGCCGGACTTGGTAGCCCATTGTGTAGATTGCTAACGGAGCCGGACGTGGTAGCTTCATTGGTAATTGGGCTTGGTTATCCGCGCAGAGGAGCCAATGCAAGATTTGATAACGTGGCTGGACTTGGTAGCCCGTTGGTAACAAAGAATGAGAAATGATTTTCAAAATGTTGATTTGGAAATGGTGACACGGTTTACGATGAGTCATGTAGGAGAAACAAAGAAAGGCATGACACCAACGTAGGCAAGATAATGAATGCGGATGTGTCATTGTTAATTATGTTGTTGAATGAGCATGTGTAATTGCCTATGTACCTTCATGTTATAAGTTATGGTTTAGCGGGTTGGATTATTCTATTGAGCTTCTGTAGCTCACGGTGTTACCTTTGTGGTGACCTTGACATATTATCTTGAAGCGACTGGTATAATGTGTCAGATTTTATAGATGAGCAGCATGAACAGTACACTTTGGAGGCCTTCGGAGCCGAGGAGCTTGCAAGGATGGAAGAAGAGGTGGAGCAGTAGTTAACCTTAGATTATCCCCTCTTTTGTTGAATAAAAGTACTCTTGTGAGAATTATGTTGTAATAATGAGCTAGACTCTCTTTAGTTTATTCAATAAAAATGTTTATTTAACGTACCCAAAATTCGGGGCGTTACAAAAATAAACAGAGCTTTTTCTAGTAATTCGCCCACAGTTCTATGAACTCCCTTACTGGTTCTGGATGTCTTCGACTGGGTACTGTTCCTCGGGTTGATCGTACTGCTCTTCCTCAGTACTTGGCGTATAAACGCCGTGAGTTGACACTCAGAAGATAAATCCCTATCCCACTAACCCCTTACTTTACAACTAAGCAGATAGATAATATAACAATTGATATCAAAAGAAAGCACAGAAAAGTAATACAGCACAGAAAAAAAACACATCATCCTTTTTCTTACTATCCTTTAACTTATGTGAATTCTAGGGACCTTCTCCACAAGATCCTTTCCTCCCATACCACTAACTCCGCCCGTTTCATGGGACAACCCACCTCTTGCTTGTCCTGCACCGTCTGTTAGGGTCGCGCACAACACATCACACGATGGGTCTCGGTTAGCACCTTTGGCCCTACCTGGTCACCCATTTCAACATCATAGTACTTCCAAGATCACAATGGCCGTAACTGGTCACCATTTGATCACTGGGCCCTATCTGGTCACCCATTTCAAAATTTCACAACACACTCTCTCCACACATTATCAGATTTCCATTAACTTAACAACGTCTATTAGTTCTCTCATCGTAAACCACCCAGTGAACCTAAGTCCGATCTAGCACATACAATCATATTGCCAATAACTACTGAATTCATAACATGATACATTTCAATGGGTAGCAAGTATAACAATTAATAAATCCATAACAACTTAAACAATAACAGGATACGTTTCAATGTGGAAGCGAGCATAGCAATTGATATTGTGCAAATAAATACAACACATAGTATTTTATGATTGGGCCAATGCCCTTTGTATTATTAGAATTTTATTAAACAAGTAGGTTTAGTTCTATAGTTTCATTAGTGTTTTCTAATTCCTTAGTAGTAAATCCATTTACTATTACTGTAAGCAATGTTTAAAATGAACAAACTACTACTTTCCATTTAATCGAAACTAATTATGGTGGCGGGTATCATTATTCTTAAGAGTAGTTCGGTCATTTTTTTTTTCCCTTACTTCCTAGAGTTGTAAAAATTCATAAGAACCACTATATTAGCTTACTAATGTTTACCTAGCAATATGTTCTAACATCTTAACAATATAATGTTTTGCAAAGACAAAAATCTAGTTATTTCAACTACTGTTATTATTATATATGTTTTTATAATCTAGTTTCATTTCACAGGAGTATTCTATTTCTCCTTTTTTTTTTATCTTCGAAATTTTAGACAAAATATGTTTTTCTTATCTAGTAACATTTAATAGTAAGAATCTTTTACACAGTAAGTAATACTTTATTTTATTTTACTAACACATGTTCACCATAACTGGATAAATCCATTTCAACCAAAAGTACATTGATTATAATATGCATTTCCCATTCCTAAGAATTAAAATTAGCCACGTATGATGAAAATGAGATAAAAGACTAGGTTCAAATCTACAAGGTAATAACATTCAAGAGTCGAATTGCGAAACTAATACAAGGACAAGGGTGCAAGCGTAATATACGTGTAACATTTTTGAAAAAATAACGTTCAAGCACAGTAACCATTTTCCGAAGAAAACAGAGCAATTCGGTTTCAGAAGTTTTGATGCATGGGTTCATTTCGTTTCGCTTCCTAACATTAAAACAACATAATAGGACTCTAATATACTTAGGGGATGGTAGGATAGAGATTAATCTACCTTGGGTCCGGTCGAACGAGTTTAAAATGAGCTTTCGGGTTCTCAGTGGAACGAAGAAGACGACCGGATACGGGGGCTCTCGGATGGTCGGGGACTGGGGAGTGAGATGTTTGGAGATGTTGGATGATGGGTGGAGTGATTGGAGACCCGAATTTGTTGAGTGGTTGAGTGTATAGATAAACCCACTTTTCTCTCTCTAACCTAAACCTCCATTGATGAACTTGAAAGCTTTCTTTTTCTACTCTCTCTCTCACTATTGGTTTACAGAGGTGAAGGTGGGATGTGTGTGAATGTATTCTCGGATCAGAGAGGGGGTGTAATATAGGAGGGTTGATTTGGACTAAAACCTCTTGATTAATGCACCAAAAGGTTATGGGTTTGGACCAAGAGATGGAGGAAGGCCTCTCAAGTGTGTGTTGGGTTTCTATTGGCTAGGAGAAAAAGGGGACAGCCGTATATGGCTGGTCATAGGAGATGGGTGATGGGTTGATGGAATTGTGATGGAGGAAGATGGTTCTTTGAAGGGTAATTGGGTGTTTGGAGGAGGAAGATGGTTGTTTAAGGGATAATAAGGTATGTTGATTAGGAAGATGATAGGTTTAGTTAAATTAGGATGCTAGTTGGGAGAATTGGTTCGGCCGGGAGGGAAGGAATTGAAGTATATGTGATTTTTTTTTTCCTTATAATTCATGTGGATTTAAAGCTAAGTAAAATCATTAAATCATAATAAAGTATTTAGGTAAATTAATCAAATTAATTATTAGAGTTTCGATTAACAATATGAATTTTCTTTAAATTGAGAAATCTAAGACCAAAATTAGGATCATTACATCACACCATATACAGGATGATTCTAGCAAGGTTGTGGGTGCATGGCTCGTCGCCCCCTACATGTCTCTTCCATCCATGTGTTCCACTATTCCGTTGGATTTGGACAGAGGTGAATAAGGTGGAGTTGGTTGGTGAATTATACTACTCTATGTGTTTCACAATGAGGAAAAAAATCTTGGAGGCTAAAAAATCTAATGGGGTCAATCATATAAGATTGCATACTTAAAAATCTTCTTCCCACGAGATATTGACCAAACAAGTAAAAGCCGTAATAAGGCACCACTAGGCAATGGTAAGCAGTCAGCACCCCTTTCCACTTTCTTTCTTTCTTTGTTGCATTGCATTCCACGACGAGGACTTCTACATCAGTCTTTAGTACGTCGATTGGCAATAATGGGTGGACCCCATTCCCAATTGGTGGCACAAACAATATTTTACACTTCTTGTCAAGTGAAGTGGTCCACCTCACGCTAAACGCGGTTGAAAGTGCGTCTCGGCTCATTGTGTTATCCCACAAAATTATACTACTACATAAAAGTCCATTTTAATTGTATGCTCATTAGAAAAAGAATTACTCCTATCTTTTCTTTGTACAAAACTAACTTTAGGCTCCGTTTGTTTGGGTGTAAAATATTTTCCGGTAAATATTTTATCTATTTTCTGGTGTTTGGTTGTGTAAAAAATGAAAAAAATATTACATGTAAAACATTTTCCTTTAATTACATGAAAATGACTTACCCTTAAATCTTCCGTAAGTTATTTTTTGAAATGAACCTACTGTATTTTACTGCAATTCTCACTGCTCAGTTTTCTCGATCGTCAGTTCTGAGCCATGTTCAATTCAAATATTCTCATATCTCCACTGTTTAAGCCCCTTCTCTCTCTTCACTATTTTGTTGATTTCTGAAAATATTTTTCAAGTTCCAACCAAACACTAGAAAATAAAACTTTGAAGTTTTTTTTTTTGAAAAAAAAACATTTTACACCGAAACAAACGGAGCCTTAGTGCTTTTGTTTGTTAAAAATTTAGGATTGTTGTTCTTTTTATTGATATATATTTGTCAAATTAACTTGATTGGACATCCATAGACTATTTTGATTGATAAAATAGTGCCGCTCTTTTTGTTTGTACTTACATACGTGTCCAATTACCCATACCCAACCCAACCCATTTATTTAAAATCAAACCCAGCCCATTAACCCAATTAAAATTAAATATTTTCCAAAGTAATTTTTTTTTCATCATATGGAGGAAAATAACTTACTTCTAAACTTCCCGTAAGCCATTCTCCCAGGAATTTGCTTACGACCACTTTTAGTGATCAGCAAATGCAATGTAACCTCCAATCTTGAGGCTGACGAAGATCAGCGGGTTAAAACAAAAAAGGGGAGAGAGAGAGAGAGAGCGAGAATTTTATTTTTGAGCAAAATCATTTTACTGGAAGAATGTTTTCCGGTGTAAACGAACAGACCATTCAAGGCTCGGCTCAGTTTGAGATGGACGAAATGTGCAATGGATACGGAAGATATAGAGGTTGGCCTTACCCTTGCATGTATTTTAATTCGTTAATTAATTGGGAGTATGAATTGAAGGAGCTAGCTAGGGGTGATATATA
This sequence comes from Rhododendron molle, assembly GCA_025413875.1. Taxonomy (NCBI): domain Eukaryota; kingdom Viridiplantae; phylum Streptophyta; class Magnoliopsida; order Ericales; family Ericaceae; genus Rhododendron; species Rhododendron molle. Next base: position 45,122,576 of record CM046391.1, read on the forward strand.
TTTTTGAAGAGTGGCCGGCCAAGGGAAGAAATGATATCCATTAATTTTATTTGTGACAACTGACAATTGAGGATATATGATGCATGGATGTTGATCTTGATCGGATCAGTGAGTGGAAGATTATGCGCAATCGTAGCTTCAGAAGTGGAATGGAGATTGTACGTAGCGGTAGTGGTGATGGGACATGACCAAACTAAAAGATGAGTGGGCCGGGGTGGTGCACGTTATTTATATTGGTTTTATAATAGCTTTATTTTATTATTCTGAAATACTTTATTTCATACATTGGATATAATTCATGAGATGAATATTAAAGTCCCAAATTACATTGAATATGATTTATGCATGTAAATGTGATTTACTTACGGGAGATATAAATCACCAGTGTTTGTAATTTGAATTATTCACAATTGCTGATAAGAATGGACTATCTATCAGGTCAATTGCAACATGATTAACTTCTATTAGATAGAATGATCCATCTCAATCATTGAAGTGAAAGACTTCAAGTTAATATGTTGGTGTATTTGGTATACACTGAAGGACCATCGTAAGACTCATACTATTTTAACCACTGTCCACTTTGGTGTGAATCTTATAATGCTAATTGTAATTCACTCTTAATCTTGAGAAAGTTAATGAACTCAAGTTTCTAGCCTATGTCACTTTGAGTCACCAATGAGTGAGGTCTAACTCGATCAACACCTCGGTGGGTTGGGTGATTTATGTTAGGACTGTGAGAACATTATTTTCAAGATGGAATTCACTATCTATTTAATTATAGAGTATAATGTCCCCTTGAGTTAGTTCACTGGATTAGTCTTTGAAACCTAGTACTAGTCGTTTTAATGAAGCGTTCATTAAAATGTTTTTCTAGACTAAAAGTGAGTGAACTAGTATTCAACGGAATTAAAATATAAGTATGCTTTGGTGTGACAGTTATTTATTATGACCAATTGCTACTTATGGACATCACATGGTGAAGGGGTTTGACATTACGGTATTGGCATTTATCGGGTACTATATATTAATATTCTTGAGGCCTAGAGTTCAGTCATAATTATATAGTGGAATTAATTTTGGTTTAATTGGGCCACCACTCATAGAGATGAGAGAGAGTGAGTCCAATTTTAGCTAAGCCTCAAGAAGCCCATAGGTCCCAACCCTGGCCCAACAAGAGATTGGCTTATTAGCCAAGTTAATTGATCCCTATAAATAAGCCTCCAATTCTCTCAAGCAGGACACGGAAAATTGTTTTCCTCCTACGGCAGATTGAGAGAAAAGGAAAAGTGAGAATTATTCTAGGGTTCCCACAAACCCTATTGGCTATTATTCTCTTGGGTCATAGGGTTGAAGACTTTTGGGGTGCAAAGAGCAAGAAGGAATCAATCTTTTCATAACCAGAAGTAGGTTTTTGTTTCCGAACTCTGAAAAGGTAAAACCCTAACCCTTCCTCATGAATCTTTACGCACACGTAAGAAGTAGATCCGAAATTTTTTTGAAACTATATTTTTTCCGCAATGATTTTTAGAGAAAAAATCCAACAAGTGGTATCAGAGCCAGGTTACGTATGCGTATTGTTTCGTGTTTTAAAGATGAATCCTAATACACAGATTTGTTCGGCCCATGTGAATGCTGTACATGTTTCGGTCGAACCGTACGACTGTGTTATATTATTCATGCGATGAATAGGTATGTACAGATGAGATACATGTTGATGTATGGGTATGAATGTTGCAATGTTGGACATGATGCTTAATCTATTATTTATTACAACGAGAGATTGGCAATGGAGTTGCTGTCATAAGTTTTCTTGTTTCCAGATCTATTTTTTTTTGGTCATCATGCGTACACGACAGTTTGGTTTGGAATAGAAGTTTTTCTCGGAAAAGGGTTTCCATTAGAAAATAGTTATTTCCTAATCTGACTTGGATTGAACCTGCATGTGAATTAGTAAATCTCGGTGCGGCAATTAGTCGTGTTTTAATATTATATGAAACCGTTTTCAGAATATTTATCAAAATCGATTTCGTTTTTTTTCTCCGGAATCACGGGTTCTTTATTGTTTTATATGAGACATCAATTTTGCCTCAGTGGGAGTTTATTATTTTTCCTGCCATGGATTCACAGCAACGTTTTTTTTTATTAGTTAAAATCAAACAGAAACAGTTTTATGATTAAAGAGTTTAATCATGTTTTTGAATGGCTCAATCGTGTCGGATGATCAAAATAAAAATGGTCAAAGTGTTTGATCATTAACTGGAAACTTGAAGCATGTGATTTATTTTATTCTATTGTATTAATCTAAAGTGTTTAGATAATTTCAAGTACATGTTCATATATATCATGAGATGATAAGTGTTGCACGTCACATGTCTTGGGCCACCTCTAATGGATAAATTTTGGGTCGTATTATGTTTATCATTTTGTGAAGAAACTTGTATATAGGAGAGTCCTATTAGTTTTTCCTATTGCTCTTGTTTAATTTGATTAAATCACATGCTGCTGTTTTTTTTTTTTATGGCATTTATTTGTTGTTCTTTCTTAAATTGATATGATCAAATTGTTAGGACATAAATGGCCATGGATAGCAACATTTGATATGTTAAAATTCTTTTATTAAAGTTGGAGAATTTCAACAGTTGCATGCATTTAAAAAAAAAAATATGAGATATTTGGTTAATGAATGTATGTTCTAAAAATAATCCTCTAATTCTAAAAATCAAGTGGGAGAGGGTCTTTGAGAAAAACCCGCGGTCTTTCCATTGTTAGATCCATAGTAAGGTGAAAGTGAGCATCTTGAACCGTCTACGTGCGGTCATTCCTTCGGAGGGTGCTCATCTAACTGGCTACAAGATTGGATTTCTCATGGATAGGATTGGGTGAGACGTAATGTGAGTCATCTCCCCTCGGAGAGGCTGCTCATTACGGTTGTCACTTAGCCCTAGACGATGGTATACACTTGACTAAATAAGTGATAAGAGATTCCCTTAGGAATTTTATTGACTTATTTTAGAGACCGAAAATCGGGAGTCATATTTTATTTGCCATGAGATGTCTAGATAATAAGTATGATCTGCTAATCATTAATAACATCATTTCCCCTAGGAGAGATGTCATTATGGGATTAGGATTCCGATGCTGTCACTAAATAGTGGTGGGAGGATTACACTATTTGTCATAAGTGAATGCAAATTTTTTTTTATCCATTATTTATGTATGAATTTTTTTTTATTTCAGATGTCAAGCTCATTTAATCCACTTAGCGTCATTTTGAGCCAAACAAATTGGTTGGACCAAATTATGTTGACTGGAAACGGAATTTGAATATAGTGCTAACTGCAGAGGGGTACAATTATGTACGTACTGAAAATTGCCCCCCACTTCCCACTAATGAGAGCACAGATGAGGAGAGGAAAAAGTATAAGGATTGGAAGAAGGCTGATGAGATGGCCAAATGTTATATTTTGGCATCTATGTCTAATGTGCTGCAACATCAGCACCAATCTTTTGGTAGTGCTTCAGACATTATGCTTAATCTCAAGGAGATGTTTGGTGCGCAAGGTAGGGCTGCTAGGCAGCACGCCATGAGACAACTCATGAACACTAAGATGAGTGAGGGGACTCCTGTAAGGGACCATGTTTTAAAAATGATTGATTTTTTAAATGTACTTGAGGTCCTTGGAGCCGAGATTGATGGTGAATCTCAAGTTGATATTATCCTCGAGTCGCTGCATGGGTCGTTCAAAGAGTTCAAATTGAATTATAATATGAATAAAATGGATTTATCACTTTCAGAGTTAATGAACTCTCTCCAGGCAGCTGAGGGTATTATCAAGCCCAATCATAGTGTGCTGATTCATGAGATGGCTAATAAGCCTAAGGGTAAATGGCAAAAGAAAAATAAGCAACCTGCCAATGCTCCAAACAATAATGGGAATAAGTTTGGTCCTAAGAAAGGGATCAAGAAAGGGAAAAATAAAGGGGCAGATGCGAAACCCAAAGGAAAATGTTTCCATTGTGGTGTAGTTGGTCACTGGAAGAGGAACTGCCCTGATTTTTTGGCAAGTAAGAAAAATGCAGGTATGATTGAATCTCTTGTCATGGAAGTTTACTATATTGATAGTACTTCTAATACTTGGTGTGTTGACTCCGGAGCAACTGATCACGTTTGTAATTCGTTGCAGGGGTTTCAAGTAACCAGGAGGCTAAGTGATGGAGAGATCAAGCTATGCATGAGATCGGATGCAAGTGTTGCAGCCGTAGCAGTAGGAGTAATAAAACTTTCTTTTGAGAGTGGTAGAGAGTTAGTTTTATCAGAGTGTCTTTATGTTCCTTCTGTTAGACGAAATTTGATTTCTGTTTCTTCTTTAGCAAGACATGGTTATTCTATGAATTTTAATTCAGAAGTTATTATTAAAAAGAATGGTTCTTTTATATGCTCTGGTAAAATGGTTAATGGTCTTTACCTTGTTACTCCTCACATGTATGAGATACATGATACTGAAGCTACTAGCTCACAATCTTTACCATTGAAAAGAAAAGTCCCCATGTCTAACACCACACTCCTATGGCATCTGAGGTTGGGTCATATTAATCTAAACAGGATAAATAGGTTGGTAAAAGATGGTATTTTATCTTCTTTGGTTGTTGAACCAATACCAACTTGTGAATCTTGCTTGGAAGGAAAAATGACTAAGAGGTCCTTTTCAGCAAAGGGCAATAGAGTTGAAGAGCCATTGGAACTTGTACATACGGATGTATGTGGGCCATTGAATGTCAAGGCTCGAGGTGGATATGAGTATTTCATTACCTTCACAGATGATCACTCGAGATATGGTTATACCTATTTGTTGCATCATAAGTCTGAAGCTTTTGAAAAGTTGAAAGAGTTTCAAGCAGAAGTTGAGAAACAATTGGGTAAGAACCTTAAAATCCTTCGATCAAATCGAGGTGGTGAGTATCTCTCTGGTGACTTCTCAAGTCACTTAGTTAAGCATGGAATTATTTCTTAGTTGACTGCACCAGGAACTCCTCAACAAAATGGTGTAGCTGAGAGAAGGAACAGGACTTTACTTGACATGGTTCGATCTATGATGAGCTATTCGGACTTGCCTATTTCTTTTTGGGGCTATGCTTTAGATACTGCCATGTACATATTAAATCATGTTCCTACTAAATCTGTTCCTAAGACACCTCGGGAGTTGTGGTCCAAGCGAAAGCCTAGTCTGCAACATTTTCATATTTGGGGGTGCCCTGCATACGTGCTAAAAGGAAAGATGAGTAAACTGGAATCTAGATCAGAAAAATGTTACTTTGTGGGGTATCCTAAAGGGACTAAGGGTTGGCTTTTCTATAATCCTATAGAACAAAAAGTATTTGTAAGTACAAATGCAGTTTTTCTAGAGGATGATTATATGATGGACCGGAAACCCAAAGAAAAATTTGTTTTTCAAGAACTAACAAATGAAGTTCTAGTTCCTCAACAAATTCCTACCACTATAGAAGAATCACCTAATATTTCTGATACTTTGCCTGATAGCACATCGCCACCTCGTCGTAGTGGGAGGATGACTAGGATGCCTAGTAGATTCTTACTTATTGAAGAAGGTTCTGAACCTTCTCCACATGAGTCTGATCCTTCCAGCTATGATGAAGCTATATGTGATATAGATTCGGGACTTTGGCAACAAGCTATGAAAAGTGAAATGGAGTCTATGTACTCCAATCATGTCTGGGAGCTAGTGGATCCTCCACCCAATATTAAACCAATTGGGTGCAAGTGGATTTACAAGAGAAAAAGAGGAGCCGATGGAAAAGTTGAGACTTATAAGGCAAGGTTAGTGGCGAAAGGGTTTACACAAAAAGAGGGTATCGATTATGAGGAAACCTTCTCGCCTGTTGCTATGCTTAAGTCCATTCGAATTCTCTTGTCCATTGCTGCATTTTATGATTATGAAATTTGGCAAATGGACGTCAAGACGGCATTTTTGAATGGCCATCTTGAAGAGGACATCTACATGGTCCAACCAGACGGTTTTATAGCTAATGGTCAAGAGCAAAAGGTTTGCAAGTTGCATAGGTCTATTTATGGGCTTAAGCAAGCGTCTCGGAGTTGGAATATCCGATTTGATCAAGCAATTAAATCTCTTGGTTTTGATCAAAATCCGGATGAGCCTTGTGTGTATAAAAGGGGTGAAGGTAGAATAGCAGTGTTTCTGGTGCTATATGTGGATGACATACTACTCATTGGGAATGATGTAGGAGCATTGTCTTCAGTCAAAGTTTGGTTGGCAAATACATTTGATATGAAGGACTTGGGAGAAGCAAGTTACATCCTTGGGATTAAGCTTTTACGAGATCGTAAAAATAGGATGATAGGTTTGTCCCAAGCTGCATATATAGATAAGATTCTGGTAAGGTTTAGCATGCATAATTCCAAGAAAGGTCTCCTACCTTTCAGACATGGAATCACTCTTTCTAAGGATCAATGTCCTAATACATTGGATGAGAAAGAGAAAATGAAGACAGTACCTTATGCTTCTGCTGTGGGTAGTCTTATGTATGCTATGTTATGTACTAGACCAGACATCTATTATGCAGTAGGCCTAGTCAGCAGATATCAATCAAATCATGGACCTGAACATTGGATAGCTGTAAAACATATTCTCAAGTACTTGAGAAGAACTCGAGATTATGTGCTAGTCTATGGTGGAGAGGATTTGGTGCCAATTGGATATACAGACTCTGACTTCATGTCAGATAAAGATTCGCGCAAATCAACTTCTGGTTATGTGTTTACACTTGGAGGAGGAGCCATAAGTTGGAGGAGTATTAAACAGCAATGTGTTGCGGACTCCACCACTGAAGCTGAATATGTTGCCGCTTCAGAAGCAGCTAAGGAGGGTGTATGGCTCAAAAAGTTTCTACTGGAGCTTGGAGTGGTACCATTGGCAAAACAGCCCATGATTCTTTATTGTGATAATAGTGGGGCTGTTGCGCAATCCAAGGAGCCTAGAAATCACAAAAGTGGGAAACACATTGAGAGAAAATATCACCTCATCAGAGACATTGTTCAGCGAGGAGATATCATAGTTAACAAGATTGCATCTGCAGAAAACCTGGCTGATCCTTTTACAAAGGCTTTACCTTCTAATCCGTTTGACCGTCATGTTGATAACATGGGAGTCAAAAGTAGACCGGATTGGTTATGAGTGCAAGTGGGAGATTGTTGGTTTTATGCCCTCAAAACCAATATTTGTTTATTTACATTATCAATAAGAGCTTTATTTTATTATTCTGAAATACTTTAGTTCATACATTGGATATAATTCATGAGATGAATATTAAAGTCCCAAATTACATTGAATATGATTTACGCATGTAAATGTGATTTACTTACGGGAGATATAAATCACCAGTGTTTGTAATTTGAATTATTCACAATTGCTGATAAGAATGGACTATCTATCAGGTCAATTGCAACATGATTAACTTCTATTAGATAGAATGATCCATCTCAATCATTGAAGTGAAAGACTTCAAGTTAATATGTTGGTGTATTTGGTATACACTGAAGGACCATCGTAAGACTCACACTATTTTAACCACTGTCCACTTTGGTGTGAATCTTATAATGCTAATTGTAATTCACTCTTAATCCTGAGAAAGTTAATGAACTCAAGTTTCTAGCCTATGTCACTTTGAGTCACCAATGAGTGAGGTCTAACTCGATCAACACCTCGGTGGGTTGGGTGATTTATGTTAGGACTGTGAGAACATTATTTTCAAGATGGAATTCACTATCTATTTAATTATAAAGTATAATGTCCCCTTGAGTTAGTTCACTGGATTAGTCTTTGAAACCTAGTACTAGTCGTTTTAATGAAGCGTTCATTAAAATGTTTTTCTAGACTAAAAGTGAGTGAACTAGTATTCAACGGAATTAAAATATAAGTATGCTTTGGTGTGACAGTTATTTATTATGACCAATTGCTACTTATGGACATCACATGGTGAAGGGGTTTGACATTACGGTATTGGCATTTATCGGGTACTATATATTAATATTCTTGAGGCCTAGAGTTCAGTCATAATTATATAGTGGAATTAATTTTGGTTTAATTGGGCCACCACTCATAGAGATGAGAGAGAGTGAGTCCAATTTTAGCTAAGCCTCAAGAAGCCTATAGGTCCCAACCCTAGCCCAACAAGAGATTGGCTTATTAGCCAAGTTAATTGATCCCTATAAATAAGCCTCCAATTCTCTCAAGCAGGACATGGAAAATTGTTTTCCTCCTACGGCAAATTGAGAGAAAAGGAAAAGTGAGAATTATTCTAGGGTTCCCACAAACCCTATTGGCTATTATTCTCTTGGGTCATAGGGTTGAAGACTTTTGGGGTGCAAGGAGCAAGAAGGAATCAATCTTTTCATAACCAGAAGTAGGTTTTTGTTTCCGAACTCTGAAAAGGTAAAACCCTAACCCTTCCTCATGAATCTTTACGCACACGTAAGAAGTAGATCCGAAATTTTTTTGAAACTATATTTTTTCCGCAATGATTTTTAGAGAAAAAATCCAACAATTTAGTGTAATTAAGTTTGGTGTAGGATAATAGTATTATGGTATAGGTTAGGAGAAATGGAACGTCCATGGTTCAACCATAATTGTTAGGGCTAGGCCATGGTTAACACAATTGAATTGGGACTTGGTCGATCGATTGGTCACACATAAAATGTAAGGTCAAAATTAAATAACTAATTTCGCATATATATTTACATTATTACTCCCATTACCTACGTATATACGTGATTAACTATAATAATTAAAGTACAAATATATTTAGTTATATTTTTTGAAAATTCAAAATGCTACAATTCAGACTTTTTGTGCCAAAAAAAAATTCAAATTGTTCTTGTAAGCACCAATCAAATATTTTTCAAACATCTTAAAAACGCTTTCACATTTTGAATTTTTTATCAATTAAATTTGTACCTAATTACTCTCTAACAAGTTGCAACCACATTGGATAATTAACCCTTCTTGGTTATATCGAGTCATCGACATCCAACGAAGAAAACCCTCTCTTCTCTTACACACCAGATCAGTCCAAGAAAACCCCCTCTCTTCTCTCACACACTGCTCGGTGAGATCTCTCTCTCTCTCTCTCTCTCTCGTTCTCTCTCTCACCCCGACTTGGTCTCTTATCACTTGCGTTCTGCGGTGACTTTTTGGAAGGGAAGCGATGGCCGATGCTCGGAAGTCTAGCAATCCAAGTTGAACGAATAGAGCAACGATCTAGCTATGGTTCTTGTTTCCAGTTTATTGATTTCTAGGAAGGTAAAAATTTAATTTTCTATACTAAAGAGAACAAAAGAAAGACTGACCTTTTATTTAAAGGGCCAAAGCCAATTTTACAAAGAGAGGAGGAGGAAAGCAGAGAGAGACTCAGAGGATTTTAGAGAGAGAGAGAGTAACTCAAAACCTGAGTTTACACTTACAGACACGTCCTTTATATAGAGGACTCATAGGTGAAATACAAATTAAAATACAAATGAAATTACACTCAAATTCTTCTGAAATAAAGATATGTCGAGTGCTCTAAGGGCCCCATCGTCACACTCCATAATTGAGGTTGTAACCACCAAAAGTTGGTTGGAGTGATTGGCCAACGAAAATTGGTTTGGCTTTATTCTAAAATTATTGCTTCATTAATTCTTTTCCTTTCCTGGAGGACAGGTGTCTAGTAATAAGTTCTGTCATACTGTCCTAGAAATCCCTCAAATGGGTTCAATAGTATTTCCTTCTTCTTTGTAGGGGCCTTGAGATTCCCCTGCCAAACAAGCAAATGGATTGTTGTCTTCTTCATTGCTCATGGTTGATGTTATAGACTCATCATCAGCTGTTTTATGAATGGACTGTAAAAACTGGTCCTTCATAAAATCCATTGTTTTAATCACAATTTCATTATCCGATCGATAAAGATGGATTCTTCGCCTTAATTTGAGCTGAGATTTCCAACAAAGGATTCTTGATGGAACATTTTTCTTGCTACTGTAATTGCTATTTTAGTTCGTGATTTTTTGACTTAATTGTCGAAGTAGTTTCTTCAATTTGAATTGATTTCCACCACCTGTACTGAAAGATTCTTTGAAGTACCGGTAGTCCTAACTTGCTATTCTCAAATTGGATATCCCACCTCCAAATCCAAGGGATTCCAAAAGTTGTCATTGCAAGAAGGAATGCTTTTCCTTCTGGAATAGTTTGTCCCCTTAGTTAAGGATGAAATTGTATGAAGAACTCTATTTCCTTCTGTATTTACTGCAAAAGGTAATCTGAACGGGGTCTAAATTTAGACCACCAAATAATAAACCAATTTGGAAAATCATTTTGTCCAATAAGATTCAGACATAATTTAAAGAACCAGAAGTGTTTTCTTTTCTAATTCTGATAGTAAAAATTTTTTGTCCAAACTTCAATATAATCCCAGTAATTATATTGGATTACTAAAACTCCATTTTCAGTCTTGATTGACAAAGATTTTGATTTTTGTGGATGAATTCTCCACCTTTGAACTGGCAAAACCACCAAAATGATGGCTTCACTATAGCTGATTGGACTATTTTTTTGACCAATTTTGCTGTCATGTGTGTGGGTAATTTCCACTGATCCAGACTTCGTAAGCATTGCTTCATAAATGTATCTATATTTTCCCTCAGGGACTAGATAACTCATTGTATCCATATATCGGGGCTTAATTTCCCAAGGATCATTTTTCCATTGTTCATCCTGTGATTCCAGGATCATAATTGTCTCAGTTGTATCCAAAGATTTGAAAACTTCTTATGATTGGACTACTTTATTGAAAGTGATGATGCAAATGCTGAAGCTGCATCCTGAAGAGAAGGGAATTGAATTTTCTAAGCCTTTAAGTAGGCTTCCACATCTGCTTGGGTAACCCTTGGTTTACCCTACCACGAGGATTATTACCTCGTCCGCGTCCTCTATCTGGAGGTCAATTCGTGCTGCAAAATTAAGCACTAGCTAAAATATTTAGCTTACCTTGTATTCGCTGAAAACCTTTATCATAATAATTATTGGTTATTTTGTCATCTGAATCTGAATAACAATATTCATCATAAAATTGATTAAAGGATTGTCTAGCATTTGCCCATCTTTTTAGATAGAATCTTGTTGGGAGATATCTGTAAAAATTTTGCTCTCTATTGGCTTGAGCCAGATTTTTCATGACCTTTTTGAATTTTCAGTCCTTTGTGATTAAAATTTTAGTCTCTTATTTGCTATTGAGGGACATGCTTTTTTAAGAAATCCTTCCAAATTATCCTCTGTTGGAGGAGCTTAAGCAGCTAAGACACGTAACTGTTCTTCCAATTTGGCAATTCGCCGTCTATGATATGCCAAATTTATCCTGTAAATATTAATTGACATATCAAGAATACTATTCAGATATATTATTTGATTTTTATGATATCTGATTGCTTGGATGATTTCAATTCTACTAAGAACCATTTTATGCAGCTAGAACATTCAATTATTGCAGCAATTGAGCAATTTTGTAGCAATAAATGGCCAGGTTAACCCTGTACGATTTTCGAGGCATAATAGAACGCCTAGCATTAAGATCTTTAAGACAATCTTCCCCAAATCTCATTTGGAAAATTATATCTAGTCTTCCAATTAATTGCATTTATCCCTATAAAAATTCACGAGTAAGAAAATCAGGGAGAGAATTATTTTCTCCTTTTATATATTCAATATCAAAATCAAATGCAGACAATTCAGACTGCCATCTAGCAAATATTTGCTTGGAAACAAGATTTTCAATATCTTGTTTTAAAACTTGCTTTGCTGCACTACAGTCTACTTTAAGCAGAAACGTTGATTAAGTAAGTCATCCTAAAATTTGTTTATGCATTTAACAATGGAAAGAATTTCTTTCTTTATTGTGCTACAATTAGCTTGAGCATTCATAAAGAGTCCAAAAGTGAACCTAATTAATTTCTCTTTGAGGTATTTGGTTTATATTGCTTTAGAATGCCACCATAGCCAATATTAGAAGCATCTGTTTTCACTATTTTAGACCATTCCAGATTAGCAATAGCTAAACAAGGTAGCTGCTTGGCTTTTTACTTCATTTTTTGGACAGCCTTGGTATGGCGCTCTGTCCATGTTGGAGGATTCTCTTAAGTCTTTCATATAGAAGAGCAGAATCCTAGGCTAATTTCTTATAATAGTCTCCTATTTAATTGAGACTCCCAAGAAACCTTTGCAATTGAGTTTTATCTCTTATTTCATCTGGAAATTTAGAAGCAAATTTTATACTCCTATCTATAGGGATAATTTTCCCTTGGTGAATATTATGTCCTAAGAACCTGATTTTCGTCTGGAATAATTTCATCTTAGGAGCTGAAACAACAAGACCATTTTTCTTTATAACACCCTTAAATATTCTAAGGTGTTTAATATGCTGGTCTATGTTCTGAGAAAAAATCAAAACATCATCTATGTAACAGATGGCGAATTCAGCATAAGGATAAAAAATATCATTCATTATATTTTGAAATTCTGAAGGTGCATTCTTCAGACCAAACGGCATTACATTACATTCGTAGTGTCCAAAAAGGACAGTAAAAGCTGTTTTATACTGATCAAACTCTTTAATTTGAATATGCAGTATCCTAATTTTAAATCAAATTTAGAAAAAGTTACTGCTTTATTTAGCCTATCCAATAAATCTTTTTATTAGGGATTGAATAACTAATCCACATTTATACTTCATTTAATGGCTTATAATTTATAACTAGCCTGGGAACGCCTCTTTCTTTTTCAGCATTTTTATTAACATAAAAAGTTGTACAACTCCAAGGAGAGTAGCTTTTCCTAATCAATTGTTTTTTGAGTAAATTGTCAATTTCATTTTGACACATTGTTAGATATTCTTGTTTCATTTGAGAAGGCCTATCCTTTGTAGGAATTTTTCACTCATTGAAATCCTTCTCATAAGGTAATGAAACAATATATTTCTTTCTATTCCAAAAAGTATTAGGGATATCACTACAGATTTCTTTATTGAAATCTTTTTCTATTAAGGAAATTTTGTCTTTCATGAAAGGTTTTTGTAATGTCTCTTCAATACCCATAATTTGGATTTCTTTTAAAGGAAATTTATTTGTCTATCCTTTTTAGAAATTTTTCTTATGATATCATTAATCTCCTTATAAGTAGGGGAGGAAACGAATTCAAAAAATATTTCATGGCCATCAATATGGGCAGTTATTCCAGTAGTACTAGTTCGCATTGACATTAACATTGCCAAGAAGGGAGTTCCTAATATTAATTCTTGCTAGAGATTTCTTATACAAAGAAAAGTTGTCGCCAAACAAACTCATTTATTGCAAATATAAATATTATTAAGTTTGTATTTGATTATCATTTTAGAACCACTAGCATTAGTGAGACTTCGAGAAGTTTTTTCAAAATATTCAGTTAGAATTAAGCCTTTTTGGATACAATTCATATCCGCACCATTATCTACTACAGCAATTATATTACTAATAGTGTATTCTTTTCGAATAACTAAGTTTACTCTTATATGCCATTTTTGGTAAACTACATTATTAATTATATATAGATAGTTTGAGTCATCCTCATGACTAATGCTACCTTTCTTTTCCAAAATGGTTAATTTTTTTATTCATATCATAAAGCTCTTGAGTAGCTTTATTTTGGAATGATTTTAACACTTTTATTTCTATCTTTAAAATATTTATTTCTCCTTTAAGATCTGGAATTGTGACAAGTTTGTAACTATCAACCTGTTCCAAATGGTCTAAAATATTTTTTAGACTATAGGTTCCATTGTTTAAACTATAGGTTCCATTGGGAACTTGGGGTTTTTCTTCTACTTCTTCTTCTCTAGTAGAAGAGATACATGTTTCTATAATTTTATTTTTAATTGAGGATCTTCAATTTAATCTATTATATCTAATAAACCTTGTTGTTTATCAGTAAGAACATTAATACTAAGACCATTCATTTCTACTATAGCCCTCCAATAATTATCAGAGGTAGAACATTCAAGATTATTACAATTGCAATTATTAGGAATTTCTTCTTCTTCTGAATTGGAGGAAGCATCCTCTTCTGAATTGGAAGAAGCATCCTCTTCTGAATTGGAAGAAGCATCCTCTTCATCAGATCTTTCATTAATATGATCTTTTGAATCATCCTCTGATTCTGAATCACTAGAATTTATCATTAGCTTAAAGAGTTGTTGTTTTAACTCTTCATCTATTTGAAGCTCATTAAGCTTTTTCTTGGTTTTACACTTATTAGCATAATGCCCTATTTTTCTGCATTTGAAACATTTTCCTGTAACCTTGTTTTTGGGTTTGTCATTATGCTTCTTTTTATATGTATATTCTTTTAAGTCAGATTGCTCTGTTTTCCTTTTCTTAAAAGGTTTTCTCTTAGAATTCTTCGTTGTAGTCTTATTACTACTATTCTTTTTTTTATAAGCTTTTGGATAAGTATTCATATCATAAGCAAATTGATCACAAAATTGTCCCATTTCTTGTTTACCAGTCAAGTGTTATTTCTTTAACTGGTTATGCAACTGTATGTCATTACATAAAGTTAATCATTCTTGGTTGATTATGGAAATAATTGTCCATAAGTGTAATTATCGTACACAATGGTTAAACCGTTGTGTTGATCTTTTAACTGTAGAGACCCATAAATTTTTGTTTAAATAATTCCTACTTTTAATAAATGGTAAATTGTGGGTTAAATGTGATAGATGATGAGATTATTTGATTCGAGGATTAATGTGAATGGATTATTAGTGGAGGGAGTGCAAGAGAAATTTATATGTGTGAGAGTATACATAGAGAGGTGTGTATGTAGGAGATCAAAAACCCAACTCCAATTTATCTCTATCTCCCACGTTCTTCTCTCTCTCGGCTCTCTCTCACTCTATTGCTCTCTCACTCAAGCTTCCACCAAAACAACTCCAAACCCACACAAACCAACCTCCAATCCATCTTCTACGCGTGTTGTGGGGCTCGTGCTTCGTTGGCTAGAGCCCGGTGCGGGTGTATTGCTCTCGGTGTTGATTTTGGAAGCTAGGACTCGATCTCTTTTGGGGTTTTATTCTTCAACTTGAGGTAGGGATTTCTAACTTTCTCTATATGTTTATGAGTTGATTTGGTGTCCAAAACTTGCTTGAGATCGTTGTTTGAAAGCCGTGTGTTTGCCCTTGAAATCTGTCAAAACGTGTTGAAAAACCCAGGTGCTACATGTACCAGTGTTTACCCCGGTACATGTAGCAAACCCAGATTTCTTTGATTTTGTTCGCTGGCTACATGTAGCACCTTTAATTGCTACATGTACCAAACTCGGATTATGTCTTCTGTTCGCTCGATACATGTAGCACTTTTAGCTGCTACATGTACCAAAACCCAGATTTCATGTTCTGTTCGCTGGGTACATGTAGCGCCTTTTAACTGCAACATGTACCAAACTGAGAATTTCTGAAAAGTTTCTCCTTCCATGGTTTGGACCCCCGATCACTTCTAATACCTCCTCGACACTTCCAAACCACTTCCTAACATGGTTACTTGTATCTCAATGATTGCTTGAGTTGCTCTCTTGTCCTCTGGCCCTTATTCTTAGGGATTCAAAGTAGGAAGTTAACTTGAAATAATGTCAAATGGTGTTTATGCATTAGAGTGATTAAAGGGAGCTTTGAGACATGTTTATATGATGATGCAAGTCAGATGTATATTTTGCTTAGTATGATATTGAGGTTTGTGAATTGAAGGATACTACGGAATGACGAATTAGACGTTGTGGACTTGTTGAACACTGTGTGTGACGACGAGGTTGATTGCTAAATAAAATGTTGGATAAATCATGAACGAAATATGATAAGTTTACACTTGATGCCACATAGTATGAGGGATCATTTTAGATAGCGAGTTTGGGAACAATATGGAAGTATGAGTTAATATGTAAACTGTCCGCTTAACATCGATATCTCACTCTTATCTACATTCTAGAAATTAGAGTCTTGGGAACACTTGGGATGGAGCGATACAAATGTTGTGAAATAGATGTATGGGGTCACGAGTACCCAGAACGTATTGTGGGTATATGGGGCCCTTAGACCCGGAATGCGAAATAGATGTACGGGGTCACGGGTACCCGGAATGTATTGTGGGTATATGGGGCCCTAAGACCCGGAATGTAAGTCTTTGAATGCGAAAATGTGCGAGATGGAATCATGGATAGAAAGGAAATATAAGGGAAAGTTTATAGTTTGACTAGCAATAATGAAGTACTCCTTGAGTCTTGAGTATCCAGCATGGAGTTGGTGTCTATTTCATTCCCCTTTCTTGGTTCAGGCCTCATTCCTTTATGTTCCAAATTCCCTCTTTTGTACATAGTTTGAGTACAGACTTCTCTACGGGGCACGTGTTTTGCTCAACCCAATCATTCTTTCAGGTACAACTCGAGGACATTAGCATGGAGTGCTTGACGTGCATGCAACTTCTTTTGAAAGCTAACATTGGAGAATTACTTAGACTATTTTGTTTTGTAACCTCTCATTTGGGAAGTTGTAATTGTAACTTTCATTCAAATCATTGACTTGGAAGTAATGTAATCACTTAACTTATCTTTTGACTAATCTTTATCTATTTGGGGGCCGGAGTGTCGTTGTTGCAATCCTTGAAAACTTGTTTGTACGTAGCATATGAATATGAGGAAGTCTTTTAGGTACTTATGAGTATGTCGCGGTGGATTTTCCCTTAAAAAGCAAATGTTATTATTATGTTAAAAATCTAGGGTGTGACAACTTGGTATCAGAGCATAAGTTTAGAATACCTCGAGACCGTGGGGAGATTTTAAGTCTCATGGGTTCAAAATCATAGCAAAATTTTTACATGACATGTGTGCTTGCATGAATGAGTCAGTGCATCGGCGTGACATTGCATTTACGATAACATAGAGTATTGTGGTATTGTTGACCCACGTTGGGGGAGTTGGAGACTTGATCTCGCGATGGAACTGTGCTTGCTGTTTATAGTTGTTGTTATTGATAGTCATAGTCGTTGATTGTGTTATGCTTTCGATTCTTGTAGCACGATGCCATCGAGACGTGAGAATAACCTCGCTAGGGAGATTGTGGCGGCACTTGCAGAGTCGAATCTTTTGAATCCAGCACTTAGGGCTAACACGAATGATCGTGCCATGGAAGCAATGAAGGCATTCTGCCGTATGAAACCACCTCAGTTTGATGGGGAGAGTAGTGACCCTCTTTTGGCCGATCATTGGCTATCACAAGTTCGTAAAATCTTTAACGCTCTTAAGATTACAGAAGATGATCTTCGAATGAGTATAGTAGCTTGTCAACTTATCGTTGAGGCGAATGAGTGGTGGGAATCAGTTTTAGGAGCAAGAAGAGACGCTAGGAGAATGGCAAGGGCAGTTAATTAAGGAAATGGGCCGAATGAGGAAAACCTAACTTGGGCCGAGTTCGAGGAGCTCTTCGAAAACCAATATTTTCCAGAAACGTATCGCGAGCAACTTAGAGAACAATTCGAGAAGTTAGAGCAAGGAAATATGACCGTCTCCAATTATGCTATAAAATTTCAATCTCTATCACATTTTGCACCAGAATTGGTGGCGACAGAGGAAAGGAAGTGTAGGCGCTTTGAGAAGGGGTTGCATTCGTATGTCAAGCTGTTGGTAGTAAGTCAGCGTATTGGGAAGTTTTCTGAGATTGTCGAATGTGCAAGGAGCATTGAGAATCCAATGGGCGCGCTAGAAAATGTGGAGGTGTGGGAGCCTAAGCAACCAACCGCTAGTGTAAGCTTACCTTCGGGATGTTCTGGGAGCCAAGGGAGAAAGAGACAATGGGTACCGCCTCAATCATTGCATGTTCAACAGAGTTTTGGGCCACCTACTTCGTTAGGAATTCATGGAGTTTCTATCAAACCACAAATTGTGTGTCACCGATGTGGTTAGTCGGGTCACTTTCGTGCTCAATGTACACAACAACAGAAGGCATGTTTCATTTGCGGTGCACCTGATCATCTTGCAAGAAGATGCCCTCAGAAAGTAGGAGAGCATAGTGGGCCTAGTTCAGTGAGACCAGGGCAAAGGTTTGTTCGACATCATTCACAGTTCCAGTTTACTTCGGGTCAGGGGCCTCGCGTTGAGCGAGGAGCAAGTCCTACCATTACTCATGCTCCAGAGACACCAGGTGTGTGGAGTGATTTCTTCTCTCTCGTCTAACCCTTTGCAAGGATTCTTTCGATTTGGGAACATATCATGTTTCCATGATTTGCATCTTTCCTTTGACTTGAATTCGAACACCAAAATCCTTGGCCATTCTTGTTTGTTGAGTAACCCCTCCCAATTGTATTTACCGAGACTATGAGTTGGTTATTTTAGGTGATCGCTTTGTCTTTGACTTTCGTGATTCACGTGAGGCGATGTTTGATTTTGTCAAAAATTCGGTTACACCAGTGATTGTTTGCTATATGTCGGTGTGTCTCCCACTGAGTTGTTCTTTACTGCTCTTTTCTCTATGGTCTAATTGAACCTCAATCAAAATGTGCATCTGAACTTGTCATCCATGAGGTCGTTTGATCATTGGCTTGAATAGATTTTGACACCTGTATCGATTACCACACAATCGTTTCTAGCATTTCTTGGGAATATTTGAAATCCTGTAGCGAAGTATCTTATGACTCATTTGCTATTGAAATTGAAGAATGCCCCTCGATTCCAAATTCGAAGTCTTATTGTTAACATTATCTTGCTTGAGATAAGTTTTCGTTGGTCAATCTAGATCCCTCTGTTGTGACTGCTCGTTTCGTCGTCTGCTTGTAACTGTTATCCTACTCAAGTTCTCATGTTACAACTTCGACCTATATATGTGGTCACATACTTAATGACATATAAGTTCGTTGGTGCCGTTAAAATTTGGACTTTGATGCTATTGTTGCCTACTTTGGTGCCACCATTTACTCTAATTCCTTAACTATTACGTCATGTGATAGGTGATTCGAACTCGTATTCGCTTTGTATCCGTTTGCTTGCCTAGACCTATTTGATTAGTTCAAATTTTCCTTGTTACAGCTACTAGTCTATATGTTGGAAATTGTTACCCTACTAAAATTCTCATGTCGTAGTTGGAGTTAATCTTGTGGTGACATACTTATCGATATCCATTTGTTGGTGCCATTCAATTCGAATTCACTTGTTGTAGTTGCTCTCAGTGGCATTCAATATTGTATCAGTTAGTTAACCAGAGGTCTGTTTCATTACTTTGTGTTTATCCTCAGTATCGAAATTTTTTATTTTCGAAAAGGTTTTTCACTGACTTCGTTAACTTGTAGAGCATAGGAAGGTTGTGATCGATCATTTCAAGATTTCTCAGATTATCATGAGTTGGTACATTAAGTTTGTTGCCTAACTATTTTAAAGATTTCCCGTGTTCTTTGAAATCCGGACACGTTGTTCTCATTCTTTAAGTTCTTGGTTGGTGTTGTTGAGTTTTGGAGCTTGTTCATTTCATTTGAGATAATAATCGAATCCTTCTCATAACCTAGAATGATCTAACCCGGTGCGAGAAGTTGGTGCAATTTTTAAAGGAATTGGTTTGTGTTCAGGATTTGCTAGACTTAATATTAAGGAGTATGATGAAATCTATTCGCCAACGACATTTGGAAGCTTAAGAGAGAATGACTGAATGGATCAAGGGAAATTCATCAAAGATTGCTAATCGCGCAAGACTGACCAAAGGATTATGCCAAGTTGTGTCATCACACATAGTTATTCGAAGTAGAAAATCACGTGTTTCGTAAAGCATTGCCACGTTGGGGCTTGTCTCTACTTGTGCAAAAAAAAAAGGGAAACGTTTACCGTTAGAAAATTAGGTGGAGTGTTGGATACGGTGTGTGTCTTTTGGATGCCAGGTGACTACCGATGAAATCCAACTGGAAGAGGCGCTTGATCACCGCCCATTCCAGATGGAAGTCTCAAGAAGTCAGTTGGACTATCGGGTATTTGTGATGCGCTCTATGCGTTGGAGAGGTACGAACTTGAGATAGAAGTCGACGTGTCCCATGGTAAGGAATCGATACGTATTCTAGATTTGTGTAATCAAGTTTTGAGAGGTAGGACGATACCGCTAGTGCAAGTCTACGTGGGAAAGGGAGAACAATGTTATAAAGAAATATTCGCGTTTGTTTTGGTTTGATCGATGTGAGTTTTGATTTAGATCTTTGTGATTATTGAATTGTCGGATAGTGTTGGTTGTGGATTTGTGTATCTTTGGTCATGTGACTTGATTGGATTTGATTTATCAAATTTCAAGGACGAAATTTCTTTAAGGAGGGTAGAATGTAGAGACTCATAAATTTTTGTTTAAATAATTCCTACGTTTAATAAATGGTAAATTGTGGGTCAAATGTGATAGATGATGAGATTATTTGATTCGAGGATTAATATGAATGGATTATTAGTGGAGGGAGTGCAAGAGAAATTTGTGTGTGTGAGAGTATATATAGAGAGGTGTGTATGTAGGAGATCAAAAACCCAACTCCACTTTCTCTCTATCTCCCACGTTCTTCTCTCTCTCAGCTCTCTCTCACTTTATTGCTCTCTCACTCAAGCTTCCACCAAAACAACTCCAAACCCACACAAACCAACCTCCAATCCATCTTTTACGCGTGTTGTGGGGCTCGTGCTTCGTTGGCTAGAGCCCAGTGGGGGTGTATTGCTCTCGGTGTTGATTTTGGAAGCTAGGGCTCGATCTCTTTTGGGGTTTTATTCTTCAACTTGAGGTAGGGATTTCTAACATTCTCTATATGTTTATGAGTTGATTTGGTGTCCAAAACTTGCTTGGGATCGTTGTTTGAAAGCCTTGTGTTTGCCCTGAAATCTGTCAAAACGTGCTGAAAAACCCAGGTGCTACATGTACCAGTGTTTACCCCGGTACATATAGCAAACCCAGATTTCTTTGATTTTATTCGCTGGCTACATGTAGCACCTTTAATTGCTACATGTACCAAACTCGGATTATGTCTTCTGTTCGCTGGATACATGTAGCACTTTTAGCTGCTGCATGTACCAAAACCCAGATTTCATGTTCTGTTCGCTGGGTACATGTAGCACCTTTTAACTGCTACATGTACCAAACTGAGAATTTTTGAAAAGTTTCTCCTTCCATGGTTTGGACCCCCAATCACTTCTAATACCTCCTCGACACTTCCAAACCACTTCCTAACATGGTTACTTGTATCTCAATGATTGCTTGAGTCACTCTCTTGTCCTCTGGCCCTTATTCTTAGGGATTCAAAGTAGGAAGTTAACTTGAAATAATGTCAAATGGTGTTTATGCATTAGTGTGATTAAAGGGAGCTTTGAGACATGTTTATATGATGATGCAAGTCAGATGTATATTTTGCTTAGTATGATATTGAGGTTTGTGAATTGAAGGATACTATGGAATGACAAATTAGACGTTGTGGACTTGTTTAACACTGTGTGTGACGACGAGGTTGATTGCTAAATAAAATGTTGGATAAATCATGAACGAAATATGATAAGTTTACACTTGATGCCACATAGTATGAGGGATCATTTTAGATAGCGAGTTTGGGAACAATATGGAAGTATGAGTTAATATGTAAACCGTCCGCTTAACATCGATATCTCACTCTTATCTACATTCTAGAAATTAGAGTCTTGGGAACACTTGGGATGGAAAGCGATACAAATGTTGTGAAATAGATGTATGGGGTCACGAGTACCCAAAACGTATTGTGGGTATATGGGGCCCTTAGACCCGGAATGTGAAATAGATGTACGGGGTCACGGGTACCCGGAATGTATTGTGGGTATATGGGGCCCTAAGACCCGAAATGTAAGTCTTTGAATGCGAAAATGTGCGAGATGGAATCATGGATAGAAAGGAAATATAAGGGAAAGTTTATAGTTTGACTAGCAATAATGAAGTACTCCTTGAGTCTTGAGTATCCAGCATGAAGTTGGTGTCTATTTCATTCCCCTTTCTTGGTTCAGGCCTCATTCCTTTATGTTCCAAATCCCCTCTTTTGCACATAGTTTGAGTATAGACTTCTCTGCTGGGCACGTGTTTTGCTCAACCCAATCATTCTTTCAGGTACAACTCGAGGACGTTAGCATGGAGTACTTGACGTGCATGCAACTTCTTTTGAAAGCAAACATTGGAGAATTACTTAGACTATTTTGTTTTGTAAACTCTCATTTAGGAAGTTGTAATTGTAACTTTCATTCAAATCCTTGACTTGGAAGTAATGGAATCACTTAACTTATCTTTTTGACTAATCTTTATCAATTTGGGGGCCGGAGTGTCGTTGTTGCAATCCTTGAAAACTTGTTTCTACGTAGCATATGAATATGAGGAAGTCTTTTGGGTACTTATAAGTATGTCGCGGTGGATTTTCCCTTAAAAAGTAAATGTTATTATTATGTTAAAAATCCAGGGCGTGACATTAACTTTTTTCTAATTTTTTCAGCAAAAAAGTGAGGTATACTATCGATAAATTTTGATTTCCAATGCTCATTATTAGCATCATGTATTTGCATAACTTTTCCTAATAACACATCTTTGTACCAACGAAAATGAGTTGATGTTGGACATTTTAGATTCTGAAGTAATTCCCTACTTCTTTCTCTTTGGTTATCCCATTGACCAACGAAATGAAGGGTAATTGATTGGACTAAAGCGTAAACAGCATCTTGCTGTTGAACACCATTTTCTACTTTTACTGCGTTTAGAATTTCTAAATGTTGGGTTGTACTTAAAATATTGTCCCACCATCTTTTAATCATACCGGTAAAACCAGCTGTTATGAAATTGGTTATTTCTTTGTTAGTATTTTTATTTTGTATGCAAATTGTAGTGTACATCAACATTTGATGTACTACTCCAAAAATTTGGTATTCAGACATACCATCTATATTCCATTCCTATATGGTTTTACCATTATAAGAATTTTGTCAATGGAAACCATTTTTCTCATATAACATGTCCTGGGGACTAGGTCGACGATAATAATATCTATTAGTTCCTGCATAAGGAAATTTCTGATTAGGATATTGGATTTTATTAATAGTATCGTTTTGAGATTGGAGAAAAGAAGCCTCCATTTCTGAAATCTCTTGATTATTCATTTATAGTTCCAATTCTTCAGAAATAGCATTAATTGAAAGACCCTTTAATCTTTTTCCCAATTCTTCCAATAATTTTGAATTCTTTTTTGGATTAGTCAAATTAAATCCTATTATTGATACCGGAGGAAGAATATTAGTAGGATAGGTTTTGGATTCCTGCTCCTTTTCCTTAGGTTTGAGATTCTTAAGATCTTCACAAATTTGAGCTATTTGTCCCGTGGTATCAAAGCCTTGGTTTGAAAAAAAGAAAAATGTTTTGCATTCATTTTGTATCATGTTCATTTAGTGAAGGTCTGAGTCCCCAGAGTCCTACTGCCATTTGTAAGAACTTTGGTTATTTGATGTGCTTCGGTACCGCATAGTATTATGGAGATAGTAGTCATTCGATGGGAACATTATTTTTTTGTGGACTTTGGATAGGGTATTGGAGGAGAATGTGGCATATGTGATTTTATTAGTTGTTTGGGTCGTTGCCCTTATTTTATAAGTACGTAGGTGACGTAATGTAGTTGGAGTATGATGCTATTGAATCTTAAGAATTGGTATTGGTGGTAGTAGTACTCTTGGAGATTGACTTAAGAATGTAACTTACAGGTTGCTTTAGTTTGATATTGAGGATGGGCTAGTCTAACTGTGTGAGGGTGTGCCAAGAGCTTCTTACTTGTAGTACTCGGTACATCCTGGATAGTTTTAAATTGTTGTTGTTTGATTGGTCCTTTGTTCCTATGCTTGAGATCCTAGTAGAGATTTGGTTTTGTTCTATTAGGAGAGGTCAATAATTATGTTTGTCTGAGGAACTACCCCATGAATTGCTTGATGGTTATTAGGTGAATACCCTATGAACTCGTTGATGGTTGGGATTCTTGTGTTTTGTCGCTTCAATCAAAAAAAAAAAAAACCTTAGATGGCTAGGTGGATATAAAGTGGGAGTAGTTAATTGTTGAAAGTGGGTTTCTCTAATCGTAGTAGTAGCTATTCGGTTTTGAGGGTTTGACAATAAATAGATAGGCTTTGGCAAGGGTACGGTCACTTGATTGGTATTGTCATGCATTGGGCTATGGTTGTATTAGCATGTGAGTGCTTTGGTTGGTATAAGTCTATGGAAGGAGATTGTTACAGTTTGTTTGGTGATTAGATAGTAAAGTTATGGAGTGTACTAATTTAAAAGTTTAATGTATTACAGTATCGCTATTGTGGAATATGAGAAGTTTTGGAAAGAGAAAATTTGTGTGGGTAAACTTATGTGATTAGAGAGTTGTTATCGTGCCATTTGAAGTTGTAACGCCCCTGATTTTTGGGTACGTTAAATAAACATTTCATTGATAAAATCAAATGGAGTCTGGCTCATTATTACATCATAACTCCCCCTACGGTTCCATATTTATACAAATGAAGGGTTCTAGGGCTCCTAACTACAGCTCCGCCTGCGGCTTCATCCTAGCCAGCTCCTTAGCTCCAAAAGTCTCCAGGGTGTATTGTTCATCTTGATCATCTACAAAATCTGACACATTATACCAGCGTCGCCACCGATATAATATGTCAGGGTCACCAAAGGTAACACCATGAGCCACAAGAGCTCAGCAGAATAATCCTATACCCGCTAACCCATAATTTACCAATATCAGAGTAAAAGAGCAGCATACCAACTCTAGCACAAGCAGCGGAATAACACATACATGTTTAACAAGGCAAATGATACATCCACATACACTATTCTATCGTTGGTGTCGGTGATATCTGAGTTTCTCCTACGCGACTCGTCGTAGACTGTGTCACCATATTCATCAATGTTTTCGAAATCCTTTTTATTATCCAAATCAACATTTTGAAAATCACATTTAACACACCCAACCTTTGTTCCGCCGCGCCGGGTTCCCGAGTATCCTCTCAATGGTTCCGCCGCGCTGGGTTCCCATTGGCACACAGACTTGCATTGGCTCCTCTCCGCGGATAACCAAGCCACACACCCAACCTCGGTTTCGCCGCGCCGGGTTCGCGAGTATCCTCACAATGGTTCCGCCGCGCCGGGTTCCCATTGGCACACAACACACACACACTCACATAATGCACCCATATTTGGTCATTATGTAGTTTCAAAAATATTTTATCATTTGTAACACGCATTCCCACAATAGGCAAGTCCGGCCACATTGTGTTTCCAAAACACACCTTGTCTTAAACCCTTTTTATCCATATCAACCACACCCTAGGTGTCATGTTTCTATTTCTCGATTTCCGTGTCTCGTTCTCATGCATAGACTTCGCGGTAGGACTTTTCTCATCACAAATCATATAAATCATTCATTGTAATCTAAACTAGCAAGATCATGCAAGTAATCTTATAAACAAGCTCATCACCATCCACAAGTAATGCAACAACATGTAAACAAACTCATAACTTTCCAAAAGATCAAAATACGAATACTTCGAATAAAGCTTCTGATTTCTCTTGTTTTGAAATCCGTTCTTTCTTCCTTTGTGGAAAGTTCAAAAAGACCACATATGTTTATTGACGTGGAAATCGTTTATTCAACAAGTTGCATTCCCATTAGCAAGACAAGTTTATTAACTAACAAGCATATCGACGTACAAGCATCATACCAACTTGAGATATACTTAAGGAAGTAAATATACTTAGGATTAAGAAGTATAGAAAAAGTCTACAAGATTGTATCTTCATTTCAAGATTTTTGTAAAACGAGCTTTCTAATAATTTAACTTGCCTTATCATAAGCAAACATAACTTAAAGTTATACGAGGGAAGATGAGTATAGATTAATCTACCTTGATCCGAAACTAGTCGGGGCCGAATAAGCTAGTTGGAGGTGCTATGGGCGTCGAAACTCCCAAATCTGGACCAAACTTTGGATGGCAGTAACTCGGTCAATACTTGGCCGAATAGGATCGTTCTTAAGTCTAAAACGAAGATCTCGAAGTTTTCTACAACTTTCGTGAAGGACATTGTTCCTAGAAACGACTTTCGCCCGGAGAAAAATGGTGATAAAGGAGTGACAGTTTGCTGTCTGGAAATCTGGAATCCGAGATTTTACTGAACTTCGGACGTCAATATCTTTGTCGTTTCTTGGCCGTTTAGGGTGATTCTTAGGTCTAAACTGAATCTCTGAAGTGCTCTACAACTTTCTCCAAAGAAGTTAGTCCTAAAAATGGGGATTTACGAAGGGCAGTAAGCTGACTGGAAAACAGAGAATGGTTTCTAAAGAGAAGTTGGAGCAATGCTTTGCGGTGTGAGTTGAATGGCAAGCTTTGGGTGCTATTTATAGGCAAAAACCTGGCCTCTCCTCTCCCTCCATGGCCGGCCCCCCCTCTCTCTTCTTCTCCCATGGATTTGCTCCATGACTTGTCATTTTCATGCTTGAAAGCATGCCATGCTTCCATGGCTTGTCTTTGGTCAATCTTTTAGGCAACCTAGGTTATCATGAAGGGTTTTATGACTTGTCTAGTCTAGGATGGGCTTCGCGTGGATAAAAGTACCAAAATCATTAGCTAGGTAGTACTTTGGAAGACTAGAAATGGGTTGGCAATTGGGTAATAGGCTTAAGGCTAAGTTTGTAGCTTGATGGAGTGTACTACACTCAAGCACACACCTCTCACTCCTCCTGAAAATTTCGGCCAGCCCCCCTCTCTCTCTTCCTCTCTCCTTTTTGCTTCATTGAATTGTCCAATCAAGTCTTCCAAGCATGCCATGCCTTGTCATTTTCATTTCTAGGCTTTCATGAGGGGTTTTTGGCCTTGTTCTAGGTTATCATGAGGGATTCTATGGGTTGTCCAAATCCTAGAAAGGTTTTGCTTGCGAAAGCACAAGAAAGAAGTAATAATGGTTGTACTTTGGTTGAGTAAAGACAAGGAAGATGACTTGTCTTGTCATCCTAATTGGCAAGACTTATATCCATTAACCAATGGATAAGAATTTCCCTAGCATCTATCGTCCAATGGATAAAGATTACCCTAGCACTTATTGTCCAATGGATAAAGACAAAAAGGTTCAAGTGGTCTAACTAGGGTTAGGAAGAAGTGATTAGGCTAAATGGGCATTAGGCTATTCTAACTAATTGGTTAAAGACTAACGATACTTAATCTAGGCTTTCATTACTCGAGTGGTATTTTGGTTTTATTTAGTAGGAAATTGCCTAATAACAGAATATTAAAGCCCGACGGTGCCAAACGCCAAGGCAAGGCGTGAGCGTGGCCAAGGCAGCCCACTAGCAAAGCAGTGGCCAATGCGGCCCGCTAGCAAAGCAGTGGCCAAGGCGGCCCGCTAGCCAAGCGGTGGCCAAGGTGGCCCGCTAGCCAAGCAGTGGCCAAGCGGTGGCCAAGGTGGCCCGCTAGCCAAGCATTGGCCAAGGCGGCCCGCTAGCAAAGTGGTGGCCATGGCAGCCCGCTAGCAAAGCAGTGGCCAAGTGGTGGCCAAGGCGTAGCCAAGGCAAAGCAACCCGACAGTGACCCGACGCCTAGGCGAGGCAGGCCCGACAGCGAGCCGACGCCAAGGCAAGGCAGGCTCGTCAGCGAGCCGACGCCAAGGCGAGGCAGGCCCGACAGTGAGCCGACGCCAAGGCGAGGCAGGCCTAACAGAGACCCGATGCCTGGGCGAGGCAGGCCTAACAGAGACCCGATGCCTGGGCGAGGCAGGCCTAACAGCGACCCGATGCCTAGGCAGCCTAGCCAAGCCAAAGCAAGGCAGTCAAGTCAACGGTCAAGGCAAAGACCAAAAATTTCTACTAACCATTTCGGCATCAATGCATCACTCTAGGTTAGGGAAATGTAACTAAGCCAAACGGTAGTTAGGGTTTGCTAACTAATCTGTTAAAACTATACTTGCCAAGTAGAATTTCCAGCCGAGAAATATAATTTAAAGATATTATTTACTTACTTGGAAGAATATACGAGTATGTTTACAAGTATACTAGTCATGGGAGAAGGACTAAATTATCCGGAGTAAAATGATTCAATTTTTCAAGTTTCAAATCTAATTATGACGGATTATTAGAATTTCAAAGAAATTTTTAAAGCGATCCAAGTAATTAAAATAAAATTCAAATTTTTAACGAAATTTTTATTTACCAAAAATCAGGGTCGTTACAGAAGTAAATAAAGAGTATTACCGACTTGATCATTAGTAGTTTTGGGGTTCTTAATTTAATTATTGTGAAAGGTTAAAACTCTTACTTTTGAGGATAATCTAGAGATGTGGTTCGAAAGGACAAGGGAAAATTTATAATTCGATATTTTGTGGTGTTAAATTTTGGATTAGTACATGGAGTTAGTCTTCAAGTTGCAAGGTGAATTTTAGGATCTTTAGGTGGTGATGTGTATTTTGCATTATTTGGGGAGTGAGACTAGCGGCTAGTTAGTTCGATTATTAGTTTTGAAGACACCATTGTATTTGGGTAATCGATAAAGGCTGCAGATATATGCATAATGACCTGTGAAATTTTTGGATGATTCAATGGAGTAAAATCTTGTTTATACTTCAGCAATATTATTGGTAACCGTCTTGAACTTTGGTTGAGGTGATCCGATTAAATTTCATTTATTGAATAATTCTGGCCTTACCACCATTGGGAATATGTGGAATACAGTCAATAGACTATGAAGCATGAATGTCTTCTTGCTACCTAATATTTTAATCTGGAATTGATAATTTGGTTGGACTCTTGTGAAGATTTATTTGAGAATGTTTCACCGAAACTGTTTGGAGGGTATTAGTGTATGATGTGTAGCTGATTAGTAAACCAATCATAACAAGAGGTGATCTGTTGAGCCATATGACTTGTGGTACTGTAATAAATCATAGCTTAGAGGTTTGAGGAGTTCATTAGTAGGCTTTTGAGTTTTTGTGTGTGAGTGGATTGTAGTAGGTAACTGTTAATGACCAATCCTTAGAGCATCCGCAACGGGAATAATCAAAATCAAAAATTAAAATGTGCCACGTCAGAATTTGATTATCAATTTAGTTCATATTCAAACTTAACAACCTCTACCTCTACAGTGGTTATTTTTTACATCCCTAACCAAAAAAACCCCACAATACACAATGCACCTATGTCCAATCGCAAACGAGTTCCAATCACGCACCCGACCACACCAAATTATTCGTCTCGATGAGACAATTCCGATGTGAGGTGTTTTTGAGTTATTGAGTTTTGAGTTGGTTATTGGGTTTGGTTATTTAGTTTTGGTTATTAGTAAAAGTTGTTAAGTTTGGTTATGGAATGGGTGGAATTTGGTTATTTGCTAAAAGACTTGTAAATTTGCTTATTACAATGTGAGGTATTTTTTGAGCATTGTTGTTAAGTTTGCTTATTCACACCTATTTGCTTATTACAATGGGGATGCTCTTAGAGCTTGGCTTACTTGGTTTGAGCTGTGATTATTTTGATTCTTCCCTCGACTACTAATTCTAACCATGACTGATTAGTTGGTAAAATATCTTAATTGTTAGTGTTACCCAAATAATGCAACCTAGAGGGGGGGGTGAATAGGATTGCTAGTAAAAGTCACAAATAAAAATGATCTCTAACAATATATGCAAATAATAAGTATGCAATCAAAAATAGAATGAGAGTTAGAGAGATAGAACTCGTTTATAGTGGTTCGGTCCGGATTTGTCCACGGTCCGACCCTACTCCACTTCTCCTCAAGCAATTACTTGATGGTTCCACTAATCTTCAAAAGATTACAACTTGTAAGTCTTGCGGGTGCTTACAAAAACCGTATGCCTCTAGCTTTCCCGAGGAGCTAGCACAACCGCAAGAGTTTTCTCTAAAAACCTCTTAAAGACAAACACCCAAAATCTGCCAGATTTTGGTCTTCTAAGATTACAAGTGATCTCTCTTAATCACTCACTCAGGGTTACAAGTTGTGAAGAATGATGGGAAGATTAAAAGCTCACAACAACAACAAAGTTTTCTCACAACAGAAAAATATGACAGTGTAAGAGAATGAGTGTGCTGATCTTAGATCTGGGAGAGAAAAGAGCAATGACTTTTTGCTTGGAAAATGTAAGAGCTTTTTGTTATGATGAATTAATAATGAAAAATAAGTGCTTTTAAGACCACAGTTCTGTTCTTTAGCCGTTGTGCTTCAAATCCTGCCGTTGGAGCTTAATTTGAGCCATTGGATTTAGATCTGGATCTGCACAACTGGGCGAAATTTGCTTTGGTCAGTCGTCCGGTGCCCTCCGATAGACACACTCCTCTGGTGTGACAGCCGGCCTGTCAGCCGGTTCGTCAACCTGTAGCTCATAAAATCATCTAAATAAATCCGTTCAAGCATGTATTGAGCTCAATAAAGTCTTTGTAAATATTAATCATTGAATCCAAGAGACTTTAAGTTATTTTTCAAGGTCATGAAAATATTTAGTCCTTGAAGGGACTTTTCGATAATTTTGTATTTGCCGAATAAAAATATCATTAAATTAATCATCAAAATAATTAATTGTAATACATATAATTTTCCAACAAATTATAATGCATACATTTTTCAACAATCTCCCCTTTTTTATGATGGCACAAAAAGATAGTTTTTATGCAAAGCAAAAATTTATGCCAATAAGTCTCCCCCTTAATACATGCTCCTCCTAAATAAGAACTTTTAAGGAATATGAGGAGTATTACCAAGAATGATGATCACAAAGTGATCCCTGCAAGGTTAGTGACACAAAATTCATATAGGCGAAGTATTTAAGAGACATTTAAGCACAAAGCCATGAAATTTTCACAAACTTAGTGAGACATACTTAATAAATAGAGTTAGCAATATAAAAGCATAAATAGGTCTTAACAAAAGTTTGACAAAAACGACTTAAACGTAAGTTCGACGATCAAGATTAAAACCGATGCAGCTCATGAATCAGATATCAAACTTTAAAACAAAGTTCAAACTTAAAAGGAACGACTAATGAACCAAGAACGAGTTAAAACAGAAAATCGTAAAACCAAGACTTTTCTCCCCCTTAAGACATCATCAACAAAGGCAAGAGCGGGAAGGAAGGAAAGTCATTGCGCTAGCGAGGGTGGGTGATAGAGTGGGTAAGGCACGAAATCAAGGTAGTGCTGATGGTAGTGGCTGAAGTAGTGCTGCTGAGCTTGATCAATGTGATCCATTCGATGCTCCAATCCACCAAACCGATTATTCTGAGCAATGGCGAAGTTTTAGAATTCTGCCAACATGTGATTTTGTGAGGCTTGCAAAGCATCAAACCTAGCAAACATCTGCTGAGAAAAATCTCCTTCAAATTGTGGATATGCCATTTGCTCTCTCAGCTGCCCTGCAATATTCTCTTGTCCTTGAGGGTTACCTTCCTCGCAGTCACTGATATGCCCCCTAGTGAACATATAATCTCTAATAGGCCCGGGGTCATTTGGCAAAGATTGCTCTCGAGTAATGTTTACTTTAGCACTTAGAAATAATTTGGTGAGCAATGCCCCATACGACAAGGCCTTATGAATATCCTGAAGAGTAGAGGCCATCTCTCTGAGTACCAAGTAACTTTAGTCCAAATAGTCACGCGTCTCTAGACTATACAGAATTAAACAATGAAGAGGAGACACGACATCATAGTGTCTTTTCTAAGGGGCCACATTGTGTGCAATAAAAAGGTGTAGAGGACGAAGATGCTTCTTCAATTCAATTTTAGACACACCACCACCAATAACATGATCATTAGTTATGGTTTGGTAAAATGCCATCACATCATCAATTGTACTTACCAATTCTTCCTCATTAGCCACATACTGGTAATTTTCAACTACTGGGCATTTCAAGAAATTGCTCATTGTGCTTACATCCAGAACAAAATCTACCCCTTTAACCCGTGAGACTAGAGTATACTCATCAGCATTCCGATCAACATCCAGATTGCAGTAAAAATACTGAACAAGTTTCAGATAAAAGATATTTGACACAGCCATTATTTCTGTCCAACCCGTAGCAGTAATAACGTCATTTATATAGTGGTAACAACGGGGTGAAGTTATTACCTGACGACCGGAAACAATAGGTCGCGATTTGAAACCTGCCCAATTTCCTTCATTGACACAATTGGTGAAGAGTTGTGTGTTGTAGTCGGGTTAAAGTTCGCTTGGTTCTGCCCTGAAATGCCTCCTTTTTCCTTTTCCTGCCATTTTTCATAAAACCTAGGGTTTTGAAGGGTTTGAAGTTGGTTTGGGAGGTTCGGAGTGGAAAATGGTGAAATTGATGGTAGAGATGAGTGGAGATGAAGATTAGGTGAAGGTATAGCGGATTGATCGAGGGTTTTTGCGAGGATTGAAGGGTTTTTGAGTTTTGGGATGAATATCGCCTACTATGGAGTTCTGTCAAAGGGGGGAGGGTTTTAGAAAAGAACATATTTAGATCTGTTTTAACTGACCCAGATTTGCACAGACCGGTTGACCGAGCGATCAACCATGCGATCGTTCGAAATGACATCCGCTCGGTCATCCGGGTGAAATATCCAGGTTCAGTCCAGAAAATGCTTATGAGGGGCAACATCAAGGGCCAGAAAGCTGTTTTTATGCAAACCAAACATAGGAAAATGAAACATATGATAAAACGTTTGGAGTATGATTTCTTTATCTAGATCATTTGTATTCACCATCAAATACGATATTTACAAGTTCAATCAACTTAACATTGAATCCCAAAAAAAGTTTTCAAACTCAAGAATCTTTTGATATCAAAAACTAAACTTTTTCATAAAAGATTAGACATGCCGACTTCTCGTCGAATAAAACAAAATTGTTCTTCACCAAGGGGTTTTGTGAAAATGTCCGCCAATTGCTTGTCGGTACTAATAAAGTTAAGTTCAATGTCCCCTTTTTGAACTTGATCTCTTATGAAATGATGTCTAATCTCAATATGTTTTGTTCGAGAATGTTGAATGGGATTCTTGGTTAAGCTTATTGCACTAGTATTGTCACATTTAATAGGAATATGATCATAATGCAAATTGAAATCCTCCGTTTGTTGTTTGATCCATAATATTTGGGCACAACAACTTCTGGCCGCTACATATTCCACCTCAGCGGTAGATAGGGTTACAGAATTTTGTTTCTTGCTATGCCAAGACACTAGAGAGTGCCTTAGAAATTGGCAAGTCCCACTTGTACTTTTACGATCAACTTTGAAACCACCAAAGTCCGCATTCGAAAAACTAACTAGATCAAATGCAACTCCACGTGGATAAGACAATCCTAAATCATGAGTACCGGTAACATATTTAAAAATACGCTTAATAGCTTTTAGATGCAATTCTTTAGGACATGATTGAAATCTAGCTCACATGCAAACACTAAACATTATATCTGGTCTACTTGCCGTGAGATAAAGTAACGAGCCGATCATACCTCGATACATCTTTTCATTGATGGCCTTACCATTCTCATCTTTGTCTAGTTTTGTTGATGTGCTCATTGGCTTTGATCCTTCCATGCGAAACTTCCTAATAAGTTCCTTTGCATACTTGGCTTGGTTGATTAGGATCCCCTCATTAGTTTGCTTGATTTGAAGTCCGAGGAAGAAGTTAAGCTCCCCCATCATACTCATTTCAAATTCACCTTGCATACACTTAGCAAACTCTTTGCACATATTCTCGTTAGTAGAACTAAAGATAATATCATCAACATATATTTGAATAATGAGCATATCTTTACCTTTGGCTTTAATGAAAAGAGTAGTATCAATTTTTTCACGAGTAAAGCCATTATCAAGCAAGAATGAACTAAGTCTATCATACCATGCACATGGTGCTTGTTCCAAACCATATAAAGCTTTTGAGAGTTTAAAAACATGGTCGGGGTATACATGATCTTCAAAGCCGGGAGGTTGTTTGACATAAACTTCCTCATTTATAAACCCATGCAAAAATGCACTTTTCACATCCATTTGATAAAGCTTGAAATTTTTGTAAGATGCAAAAGCAAGTAATATGCGAAGAGCTTCTAATCTAGCTACCGGAGCAAAAGTTTCTTCGTAATCAATACCTTCTTCTTGATTATAACCTTAAGCAACAAGTCTAACTTTATTCCTAACAATATTTCCAGATTCATCTAGCTTGTTATGAAAACCCCATTTAGTACCTATAATAGAGTGATCATGAGCCTTAGGTACTAATGTCAAACTTTATTCCTTTCAAATTGATTCAACTCATCTTGCATGCCCAAAATTCAATTTTCATCATTTTCGGCTTCCGAAAAGTTTTTAGGCTCAATATGAGAAACAAAGACTTGATTATCACAAATATTTCTAAGAGAAGAGCGAGCAGTTACCCCTTTCGAAACTCCTCCAAGAATCAAGTCTTTTGGATGGTTTTGCACGAATCTCCATATCCTTGAGAAGATCTTGGTTATCTCCCATTACATCTTGAGGTTGATTAATGACTTCATCTTCTTTGATTTGAGTGCTTTCTACTTGAGTAGCACCACCATCTTTTTCTTGAATTGTCAAGTCATGAATCTCATTTGTAATTTCTAAGTCATCATTATCAACAACAACCTTAGAAGCACAAGGATTAGATTCATCAAAGGAAACATGAATAGATTCTTCAACAAGATTAGTACGCTTAT
The DNA here is from genome assembly GCA_025413875.1 of Rhododendron molle. Taxonomy (NCBI): domain Eukaryota; kingdom Viridiplantae; phylum Streptophyta; class Magnoliopsida; order Ericales; family Ericaceae; genus Rhododendron; species Rhododendron molle. The sequence goes on from CM046391.1 coordinate 45,157,407, forward strand.
TATAAATTCTATATGCTTTGCTAGTAAGAGAATAACCAACAAAGATGCCTTCATCGATTTAGAATCAAATTTACCTAAGTCATCTTTTCCATTGTTTAATACATAGCATTTGCAACCGAAAGCATGAAAATAATTAATGTTGGGTGTTCTACCATTCCAAAACTCATTAGGGGTTTTCTTAAGGATAGGCCTAGTTAAAACTTGATTCAAAATATAACATGAAGTATTAACGGCTTCCGCCCAAAAATATTTGGCAAAAAGTTTTCACAAAGCATAGTACATGCCATTTCTTCCAAAGTACGATTCTTTCTCTCAACTACTCCATTTTGTTGAGGAGTGCAAGGTACCGAAAAATTATGACCAATTCCATGTTCATCACAAAACTTTTCATATAAAGAATTGTCAAGTTCTTTTCCATGATCCGTACGAATGTTAAAAATCACAAATCCTTTTTCATTTTGAACTCTTCTCCAAGTATATCTAGAAAAATTATCAACAACAACAAGACAATAATAGTTTCCACAAAGACTTGGAGAGCGAGTTGGTCCAAACAAATCCATATGAAGTAATTGCAAAGGTTTAGTGGTTGAAACAACATTTTTGGACTTAAAAGAGGTCTTTGTTTGTTTTCCTTGTTGGCAAGGGCCACAAAGTCTATCTTTTTCAAATTTGATTTTAGGAAGACCTTTTACCAAATTTTTTCGAGAGAGTTTTAAAATAGCATCCATACTTGCATGTCCTAGGCGTCTATGCCAAAGCCAACTATTTTCACTTAAAGCGGAAAAACATTTTATATCACAATTACTTAAATCATTGAGATTGAAAACATATACATTGTCAAGTCTTTGTCCAAAGAATAGCGTCTTGTTGCTTTCGACATTTTCAATGACATATTTTGATTTTTCAAAGATAACACGATTTCCTCTATCACATAATTGACTTATGCTAAGAAGATTGTGTTTTAAACCACTCACAAGTAAAACATCTTCCATAATAGGAGCATTACCTATATTGCCGATTCCTATGATTTTACCTTTGTTGTTGTCTCCAAAAGTGACGTATCCACCATCTTTAGGCGAAAGTGAATTGAAAGCCCTCTTGTCACTGGTCATGTGTCTTGAACATCCACTATTAAGATACCAACTTCCTTCCTTGAGGGAACTTTTGAAGCATACCTACGATAACACATCAATTCTTGACTTTTGATACCCAAATCATCTTGGGTCCGTGAAGGTTAGCATTGGTACGGTTCTTAGGAACCCAAACTCTTTTTGCATTAGAAGATGAGTATCCTTTCATAGGACATGTAGGGGAAATATGACCAATTTTACTACAATAATGACATGTCAATTTAGAATGGCTAGAAGGAGGAACATCTTTTCCAAAAGAATTTTTGTGTTGAGTGGGATTATAACCAATTCCGGCCTTGTGAAAAGAAACCATTTGTTTTCCAAGAAGAATGTCTAAACTTTCTTTTACATTAGTGAGTTTTGAAAGAGAATTAGTTAAATCATCAATTTGTTTTTCTAAAGATTCGTTTTTTGAAATATCCTTCAAAGACTCTTTTTCTTTTGCCAATGAGGTTCTTAAGCTTTCATTTTCTTCTTCCAAAATATCTTTTTCTGATTGAATCATTCATTTCTAGTGAGAGACCTTTAGCTAACTTTTTAAGAAATTTGTTTTTAGAAACAATTTTTTCAAATTCTACTTTCAACTCTTTATAGGCCACAAGTAATTCATCAAAAGAATAGGTAGAGTCAAGATCTACCTCTTGGTCTTCAATGGCCATGAGGCACAAATTGGCGACTTCATCCTCTTCTTCCGAGCTACTATCATCACTATTGTCCTAAGCAGCCATCATTGCCTTCTTTATAGAATGCTTCTTGACTTTGAGACACTTGGATTTGATGTGCCTGGGCTTCTTGCATTTGTAGCAAAAATTTGATCATTTTTGCTACCTTCTTCTTTGCCGCCATCTTTCCTTGAGACCTTCTTGTCATTTCTTGATGACTTTCTTTTGAGGAGCTTCTTGAAGGTTTTTGTGATGAGCGCCATTTCATCATCCTCACTTTCATTGCTTGAATCCTCCTTGCTTTTTGATTTGCTTGTTGTACTTTTGAAGGCAAGATTCTTAACTTTCTTCTCTTTTTCATCCTTGAGGTTGTGATGCATTTCCTCGGTCATGAGAGATCCCATGAGCTTGTCCATCGTGTATGTTGAGAAATCCTTGGATTGCAGGATGATGGAGGTGGTAGTGTCCCAATTGGTTGGCATGGAGCGGAGCACCTTCCTTGTCATTTCGGATTGACTATAAATTTTCCCAAGAGCTTTTAAACCGTTACCAATACTAGCAAATCTAGCAAACAATTGAGATATAGATTCATCCGGTTTCATTTTGAACAGCTCATAGCTATGCACAAGAATATCAATTTTGGACTCTTTAACTTGACTATCTCCTTCATGTGACATTTCTAACTTATCCCATATTTCTTTAGCCGATTCACATGCGGAAACAAAATCATATTCATTGGGAGTAATAGCACAAAAAAGAAGGTTCATAGCTCTATAGTTCTTTTCTATTGAAGTCTTTTCCGAAGGACTCCACTCATTATCAGATTTAGGCAGAGTCTCTTCCCCAACTTTCTTAGTAGGAATAATGGGACCATTTTTGATAATTTTCCATAGATCATAATCCGTGGATTGAATAAAGATCATCATTCTATTTTTCCAATGAGAGTAATTTTCTCCGGTGAACAAGGGAGGTCTATTGGACGATTGACCTTCGATACAAGAAACATTACTAGTGGTTGCCATGGATCTTAACTCTAAGACGATTAAGTCTACAAACAAGAGCCAAAGCTCTGTGTGGCCAGCATGACCTTAGAAAAGAGGATTTCGTTCCTCATTTTGCCAAAGTGGCCTGGAAATCGAGGGAGCGCGAGCGGAGAAGCAGGCGCTCATAAATACAGCATCGCCACTTGGGTTTGAAGGTCCGACACCCAAGGAACCGTATTTCGAAGCACTTGCCGCGCTATTTGATTTGAAAAAGTGAAGGACCTGTAGACACCCCAATTTGGCCTAACGATTATTTCAAGTCTCACCTTGGGACCATCCCGATGATGAAATGGATTCGATGATTGCTGATTGCCTTCTTGCGAAGCCCATGGACTTATGGTAAGAACTTTGAGCCACTTAGAGGACCCAATCCAGAGCCAAATAGCCTTTCAGACAGAAACACAATGTTCTAGGAAAATCCATCGGTCGGCCGTAAATCAATCTCACGACCTTAACATCCATCCTTCAATCGAGCAGCCTGTTGCTAGCAAAATCTCCCTGAGAGATCAAAACCTCGGCCGCAAGATCAATACCTCGACTGCCACAAACATTCCTCAGCCGCGAGATCCTTTGCTCGGCCGCCAGATCGACCTTTTTCCAGACTCTCGAATGTTCTGTCGATTGTTTGATCCAACCACGATACCTTTCCGATGCGTTCAGGCTACGTTCAGAGATCACAATGAAGAGTTTGAATTGCATTGCAATTGCAATCACGTGATTTGATTGGACCGAGTGAGTCATCCCTTTGCCTATATAAAGAGGCCTTTGCACCACGAAATTAACACAGATTCACACCCTTATTCAGCCACGAAACTCTGCAAAAATACTCACACAAACCCTCTCTATAGAAACCCTAACCTCCCGAAGGCAGCCACCAATCCGAAGATCAAACCCCGGAGTTCAAACCCTAACCCTAGGGTTTCGCCCAAGAAGCAATCAATCAGTCAATCCCGATCAATCCGAAGTAATCAAGCAACTGAGGGATCAAGGTGGTGAGGCCCAACGGCCTCTGGTTTGGTTTATTTACCGCTTATTTTACTAATCGTAGCGTTTTAGTCACCTGTTAAACTTTCTGTCTGGTGTGATCAGCCGGGCCTTCGATCCCTCAGCCGGTACATAAAATCAGCATGATTACTCGACTGTGACATCCATTCACCGGCCGTGTAATCGATCTGCCGTCACAGGTTTTGTTTTGTTTTCTGCTTTTTTGACGCATGTTCATTTATTGTTTCGGCTCACCTTATTTACTGTGTAAAGACATAAAGAAAACAGATTATGTGTTAGGGTTAAATCAAGCATCTATATGTCTTATGTTGAATGATTATAGGCTAGCCTCACAGCTAGGTAGAGAGGGGTGCCTAACACCTTCCCCTTACTGTACCTTTGGCTTCCGTATCCAGAATCTCTATCTGTTTTCCTAGCTTTAACAAGCTAGGTGGCGACTCTGTTTTGATGATAACTGCTATCATGTGGCGATGTTCCTAGCCATGGGAATATCCATGATCTTGGTTTATGAAGTAAGGAAACAAACGAGCAAACAAGCGATATCAAACTGTATGGCGATGCCCCACTCAGGAGGTGTCTACAAAAACCAGTCCATCATAACCATATTTGGGTTTGGGAGCCAGGTTACGAGAGGGGAAGGGTTTTAAGGCACCCCTCTCGCCCAATTCGGAGATCGGTCTCTACTTAGACATTTTGTTAAAATATTGTGATTCGTTTTCTTCTTTAACCAATTTTAAGTCAGTTAGGCGGGGGAACAGTTAATCAGGGATTTAAAACTGTAACATATTTGCAAAATGTGATTGAATAATGCATGGATGGATGGAATAATAAAAAATATATGGGATAAAATCCCACCCCCTAATCAGAACACCAAAAATGCACAGAGAGTGAGTACAAAGTGCACAACAGCCAGCTTGCATGCATGGATCAACGTGCATGCAAGCCAACCATCACGCGATATACCCACATACTCGCGCGAGGGTGATGCTCAACCACAGGTAAGATTTTATCCCCTTCTAGGCTCTGGAAGGACCAGTGCACACCCAGGAAGCAAACCAAACAGTTTATATGTGCTGAAAGTCAACTAATTATTACAATTTAAGGCAAACAGAAGCCAAATAAATTGAAATACAACCCTTAAATAGTGGGGGTAACAAAACAGAGGCTAAGGGCCAAGCTGCTCATGCAAAGGCAGCTATTGGAAATCAGAGGACCATTGCCCGATGGAGTGATAGACTCGCGCGAGGGTCCTGACTGGACTTCCAAGAATTGCTTTGCATGTTCTGGGCTCTGGTACAGGTCCAAAAGCAACCCAGGAGCATTCCAACAAAGTAAATAAGCAAAGAAAGTTAGACTATGAGTTTTATCATGCTAGACAGTGAGCTAAACGGCCTAACATACTTCAAAACAAATAATGATATGATAAAACAAAAGAAAGCCAGCATTCCTAAACCCCACGTGGACTGTCGTGCGAGACTGGTGACAGTCGTGCGAGACTGGTGACAGTCGCACGATACTGTGAGTCCATCGTGCTAGGGTATGCTCAGAATGGATCATTGTAACTCTGCTAACTTTAGGACCAGAACTGGTATTGATTACTAGTCTTGGTCTTGACAGCCCCCCTCAGGGATCAAAACAGTAAGCAGAACAGGCGTTATACCTTTGTTTGAAAGGTTTTGGAAGTGGTTTGAACAAAATGATGAAGCTTGTGATGGAAAATGGAGTGAGAAATGGATGAACAAGTGTGCTTAGGATTGAGAGCCTTGGTGTGCTTTGTATTCTTCTTAACCTTTCAAGATTTTGTAACCCTTTGAAAGATGAACCAATAAGGGATATTTATAGGAGGATGGAAGGCCAAAGGGTGGTGGCAAACAAGACCTTAGGGCCAAACTTGGTGGTGAAGTCTTGCAAAAGGTGATAGGAAGGGTTGTGTAACGGTGGAATGTCCAAAGCCTGCAGAACACTGTTCTGGGGAAGAAAACGGGGTTTTGTAGCCCTGTAGCCCCCCAAGCAAGTAACTGCCCAGCTGTAAAAAGATGAAAGTGACATGTCAGGACCATCGCGCGATGGAGTGGGATCATCGCGCAAGTGTGACAGCTGTCGTGCTGGGTCAAAAGTCAACACTTTGACTTTGACCACACCTGGCAAAGCTAACCCTCGCGCGAGGGAGTGACATCCTCGCACGATGGTCAAACCTTTCGTTAGAGTTTTGACTGGGGTTTTGACTGGTTTCAGTGGTTCAAAAAGGTTTAAAGGGGGTTCCACGCACACCAAATTCAAACTTTTCCTTTCTCAAGCCTACTTTTTGATCTGATTCATCATCGAGGAAACAAGAAACCGTAAAACAATCGGGAGACTCAGATTGAGGTGTCTACAGTAGTCCCTCTTTGACGGCACGCGGAGCACCATTGATTGGTACGGGTAACGTCAAAGATTTCTAGACACCCACCAAATCCGCCCAAAAGCTGATTAATGGAAAATGCAGAGCAGCATGTAAAAATACCGTGCACCGAAGAATGATCAGACGGGTAGATCATCGCTGATTAATGATCGAACGGATAGATCGTCGTTAATTTGAAAGTGGATGGATAGATCGTCGCTGATTTGAAATTGAATGGATAGATCGTCGCTGATTTGAAATTGGACGGATAGATCGTCGCTGATTTGAAATTGGACGGATGGATCGTCGCTGATCCGAAATTGGACGGATGGATTGTCGCTGATTTGAAATTGGACGGATAGATCGTCACTGATTGATGGCTGCTGGGGATACAAAAGATGCTTTGGATTGCGAGAATTTAATTATTATGATCCCCAAAAATAATTTTCAGGGCCATAATTGAAAGTCTCAGACTTAAAAGTAAAAGGAAATAAAATGATTGGGCCTGCCTGTTGGGGAAATGGGCCTGCAGCCCAACGGAGTGTCGCGCGAGGCAGTGACGCCCTCGCGCGATGGTGGGTTTTCTGAGCCTGGGTTTTAAACCAGCCTAGACCCAACCCAAAACTGTTCTCGTCCCATATATCGATAGGCACAATCTGTAACCGCCCGTAGCAGTTTCAAAACCCCCCTCCAACTCTCCTTTCTCTCAAACTCTCTCAAACCCTTGATCCACAAACCCTGATTTGCTTCCAAAATCAAACCAAAACCCACACACACAAACGCCCATGGCGGAGGCAGGCGGCAATGGTGGTAGCGATGATGTGATCGACTGGCCAGGAGACGTGGGAGGGCCAATGGCAGTCGAGGTAGACAATCAACAGAGAGCAAAGACGACCGGCGTAGAAGGTGCAACGGTAGGACACGGCAGCGATGGCGGTGGAGACCGCGAGCAGGAGATAGGTGGTGGAGACGTCTGTCGCGCGACAGAGGAGGAACCTCGCGCGACGATGGGTGCTAATCGAGTGGGCCCAGGCATTGAACCAGAGGGCTCGGGTACCATGGCCGAGGGCTCACCCGTACTTGATGGGAGTTCAGGTGGCATAGAGGGCAGTGGTGCTGTTGGAGATGATACCGGGCCGAAACAAACCCCACCGAGGGACTCGGCGAAGGGAAAGGGGGTTGTTGTTGGGGAAGAGGAGACCACGGAGGTTCCAATGACGTATTGGGGGGAGGACATTGTGTGCAGACCAGCAGAGACAGCGGCCACATCATCGAGCCACGTGCCGATCACCAAGTATGATGTGGCCGAGCACTTACCCGATGAGATGCTGGCGAAACTTCTGGAGGAGATTCCCATGATTAGAGAAATGGTTTTGAAAGCCAAAGAGGACCGTGCGAGTGCCATAGAGGCATCAGAAGCCGCGGAGCGGGCCGAGAGGGAGAGAGTCGGGGAAGCACAAGGGCTGGCGGCGGATATGGAGGTCAAGGAGAAGGAAGCAGAGGAAGCACAGGGGCCGAGGGTGAGAGCCGTGGACTAGGCGGGCACCGTGACACGCCCCGAGTTTTTAGAGGAGACCTATGTGCCTCCGAGACCACACCTGTTCGTACCGTCAGGCTTCGCAGGGTACGCTGAGCTAGTGCTGAGGGACCCCAGAGTGCATATTGCAAACACCTAGGCTGAGGTATATTTCTTGAAAAACCCCTTTTTGTGCTTTAACTTGATAGTTGCATGCATACCTTGAGCCTTTGAGAATAGCATGACATGACCTACTGACGAAACATGTAATAACGATAGAGTCCTTGCTACACATGCCATGCATGTAATAACTTGAACCAACCATCTGTTGTAGACTGAATATAGAACATGCCAGGATAAGACAAACCTCGTATTGCACACCATGCACGTGATAACTTCATCCAATGATTCGTTGTTAAACTGCACTGAGAGCACATCATGATAACAGAGCCCTCATACTGTATATCATGCACGGAATAACTTGAACCAACCATCTAATTGTAGACTGCGTTGATGTCATATCACAATAATATAGTCCTTGCATTGTAATCTAGGCATGTTCCCACTTGAACTAGAATTTGAAACAATAACTTAAACTAACTGTCCGTGGTTAAGCTACTGCATTGATTACCTAGAACTTGAAAATGAAAGCCATGTATGCTGACATTCTCCTTTCCTGTCTTTGTTCTTTGAAATAGGCGGAGCAGAGGGATATACGTGGTTTTGGAGGCTCGTGTAGTTCCCTAGCATTGTACGAGAGCTTGCCACCGAGGGTGAGGGAGTTGGTGGACGCGACGAGCTTTGGAAAGTACATACGGACTGTCACTGGTCAAAAATGACCATGTAGTTCTGGTGGCGCTTGCAGAGAGGTGGAGAGATACCACCAATACTTTTCACCTGCCTCTTGGAGAGATGACAGTGACACCGACTGACTTCGCGGTGATCACATGCCTGAGGGTTAAGGGAGACCCCATCCCATTTGACTCGGGCATCCACGAGGATCCTGCAGCTCTGGAGTGGTTCTTAGGGGAGGTGCCCAAGGTAGAGAGGGGAGCAGCAAGGTACACGCAGTTCAAGAAATACCTGAAGAAGAAAGTGACCGACGAGCGGGAGGCAGAGCAGATGGCCTGGGCGTACCTGCTATATCTGTTTGGGGCTTCACTATTTTCGGGCAGGGGAAGCACGGTGCACCTGTCGTACCTGCCGGCGCTGAGAGATTTGAGGACAGCCTCACGCTTTGATTGGGGCAGAGCAGCACTTGGCACAGCTTACCTATTCTTGGGTGACTCCTCGAGGACTAAGCAGAGCACAACCGGCTATTGGCGGATCTGGGAGGTATGATTTCGATTGCATAATAAAGCACAATTCTCCTCAATTGTATCATTTGATTGCATAGCTTGTTTAATAGTTTTACTGTATGACTGTACATCCAGTGACTAATGCATTCCCATGTTTGAAAACTATGTAGCTTTGGGCCTACGAGGTGCTGAAGATGTATCCTCCATAGAACAAGTGTTCGAACCTGAGTACTCTTCCCCGTGCGCTAATCTGGAGCAAGGAGCACATGGGCACCAAAGAAGGGAGAGGCATCCTCAATGCCTACAGGCTATATCTAGATGATCTGAAGGCTTCACAGGTATAACATTAGAATTCCAATAAACAATATACATGCTTTTCATGGCTTTAATGCTGTTGCTGATCAATTGTACACATTGCTTGTTTGTCACTTTGTGCAGATCGTGTGGGATCCCTGGAGGACAAGCAGGCCGAAGCCAGAGTATCTGGCCAGGAGTAGAGCTATCACAGCCAGCAGGGTGCTTTTGGAGTCGGCCTTTGACTAGCAGTGGTACTTAGGGGATCGCGTGACTCGCCAGTCACTCGGTTACCTTGAGTTCCAGGTGTCAGGGCCACTTCCACCGCGAGCTTCACATACAGGCGACTACACACTGGTTGAGCTGGAGAGGTTCACAAGACCTGACACCAAGCTAACACGTTACCTGCATCCTGAGATGGACTATGCAGCTTATCAAAGAGATGGCTTAGCGAGGCCACTCGATGTCAGGGCTCACAGAGAGGTCCAGGAGCAGGCACGTGGAGCTGCTGAGCAGAGGAGAGCCGCTGCTGAGAGTTAAAGAGGAGGAAAAGGCCGTGTGAGGCATAGGGCGAGCAGGCCAGTGGTAGGCGGGCCACCTGAGTTGCCTTGGAAGGTAAAAGTAGTGGACTCGCAGGGCAATCCGGTTGAGGTGCAGCTCGTACCTGCACGAGTAGAGCCCGCGGCAGTGACAGTTCAGGTAAACCAACTTCCATTTCTGTATTCCATACTCTTGAATCGTATTTGAAATGTCTGATGGTTGTAAAACATTTATAGGTGCCTGTTGAATGGGTGAATGAAGCCGTTCGTCGCATGCTTGCCTTGGAGAACGTGGTCAGGAGAGCAGCTAGTGGCATGCCACTGGAGTTACGCTACCCAGCACCCACAGCTCAGTCAGCTCAGGCAGCTATTCATCGGAGGATTCAAGTATACAAAACGATACATTCCTTCTTGCTTTCAATACTTACGATACATATTCGCTTTTGATACATGACATGCATACTTTGAAAACATTCGATACCGATAGATAGCTGATAGATAGCTTCCAATTGATAGAATGTACCTATCATTTTAAACCTTTGATAGACAATATACTGCAAAATGTATACTAATGCAACACATAACTATGCAGGCACAGGGACGGGCGGCTTTTAAAAAGAGAACACGATCTCCGCCAAAAGCAAAGACTACCACACCTCCACCTGCTGCACGACGACAAACCAGGAGCTCACAGCCTGTCGCAGCAAGCAAAGAGGCAGCCAGGAAGGCGGTGGCACGCGCAGAAGAGTGATGCCGGATAGAGATGCGCGAGAGACCGGTCCGCAAGACGAGCCGGTCCTGCCCGAGCCCTCTGAGGAAGAGGAAGAAGAGGAGGGAGAAGAAGAAGCAAGGAGCGACTCCGATGACACTGCTGATGATCCCGGTTACTTGCAGGACCCGACAGAGAACGTCGATGATGGTGATGACCACGGAGGCGACAACGATGACGACAGTGGTGATACCGACTGGTTCGGGCGGAGTGAGGGCTGACGAGGAGCCCGATGCACTTTACTTCCTGCTCTTGACTTTTGATTTTGGGCCTGCGTGCCCAAGTAGATAGGTAGATGGCCTAGTGTGCCTTAGATACTTTGACATAAGTTTCTGAAGGCCTGCGTGCCTTTTGATGATGGGCGAGTGTGCCCTGATCTTCTTTGATGGTTTTTGATCGGCTAGAGCGCCATATGCACGGTACTTTCTTTTGCTTTGATATGATACAGCACAGTTTAGCAATAAAATTTGCATTTTCATGATTCATTTAGCTCTTATTATGCATAAAAGAGGTTAAACGCCAACCACTAACACCAAACTTGCATTGATAACACACTGAGGCTGTTCACAGACACATATGCACGTACAGGGTGACTAGCTCGAAAGAAAACAGAACATGTACCCTAGGACACGGCCAGGATACGAGGATACGAAGGAATATAACAGAGTTTTGGGCATTAATGAGCCAAAACTCAAAATACTTAACTTTGAACAAAACTGACACTTCTGCAAGGTCAAACATGTATAACATGACTTATACAAGTTGACGGAATGAAAATGACACTTCGAAATAAGATTTATGCTGAGAAGTGTCGAAAAGACACAAAAAGGGACATGTAATGCAAAACATGACTCAATTATGTCCCAGACTGAAATCGACACCTCCACACAGTCACATTAGGTCCATATGGCCTGTACAGCATGAAAGCACATGGCAAAAACCCTTAGAATGGATTTTGGCCTCCCAAAACCTTGATTTTAGCTTGAAACGGGCGGCTGAGGGTTAGATACAGTCACATATGTCCATTGTGACTTGTAGGAACCATCAAAAGTGCCAAAAGACCCTTGGAACCCAAAATAACCAAATCAGACCAGTAGCTGCTGCAAACTATCAAATTGCAGACTGTATCATCGCGCGATGGTGTGATATACTCGCGCGAGGAATTTCTGTCGCGCGATGGAGTGAGACACTCGCGCGAGGGAGCTATGTCATGCGATGGAGTGAGACTCGCACGAGGGTTACCCTCTGTCAGGCTGCCTTTGTTTGACCAAATCAATCCTTTAAGGCACAAAAAGCTTCAAGAGGCCACCCTACGGCCTTTGGACTGTCTGAAAAATGCAGGAAGGATGTCTTTGCATTTGCAAGGTGTTAGAACACCTAGGCCTTGATCTTATCACTTGGCACGAGAACCGAGAACTGATACTTGAGAGAATGTGCCTATAAAAGGATGCATTGGTAATCAAATAAGGCATTCCCCGCCTTGTGATCATGAAACACCTTTCCATTACTTGAAATGGAAAGTCCACTAGCCGCGATGCTTGACCCTTGGTTAATGAGAACCAAAAACATTGATTGGGCAAGTCCCCGAACCCGAGGCCTAGCCTCAATCCGAGATCTTCGATATGTGGGGCCACGCCCTGAGCTTCTCAAAGCTGCTATGATTCACTGGGATCCAGTCATGCACGTCTTTCGGCATTATGACAACGAGATATGCCCGACGGTGGAGGAATTCCAAGCCTATCTGTAAGGCTTCACAAATTCCAATGTGCTTGCCGTTCCCCCAGTCCAGGAGAACATGAGTCATCTGCTGCGGATGAGCTGAATATTTCCAAAGAACTAACAGCCAGCATTATTCACGATGGCGAGCTGGACATCCCACGCTTGATCGAGTTATATGGGCCCGGCGGAATTCTGGAGAACCATGTCGAGCAAGCACACCGACGCTTTGCCTTTTCAATTTGCGCGCTGGTAGCTTATGTGCTGGTGCCTGCCAACGGAAGAGTCAGTCCTAATGTGGTGAGCATAGCTTCGCAATTAGGAGCTCGGAAGAACATTATCCCGATAGTCTTGGCTGAAACACTAATGGGCTTGGATTTATTCAAAAACCGAGAGAGCAATGTTTTCAGTGGCAGTCCGCGGTTGCTTCAGGTGAAACCTCACTCAGCTCACCATTTTTCGATTTTCGCACTTTCTCATTTTACCTCAATGCTCGGATAAGGATCACTCTAGAACCTTACTTGTTTTTTCGCTCAGTCTTTTTCTAGCTTCTCACTTGTCTTTTCCGCTCATATAGGTATGGCTTTCCGACAAGGCAGGCTAGGAACATTTCCCAAGACAAATGCTCGAACGATCCATCCCACCCCCTGATTAGAACACCAAAAATGCACAGAGAGTGAGTACAAAGTGCACAACAGCTAGCTTGCATGCATGGATCAACGTGCATGCAAGCCAACCATCGCACGACATACCCACATACTCGCGCGAGGGTGATGCTCAACCACAGGTTAGATTTTATCCCCTTCTGGGCTCTGGAAGGACCAGTGCACACCTAGGATGCAAACCAAACAGTTTATATGTGCTGAAAGTCAACTAATTATTACAATTTAAAGCAAACAGAAGCCAAATAAATTGAAATACAGCCCCTAAACAATGGGGGTAACGAAACAGAGGCTAAGGGCCAAGCTGCTCTGGGTTGCATGTTCTGGGCTCGCGCGATGGAGTGACAGACTCACGCGAGGGTCCTGATTGGACTTCCAGGAATTGCTTTGCATGTTCTGGGCTCTGGTACAGGTCCAAAAGCAACCCAGGAGCATTCCAACAAAGTAAATAAGCAAAGAAAGCTAGACTATGAGTTTTATCATGCTAGACAGTGAGCTTAAAGGCCTAACATACTTCAAAACAAATAATGATATGATAAAACAAGAGAAAGCCAGCATCCCCAAACCCCACATGGACTGTCGCGCGAGACTAGTGACAGTCGCGCGGTACTGTGAGTCCATTGCGCGAGGGTATGCTCAGAATGGATCCTTGTAACTCTGCTGACTTTAGGACCAGAACTGGTATTGATTACCAGTCTTGGCCCTGATAGCCCCCCCCCCCCCCTCCCCAAGGATCAAAACAGTAATCAGAACAGGCGTTATACCTTTGTTTGAAAGGTTTTGGAAGTGGTTTGAACAAGATGATGAAGCTTGTGATGAAAATGGAGTGAGAAGTGGATGAACAAGTGTGCTTAGGATTGAGAGCCTTGGTGTGCTTTGTATTCTTCTTAACCTTTCAAGATTTTGTAACCCTTTGAAAGATGAACCAATAGGGGGTATTTATAGGAGGATGGAAGGCCAAAAGGTGGTGGCAAACAAGACCTTAGGGGCAACTTGGTGGTGAAGTCTTGCAAAAGGTGATGAGGAGGGTTGTGTGAGGGTGGAGTGTCCAAAGCCTGCAGAACACTGATCTGGGGAAGAAAACGGGGTTCTGTAGCCCTGTAGCCCCCCAGGCAAGTAACTGCCCAGCTGTAAAAAGGTGAAAGTGATAGGTCAAGACCATCGCGCGATGGAGTAGGATCATTGCGCGAGTGTGACAGCTGTCGCGTGTGGGTCAAAAGTCAACATTTTGACTTTGACCCCACCTGGCAAAGCTAACCCTCACGCGAGGGAGTGACATCCTCGCGCGATGGTCAAACCTCTGGTTAGGGTTTTGACTGGTTTCAATGGTTCAAAAAGGTTCAAAAGGGGTTCCACGCACACCAAATTCAAACTTTTCCTTTCTCAAGCCTGCTTTTTGATCTGATTCATCATCGAGGAAACAAGAAACCGTAAAACGATCGGGAGATTCAGATTGGGGTGTCTACACTCTGATACCAATTGTTACCCAAATAATGCAACCTAGAGGGTGGGGGGGAGAATAGGATTGCTAGTAAAAATCACCAATAAAAATGATCTCTAACAATATATGCAAATATTAAGTATGCAATCAAAAATAGACTGAGAGTTAGAGAGATAGAACCCGTTTATAGTGGTCTTCTAAGATTACAAGCGATCTCTCTTAATCACTCACTCAGGGTTACAAGTTCTGAAAAATGATGGGAAGATTGAAAGCTCACAACAACAACAAAGTTTTCTCACAACAGAAAAATATGACAGTGTAAGAGAATGAGTGTGTTGATCTTGGATCTAGGAAAGAAAAGAGCAATGCTTTTTTGCTTGGAAAATGTAAGAGCTTTTTGTTGTGATGAATCAATAATGAAAAATAAGTGCTTTTAAGACCCCTGTTATGTTCTTTAGCCGTTGTGCTTCAAATCCTGCCGTTGGAGTTTAATTTGAGCCGTTGGATTTAGATCTAGATCTGCACAATTGGGCGAAATTTGCTTTGGCCGGTCGTCCAAGTGGTCGACCAGGCGGTCGTCCCGGTGGTCGTTCGGTGCCCTCCGGTAGACACACTCCTCTGGTCTGACAACCGGTCTGTCAGCCGGTTCGCCAACCTCTAGCTCATAAAATCATCTAAATAAATCCGTTAAAGCATGTATTGAGCTCGATAAAATCTTTGTAAATATTAATCATTGAATCCAAGAGACTTTAAGTTATTTTTCAAGGTCACGAAAATATTTGGTCCACGAAGGGACTTTTCGATAATTTTGTATTTGCCGAATAAAAATACCATTAAATTAATCATCAAAATAATTAATTGTAATACATATAATTTTCCAACAAATTATAATGCATACATTTTTCAACAATTAGTTTTAAGTTAGTACCTTTTAGGTGAAGTGGGAGTATTGTATCAGGGAGATTTTTGTGGAAGTATTCCTATTGGTTCGTAGCTGCGGATGGTAGTAAGACGTCATGAAAACTAATATGTATTTTTAAAACTTGACTATTATGGAGTTGGATGAGAAAGAAAAATTTGATAGCTAGAAATGGAATATTCAACCTTGACATATCGCTTTAGTTTAAAAAAAAAAAGAGAGAAGAGAGAATATTTTGGGGATCGGTGATATAGGCAGTTTATATATTTAGTCTGTTTGGGTTAGTAGTTTTTGTGATAGCCATAAAAGTGTGTTGCAACAGATATTCACTGATTGGTCGTTTTGAGTTTATTGAGTATGCTTAGCTTGAGTGTGGTTAGTGTCTTGGAAAACTAAGAATTGGATTTCCGTATGTTATTTGGTACAGTCTGATTGGTGCTTTATTAGGTGTTCAACAGGATAGGAGGATGCACTATTGTTTAAAATATTAATTTTGGAGTTTGGAGAATATGGTAGAATTAGTTATGATGGTCTATTTCAATTTATTAGTGGTTTATGCTATGCTTCGAGTGCCTACTGAAAAGTATGTTCATATGAAATGAGGAGGACTTATGAGATGAACCAATGTGATTTTGGATTTTTAGAAGACATAATGCCTTTGATTGCAATAATCGTTTTGTTTGAGTTGTTATATTGATGTCGGGTTTTATGTATTGGTGGTTCATGTCACACCTTCGATTTTTAATACAAATATAAAGATTTTCCATAAATGAATCCTCTCAATATTCCATACGATACCCAAAAGATTATTGTATTTCATTCCCATAATAATACTTCCAAGTCCATAAGATTTCCAAAATATTACATCATTGGCTCAACGGCCCCCAAATTGACATAAGTATCATGTATCAAAAGAGTTAACTGTTTACAAATATTTCTTAATCAACGAATTACAACTTAAATTACAGATACATCCTTCAAAAGAAATTTACAAAATAAATAAGTAACTCCTTTGATTAGCTTTCTAAAGGATATGTCCACACTCCAAGCACTCCAGTCATGCAAGCTACAATTCCAGATTGGCACCTGAAAGTGATATAAGGCTTGAGCTACACTAGCCCAGTAGAAAAGTCTACACAAACTCTATATGCAAATGAGATGAATCAAGCACCACGAGTGAGTGAATATCGACAGATTCGCCCAAAGTATGAATGGTTACCAACAAACTGCACGCCATGGTCAAGGATTCTAAACTTCACCTAAATGCCACTAATCAATTTACATCTCAGGCTAAATACATTAATAAACTCAAGTCAACCCACGTTAGTCTATAAACAACTCTAAGTCATCTTATCATACTTCGTATGATACTACAATTTCTCTCATGTCCACATTTATCATCATAAAACCCCTTTATTGCAAAACTTTTCCATTCTTTTATTAGGTATTCACCATCGATAATCGCTAGGGTCACCTTGGGTCTAGTTCCCTCGAGCGCAGGGTCACCCCAAGTCTAATCCCCCAATAACAATAATCATTTGGGTCACCTCGGGTCTAGTTCCCTCGAGCGTAGGGTCACCCCGAGTCTATTCCCTCAATAATAATAATAATCACTTGGGTCACCTCGGGTCTAATTCCCTCGAGCGCAAGGTCACCCCGATTCTTTTCCCTCCATAACGACCACTTGGGTCACCTCTCACACTTTTCATAGTCGTCATCATTTCATAATCAACTTCAGTTCAATCAACCATTACTTAACTCCCCAAATATATATGTTCATGCCTTTTTATTAATTTCTACACTTGAACCTCATAAGAAATGTGCCCAAAGGATTGAAAGACTTGACGAGTCGTGAGGACACAAGCAATTATATGATCTCAAACAGTTCTTTTACCACATCAATTTCACTTCAAGCATCCTAAACAATCTACCAATCCTCACATTGATTACATTTCAAAACGTTCCAAACTGTCAACCATGTCAAGACTCTGACTAATTAATTAATACACGCCTTACCCTTTAACCATACCACAATACCACACGTCCTCACCGTACCTCTAAGTATACCCTCGTACCTTCACATACCACATATTTACCTGCGACTAAACTCTGCGATGCCCGGTCTTCTAGTTTCTAAACTTGGAGCCCATAAAACATATACTAAAGGAATCTATTTCTATGAGTCGAGAGAAAACGAGTTGCAATACTACTCATCGGGTTCCTAGACATGTTCAGGTGAATCGTCGTACTTTAATGTGTAATCACGTCCCTTTCTCATTTCTTAACACAATGAATTCATTCTAGTTCACTAAATACCACTCTAAGTGAGAGACAAGTAACACTCTCTAAGACACTTGAAAGAATGTGTAAACAAATCCATTAGAGTCGATGAGAAGCGTCAAAATATGATTTGGAAGATATAGGAAAGCAGCTGAAAGACACTGCAGCAGCTCAATCAAGCAGCTGAAAGCAACTCAATCACCTACCGGTAGATAAACGAGTCCTACCGGTAGAACTTGACCTACCGGTAGGTATTCAATTCCTACCGGTACAAAATGGAAACAGAAAGGCCAACTTTTGAACAAAACGATTTTGCACTTGACCAATGGAAACAGAAAGGCCAACTTTTGAACGAAACGATTTTGCACTTGACCTACCGGTAGGTATTCAATCCCTACCGGTAGAGATTGAATACGTTGAACTTGACCTACCGGTAGGTATTCAATTCCTACTGGTAGACATTGAATACGTTCAACAGCTTTTGAGCTGCTGCTGTACGTTTGAGCTGGTTACAAAAAAATTCCTCAATCGTTCTACCGGTAGGTAAAAGCTCCTACCGGTAGGGAAAGTACTTTTCAGATGATTTTCAACAGAAATTGCAGATTTCGATCCAAACTTAAACATGACAACACAAGCACGATTTCAAGCACCATTCACTCATGAAACATATAAAGAGAGGTAGAATTCTCTACCTCGAGTATCCAAGTCGAAATCGAAGAGATTGATCAAGCCCTAGCTTCCGAAATCCAAACCGAACCAAATACTCCGAACCAAGCTCTATACAACGAGATACGAGCTCCAATACGCAAGTAGAAGATGAGGTGGAGGTCGATTGTTGTGGATTTTGAATTTGGAGATGAGTTGTTGGGTGAGGGAGTGTGAGAGATAGAGAGAACCGAGAGAGAGCGTGAGAGACTGAGAGATGGAGAGAGGGGAAATGGGAAATGAATTCCCTGCTACACATACATATACACACATGCACTAATTGCACTAACATCCATCTCTTTCAACCTTTTGCACATTTAACCTCACATTCACATTCACGTCATTTTCACCCCTTTTCCTCAATTACAAACATTAAAATTTAATAAAGAAATTTACGGGTCTCTACAGTTCACTTGGAACAAGATTAGATGCACTTGGATGGACTAACATTAGACATAATGAAGTAGTAACTATTCATGGTTTGAAATTTTTAGAGTTCTTAGATATTCGACATGATCAATCTTATGGAGACATAATTCTTTTAGGAGTTCCAAATAACTAAATAAAATTTTCAACTTTTTTTTATCTTGATGTGAGTGATATGGAGTTGTAAAAAGATTGGAACGGTCACATGAATGTCTTGTTGGGGGTTGTAGTTGATCGGCTCACTAAGTTAACGCATTTTGTTACTATAAAGCTAACATATAAATTGGATTGCTTGGCGCGGTTGTATGTTAGGGAGATTGTTAGACTCCATGGTATGTGCGCTTGTATCATATCGTGATCCCCGTTTTGTATCTAGATTTTGGGGTGTCTTACAAGCATTGATGGATACTCGCTTACTTTTTAGTTTTGCTTACCACCCACAGAATGATGATCTTGGGAGAAGACTGTACAGACTTTTGAGGATTTATTGAGAGCATGTACCTTAGAGTGGAAAGGAAATTAGGATGATCAATTGCCGTAGATAGAATTTGAATACGATAACAGTTATCATTCGAGTTTGGGAGCTGCTCCATATATGGCTTTGTATGGACGGATGTGTAGATCTCCTATCCGTTGGTATGAGGTTAAGGTTGGAGAAAGGTGACTTTTAGGTTTTGACTTGGTGGAGGATACAAAAAAAAACCTATTCGGGAAAGGTTTGTAATTGCTCGGAGTAGACAGAAAAGTTATGCAAATAATCGTAGGAGTGATTTGGAGTTTGCGATAAAAGATATGGTGTTTTTTATTTAAGGTGTTTCCATGGAAAAGAGTTTATCGATTTAGGGAAAGAAAAAAAAAAGGACGAAGGGAAGTTGAGTTCTCAATATATTTGGGCCGTTTGAGGTTTTGGAAAGGATTGGTTAGGTAGCTTATTGTTTGGCATTACCGCCTAGTTTGGCTAAAATTCATAATATTTTTTTTATGTGTCGATGTTGAGGAGGTTTGTGCATAGTCCGTCCTATGTTGGTTACGAGCTACTTCATGTTCAGGATGATTTAACCTATGATGAGCAATCCGCTGAGATTCTGGATCCGAAGGAGAAGGTGCTTCGCAATAAAACGATTCTGTTGGTTAAAGTATTGTGGCGCAATCACTAGGTTGAATAAGCCACTTGGGAGCGTGATGAGGAGATGCACGACAAGTATACCCATTTGTATGATTGAGGTTAGTATGCAATTTCGAGGACGAAATTTATTTTAAGGGGGGAAGGATGTTACGACCTAGAATTTTTATTTATTTAATAAATAAATTACTTTGCCATTTATTAATTGCGTGTTATGGTTGGGTTCCAATTAATTATTTTTGTGTGCACCATAGGTACAATTGTCTTAATTATAATTACAAGGGTGTAAGTTTAATTAACCATAGTAAGTTAGTTTTTACCTCAGTCAGAATATTAGATATTTGGGGAGATTTGGTTGCCTCCTAATCTACTTGTATGTTTTAGTCTACACCTGGTTCTGCTTCTCGTAAAATTACTGAAAGAGGGAAGGTGGTCCTACGGGTGCCGTGTCGGTTTGTGCGTGAGTGTGGTGAGGGGAGATTTTGGTGGGAATGGCCGAGAGGGTAAGGGTGTAGTTGTGGTTGTGGGGGGTGTTGTGCTTATTATAATGTATATAGTATATAGAACCTAATTAATATTAGTCTAGCCTAGGTTATATGGTTTGGGTGTTTTTGATGGGAACCAGATGGTATGTACGTGGGTGATCAAATAGGTTCATGGGAATGGGAGATTTATGTTTGGGTTTCCATGGTTGACTGGTGATTTGGGTTTTTAGCT
This sequence comes from Rhododendron molle, assembly GCA_025413875.1. NCBI lineage: Eukaryota > Viridiplantae > Streptophyta > Magnoliopsida > Ericales > Ericaceae > Rhododendron > Rhododendron molle. Next base: position 45,178,032 of record CM046391.1, read on the forward strand.
TTAGGTTTCATTTTAGGTAGTCCCATATTAGAAATGTTGATACAGTTAGTGATATAATTGTTATATCATTCTTTGTTCAGGTTAGGCTTGTTTTGCGTTGTTCGATTGCATTACCTTTGGACCCAGGTGAGTGGTTAAGCATGTTACGTACTTGCGAACTTTCCCGAATCCCTTAAATTGTTGTTTTAGAAAAATTAATAATGATTGAAATTGGAAACATGTATTTATTTTATTTGGTTCTTGAAATTGGCATGCGGTTTGGTGAACTATTTATTGTTCGGATAATCTTTTTGGTGAGAACTTTGTGGATATTGTTGGGAATATATTTTGGAAGTCCAGGGAAATTAATCCTCTATGTGCAGGTGACTCTGTCCATTAGGGAAGAGACTAGATTAGGCCGGTGACCCTAATGCTCAACGGTTGTTATTGACCGGATCATTCTTAGGGAAAAGTTCTACAGGCTGCCTACTCGTGGTGACTCTAAGTTTCGATATTTGATCCAATTTTGAAATTTTTGTTCACTGGCACTTGGTACTATTGATTTTGGTTGTGATTCCCCATTGTTGTTGGAAGTTGTTTGTGATCACCATTGAGACTAATTTCAGATGAATTGTTAATTGGATTAATTGATTAATTTCTTGCTCACCTGTATGCCAAATTTATACTGACACGATAAATTATTTTGATCCTTGTTTCAGAACTTTATTCTAATATACATGCTTTGCCATACACTGAACTCGTCAGCTGACAGATTTATTCCAACTTCTTTTACAAGTAAGTTGGGGAGTTAGGAATGGACTCTCGTCGCATCTCAGAGATTTTCTTTTGTTGACCTCCTTAGGGTGTCTCATCCTTTTATTTTAATAATCGGTTCCGCATTTGAAACATTGTCAGATAACGAATTCTTTTTATTATTGTTGGATCATTGGATATTGGTTGGTTCGTGGGATGTTTGTGCCCCATGCTTTTTGTTGAACTTAATTGGTTGGAGTTATTCTTAAATAAAAAAAAAGGTTGGCTGTTTAGTAGTCCTTTACTTTGGTATTTAATTAAATCTCTTTTAGGTTGCATGTTCTACGAGTTTGGGTCTTGTGGTTCATGGCCTGTTACTTCTCATTTTGGGGTGTGACATGTCCTTCTATTCGGACCAATTGAGTCCCAACCATACTAAGATGTAAATTGGTATAATTATTCTGCTTGTAAATTTTCTCATGATTATCTCTTCCTTCTATAGGTTGGACAAATGCTACAATTTCTAAAGTCAAGGAGTCCGATTCAGAACTTCCTTCTAATTTCAAAGGGACAGTTGGAGGATGGACTGCTCTAATAATAGATCCAGTCATAGATTTCCAATATATGTGATAATCTTCCATTAAATTGATGGATAGATCAAATTCTGTAAAGTATCTACTATAAAACCATTGGGTAAAAGGAACAATCTTTTTTGAATATTCAATCCAATTATAAAATTCTTTCTTAAAAATCTGTAATTGGTTTTCATCATATTTTGAGAAATACAATTTTCTAAATTCTTTATATTTAGGCTGGAAAAATTCTTGATTTATTTCTTTCCTTATTTCAAGAGTACAAATTTCAGCCATTACCATTAAAAGTAAAATTCATTTCACTTGCTGTAGGAGATTCTACCGCATTAGGGGTAGAAGGATTATGGTAAACCCCATGAGGAATCTGATTTTCAGATATCCTTTTATACCTGTGAGATTTATCTCTCCTACTAGAGGTTGAGATTCTGGAATTTCAAAAGTAGAATGCCTACTGGTTGTAGGGATACTAATCCTATATGGTAACTAAGTTGCAAAAAAACTACTCCTAGTACTCCTACTTCTAGGGTAGCGATCAAACATAAAATTCCTACAATTTAAGGAAACAGTTCCATCATTATCTTGAATTATTTGTTCAATTTGATTTACAATAGGTCTAGGAGGAACAACATTATTTATCACCCAATTTTCAAGAAATGTAATTTATTTCCAGTTGATCAACCTATTGGTTGCAATATTAGATGTCAACATATTAGTCTCTATTAAGACAGTCTGTTCAGAAGGTCCTAATTGACGAACTCTTGGATATCACCCAAAATTGATTCAGCGAAAAATATGAAAAGATGCTGAGCACAATTATTTATTAATTTATAAAAAATACGATTATTGTTTCTGATGTAATTTATAAACAAAGAAAATAAATTCTTTGATTCTTCTCTTCAAGAGTTTGATTCGAGGACTTGATGCTTGTTCTCGATTTGAACGGCGAGATCTTCTTTCGTCTTTGTGAAGATGATAGCTGACAAATTTGACAGGTTTTGACTTGAGTGCTTAGTAGCTTCTTCTCAAGTTGAATTGCTTGATCTTTTCCCATTTATGTGAAAAGAATGGCATATTTGTGAATGTTGACTTGAGGGCCTGGAGCTTGTTCTCAAATCGGTCTTTGAGATGACAAATTTGCAGATATTGATTTGAGGGCTATGGAGCTTGATCTCAAATATGTCTTTGAGATCTGCTTCAATTTGGTAAAAGAAGATTGACAGATTTATAGAAGGTGATTTGAGGTCTTTCGAGATTGCTCTCAAATATTTCTGTGAGATCTGCATCAATTGGGTAGAAGACAATTGAAGATGTGTGGATCTGGCTTGAAAGTTCTTCAAAGCTTTGAAGCTTTGATCTTCGAAGAGACGTCTTGTTTGACGTAGACTTGAAGGATTTTGAAGGGCTTAGAAACTTTGATCTTCAGAGCTCTCTAGATGTCTTCGATGTGATGTAAATTTGAAGGAATTTTGAAGCGCTTGTGACTTTGATCTTCAGATCTCTTGAAGCTTGGAAACTTGTGAGATCTAAACTGGGAGAGGACATGCTCTATTTATAGAGATGTGAGATGGAGACTTCAACCTTAACCTTTCATATTATCTCTCTAATTATTATTTTTATTCAATTTAAAAGAAATAATAATAATTTGATAATTAATTATCATTTAAGTAAGATAATTATATAAAAAGAGAGATATACTTATTATGTTACCAAGCGGCGTAATTTGATTAGCCAGACTTGATAAAATAATAATTGTATCGTTTTGACATGTAACACCATTTGATTGGTCCATTCATGTATCTCTATTTTTGATTGGTCCACTCATCAGTCTGATCTGTGAGAGTTTTGTCTCTCCTTCTTGTGAGAGTTTTTAGTTTTGTCTAGAGGTGGCAAATGGGCGGGTTTGAGCGGGTTAAAACGGGTCACGGGTCAAATATGAACGGTTTGAATATGGGTCAAATAGTAAACGAATTGAAATGGGTCAGGTTGAATATGAGTCAAGCCAAACCCGACCCATTTCCTCCCCACACACCCAACCCCGACCCCCCCCTTTCCTTTTTTTCTTTCCTTCTTTCCCTTCCTCTTTTCTCCCGACCCATTTCCAATTTCTCCCCTTTTCCGTTTTGTCCTAATTCAATTTTTTTTTTCGCATTGGTTTTTTTTTTACAACAAACTTTTTACCCTTGTTGATCATCTTGACGAGAGGAATCAAAAGAGTAATTTTTTTCCTTTCCTTCTTTTCGAGAGATTCAGTTAGGCTTAAAAAAAATGTCGAATTGGCTTAAAAATGTCGAAATCTAGTTTAGGCTTAAAAATGTTTTACTTTATTTTTGTTTCGTATCTTTTAGGAACGAAAGAAGTATTGAAGTAATTAAAGGCCAAAAAAAACTTTAAAAAATCAAGTTTTTACTTTTTTTTTCCCATTTCCAAATAGTAACATAACTTCGACGAGTAGTCAAAAGCCGCGTCAGAGAATCGTCTACAAGGCGATGATTGCACCATTGTACAGTTTTGGTCTTTGTTGCGTCTGCCAAAACCACTGCTTATGTTTGGGTTAAAAAGTCAAGTGACTTAAATTTTTTTTTGTCTCTATTCAAATTTCTTTGTATTTGTTTGTTTTGTGACAAACTTTTTACCTCGTCTCAACAAGAGAATCGAAAATTTAGTTTTTTTTTTTTTATACTTTTCCCCTAATATTTTTTGTAACTTTTAAGATAAATCCCAAAAAATCGGTTTTTGGGGCTTTATCTTGAATGTTTTCAAAAAAATTTGGGTAAAAGTCAAAATTTTTAATTTTTCCGATTGGAGTGAATCAAAAATCTTAAAATACTTGTTGCAAAATGAATAAACGCGAAAAAAATGAATAAGGACAAAACGGAAAAAACCCAAAAGAGAGAGAGGAGCTCAAGGGATCAGTCTTTAATTATGTTATCATAGGAGAGAGAGAGAGAATTTGTGTGGATGAATTTGATTGGATTGAATAGTGAAGACCAACTTTTATTTTTTGGTTCAGCATGAAGACCGAATTCGGTCTGGTACGGCGAGGATTTTTTGTTCAACAGTAAACTTTTGTATAAAGAATGGGTCTTTTAATTTCAACCCATATTGAACCCATTTTTAAGGGAAAATGATGGCTCAGAACGTATTTTGATAATTCATAGCCGCCAGGACATGCTAAGAATATTTGTTAATGCTGAAAATGTTCTTGGCAGGTATTAATTATCAAAACACGTCATTGGCCGTCATTTTTTCCATTTTTAACCCATAACAACCCATTATATAATATGGGCGGGTTGGGTTATAAGTGGGCAGATTTGGGCAGGTTTAAAAATATGGGTTATTTTTTGCCACCTCTACTTCTGTCTTTAGGTGAATATTACGTCTACAAATCAGGTTTTTTCAGATGATGTTGCTTCACAACGGCATTCGGACATCAACAGTGCTATACTACCCCAGTATGATGTCTTTATTGGAGCAATTATGGTGGCTTGTTAAATCTATAGTTTTGGGAGTTCATTGGCGCATCCATATTTGGTTGGAGTTCGTCTAATTGTCTGGGTATTTGTTGTCTTTTTTTCTTGGTTAGCACTTTATCTCTTTTTGAGACTGATAGGATATATGAAATTTCAGCAGAATGTGTGTCATGCGATACTTGAGTTGGGGTGAAAGACATCAACTATCCTGCACTTTCCTCGTTTTGTATCTGTAGACAATTAGTGTTGGGAGTTCGTCCAATACATCGACCCGTCAATGCGTGCTCAAGGCTCAATTTGTATGGGAGTAACGGCAAAGAGTCCATCACATTACTTGAGCCCAATACATATTGAATGACCCATATTTACTTAAAAGGCTAAGCCTTGTAAGTCGTAAGCCATCCAATTGTATATTAAGGTCCAACTCTTTTCCTGTTTATCTGATGTGGGACTCAACGTTCACACATGTTCTAACAAATCTCCCCCTCATGTGTGAACCGACCATTGGGCCTTTTTAATCTATCTCTGCATCCAAGCTCCCCCTTGATTTTGATCTACTACTCTTAACCTTATCTCTCGAACCGGACTTATTCTGCAGTCACTCCATTGATTCAGAGTCATCTCAATTGGGAGCCAACGTGCCTAGTCACCGGCACTATGCTCCTTGACGAGAACTCCATTAAGAGCCTATGTGCTTATTAATTCAATAGCATCATACTCTCCGACGAGTCAACTGCATCTACAATGAGCCATCCAATACTGCTGGCCACCTTGTTTCATCGGGAGTCATCTTTGGATTTTATACCGCTTCACAAGTGTCTTTTGTGCAAGCCCATTCAATGGTGAGAATCTTTCCATAGATCGTCCGTCATCGGCTCTGATACCACTTGTTGGGAGTTCATCCAATGCATCGACCCGCCACTGCGTGTTCAAGGACCAATTTGTATGCGAGTAACAGCAAAGAGTCTATCACATTACTTGAGCCCAATATACATTGAATGACCCATATCTACTTAAAAAGCTAAATCTTGTATGTGATTGTAACGACCATGATTTTCGGTCAACAAAAATTTCGCTAAAAATTTGAATTTTATTTTAATACTTGGATTTCATTTTTAACATCCAAAAATCGGTCATTATTAACTTATAAAAATTTTGTTTGAAAATTCTTTATTTGTTTTATAAATCCCTTTTAGCGATTAATAATCCGTCGTAATTAGGTTTAATGACTTAGGAGATTGGTATTCATCGCCCGGGCATTAAGGTCATTTTCGAAAGACGAGTATGCCTATTAAGACCTTGGTATAGTTACTTGGTAATTGTAGTAAAATCCTAGAATTATATTTCTCGGCTGGAAATCCTACATGGCAACCGATTAGTTAGCAACCCTAACTACCGTTTGGCTTAGTTACATTTCCCTAACCTAGAGTGTTGCATCGATGCCGAAGTGGTTAGTAGAAATTTTTGGCCTTTGCCTTGACCGTTGACTTGACTGCCTTGCTTTGGCGTGGCTAGGCTGCCTTGGCATCGGGTCGCTGTAAGGCCTGCCTCGCCTAAGCATCAGGCCGCTATCGAGCCTGCCTTGCCTTGGTGTCGGCTCACTGTCGGGCATGCCTTGCTTTGGCGTCGGCTCACTGTCGGGCCTGCCTTGCCTTGGCATCGGGTCGCGCATCGCTTCTGCCGTGGCGTTGCTGGGCTGCCTTGCTCTGCCTTGGCTACCATCGGGTTCGGCCTTGGCATCGGGTCGCGCCTTGCTTTTACCTTGGCGTTGCTGGGCTGCTTTGCTCTGGCCTTGCCTTGGCTACGCATTGGCCACCGTTTTGCTAGCAGGCTGCCTTGGCCACCGCCTTGGCCACCGCTTTGCTAGCGGGCTACCTTGGCCACGCTCACACCTTGCATTGGCTACGCCTTGGCCACCGCTTTGCTAGCGGGCTGCCTTGGCCACGCTCACGCCTTGCCTTGGCGTTTGGCACCGTCGGGCTTTAATATTCCTTTATTAGGCGATTTCCTACTGAATAAAACCAAAATACCACTCGAGCAATGAAAGCCTAGATTAAGTATCGTTAGTCTTTAACCAATTAGTTAGAATAGCCTAATGCCCATTTAGCCTAATCACTTCTCCCTAACCCTAGATGGACCATTTTACCCTTTTTGTCTTTATCCATTGGACGATAAAGGCTAGGGTAATATTTATCCATTGGACGATAGATGCTAGGGTAGTCTTTATCCATTGGACGATAAGTTCTAGGGAAATCTTATCCATTGGTTACTACATGCTAGGAAGATCTTTGACCATTGGACAATAGTTGTTAGGGAGAAGACCAAGCTTGACTAGTAGTTGGAATAGTCTAGTCAAAAGTAAATATTGTACTTCATGATGACTTTCCTTGGACCATTGGTTATTACATGCTAGGGAAAGCTTTACCCCTTGGACAATAGATGTTAGGATTGCCAAATAGGATGACAAGACTAGTCATGTGTCCTTTCTCCTACAAAAAGAACAATCATAGCCATGTGTGCATTTAAGTGAATTTGTCCATACCTTCCTTGTTCTTTCCATAATTGTACATATACATATATATACACATGGAAGTACTTTGACTAAGAGAGAGAGAGAGAGATGGCCGAATGAGAGGGAGAGGGAGAGTGAGGTGTATGTACTTGGACATGTGTGTGTACTTGAACACTATTGATCAAGTTGCACTTGGTTGTTGTACTTTGGCTTGACAAGACAAGACCATGGAACAAATCCATGGGAAAGGAGAGAGAGGCCGATTGGGAGAGAGGAAGAGTGAGGTGTATGTACTTGGACATGTGTGTGTACTTGAACACTATTGATCAAGTTGCACTTGGTTGTTGTACTTTGGCTTGACAAGACAAGACCATGGAACAAATCCATGGGAAAGGAGAGAGAGGCCGGTTGGGAGAGAGGAAGAGTGAGGTGTATGTGAGTTGTATTTTGACATGTGTGTTGTACTTTGACACTATTTAACTTAGTGGCACTTGGATGGAGTACTATTGCTTGACAAGACAAGACCATGGAACAAATCCATGGGGGAGAAAGAGAGAGATATTGGCCGGCCAAGTAGGGTGAGGAGAGAGCTTCATTTTGCCTATAAATAGCACCCCATACTTTCATGCAACTCACACCTCCAAGCATAGCTCTCACTTCTCTCTAAAATCTCTAAGAAACCAATTTCTGGACAGCCTACTGTCCATCCACCAATCCTCAGTTTTCTCCTGCTTAAACTAGTTTCTAGGATAAACTTCCTTCTAGAAACTTGTAGAGCACTTCGAAATCTTCAACTTAGACCCAAAACCACCCTAATCCATTAAGAAATGACCAGGATATTGCCATCCGAAGTTCAGTGAAATTCTCGGATTTCCAGTCCAGACAGCTTACTGTCGACCTCTTTATCACCATTTTTCTCCGAGCGAAAGTCGTTTCTAGGAACAACGACCTCCACGAAAGTTGTAGAAAACTTCGAGATCTTCGATTTAGACTTAAGAACAATCCTATTCGGCCAAGTATTGACCGAGTTACTGCCATCCGAAGTTTGGTCCAGATTTGGGAGTTTCACCGCCCGTAGAATTTTCCAACTAGCTTATTCGGCCCCGACTAGTTTCGGATCAAGGTAGAGTTCTTCGAACCTACTTATCCTAAGTATAGTTGTATGCATGTTTGAATTAAATGTAGTAAATCCTTAACTACTTCCTCTAAGTATATTAATATGGTATTATATGAGCATGAAGCCGTATGTGTAGTATGATTTGTTTTACATATTTTACTTTGATCTTATGACTACTTGATTGCTCGATCTCGTGATAGTTACTTGTTTATGTATGAACTCATCAATAAACATGTGTTGTTTTGAACTTCCAAAAAGATGGCTATACGTTTTCGTTTTAAAAGATAAAGTGTTGTTTTAAACGAAGTATTCGTATTTTGACCTTTTAAACGATTGTAAGCATGATAGCATGTTGCTTGCGTTACTTGTAGTTGTAAACAAGCATGATTAAATAGAGTTGGATGATCTTGCTAGTTTAGTTTCAAGATTACTTTGAAAGTGTTGTATGTGTTTGCGAAGTCCCGCCGCGGAGTCTATGCATGATACGAGACACGTGAAATGGAAAGTAGAGACATGACACGTAAGATGTGGTTGATATGGATAAAAAAAATATTTTGGAAACTACGTAATGGCCGGACTTGGTAACCTTACGTTGGTGTGCGTTGCCAATGGAGTCGGACTTGGTAGCTTCATTGGAAGTGTGTGACTTGGTTATCCGTGGAGAGGAGCCAAGATGTGACACAATGTGCCGGACTTGGTAGCCATTGTGGCCAATAAGCCGGACTTGGTAGCTTATTGGTTGTGTGAGTTCACAATGTGCCGGACTTGGTAGCCATTGTGGCCAATGAACCGGACTTGGTAGCTCATTGGCGTGTGTGTGCGTATGATTTTGAGAAATGATGTTGAAAGATGAGACACAAAACGATGAGTCGCGTAGGAGAAACACATGGAAACATGACACCAACAATAGATAGCGAATGCGGATGTGTCATTAATGTTATATTGATGCATGTGCTGTTATGACCCTTTATGATATATGCATGACTTGCTAATTGTAAGTTAAGGTTTAGTGGGTTTTGGATTATTCTATTGAGCTTTCAAGCTCATGGTGTTGCTTTATGTGACCCTGACATATTATACTGGTGGCGACGCTGGTATAATGTGTCAGACTTGTTAGATGAACAAGGGGAGTTGTATACCTTGGAGGCCTTTAGAGCTAAGGAGCTTGCAAGGATGGAGGAAGAGGCGGAGCAGTAGCTAACCTTAGATTTCTCATCCCTTTTGTGTAATAAAAGTATCCTAGTAGGATTTGTGATGTAATAATGAGCTAGACTCTTAGTATTTCCATTCAATAAAATGTTATTTAACGTACCCAAAATTCCGGGGCGTTACAAGTGGTATCAGAGCTCTAGGCTCAACACTCGGCTATGGGTAGAATGGGTAGCCTATAAGATAAGTTTGACCGTTGCACAAACGAGACATGAGTTTAAGTTTACCGTTCCAAATTGGGTGGAATTCTGACAAAACAATCTTCGGATTGAAGCAAGGTGTGGAAATTGGCAGTACCACCGAGCTGGGAATTCCCGAACAATTGGATGATGACTTATATCAAGAATCGAATGTGGAATATAGAAATTTCAACGATACCTTAGCAATAGCAAACTTGCCTTAAAAGTTACTCATTGAGGTTAACACTTCTCCTTTGTAGATGGATTACCTAACCAACCTGATAATTGAAGCTCACCAACTCAAGGTCACCCTAGAAACTATGACCATCCAACTATAGAAATTTCAATGATTCCTTAGCATTAGCAAACTTGCCTTCGTAGTAGAACTCTATGCTTCTGATTATATCTCTCTTTCATCTATAAAATTTTCTTTAATACGGGTACGGTAGCACTCTACCGTTAGACTTTTGGTTCATTGAGAAACCATTTTTGGATAAATATCTATCCTCAGAGCGCCAAGTGTCGGCCATAGCCCAAGGGGGGCCCGACAATCGCGCGTCGGCCATACCCGAAAAAGGGGGCCCCGGCAACCACCCTCCAACCCTCCAAAATTCAAACTCAAATTCAAATTCAAATCATTTCCCTCCTCCACTCACCCCTCACCCGGCCCTATATATACCCCATTTCTCTTCACCTTTTCTCTTCATCTCTCTCACCACCCCCACTCCCAAATCACTATCCAATCAAACCAAGCCATGGCGATCTGGCGACGAGGATTCCCGGAGGATGTCGTGTTCTGAGAAATCGAGTGAACCGAGCTCACCCTAACGACCCAAGCGCTACGGTTGCAACCCTTCATCTTCATCCTGTTCTGTGTCGACAATGGGCATGCCACGGTGGTTCGGTAGGAACAATCGTCTCCGCACCTTCTGATGCTGCGTTCTCGCTGTGACCGTCGCACTCGAGGCGTTCGTAAGGGAATACGAACGTCGTTTGCTCCAAGCCTTCGACACTAGATGGGGGGCCAAGGCGTAGCAATGGCACCATAGCCATTATTATCTGTTTTTCCTTACTTTTTCTTGTATCTAATGATGCCGTTAGGTGTGTAATATAATGATCTTATTTATCTCAAAAGTTATTTGCTTGTCTGCAACAATCTGTCGTGTTCATTATACATTTGCACCCGAAACAAAACCCCTTAGTTTGAGAAAGTATCATCACCATCTCGAGAGAGTATAGTTATTAGTCTAAGTGTGTAGCGACTGCGGACTAGAAATAGCCAACCTACGCCTAACCTGCGACTTAAGAGTGACTTGCTTCCTTTAAGGGGGATAGACGACGATTCAAGGACCAGTATAGCGACTTTGTCAAATCCATAGACACGCACCAATTTCGAGGACGAAATTATTTTAAGGGGGATAGGTTGTAACGACCATGATTTTCGGTCAATAAAAATTTCGCTAAAAATTTGAACTTTATTTTAATACTTGGATTTCATTTTTAAAATCCAAAAATCGGTCGTTATTAACTTATAAAAATTTTGTTTGAAAATTCTTTATTTGTTTTATAAATCCCTTTTAGCGATTAATAATCCATCGTAATTAGGTTTAATGACTTAGGAGATTGGTATTCATCGCCCGGGCATTAAGGTCATTTTCGAAAGACGAGTATGCCTATTAAGACCTTGGTATAGTTACTTGGTAATTGTAGTAAAATCCTAGAATTATATTTCTCGGCTGGAAATCCTGCATGGCAACCGATTAGTTAGCAACCCTAACTACCGTTTGGCTTAGTTACATTTCCCTAACCTAGAGTGTTGCATCGATGCCGAAGTGGTTAGTAGAAATTTTTGGCCTTTGCCTTGACCATTGACTCGATTGCCTTGCTTTGGCGTGGCTAGGCTGCCTTGGCATCGGGTCGCTGTGAGGCCTGCCTCGCCTAAGCATCGGGTCGCTGTCGGGCCTGCCTTGCCTTGGCGTCGGCTCACTGTCGGGCCTGCCTTGCCTTGGCATCGGGTCGCACATCGCTTCTGCCGTGGTGTTGCTGGGCTGCCTTGCTCTGCCTTGGCTGCCATCGGGTTCTGCCTTGGCGTCGGGTCGCACCTTACTTTTACCTTGGCGTTGCTGGGCTACCTTACTCTGCCTTGGCTACCATCGGGTTCGGCCTTGGCATCGGGTCGCGCCTTGCTTTTGCCTTGGCGTTGCTGAGCTGCTTTGCTTTGGCCTTGCCTTGGCTACGCATTGGCCACCGTTTTGCTAGCAGGCTGCCTTGGCCATCGCTTTGCTAGCGGGCTGCCTTGGCCACGCTCATGCCTTGCCTTGGCTACGCCTTGGCCACCGCTTTGCTAGCGGGCTGCCTTGGCCACGCTCACGCCTTGCCTTGGCGTTTGGCACCGTCGGGCTTTAATATTCCGTTATTAGGCGATTTCCTACTAAATAAAACCAAAATACCACTCGAGCAATGAAAGCCTAGATTAAGTATCATTAGTCTTTAACCAATTAGTTAGAATAGCCTAATGCCCATTTAGCCTAATCACTTCTCCCTAACCCTAGATGGACCATTTTACCCTTTTTGTCTTTATCCATTGGACGATAAAGGCTAGGGTAATATTTATCCGTTGGACGATATATGCTAGGGTAATCTTTATCCATTGGACGATAAGTTCTAGGGAAATCCTTATCCATTGGTTATTACATGCTAGGAAGATCTTTGACCATTGGACAATAGTTGTTAGGGAGAAGACCAAGCTTGACTAGTAGTTGGAATAGTCTAGTCAAAAGTAAATATTGTACTTCATGATGACTTTCCTTGGACCATTGGTTATTACATGCTAAGGAAAGCTTTACCCCTTGGACAATAGATGTTAGGATTGCCAAATAGGATGACAAGACTAGTCATGTGTCCTTTCTCCTACAAAAAGAACAATCATAGCCATGTGTGCATTTAAGTGAATTTGTCCATACCTTCCTTGTTCTTTCCATAATTGTACATATACATATATATACACATGGAAGTACTTTGACCAAGAGAGAGAGAGAGAGATGGCCGAATGAGAGGGAGAGGGAGAGTGAGGTGTATGTACTTGGACATGTGTGTGTACTTGAACACTATTGATCAAGTTGCACTTGGTTGTTGTACTTTGGCTTGACAAGACAAGACCATGGAACAAATCCATGGGAAAGGAGAGAGAGGCCGGTTGGGAGAGAGGAAGAGTGAGGTGTATGTACTTGGACATGTGTGTGTACTTGAACACTATTGATCAAGTTGCACTTGGTTGTTGTACTTTGGCTTGACAAGACAAGACCATGGAACAAATCCATGGGAAAGGAGAGAGAGGCCGGTTGGGAGAGGAAGAGTGAGGTGTATGTGAATTGTATTTTGACATGTGTGTTGTACTTTGATACTATTTAACTTAGTGGCACTTGGTTGGAGTACTATTGCTTGACAAGACAAGACCATGGAACAAATCCATGGGGGAGAAAGAGAGAGCTATTGGCCGGCCAAGTAGGGTGAGGAGAGAGCTTCATTTTGCCTATAAATAGCACCCCATACTTTCATTCAACTCACACCTCTAAGCATAGCTCTCACTTCTCGCTAAAATCTCTAAGAAACCAGTTTCTGGACAGCCTACTGTCCATCCACCAATCCTCAGTTTTCTCCTGCTTAAACTAGTTTCTAGGATAAATTTCCTTCTAAAAACTTGTAGAGCACTTCGAAATCTTCAACTTAGACCCAAAAACCACCCTAATCCGTTAAGAAATGACCAAGATATTGCCATCCGAAATTCTGTGAAATTCTCGGATTTCCAGTCCAGACAGCTTACTGTCGACCTATTTATCACCATTTTTCTCCGAGCAAAAGTCGTTTCTAGGAACAACGACCTCCACGAAAATTGTAGAAAACTTCGAGATCTTCGATTTAGACTCAAGAACGATCCTATTCGGCCAAGTATTGATCGAGTTACTGCCATCCGAAGTTTGGTCCAGATTTGGGAGTTTCACCGCCCGTAGAATTTTCCAACTAGCTTATTCGGCCCCGACTAATTTCGGATCAAGGTAGAGTTCTTTGAACCTACTTATCCTAAGTATAGTTGTATGCATGTTTGAATTAAATGTAGTAAATCCTTAACTATTTCCTCTAAGTATATTAATATGGTATTGTATGAGCATGAAGGCATATGTGTAGTATGATTTGTTTTACATAGTTTACTTTGATCTTATGACTACTTGATTGCTCGATCTCGTGATAGTTACTTGTTTATGTATGAACTCGTCAATAAACATGTGTTGTTTTGAACTTCCAAAAAGATGGCTATACGTTTTCGTTTTAAAAGATAAAGTGTTGTTTTAAACGAAGTATTCGTATTTTGACCTTTTAAACGATTGTAAGCATGATAGCATGTTGCTTGCATTACTTGTAGTTGTAAATAAGCATGATTAAATAGAGTTGGATGATCTTGCTAGTTTAGTTTCAAGATTATTTTGAAAGTGTTGTGTGTGTTTGCGAAGTCCCGCCGCGGAGTCTATGCATGATACGAGACACGTGAAATGGAAAGTAGAGACATGACACGTAAGATGTGGTTGATATGGATAGAAAAAATATTTTGGAAACTACGTAATGGCCGGACTTGGTAGCCTTACGTTGGTGTGCGTTGCCAATGGAGCCGGACTTGGTAGCTTCATTGGATGTGTGTGACTTGGTTATCCGTGGAGAAGAGCCAAGATGTGACACAATGTGCCGGACGTGGTTGCCATTGTGGCCAATAAGCCGGACTTGGTAGCTTATTGGTTGTGTGAGTTCACAATGTGCCGGACTTGGTAGCCATTGTGGCCAATGAGCCGGACTTGGTAGCTCATTGGCGTGTGTGTACGTATGATTTTGAGAAATGATGTTGAAAGATGAGACACAAAACGATGAGTCGCGTAGGAGAAACACATGGAAACATGACACCAACGATAGATAGCGAATCCGGATGTGTCATTAATGTTATATTGATGCATGTGTCGTTATGACCCTTTATGATATATGCATGACTTGCTAATTGTAAGTTAAAGGTTAGTGGGTTTTGGATTATTCTATTGAGCTTTCAAGTTCATGGTGTTGCTTTATGTGACCCTGACATATTATACTGGTGGCGACGCTGGTATAATGTGTCAGACTTGTTAGATGAACAAGGGGAGTTGTATACCTTGGAGGCCTTTGGAGCTGAGGAACTTGCAATGATGGAGGAAGAGGCGGAGCAGTAGCTAACCTTAGATTTCTCATCCTTTTTGTGTAATAAAAGTACCCTAGTAGGATTTGTGATGTAATAATGAGCTAGACTCTTACTATTTCCATTCAATAAAATGTTATTTAACGTACCCAAAATTTCGGGGCGTTACAGTGATAAGCTATCCAATTGTATATTAACGTCCAACTTTTTTTCTATTTATCCGATGTGGGATTCAACATTCACATACATGTTCTAACAATTAATTTAGTTTTGTCCAAGATATTTGTTATGAATTCTGTATTTTAAGTGTCGTTAGACTTTCATTAATACAACTTCTCACTTTTGCCAAAAAAGAGTAATCAATAATTAGCAAAAAAATTAACGCAGAACTAATAAATGTAAATTTTTTTTATACAAAAACAAAAAAATAAACCAAGTCATTTATTAAGCCCAACCAGCCCTGACATATTACTGACAGCGGAATCACGCACGGTCAAACAACACCTTCCGCGAATATCTGTGAACCTAGCGCGGGACCAGTGGAGGACTGCAATCCACCTCTATTTCTTTAAAATAGAGGATGGATGTGACACATTGAGGGGATATTTTGTAATTTATTTCATTTTTTCTTCACTTTTTATACTTTTTGGGAGAATTTTCGAGGGACCCATCGTCCTTTTTAGAGTTTGGTCCTCCAAAAGTAAATTTGGTCCTCTAAAAATGGAGGATTAAAAGTAAATTTGGAGTACAAAATTCCTCCATACTCTAAAAAAGAAAATGGGTGCCTCAAAAAAATAAACCAAGTCATTTATTAAGCCCAACCAGGCCTGACATATTACTGACAGCGGAATCACGCACGGTCAAACAACACCTTCCGCGAATATCTGTGAACCTAGCGCGGGACCAGTGGAGGACTGCAATCCACCTCTATTTCTTTAAAATAGAGGATGGATGTGACATGAGAGGATATTTTGTAATTTATTTCATTTTTTCTTCACTTTTTATACTTTTTGGGAGAATTTTCGAGGGACCCATCGTCCTTTTTAGAGTTTGGTCCTCCAAAAGTAAATTTGGTCCTCTAAAAATGGAGGATTAAAAGTAAATTTGGAGTACAAAATTCCTCCATACTCTAAAAAAGAAAATGGGTGCCTCAAAAATTCTCCCAAAAAATATAAAAAGTGAAGACAAAAGGGAATAAATTATAAAATCTCCCCTCAAAAAGTCACATCCATCCTCTATTTTGAATGTGGTGGAGATGCTCTCAGTCCCCCCCCCCCCCCACTCTCTCTCTCACATGTTTATTTATTGGTTTCCCTACGTGGATATGGAATTCGTAGCGCTTATTTTGACTGACAGTCGTTCGTTCCCAAACGGAGGTCGAGACTCACCAACGCCTTTCCAGCTTCGATCTCAATACCAAACAACCAGCTTTTTCTTACCCCGTTACCATCAGTAGTAATATCATCGCCAGTTCGGAGCTCCACTACTCTCCGGAGTTTCGGGTCTCTGAAATGTCACCGTCTCAGCTGGGGACTGGAGCTCCGGTAAACTGCGGGGCTGACTCTCCGAATTGCAAGTCGAGTGCCGTGACCAAGGTGCAGAAGGTTTACCGGAGTTACCGTACCAGGCGTTTGTTAGCGGATTCCGCCGTAATAGCCGAAGAGCTGTGGTATGGTACCTCTTTAAAATTTCAATCATTCTGCCACCACACTCAAATACACACTCATTCACACACCTATATTCATAACAAGAGCGAAGCTCGCACACATTACACACCCAGTATGTATGGACCCACCTTGGTTGTGAGTGTGAGTGTGTGAACAGGTGTTGCGGTAGAATTTTCCTTAAAATTTTCTTTTTTTCGTACAACTCATTTATCATTGACAGAAAGGAGGAGAGAGAGTAGAAAAATATATATATTATATGGGTATTAAGGCAGGGAAGAAAGGAGGAGAGAGAGTAGAAAAATGTAAAACAGTGGCGATGATGATTATTGAAGGACTAATAGGTATGATTATTTTGAAGGTGGCAGTTAATCGATTATGCTCGATTGAACCACAGTACAATCTCCTTCTTCAATTTTTCAAAACCAGAGACGGCTGCGTCGCGGTGGAATCGAATCAGCTTGAATGCTTCCAAGGTCTGCACCTCCTAAATTCTTCTATTCACTCACTCTCTTCGGTCTTTTGTCTTTTGGTAAAATATGGAAATGATAATAACAAGTAAAAACCAAGACAAGTTATTATAGACCACACAAATCACACCACTTCCTCTCTACTGAATCCCCTGTTCCCGTGTACCCATGTGTTTTGAGCAGCTAGATTGTGTATTAAATTTAAATGTTGTATAAACTGTCATGTATGAAATGTACGAGAACAGAGATACAGAGAAATACCGGTATAGAGAGGATTTTGATCCTATGATAATTATCCCTGTTTTCTCTTGTTTTCAGAAAGAGACAGCTACTATTTCTTGTCTTCATGGAAAATGACTAATAATAGTAAAATATTTCACGTCAATTTGGGCTGCTGGGCAGGTGGGTCAAGGTTTGTCCAAAGACGCCAAAGCACAAAAGTTGGCTTTCCAACACTGGATTGAAGCTGTAAGCTTTTGCCCTACTTTCCCTTGTACCCTTCTTTTACCTTTCAGTAATTGATATAGTGCTCCGAACGTATTTGGGTCTGGAGTTTTGTTTTAAAGTTGTGATGGTACCACTGCTTACCTTGAAATGAAAATAAGTTACCCTGTACTAAAGGTTAGTTTTTATTTTAAATTTGTTTTTTGAATCTTAGGTTTTCGTCAAAATTTCCAGAATTAATCGTTTGTCATTGCTGAATTTTTCCCGCTTTCAGCCCTTATGTTTTAGTTTTCAAATTCCGCCCGTGACAAGATAGAGAGTTAGAATAATTTTGTCTAAAGCTCTCTCTAGCTTGAAAATAGCTAGCTTACCCTTCACTAAGTGAGCATTAGTAATTTTTGGGTTGAATGAATGTGAACTATATAGATTGATCCAAGGCATCGATATGGACATTGCTTGCATAAGTATTACGAAGAGTGGTGTAGAACAGATGCTGGTCAGCCCTTCTTCTACTGGTAACACAAGTTCTCTTCTAGCTAGTCATTAGACTTTCTTCATGGTAGTTTACAAGTATACTCTAATTTTCGCTTAATAAATTAAAGTTGGTCAAGAAGAAGGTATCTTTATTCTTTTCCAGTTTTGCACAAGTGCTAATGGTGTACGGATAGGGAAATCCTGTAGTGCAAGGTCCTACAAGGCACCCTATAGGATGCACACGGGTCATCGATATTGACAATAAATGGTTGAGATATGATTTTTAATTATGACCAGTAAGAATCATATATTTATTACCGATCATAATTGATTTTTGATCTGGACCTTTGATTGATGAAATCAACGACTGTGCATGGCACTGCAACCTCTGTAGGGCACTCCGCCCTACAGGATCCCCGGGTCCAATGGTGTAGACCCTACATCTTGAGTTATTAATTAAAGAGTGCAATTTGGTTCACCCTCTTTAAAACAGGATGAACATTACCCTCCTTCTTATTAGTTGAAATGATGCACCACAAAGTGATATCATGCTTCGCTCTATGAAAATTCCTCAGATGGTGTTACTAATTTGTTGCCTTCAATTAAGAAAATGACAAAAAAAAAAAAAAAAACAAATAAGTCAACAATCCAAAGTCCCCCCCTTTTCCATTCATTGAGAAATCCAATTGTCAAAATCAATAAAAATGCCATCATGGACCAAAATCGAAACAGATCAATTGTGGTTACACATTTTATATTTTTCAATACACTTTTAGACCTTTCAATGCACTTTTTCAATTTTAACAACAGTCCATTGAGCTGTTTTAGCATTTTCCTCAATTTAAATATGTAGAAAATAGAAAGATAGTTTCAAATCATTGTCAACATTGGCCCTACTATAACAACAAGTGAACAAATGTATGGCAAAAAAATACAATATTCTAAACAATCATTTTGCTTAAGTGCAGTAGTGAACTTGTACTATTTCTATGCATAAATATATGGAGTTAAGTAAATCTATTTATTTATTTACTCAAGTTAATGCCACTTTACAGGCTCATGGCAGTAAGTAGGCCTATCAATAGATCCAAGTCCTATCCGAATCCAAAAAATCTCAAATCTGATCCAAATCCAACTTTTGTATATCGTTGTAAATAAAGGCCAAAATTTTATATCATCCTTGTGCCAGTACTTCTTGTTGTAGGAGGATTATTCTACGATTCAGTAACATGTGCAAATGAAAATTAAATTGTTTCATTCAGGGGTTAATATAGATTTCCCAGTAGCTTATGCTTATATCTCCTTTAAAGCTCTAATGTTTTACAATACGTCTCTGCTCCATAGAGTGTAGAGCACAATGTTACATCAAATGAACTGGATTCTGAATCTTCTGATTTCTTCTTTTGGAGGTTGGATGTTGGAGATGGCAAAGAGGTTGATCTCAAGGATTGCCCAAGATCAAAGCTTCGGGAGCAATGCATCAAGTACCTCGGACCTGTATGTGCTTTCATAAATCACATTTTCTTGGGCTCCCTTATCAACATTGTACTTGCAAAGTATTTCAAACTGTATGAACTGTGAACTTAGTCCATTGTGATAAACTGCTTCCATATGGTTGATTTTTTGCCGAAAAAATCAGCAAGAGAGAGAACAGTACCAGTACCTTGTTGCGGAGGGGAAAATAGTGCACAAAGAAAGTGGAAATTCTCTTGATACAAGCAAGGGATTGCCAGGGGCAAAATGGATTTTTGTGCTGAGCACCACCAAGAAACTTTATGCTGGCCAGGTGAGACCTAAACTAAACACTCAAATACCTTTTTTTGGTGGTTTTCTCCTATTTTCAATGCATCCACCGTGGTTTGGAACCTAAATTTTGTACTGCCTTCAGAAAAAGAGAGGAGTTTTTCATCATTCCAGCTTCCTTGCTGGAGGAGCTACTTTAGCTGCTGGAAGGCTTGAGGCAGAGGAAGGAATTCTTAAGGTATACATGTGACCGCACTTCTCTTTCATTTCCGCATGTTGCTTTTATTGTTCTAGAGCTTATTGTTATGTATTTTCCAAAGAGGGTTGATACCGTACATGAAAGATATACATGAAAGTGTATATGAAAGACACATAAACGGTCCAGATTCACATCAGTGTGAATCTAGATGTGTCTTTCATGGACACTTTCATGTATCCTAACACTTTTGTTTTCCAAATATTCCTAAGTTCATCCTTGACTCCTTGTTAATTTCTCTCTCTCTCTCTCTCTCTCTCTCTCTCTCGTTTGAGTTCTTCAATAGGCAATGCTTTTCTAGAAATAGGCAATCTCAGCGCCAGCTCTATCGTTGCTCCTTCCATTGTTCCGATTTTATGACGTGATTTCGAAAACCGCTTAGAATTTTAGACGTAACACAACAGGCGTCAATTATATGGACAATCATGGTGCCTATAGCAATAACCTCAAGGAGGTTGTCGAAGTGGTTAACCAACGAACCATGGAAGGGCTTACCACCCCAAGGTCGCATGGTTGGTTCCCCTTTGCAGCGATTTGTCTTTGGGCCACCTCACCTCACGCAAACGCATGGAAAGGGCTGTGGGAGGGGCTGGAGATATTAGTCCGGTTCTTTGGGACACTTTTCATTACCAAAAAGAAAAAACTGGATGAGAAAATTATACGTCCAGTAGAGCTTTTCATACCACTTGTCTGATGAGCAAGACATCATTTTCCTTTCAGCAAAACATACTTATACTGGAGCAATCCTACATCTATACATGCGACCAAACCTGCGTGATAACATATATCTGACTTTGAATCTTTTTTTCCTTCCTTTTTTCGGATCTTTTCAGTCTATATCGCCATACAGTGGACATTACCGCCCGACTGAAGACAGCCTTGGTGGATTTTTAACATTTCTCAAGGAAAACGGAGTGAATATCAGTGCAGTTGAAGTACGTGATGTTTTTTTTTTTTGGGATCCTTATGTGACTTGTTTATCCTGCTTTATTGTGTTGCGATCGTAGATCTGCTGAATTAGTGCTTCTAACTGCCTGCGACGCAGTTGATTATTTGTAGCCACACATGCTATTGATACCAGGTATTCGAGCTTGGGTAGCACAAACTTATTACATTCAAATGTGTTCAAGATCAAAACCGAGAGGGAATCCGATCAATTACGCCTGGATGATAGTGATTTTAACAAGTTTCAATTATAGGATCATCTTTCCCTCGGATACCTGTGCCTTTTTTTCAATGTACCACCAACCGCACAATGTGAGGAGAATCTTGAAAAATGTGAATCTCGAAGCACAACCATACGACTGACAGTGCATTAGGGACAAGGGACAGGATTTTGTTGAGGACTGACAATTGATGATCCGCTTCTACTTTCAGCTGTTCTTTAGCTTTGACTCTCCTCGCTAGCAATCAGTTTCTAGAGATTTTGGAATATCCCTGGGTTCTTTTTCTGTCACATAAGTTTTCTCAAATTGAACGCCCTGGATACTCTTTTCTTGAACATGAGTAATGCTGAGGTGACTATATTGGGACACACCATTAGTACTAATTGATACGATTAACTAGTCATTTGTGCAAAGAAGGAGCCACTATTTTGTCGATGGTATTACTTGTATCTCTACTTTTCAGATACGCAAGGCAAACGAGGACTATGACAACTCCGAAGGGAGTAAATCCAGTAGAGAAGAAATTGCAACTGAGCTTCCAACAGATTCAAAATCCTCTCAGGTTGATCCTTCCATCGAAAAAGAAGCAACTTCGGAACCAACTGAAACTCCCCAAACTGAGACCAAAAGCAATTACTCAAGGACTTTATCAGGAGGCCTCCAGAGCCCAAGAGCAGTGGTGCCCAAGAAAGCTATATTGGAAAGAATTAATTCCAAGAAGGCAGCCAATTCATATCAGTTAGGCCATCAACTCTCGCGGAAATGGTCGACTGGTGCTGGTCCAAGAATTGGTTGTGTTGCTGACTATCCAGTGGAGTTGCGATTACAAGCCCTTGAGTTTGTGAATCTCTCTCCGAGAACTCCTCCAACGCCATCACATTACCAGCAGATGGATGAGCTCGCTTCCCCTACAGGTTGTCCTGCATCCACTAACTGAATCTGGATGTTATTCCCCCTCCCTACTTCTGATTAATGCTTCATGCTCAGGCTTTTAGTGGATCTAAATTCATAGTCTGTGTACGTGGATTGAGACTTTTTAGTTTTTAAGCTATCTTGGTATTAATTTCATCTCGTCACTCGTTTCAAAATTGTTGTTGCTCTTGATTCCAATGTTATTGTAGCAGAAGTTGGGGTCAAACTAGCAACAACTGTATTGAAAGTGGTGACAGGGTTGTTTTGATCTTCACCATTGTCCCCACGCCACACTTGAAGGTGACCAAAATCGATGGCGAAAATGCCACATACCACTGAGCAAATCAAACTACAAAAATTATATGTTCCACAGTGAAGTAGTCTGATATGGTAGTTAGATCACCACTTAGTTGTATGCACATGGTATTTGAAGTGCCACGACAATGATATGTTTCAGGTATTGCAACGCAAAACCATATACGAGAGCATGTTTATATATATACGAGAGCATGTAAAGATAACATAAAGTTAGGGAAAAATTCAAAATATCCTCCAACCTTTAGACCAAAATTCAATTAGGCTCCCAACCTTTTAAAAATTTTAATTTTACTCCCAATGTTATCTTCCGTTAATCAAAACGCCCCCTTTCGTCAGAATGACTAACGGATTTAATTAAAAGTTCCGTTAAATAGCGTTCCGATCGAATTTTGATGATCCGATCAGCTCAATGTGTTCAAAACGTGATTTTAAAGGTACTCTCAAGAAATCGGGAAAAAAAATGACCCGGAAGGCTTTCATCTGAACAGTTTTTTATTGAACTATTCAATAAAAAACTATTCAGATGAAACCCTTCCGGGTTATTTTTTTTGCCGATTTTTAGCGGGTACCCTTAAAATCATGTTTTGAACACAGTGAGCGGATCGGATCATCAAAATTCGATTGGGAAAGAGGAGGTGCGGATTGATCCGGATTTTGTTCAAGTCTGAACGTCAGGATTTTGCTTCAGTTTACACCTCCCTTTTTCTGATCGAATTTTGATGATCCAAGCCGCTCAATGTGTTCAAAATGTAATTTTAAGGGTACCCGCGAAAAATTAGCAAAAAAATGATCGGGAAGGGCTTCATCTGAATAGTTTTTTTATTGAACTATCAATAAAAAACTGTTCAGATGAAGCCCTTCCCGATTATTTTTTTTGCTAATTTCACATGGGTACCCTTAAAATCACGTTTTGAACACATTGACCGGCTCAGATCATCAAAATTAGATTGGGATGATATTTAACGGAATCCGTTAGTCATTTGGACGGAAGGGGGCGTTTTGATTAACGGAAGATAACGTTGGGAGTAAAATTGAAGTTTTTAAAAAGTTGGGAGCCTAATTGAATTTTGGTCTAAAGGTTGAGGGGTATTTTGAATTTTTCCCTAAAAGTTACTTGTTTGTATCTTTATGTATTTTTGGAAATATATTAATGGTAAACAATGCGTGCAGTTAATGTGGTGCTGTATAAAATATATCACAGGCAGCAACTTATATATAGTCGTTGATAAGTATGGAGGACCTAAGGAGGTCAGCACTACTAGAAATATAGACCAGGGGAGTAGAAGTCAGCTTCGCTCATGCCTCACTGAGAAGTATTACTTATGACAAAGTCAGGGTATGCTAGCTCCGCCCGCTAGACTGAGCTGTCGTAAGATCTGAGGACCAGCTCTGGCACCAAGCTAAAGCAAGATAAGTAATATTCATGAAATATACTCATTCCAGTCAAGATTGCACTCTGAGAAACCTGAATCCTAAGGAACTAAGGAAAGATGTCAATAAGATAATGTGGGCTACCACAGCCCCGGGTGGATCAGGGCGGCCCGAAAAACGCACGCCTTGTTGAATTTTAAAAATTTGATAAGTCGCCACCCGGATTTGTGGTTCGCCACCCGAGAAACTGTTTTGATTTGAAAATGATGGATTGAATTGAAAACCAGAGATTTGAAAAGGGTTCGGAAGCCATGTTACGAGGGGGGAAGGGTTTTACGACACCCCCCTCGCCCGATTTGAAATCGGTCTCTACTAAACATTTGTGGAATTTTTCAAAAGATCTTGTTTCATCAAATCACTTAGCAGGTATCCATAGGTATATCAAGTACAGAGGGGTGCATGCATGTGCATATATATAGTGAATGAATGAAAAATGATGAAGAAATGCAAAATGACATGAAGTTGGGAACCCTGTCATTGATCTAACTCTCGAGCGCTCGGGAGCACTCCCGAGCGCTTGGGAGTGTTGCATGCCCAACCTGCACATCATGTTAGTACAACAGAATACAACGGGATACAATATTGAAAATGCTAACTAAAATAACCTCAACCATGATACAAGGGGGTTTACTAGACTAGAATCAGGCCCCCTTCCTCTAAGCCATGCATCCTTGCCCTTCTAAAAAGTGGTTTAACAGTTTTAAGAGGCAAAAAGGGATGCATGCATGGACATGTAAAGGCAGTATGAGAATCAGACTGGGAGAAAAATGGACTAAACTTACATGCAAACACTCTCGAGCGCTCCAAAGTGATCTCGAGTGCTCGGGAGTAGTTTACACCCCAGGATTGATTTCAACTAACAAATATACTCAATGTAGCATGCTGGCACATCAGATCTTATGCTTTTGAAACATGAAAATTTATCTTTTCAGACCTCGAGTAAAACTCTTTTGCATGTCTTTAAAGGGAGATGATCTTCTTTATTTTTCTCTGAAAAACGGAGATCATCTGTACCAACACGCCTCGAAAGGGGTTAAAAAGCCTCAAACACATTCCACCACCCATGCATGTCCATTTAAATGCTTGGAAGAGGGAAACAGGACCGGAGTCACTCTCGAGCGCTTGGGAGTAGTCCCGAGCGCTCGAGAGTCCCTACAGTAACCAGTACAGAAAACACCTTCATGCCCCTTTGCTCTTGTGTTTACACTAACTCTAGAAAAGAAAATATAGAGACTCTCTTTACAAAACAAAAGCATAAACCTCAAACCAAAATGGGTATTTCCAGATTCGTCCTACACTGGACAGCTTGCAGAAAAAAAATCATAACTAATTCATTTTAAATCCGATTAAGTTGGTTCCATCGGCCAAATCTTCCTAACAAAAAGATCTACAACTTACATGAAGGAACCCAGAAATAATTCGTGGTTTAAAAAGGCCAAAGATGGCAAAAACTGAAGCTCAGAAAATCTGTCCTAAAATTACAACATGTCTTAGCATCCCTTTTGACTTGCATGCTAGCCAAATCAACTAAGATTCAAAAAATGAGCTCACAACTAGTAAGAGGAACTAGCATGAGCTCTTGATCCCCCTCAGAAGTAGAAAAGCATTGAATAAATTGGAAAAACCAAATTTTTACCTTTTCTTGGCTTGAACTTGACTTCTTGGACTGATTTGTTTGCTTGAAAATGAGTTGAAAACAGTAGGAAAATGAAGTTGATGAACTAGAGATTTAAGGCTTTTGAAGCACTTGAAGATTGTTTGAGAACTTCCTTTGAAAACACAAGTTTTGGAAAATATTTGAGAGAGGTTTGAAGGTTGAAATTTTCAGAAAACAGGGGAGAGAGTGAGAAGAATTTCGTGTCCCTTGTGTGGTAGAACATGAGGGTATATATAGGGGAGTGGAAAATGAGTTTGAAACTTGAAAAATAAAAGAAAATCAAATGGAAAATGGTTTTTGGGGGGAGAAATGACATGATGAGATTCCTGCTAGCTCAGGCATGCTTCTGTTTCGTGCAGGTTTGAATGGAAGGTTTGAGAAGTTTGATAAAAGGTGGTCAAAGGCCGAGCTCAACATACACTGGTCTGTCAGCACTCCCAAGCGCTCTAGAGTGGCAGTCCCGAGCGCTCGGGAGTGTTCCCGAGCGCTCTAGAGTGGCAGCCTAACTTCAGAAGGGCGCCACGGACACTCCCGAACTCAGTTTTGGATGTTTTTCGAAGCGTTGGAAAGCTCGTTAAGTCTTCTTTCTATCCCCATTGGTTTCATTCAATATTATTTTATAAGCTGAAATTTGTGCCAATTTTACCCTCAGGGTGTCAGGAAAAAGGAATGTTTTGGTTTAAAAAAAAGTCCAAGAAGCGTCGTCCAAGTTTTCCAAGGCCTGTTTTGATTCAATTTCATCATCGGGGAGCCTCAAGGCCACAAATTAAAGATGATTAATAGGTCCAAATTGGGGTATCTACAGTTGCCCCTCTTTGGACGACGCTCGGCATCGTGTCTGGATGCGAGTGACGCCCAAAGATTGAGACAGTCCAATTCGAGCCCTATTAAATCCTTAATTTAAAATCAAATGCAAGTAAAGATGTACAAGCATTCGAAACATGAGGTCGTGCTCTTTCGAGCTGCCTACGTACCCCGTTTGCAGGGATCAGACCAGCGTAGTTCTTCGGAGCAAATGCAAACATGCAGACACGCAAGCAAATGATTGACAAAATGCCAAATCTATGGCAGAAGTCGAGAGAATGATGTCCCTCAGGACAATGCCAAATCTATGGCAGAAGTCGAGAGGACAATGCCAAATCTATGGCAAAAGAGGATTGAAAGATGTCCCTCAGGACGGTGCCAAATCTATGGCAGAAGATGATTGAAATGGTGTCCTTCGGGACGATGCCAAATCTATGGCAGAGGTTGATTGCAATGATGTCCCTTAGGACGATGCCAAATCTATGGCAGAAGATGATTGAAATGGTGTCCCTCGGGACGATGCCAAATCTATGGCGGAAGATGATTGAAAAGGTGTCCCTCAGGACGATGCCAAATCTATGGCGGAATGGTGAACGAAAGAAGCCAAATCTATGGCAGAGGTTGATTGCAATGATGTCCATCAGGACAATGCCAAATCTATGGCGGAATGTCAAGCAGTCGTGTTGACAAATATGATAAATGAATGCGACCATAAGAGGTTGAGGCTAGAAAGTGAGACCCGTGTTTCGACATCTGACAACAATGATGATATATTTTTTTTTTTGAACAACGAAGAGGACATGTTCGAGTACCCTTTCTGCTTTACTGTTTTTGGCCAGCAGGCTGGTATTTTCAGGATCTTAGGACTTGGAATGGAGTTTGTCTTTGGATGGAAATTGGGTTTGAGCTGGATCCAGGGCTTGAGCTGGAGTTGGTTTGACTTTGATCAGGGCTTGAGTTTTAAGCATTCATGCCCAATCTTGATATTAGCTGTATGCTTTCTATGATTGATGACATTGGCCTGATGTGCCCCAATGAGTGACGGACATTAATTCTGATTCTTTTCCTTGATTCCATTGATAGTTTCGGTAACCAGTTTTATGATGAGTGCAAGCGCGGGTTCTTCCATGTATTGGAATTTCTCTCACGAGCTAGGACCTTAAGATCAATATGACTTGACTCGGTAGATGACGTTGTGTGAATTTGGACAAGGCTTAGATGACTCAAAAGACAAGAAAACCCATTTATGAGAGGACTGACTCTCCATGATGACCTTGACTGGACGAGGAGCTTGATTTGACTCGACGAGAAACTTGATTATTTGAGGATTCAAAAAAATGGCAAGCATGCCCCACAATTGACGTTTGAAATTGTCATGAAAAAATCAAGTTTTGATGATTTTCCCAATTGGGGTTTTGAAATTGTTTTAGCTCCGTCAAGTGATGCTCATTTAGGATTTTCTTTGATCTTGTCTTGTCAAACCATGCCCCAGATTGCTGATGGCAACCCATGGATTTCGAAAAATGCCCCAGCTTGGATTTTGCAAGATTCACAAAATGCCTTGCCCCTCCTTCTTGTTTTCTCCTATTGTCTAGGATTTTTGTTATCAAGTTGTGTTTTCCAAATCTGAAAGGACTTTATTCGGGTTGTAACGTGGCCAAGGTTTGTCTTAACAAAGAAAGGATAATAGGCTCAAAATTTTTCATTTTCTTTGGGTTTCGAGAGCTAACAGCCATCTTGAACATTTTTGTGCCCTTTTGTTTTTGACGGGCGCCTTCTTTCACTTGATTTGCTTTGCACTTTGTTGTGCCGATGTGTTTGGCACTTTCATTGATTTTGAGCTTTCTTCGTTTTTCTTCGAAGTTTTGCATCTCATTGTGCCCATGTATTTGGCACTTTCTTGTTTTGAATTCTAATGTGCTGATGATAATCATGTGTTTGGCACATTTGTCCTCCTCATTTCATCCCGGTGTGGGGGATAGCTGCCTAGCTGGGTTCTTTCAAAGAAATCAAATTAAGCTCAAATGGGTTATCAATGGATATATATCTTCAAGCGTTTGATAAAAGAAAAGAATGCCTTTCTACATTTTGGATTGCACAACTTGATAACTGGATCCTAGATGCAAGTCAAGAGACTTGTGTGCCCTAACTTTTGCCTAGTCACATTTTGAGGTTTTGATCTAGCGAGCTTTTTCTCGGGCCATGACGTTGGTTCTCGACGGCGTCAGGGAGTGGTCCCATGAAATTCTCCTCCTTGCAAGGGCGAAGGATCTCGTGTTTTGATTTATCAATTGATGGTGAAAAATAATTCCAAGTTAAGGGATTATCACAAAATGCGAGTTTATCATCACAATTTTGACCCAAGAAGCTTGAGATTGATTTCAAAAGACTGGACAGACCGACAACGGATTGACTCGAAAGTTCGTGACTGAATTTTGGGATCGACTCGAATGAACATGACCCGGCCACAGGATGAGGCTGCCTACGTATCCTTCTTACGAAGGAATCAGGTCATAACGTAGTTCGGGACTATGAAACTGACTCTCTTTTTGGTTTTTCTTCTTTGACCACAAACTTGAATTTGAAAACACACAGACACGAAAAGCATGAAAGACTCGAGGTACAAACTGACTCGAAATTGAAAGACTCGACTCGACTTGAAACTTAAAAACCTCCCTAACTCGTGACAGATTCCATTCATGGATTGACTTTACTGCACTCAAAATCCTCCTTCAGATCTGAGGTCCGGCACTGGGATGGTTCTGTCGTCGATTAGGTTTTGGATCTTGTGACGGAGACGGTGATAGTCATCAGTAGCGTGACCGGGCATTTGGTGGAAGGAGCAGAAGGCATTTGGGTTGTGGTAGGTTGGGAGCTTTTGAGGTAGGGGAGTTGGAAGAAGTGGTTTGATGGTTTCGCTTTTGACAAGCCTTTCGAATACCATGGATAATGGTACGGGAAACTGGGAAAAGACACGAGGCTGTTTAGGCTTGGAGGCTTGAGCAATGATCTGGCTAACAGGCTCGGTCCGGGCAGGGTCGGTATTTGTAGGGTTAGATGGTGGGTTGGTGTAGCCATACACCGTGCTGCTGCTGTTGGGGTCCACATTTTTTGTCTCTGGGAAGGAATCAGCATCTTCGAGGATGCCCAACTAAACAGCTTCTTCGACGGCCAGGCCTGTTTCGAAGAATGTCTTGAAATCAGAAGAGGCTTGAGCTAGGATCATGTGCTTGGCAAGTGCGGGCTGGAGATTTCGGACAATCATCCAAATTTGATCTTTCTCAGAGGGTTTGTCCTTCATCTGAACAGTCTTTGCTCTCCATCTTCTGACAAAATCCATGAAAGACTCCTCCAGTTCCATCTTTGTTGATTCCAACTCTCGGATGATGACCTCAAGTTGGATGTTGTAGTCGAACTGGGCCACGAAAGCTTCACAGATGTCCTCCCAAGATCTTTTCTTCGTCGTTTTCAGGGCAGTGAACCAGTGCAGGGCATGCCCAACCAGTGTTTGAGCGAACATTTGGGCCATGGCGTCTTTCTCCACACCCCACATGGAAAGTGCCCCAATGTAGCCGATCAGGTGTGCTTTCGGGTCACCGGTTCCGTCGAATTTAGCAAAGTCGATTGGCTTGAATTTCTTGGGTAGTCTGGCATTTGGGAAGAGGCAGAGTTCGTCGATGTCGAAACCAACTGAGGTTATTCTTTTGCTTCTGGCTAAGGACTGCTCAAGTTGGGCCAATTTGGCTTTGATGGCGGCCATTTCTGGGCTTTGGGGGTTTGGTTCGGGGGTGGTTCATGGTTATTTTCAAGGGGTGTTTCTGGATTTTGAGGAGGTGGAACTCGTCTGGCAACCCCGGTTATCATGAGCATCAACTGGATAATCTGGTTGTCTGTTCGCTCACCCATCTGTCGGATGGAAGTTCGGATTTGATTCAATTCATTCAGATTCCCTATTGACTGTTCCCCGTTCGAATACTCCCCATTCAAATTTTCCACCGTTTGTTCCATATCTTCCCCGCAAATTCTGGGTTTATGAAGGTATGGCTTTGTTATAGGATGGATGGCCCAGTGCTGACAGTAAAGTAAGAAGCGAACTCAGAATGTGCCCCTGTTGTGATTTATTGAAAAAAATGTGATGAATAAAAGAATTGTTATTCACGTGTTGTCATCGTCGACTCAAGGGATCAAACTTTACAAAGAAACTCCAACGATCACGGGTAGGTCGCATCGGCAGGTTAAATTCCATACGTTGGGAATCAGAGCCAATCTCTTATCTAAGACCATCCGAGACAGAGCAATAAGACTGCTGGAAAATGCACTGAATTAGAGGGAGCCGTTCGGGCAGGGCGAACACCGGAGGTATCTCAAACTCCGCGGATTTATGGTCTCCTAGACCCAAGAAATGACAACCTACGAAGGATTGCCGTAGTCCTCAGAGATTCTTTTGAATGTGTATCATTTGATTAGGAATAACAAGACTTGGGAGATATCAAGACAAATTAAGTCTTCAACATTTTTCACCAGAAATTTCTGTTTTGGTTTCAAAAACCGTTTGGCGTAAATGACATGATATCGTAACTAGAGTGGCGTCAGTGGCATGGTGCCATTAGCCTAGGCGGTGTAAGTGACTTCGCACTATAACCTGGGTGGTGTGGGTATCACGACATTGTAGCCTAATTGTTTCGTTAATCTTCATTGAATCCATGATTGAAAAATGTATTGAAGACTTAATGAATTTCGATATCCCTAAAGCCTCATCGTTCCAAGGACTAATTAATTCCAACAACGTGCCTTTAAAAAGCACGACTCTTCATCGGTCCAGGCAATCCTAAACAAGCCGCGCAAGCGAGTCTAAGAGTTCTACCCGAAAGCAAATGGACAGGATAAGATGCAAGGTGCGATGTGCAAGTGGGATAAGATTACGATCTTTCGAAGGTTGCCTCATTCCTCAGAGTTTCTTTTAGGGTGTATCCTTTGTTTAGAACGACAAATTCTAAGAGATGTCAAAATGAACTAAGTATTCAACTAGTCCTCATTCGAAACTTCAATTTTAAATTTGGAATAGCTTAGTATAGACGACGTGAAACCACAACCAGAGTGGTGTCAGTGGCATGGTGCCATTAGCCAAAGTGGTGTAAGTAAAGTGACATCATGGCGTCGTTTCCTATTATTCCTTATTCTCTGTTGAATTTCGATTAGGCATTAGTCAAGGACTTAGCATATTTTGATTTTCCAAAGTCTCATTGTTCTAAGGACTCATGTAGTTTAGACAACGTACACTGGGGTGCACGACTCTTCATCGGGTCTTGGCAACCTTCTACAAACCGTGCGAGCGAGATTAAGAGGACATGACTTGAAATTGAATAGATCGACAGCATGATGGCATGACTTGGATGAGATGCATGGTGAGATGCAGAAAGCAGTAACATGTAGGCAGGATATAGCACATAGTCCTACCTCACGGGTCCCTGTCCTAGTTTGGAAGGTTCTATTGCTTTCTGTACATGTATAAAGGCCGGGTTCTGGTTTAGAAAGGGTTCCCCGGACTAGAGTCAAGGTATGCCTCCCGATTATCGAGCGTATACCCAATAACGGTACAAACGGCAGATATGACTCATCACGGTCGAGGGTTGCCGAGCATTCTGGGATTCCTTGTCACCGACGAGCCGGGCAAGATTGCCAGAACACAATAGCGAGGTTGCACAAGATATATATGCGTGCGAAAAGATAGACAATGAAAGAAAATATTTTGAAAAATCCCACAAACGTTTTTTTCATGCTTGGCTCGCTGGTTTAATCAATACTTAAGGAAAACGGGTCATTTTGTCAATGTACCCAATTTTTCTCAAGTATCAATTAAACAATCCCCAGCAGAGTCGCCACTGTGGGCTACCACAGCCCCGGGTGGATCAGGGCGGCCCGAAAAACGTACGCCTTGTTGAATTTTAAAAATTTGATAAGTCGCCACTCGGATTTGTGGTTCGCCACCCGAGAAACCGTTTTGATTTGAAAATGATGGATTGAATTGAAAACCAGATATTTGAAAAGGGTTCGGAAGCCATGTTACGAGGGGGGAAGGGTTTTACGGCACCCCCCTCGCCCGATTTGAAATCGGTCTCTACTAAACATTTGTGGGATTTTTCAAAAGATCTTGTTTCATCAAATCACTTAGCAGGTATCCACAGGTATATCAAGTACAGAAGGGTGCATGCATGTGCATATATATAGTGAATGAATGAAAAATGATGAAGAAATGCAAAATGACATGAAGCTGGGAACCCTCTCACTGATCTAACTCTCGAGCGCTCGGGAGCACTCCCCAGCGCTTGGGAGTGTTGCATGCCCAACCTACACATCATGTTAGTACAACAGAATACAACGGGATACAATACTGAAAATGC
This sequence comes from Rhododendron molle, assembly GCA_025413875.1. NCBI lineage: Eukaryota > Viridiplantae > Streptophyta > Magnoliopsida > Ericales > Ericaceae > Rhododendron > Rhododendron molle. The sequence continues at coordinate 45,210,796 of CM046391.1, forward strand.
TAACTAAAATAACCTCAAGCATGATACAGGGGGTTTATTAGACTAGAATCAGGCCTCCTTCCTCTAAGCCATGCATCCTTGCCCTTCTAAAAAGTGGTTTAACAGTTTTAAGAGGCAAAAAGGGATGCATGCATGGACATGTAAAGGCAGTATGAGAATCAGACTGGGAGAAAAATGGACTAAGCTTACATGCAAACACTCTCGAGCGCTCTAAAGTGATCTCGAGCGCTCGGGAGTAGTTTACACCCCAGGACTGATTTCAACTAACAAATATACTCAATGTAGCATGCTGGCACATCAGATCTTATGCTTTTGAAACATGAAAATTTATCTTTTTAGATCTCGAGTAAAAATCTTTTGCATGTCTTTAAAGGGAGATGATCTTCTTTATTTTTCTCTGAAAAAGGGAGACCATCTGTACCAACACACCTCAAAAGGGGTTAAAAAGCCTCAAACACATTCCACCACCCATGCATGTCCATTTAAATGCTTGGAAGAGGGAAACAGGACCGGAGTCACTCTCGAGCGCTTGGGAGTAGTCCCGAGCGCTCGGGAGTCCCTACAGTAACCAGTACAGAAAACACCTTCATGCCCCTTTGCTCTTATGTTTACACTAACTCTAGAAAAGAAAATATAGAGACTCTCTTTACAAAACAAAAGCATAAACCTCAAACCAAAATGGGTATTTCCAGATTCGTCCTACACTGGACAGCTTGCAGAAAAAAAATCATAACTAATTCATTTTAAATCCGATTAAGTTGGTTCCAGCGGCCAAATCTTCCCAACAAAAAGATCTACAACTTATATAAAGGAACCCAGAAACAATTCGTGGTTTAAAAAGGCCAAAGATGGCAAAAACTGAAGCTCAGAAAATCTGTCCTAAAATTACAACATGTCTTAGCATCCCTTTTGACTTGCATGCTAGCCAAATCAACTAAGATTCAACAAAATGAGCTCACAACTAGTAAGAGGAACTAGCATGAGCTCTTGATCCCCCTCAGAAGTAGAAAAGCATTGAATAACTTGGAAAAACCAAATTTTTACCTTTTATTGGCTTGAACTTGACTTCTTGGACTGATTTGTTTGCTTGAAAATGGGTTGAAAACAGTAGGAAAATGAAGTTGATGAACTAGAGATTTAAGGCTTTTGAAGCACTTGAAGATTGTTTGAAAACTTCCTTTGAAAACACAAGTTTTGGAAAATATTTGAGAGAGGTTTGAAGGCTGAAATTTTCAGAAAACAGGGGAGAGAGTGAGAAGAATTTCGTGTCCCTTGTGTGGTAGAACATGAGGGTATATATAGGGGAGTGGAAAATGAGTTTGAAACTTGAAAAATAAAAGAAAATCAAATGGAAAATGGTTTTTGGGGGGAGAAATGACATGATGAGATTCCTGCTTGCTGAGGCATGCTTCTGTTTTGTGCAGGTTTGAATGGAAGGTTTGAAAAGTTTGATAAAAGGTGGTCAAAGGCCGAGCTCAACATGCACTGGTCTGTCAGCACTCCCAAGCGCTCTAGAGTGGCAGTCCCGAGCGCTTGGGAGTGTTCCCGAGCGCTCTAGAGTGGCAGCCCAACTTCAAAAGGGCGCCACGGACACTCCTGAACTCGTTTTTGGATGTTTTTCGACGCGTTGGAAAGCTCGTTAAGTCCTCTTTCTAATCCCATTGGTTTCATTCCATGTTATTTTATAGGCTGAAATTTGTGCCAATTTTACCCTCAGGGTGTCAGGAAAAAGGAATGTTTTGGTTTAAAAAAAAAGTCCAAAAAGCATCGTCCAAGTTTTCCAAGGCCTGTTTTGATTCAATTTCATCATCGGGGAGCCTCAAGGCCACAAATTAAAGATGATTAATAGGTCCAAATTGGGGTGTCTACAGATAAGCATAAAATGCCAATGATAAACACAATCAGAGACAGATAAGGATTCAATGCTAAGGCAGGATGAACATGAAGTCCCAACCAAGGTAGGACTCCGCACTCTTCAGTGAGACGATCCGAAATCCCCGGAATACAGTCTGATTGGGACTCAACCTCCTATCAAAATGCCTATAAATATGACGGTAGAACTCCAATAAAAGGTAAACGCAATTCATAACCGAGAATCTCAATTCTGTCACCATATAGCAAGTTTTCTACTGACTTAGGCATCGGAGGGTGGTTGGCACGCCACCACACCGGCGACTTGGGCTTTTGCTTTGTTCTGCAGGATCAAGTCGGAGCTAGAGACAAAGCTGATTCATCAGCTGGCGACGTCTGTGGGAAATGACTTTTTCCTTACGGTGAATAGTTTTGTATGGTAGAGACTCGATCAAGCAGAACAACAATGGCTTCAGACCCCCCACAAATGGTCGTTGACGACGCCACAAAGGCCGCCGCTCTAGCCAAGGCTACCAAGGCCGTAGAAACAACGTAGGCTGCGAAAGTTGCAAAGGCCGCCATTACCGCTAAAAAAGCCGCCAAGGAGGCAGAGCGGCCAAGGCTGTCATAGCAAACATGACTGGAGGTGATCAGATAACCCCAGAAGCGTTTGCTCAGATGTAGGAGCAAATTAAAACGTTAACCCAAGGGTTACAAATAGCGATGCAAGAGAACGCAGATTTGCGAAGACAAATCTCCAAGCTAAGTATCCTAAACCTACGACACAGTCGACATGAGGAGGAGGATCACAGAGAAGAAGGTGAATCCAGCGAGAAGGAAAGCCAAAATCGAAAGAAGTATGGCAAACCGCCCCTGGAAAAGCCACCCCACGAACAAGAGGCGTTGCTCAAGATGCAAGACCAAATTGAAGGGCTAATGAAACATATCAAAGCACAAACTCTTGCTATGGTAGAGGAGTTGCTGCAAAATATGGTTTCACCCTTTACGCCCGAAGTTATGGGGTTGCCTCTTCCAAGAAAGTTCAAGATGCCCCAGTTAGAGACAATCAATGGCTTCATGGACACATTGGATCAATTGGAAACGTACAAATCTCTGATGCATTTGCAAGCAGTATCGGACGAAGTCATGTGCCGGGCGTTCCAAGTTACCCTCAAGGGAAGTGCTCGAGCATGGTTTAATAAGCTCCCTCCGGGAAGCATATGTAGTTTTGAAGAGCTTAGCACGAACTTTGTGAGCTACTTCATTGCTGGCCAACGCTACGGCAAGCCCGCAACACACCTCTTAATGGTGAAACAAGGAAGATGGGAGTCATTAAGAGAGTACACCACCAGGTTCAACAAAGAGGTGGTTTAGATAGATGAAGCTGACGACAGTGTGAGCATAACTGCGTATATAGCTGGACTGTACTTAGGACAGTTTCTGTACCTTTTATCTCAAGAACCGCTCAAAACTCTGGCAGAGCTTATGCTCAGAGCTTAAAAACACATGAACGCAAAGGAAGCTATCTACGTAAGACGTTCACGTGATGGCTTTGATCCCCAAGCAAGGCCATCACAGGTTGGCGAGTTTCCTCCGCCTGACAAGAAAAGAAGAGAATACACCCGCAAGACGGGAGGTGAACCAAAGAACAAAAAGGTGGACTCAAGATCATCCCCAAAACGAGGAGGAGCAGGAGGACTGTCCCAACGCTGGTACAAGCAATTCACTCCACTCATAGTTATGGCAGAGCAAATCCTTAGGAACTTACAAGATGATCCGAACCTCAAGTGGCCTGGAAAGTTAAGGACCGATCCTAATAGGAGAGCTAAGGACAAATACTGCAGGTTCCACAAAGACCACAGTCATAACACAGATGATTGTATTGACCTAAAGCAGCAGATTGAGGATCTGATTAAAGGAGGGAGACTTCAACGTTTTGTAACGAAGAAGTACCAAAAACTATCCAGGAGGGAAGATCCAAGTAAGAAGGGTAGAGACGGCACGACACCCGGGTCAGGTCCCATTGGAGAGATCAAGATCATCCATGGAGGATTTGCTGGAGGAGGAAAGTCTAGCAATGCTAGGAAAGCTCACCTAAGGAAGCTGAGAACAGAGGAACTTTTGGAGGTCAACACAGTTGGACGTCCAAGCAAATTCCAAAAGATGGAGGAAATACCCATTATTTTCTTAGAAGAAGACATCAAGGGAGTTCAGATCCCTCATGATGACCCCTTCATTATAACCATTGTCGTAGCAAATTACCTCACATGCAGGGTACTGATAGATAGCGGGAGCTCAGTCGACATCCTCTACCTCCACGCCTATGACCAACTAAAGGTTGGACGAGAAAGGCTAAGGCCTATGACATTGCCACTAATTGGATTTGCAGGTACGCCCGTTTATCCAGCTGGTGAAATAGTCCTACCAATCATTATGGGGGAAGAAGGAAGTCAGATTACACGCATGATAGATTTCATAGTAGTCGACTGTTTGTCAGCATACAATGCAATACTAGAGAGAACAACTTTGAATAAAATCGGGGCAATAATCTCCACATACCATTTGATGATAAAATTCCCAACACCAGAAGGAATTGCTTGCGTAAGAGGAGATCAGAAAGCAGCACGGGAATGTTACGTCACCTCACTTAGAGGAGCTAACATCACCATGAATGTAGAGAGCCTTGATATGCGAGATGAAGAGAAGCTCCAACATGGAGAGCTAGTGGAAGAGCTCTTGGAACCAGGGCAACATGGAAAGACAGTAAGGATGAGAACAAGATTGAGCACGGTAGCCAGAGTAGAGCTGCTACAATTCCTAAGAAAGAACAAAGACGTCTTTACATGGTCCCACGAGGACATCCCAGAGATAGACCCAAGGGTCATATCCCACAAACTGAACGTGGATCCCACAGTCCGCCCTATCAAGCATAAGAAAAGGACCTTTACTCCAGAATGAAACGAAGCTGTAGCCAAGGAGGTAGACAAACTCATACAAGCAGGATCCATCCGCAAAGTTCTCTACCCTGACTGGCTAGCCAACGTGGTTATGGTGAAGAAAACCAATGGCAAATGGAGGATGTGTGTAGACTTCACCGACCTCAACAAAGCATGTCCAAAGGATAGCTTTCCTCTACCAAGGATTGATTCCTTAGTAGATTCTACTGCCGGGCACGAGCTCCTTAGGTTCATGGATGCATTTTCAGGGTACAACCAAATCCAAATGCATGAAGGAGATCAAGAGAAAACCTCATTTATAACTGACAGAGGATTATATTGCTACAAAGTAAAGCCCTTCGGTCTTAAGAACGCAAGGGCGACATACCAAAGGCTGGGCAACAAGATGTTCAAGCAACAGATTAGGCGCAACGAAGAAGTATATGTGGATGACATGCTGGTTAAGAGTGCCAAGGCACGAGACCATGTAGCAGACTTGGGAGAAACCTTTCAAGTCCACAGGAAATACCAAATGAAGCTCAATTCAACAAAATGCGTTTTTGGAATCTCCTCAGGGAAATTCCTAGGCTTCATGGTATCCCAAAGGGGTATCGAGGCAAATCCTGAGAAAATCCAGGCAATACTCAGCATGCAATCACCCCAGAACATCAAGGAGGTTCAGAAGCTAACAGGATGAGTCGTAGCATTGAGCAGGTTTATCTCACGAGCAACTGATAAGTGTCAAACGTTCTTTAAGGTTTTGAAAAAAGCCTTTGCATGGACTACTACAGAGGAAGCAGCTTTCAACCAACTGAAAGGATATTTGACATCCCCACCATTGCTTAGTAGGACTCAAGAAGGAGCGGACCTATTTCTATACCTTGCTGTCTCCGTTCATGCCGTCAGCGTGGTTTTAATTCTGGAAGAGCAGGGGACCCAGCTCCCAGTATATTGTACCAGCAGGGCGTTGCGAGGAGTTGAGCTGAGATATCTGTGGGCTACCACAGCCCCGGGTGGTTTCGGGGCGGCCCGAAAAGAAACGCCACGTTTTAGAATCGAGTTGAAAAATTTGAAGAGTCGCCACCCAGATTTATGGTTCGCCACCCGAGAAACCGTTTTGATTTGAAAATGATTGATTTGAATTGAAAACCAGAGATTTGAACAAGGGTTTGGAAGCCATGTTACGAGGGGGGAAGGGTTTTACGGCACCCCCCTCGCTCGATTTGAAATCGGTCTCTACCAAACGTTTGCGGGATTTTTCAAAGGGATTTTGTTTCATCAAACCAACTAGCAAGTATCCACAGTTATGACACGTAAGGAGTGCATGCATGTGCATATGTACAGAGGGTGATGAAGAATGGCCATGCAAGATATACAAGTTATGATAAAATGAAACCCTGTCACTGGATTCACTCCCGAGCGCTCGGGAGTGGTCCCGAGCGCTTGGGAGTGTTAATGCCCAATCCTGCAAGTTTTGTTAGTACGACAGAATACAATGCTGAAAATATAAACTGAAATAATCTTAAACACATTATAGGCTCAACAGAGGACATGATAGACTGAGATCGGATACCATTCTCCCAAGCCATGCATCCTTGCCTTTATGAAAAGTGATTTAACAGTTATAAGAGACAAGAAGGGATGCATGCATGGACATCCAGAGACAATAGAATGGCCAAACTGGCAGACACTCCCGAGCGCTTGGGAGTGATCTCGAGCGCTTGGGAGTGATCTACACCCCAGAAGTGATTTCAACCAAATAATGCCCTCATTGTAGTATGTTGGTACATTGGATCTTCTGTCTTTGAAATATGAATGAGGTTTCTCTTGTTTTAGATCCAGACCAAAACTCTTTTGCATGCCCTTAAATGAAGACCATCTTCTTTATTTTTCTCTAAAAAGGCAGATCGTATGTACCAATACACCTCAAAAGAGTTAAACTGTTTTAAAACACACTCCACTCCCCATGTATGTCCATTTAAACGCTTAAAAGAGGGAAAAATAGACTAGAGCCACTCTCGAGCGCTCTAGAGTAGTCCCGAGCGCTCGGGAATGCTTCCAGTAAGCTTAGTACAGAAAACACATTCATGCCCATTTGCTCTTGTAGTTAAATTAAGATCAAATGAGCTCACAACCAGTATGAGGAACTGGCATGAGCCCTTGATCCCCCTCAGAAGTAGAAAAATGGTAGACTTTAGGTATAAAATGAGATTTTATACCTTTGTGCTTGACTTGAACTTCTTGGACTGACTTGAATGCTTGAGAATGGGTAAAAAACAGTAGGAAAATGGAGTAGATGAACTAGAGATTTGAGGCTTTTGAAGCACTTGAAGATTGTTTGAAAACTTCCTTTGAAAACACAAGTTTTGGAAAATATTTGGGAGAAGTTTGAAGGCTGAAATTCTCAGAAAACAGGGGAGAGAGTGAGAAGAATTTCCTGTCTCTTTGAGAGGTAGAAGATGGGGGTATATATAGGGGAGTGAAAACTTGGGGTTTTAACTTGAAAATCAAATCAAAAATGAAAAGAAAATATTTTGGGGAGAGGAAATGGCATCATGAGATTCCTGCTGGCTCAGGCAGGCCTGGGATATGCAGGTTTGAATGTTGAACGGACTAAAAAGCCTGAAAAGCCATGGTCAAAGCCAAGCTCAACATGCATTGGCTTGTCAGCACTCCCAAGCGCTCTAGAGTGGTCTCGAGCGCTTGGGAGTGGCACTCCCGAGCGCTCTAGAGTGGTCTCGAGCGCTTGGGAGTGTCTACCCAACTTCAGAAGGGTGCCACGGACACTCCCGGACTCGGTTTTGGGTGTTTTTCGAAGCGTTGGAAAGCTCACTAAGTCCTCTTTCTAACCCAATTGGTTTCATTCAAAGTTATTTTATATGCTAAAATGTGTGCCAATTTTACTCTCAGGGTGTCGGAAAAAAGAGGATTTTGGTTTTGAAAAAGTCCATGAAGCATCGTCCAAGTTCGTCCAAGGCCTGTTTTGATTCCGTTTCATCATCGGGGAGCCTCAAGGCCACAAATTAAGGATAATTAATAGGTCCAAATTGGGGTGTCTACATATCCTAGCGCTGAAAAGATAGCTTTTGCAATGGTGATAGCAGCCAAAAGGTTTTGGCCATACTTCTGGGCTCACTCAATCAAAGCACTAACGGATCAACCACTTTGAAGAATTCTCCATTGCCCAGAGACTTCAGGCTGGTTAATTCAGTAGTCAATAGAACTTGGCGAGTTTGATATAGAGTACAAGCCTCAGATTGCCATCAAAGCACAAGTACTTGCAGAATACACATATCCAGAACCATAAGAGCTTCCCAAGAAAGAACCTAAACCTTGGGTCCTTTAGGTTGACGGATCGACAACCAGAAAAGCAAGCGGAGCTGGTTTGATTTTAACATCTTCTAAAGGGCAACGCCTGAACTATGCACTTAGGTTTGAATTCAAAGCAACTAACAACGAGGCTGAATATGAAGCTCTTGTGGTTGGATTAGAGTTGGCAAGGCCGTCGGTGCTAACTACGTGTTAGCCAAAAGTGATTCACAGTTGGTTGTAGGACAAGTCCTAGGAGAATACACTATGAGGGAAGAGGTAATGCAGAAGTACTTGGACAAAATGAAGGCCCAAGTGGCAAAGCTGCAAAGATTTAATATTATCAGAATCCCAAGAGAAGAGAACATTGAAGCTGATTATTTGGCAAAACTGGCCACGGCCAAGGAGGATGCTATTCCATGGAACGCACATGTAGACACCCCAATTTGGACCTATTAATTATCCTTAATTTGTGGCCTTGAGGCTCCCTGATGATGAAATTGAACCAAAATGGGACTTGGCTAAAGCTTGAATGATGCTTCTTGGACTTTTTCAAACCAAAACCATCATTTTTACTGACACCCTGAGGGCAAAATTGGCACACTTTTCAGCCTATAAAATAACTTTGAATGAAACCAATTGGGTTAGAAAGAGGACTTAACGAGCTTTCCAACGCTTCGAAAAACACCCAAAACCGAGTTCGGGAGTGTCCGTGGTGCCCTTCTGAAGTTGGGCTGCCACTTTAGATCGCTCGGAAACACTCCCAAGCGCTCGGGACTGCCACACTAGAGTGCTTTGGAGTGCTGACAGACCAGTGCATGTTGAGCTCGGCCTTTGACCACCTTTTATCAAACTTTTCAAACCTTCCATTCAAACCTGCACGAAACAGAAGCATGCCTGAGCCAGCAGGAATCTCATCATGTCATTTCTCCCCCCAAAAACCATTTTCCATTTGATTTTCTTTTATTTTTCAAGTTTCAAACTCATTTTCCACTCCCCTATATATACCCTCATGTTCTACCACACAAAGGACACGAAATTCTTCTCACTCTCTCCCCTGTTTTCTAAAAATTTCAGCCTTTAAACGTCTCTCAAATATTTTCCAAAACTTGTGTTTTCAAAGGAAGTTTTCAAACAATCTTCAAGTGCTTCAAAAGCCTCAAATCTCTAGTTCATCAACTTCATTTTTCTACTGTTTTCAACCCTTTTTCAAGCAAACAAATCAGTCCAAGAAGTCAAGTTCAAGCCAAGAAAAGGTAAAAATTTTGGTTTTTCCAAGTTATTCAATGCTTTTCTACTTCTGAGGGGGATCAAGAGCTCATGCTAGTTCCTCTTACTAGTTGTGAGCTCATTTTGTTGAATCTTAGTTGATTTGGCTAGCATGCAAGTCAAAAGGGATGCTAAGACATGTTGTAATTTTAGGACAGATTTTCTGAGCTTCAGTTTTTGCCATCTTTGGCCATTTTAAACCACGAATTGTTTCTGGGTTCCTTCATGTAAGTTGTAGATCTTTTTGTTGGAAAGATTTGGCCGCTGGAAGCAACTTAATCGGATTTAAAATGAATTAGTTATGATTTTTTTTCTGCAAGCTGTCCAGTGTAGGACGAATCTGGAAATACCCATTTTGGTTTGAGGTTTATGCTTTTGTTTTGTAAAAAGAGTCTCTATATTTTCTTTTTTAGAGTTAGTGTAAACACAAGAGCAAAGGGGCATGAAGGTGTTTTCTGTACTGGTTACTGTAGGGACTCCCGAGCGCTCGGGACTACTCCCAAGCGCTCGAGAGTGACTCCGGTCCTGTTTCCCTCTTCCAAGCATTTAAATGGACATGCATGGGTGGTGGAATGTGTTTGAGGCTTTTTAACCCCTTTTGAGGTGTGTTGGTACAGATGATCTCCCTTTTTCAGAGAAAAATAAAGAAGATCATCTCCTTTTAAAGACATGCAAAAGAGTTTTACTCGAGATCTAAAAAGATAAATTTTCATGTTTCAAAAGCATAAGATCTGATGTGCCAGCATGCTACATTGAGTATATTTGTTAGTTGAAATCAGTCCTGGGGTGTAAACTACTCCCGAGCGCTCGAGATCACTTTAGAGCGCTCGAGAGTGTTTGCATGTAAGCTTAGTCCATTTTTCTCCCAGTCTGATTCTTATACTGCCTTTACATGTCCATGCATGCATCCCTTTTTGCCTCTTAAAACTGTTAAACCACTTTTTAGAAGGGCAAGGATGCATGGCTTAGAGGAAGGGGGCCTGATTCTAGTCTAGTAAACCCGTGTATCATGCTTGAGGTTATTTTAGTTAGCATTTTCAGTATTGTATCCCATTGTATTCTGTTGTACTAACATGATGTGCAGGTTGGGCATGCAACACTCCCAAGCGCTGGGGAGTGCTCCCGAGCGCTCGAGAGTTAGATCAGTGAGAGGGTTCCCAGCTTCATGTCATTTTGCATTTCTTCATCATTTTTCATTCATTCACTATATATATGCACATGCATGCATCCTTCTGTACTTGATATATCTGTGGATACCTACTAAGTGATTTGATGAAACAAGATCTTTTGAAAAATCCCATAAATGTTTAGTAGAGACCGATTTCAAATCGGGCGAGGGGGGTGCCGTAAAACCCTTCCCCCCTCGTAACATGGCTTCCGAACCCTTTTCAAATCTCTGGTTTTCAATTCAGTCCATCATTTTCAAATCAAAACGGTTTCTCGGGTGGCGAACCACAAATCCGGGTGGCGACTCTTCAAAAATTTTCAAATCGATTCTAAAAGGCGTGGCGTTTCCCAATGGGCCGCCCCGAAATCACCCGAGGCTGTGGTAGCCCGCAGCACCAGTACGATATTTGGAGTTACCAAGTATCTTTGCCCCAGACGTACAGGTATAATCTATTGACTACAGCAACTCATGGACAGGTCCCATAGTTGACTACATAACAAACAGGATGCTACCAGACGATAAAGGATCACAAATATTTTTCCCAAAATACCTAAGTAGAGACCAATCTCTTGATTGGGCGAGAGGGTGCCTTAAAACCCTTCCCCTCTCGTAACCTATGTAGAGACCCGAATAATTTTAATTTTCAAAATATTTATTAAATGCCTAAATTGGGAATAATATGATTTATTGGGTGATTTATTGAATCGAGGATGGAAGTGAATAAATAGGAGGTTGAGGGAGTGTGAGTGTAATATATAGATATAGGGGTATAAAAGGGGTGAATGTGTGTGTAGGGGATCATTTTCTCCCATTTGAAACTCTCGGCTCTCTCTTCTCTCCTGCCGATCTCTCTCTCTCCTCTCCTCTCCTCTCACTCAAGACTCCACTCCTAGACCTCAAAACCTCAAAGATCAACCTCCCTCAAGCCTTTCAATCGCGTTGTTGAGCTCTAAATTTCATGGGTCAAGCTCGGAGGAAAGCATTTCATTGATTTTGAAGAGTTCGGAGCTAGGACTCGTTCGAAATCTCTTGGGTTTCGCGCTTTGACTCAAGGTAGGGATTTCTTTTACCTCTCTTATATATATACTCCCTCCGTCCCACTTTGTTACGCCTAGTTTGACTTGCACGAAATTTAAGGAAACATTACAATTAGATTGACTTTTGATCAATTCCCCATTTTACCCTTTCAAAAAATATTATGGGAGTACTAAAATTTTGTTTAAAAAAAATCCACCAAATCCAAAAGTACTCTCTCCTGTCGTGTCAGGAGAGATGGAGCCAAATCAAACTTTTGCCCTTTGCTCCATTTCCTTTCAAACCATGTTTAAAATTCAAATTTGGGAGGGAGAAAATGAGGGATAAAATGGTAAAATTGATATCCAAAAATGGAAAGTTTTGAAACAAGCGTATCATTTTGGGACATCCCAAAAAGGAATAAGAGCGGAACAAAGTGGGACGGAGGGAGTATATGTGTTGAATTTGGTGTAAGAGTTGGTCCTTAGCCTTGTTTTTGGTCCAAATCGAAATCTGTCAAAATCTGCAAAATCGCTTGCTGTCAAGCATTGGTACTGATACCACTTTTTTGAGGTATCGATACCTTAGGTACTGATACCTAGTTTTCGAGGTACCAATACCCTGATTCTTGTTTGCTCTCTGGATTGGTTTGGTACTGATACCATGTTTTTAAGGTATCGGTACCTTGACTCAGAAAAACTGTTTGAACCTTGTTTGATTCCTCGTCACTTGTTTTGAACTCTGGGCATTCTTAACACCCTTGTAACACCTCCTAAACCATTTCAAGCATGTCCAATTGATTTCCTATGATGATTTGACGATACCCTTGTTTCGTTGGCTTCCTTTTGGTAGAGAATGAATGTTAGGTTATATGATTGAAATCGTATTCTATGGATTGATTGCTTAGGCATGTTTTATAGTTTAAATGTGATATTGTTGGCATACCGAATGGAGTCTCATGAATGAGTGTGATCATAGGAAGGTTTGTTCTTACATATTGAGTAGGAAAGTAGTTGCATGAGTCGGAAGTTGGTATTGGGAGCCTCGTAACGCAAGGGGTGGTAATACGGAGACTCATGTGGGCCTTGTAACGCTAGGGGTGGTAATACGATGGTTCGGGTTGTAGGGTTCACGGTAACGCGAGGGGTGGTAATACGGTAACGCTTGAGATGTTATACTGTAACGCAAGGGGTGGAAATACAGTCAGTGGAAGTTGGTGATAGTGTGTCGTGTCGGGAGTGTTGGAGATGTTTGTGTCCTTTGAATTATATGGCATAGTGCAATGATACTTTGACTCGAATTAATTGTACCGAATGATAGACATACTCATTGTTGATTGCTTTTCATCGATTGAGTCGTATCCACTTGTTTCCTTTCCTTGCCCCATCATCATGTATGCATATAACTTTGGTAAAGATTTTCCTACTGGGCTATTTTAGCTCAACAAAATCCTTCTTTTCAGGTACTAATGCCGGACAGTAGCATCATGCATTGCGTGCTTGGACTGTGGACGACTTTTGAAAGCTTATCACTTTTAGTTACTATTTCATCTTGTAATAGTTTAGCTTTTGATCAAGATGGTTTTGTAACTAAGTACTCATGAATTTCTTTTGACAGTGAAGTTTGTAACACTCCGCATGTGTTGTAACTGTACTTAAGTTAATTTGGGCCGTGGTGCCAAATTCGTATATTCTTTTGTAATTTAAACAGGTGGGACATTATTTTGGGAATACGATGACAAGCGAGGTCCTTTTATTATAGAACATTCTTTACTTTATGTTGAAAATCCAGGTCCTGACAACCTAGCTCCTGAACACAGATATGGTTAAGACGGACTGGTGCCTTCACTTTTTCAAATCAAACAGCGCGGCAGGTGCTTCGAAATACGGTTCATTAGGTGTCGGACCTTCAAACCCGAGTGGCGACTCTGTATTCCGAGCGCTTGTGCTCCCTCGATTTGGGGCCCTCGCATCCTCGGGAAAATGGAATTTCCTAAGGGCATGCTGCCCACACCTCTTCATATTAGAAAAGCTAATGGTGCGAGGTTTGTTCCTATATGTCATTACTATAATATTAAAGGGCACATTAGTCCGAATTGCTTTGAACAGCATGGATATCCATCTATTGCTCATAGATTTTTTAGTCGTAATAATGTTGATCGTTTTGAAACAGTTACAAATCATGACAATATTAAAAAAATCTTGGGCCAAGTATACTGAGTATGATAATGTTAGGAATCTGACATTTGAGGATATGAAATCTCAACCTATGCAAAGTAGGTCCAGTTAATACAAGAGCTATTTGGGTGAGGAGGTCAGACTTGAAACCTTACACGAATTTTATCAATGCTCTAGATGACATTGGATCATCCGGAGTTGTTGAGTTTGCCTTTTGAGGTTTAGTCACATGTTCATAGTCTAGGTTGGTTTTCAATGATATATTAACATGTTCCTAGAGCTATGAGTTGAGACGTTTATCTAGTTTTATTGCTTTTATGGTTTAGGATCTTTTTTTTTTTTTTTTTTTGCCGCTTGGAATATTTTTTCCCCTTAAATTTTTTCCAAAAAAAAAAAACCAAAAAAAAAATTCATATATCACAAAAATTCCATAAAGATTTTTTTTTTGGGGGGCTGCATTCTATCAAATTGCTTCCATGAATTTTCCATGAGCATAGACATTCTGGATAAGGCATCAGCATCCAATGTGTTTCCTCTACCTTAGATGTATTTACATGGTCATGTGTTTTCCACCATTTCACTGAAATGCTAGATTGCCCCTTTTTACATGCGGTTAGTCTCATGTACGTGGTATGTTCTCGTGTTCATCTCTCTTTGAGATTAACCTATGGCTACCATTCCCTATGTGATGTTATCGTTTTATTTGCTTTTCTCTCCTGAAAGCACCTTTCTGGTATTAGTTTATTCTCTACCTATCTGGGCAATTGTAGTGAGGTATTCTCCCTCTAAACGTTCACGTAAAAAGATGAATATATAGACTTTGCGAAGGTATGCTTGTTGGACCACTTGGTTAGTAACCGGGCAATCGGGGTGAGGTATTCTTCCTCTGAACGTTCGTGTCAAATGGTAGTGGGGTGAGAAAGAATTGATTTGTTAGATTATACAAACAAAAAAAAAAAAGGAAAAGAGGGGGAGTATTGCTTTCTCGTTTAGTTGAACCACATTGCGAACCTAGCTTGGTTTGACTTCTTGAGGAGGAGTTGTCTTGAAGGTCCACATGTACAACTGACCCCTTTGTTAAACTGAGCTTGATATGATCTTCGTGATTCACACACACACTTTGACATTCATCCATGTTTTGTGTTACATTCGTCCTCTCAATATCACTTTGATGAGACTTCATACAGTTTGCTCATGTTTTCGATCTTGATGTGTGTATTGATGGTTATAAAGGATAGTGATAAGAGTGGATGTGTCCCCATTGTTGCTCTAAATTTTATTAAGTTCATTTTGGCATTCTTGAATACAAAAAAAAATTTGGGGGGAGCAAATTTGTTTTTTTTTTCTTTTTTACTTGCTAGCAGGATGGTTTATTATTGGCTCTTTTAATTACGCAGTTGTTGCATCTTGTTATGGTTTTGGATATTGGCATTTAGACTTCTATGGTTTATGGTCTCTGAATATTGGCTACCTCTTATTCTTGTAGTTGGCTATTGCTTTATAACGGCTCTTGATTTATGCATCTTGGCTAAACTAATCATGTGCAGGGCATTATTACCGTTGTTTTTATCCTGCTCATCCTTTGTCCTTCCATGACAAAAAGAGGGAGAAATTTGTTCGCTTAAAACAGATTATGCCTTTTAGTGTTTTTGCAGCTTCAGGTCATGACCTCAATCTGTTAGGGGATAAGTTTTTAGTGTTGAGTGTGTTTTGTCATGAAAGTGCTAAAGGGGGAGATTGTTAGGGCCACGGGCCACGGTTTCTCTATGTTGGCAAATTCCAAGACAAAACACACATTTATTTGTATCTCTATTTATCGAGTTGTATTTTATTTTCTTGTACTTCTAGAGTGTCTATTTTAGGACGTGAAAGGAAATCACGAAAATATATGTATTTCCATTTTGAGAGGTCGGAAATTAGGCATAACTCATGGGATTCGGCATCCAAATATATATATATACTAGTGTAATGCACGTGCGTTGCACGTTTCCGCGTGCTCATTTGTTGATTTGTTGTTTGCAAGTTTTGTTTGGCTGTGGTAGTGTGTAATTTGGTGTGTTCGAGAGAGCTGAGTGCAAGCTCTTCCTTCATGTAAATGAACTGATTCCAAAGGGTTAATACAATTTGTTGTCCTAAAACGAAGAATATAGTAGCACAATCTGGTGTAATTTGGTGTGTTTAAGGGTTAGCTCAGGTACATGACAAGAACAAGCAGAACCAAAACAAGACAAGTGGAGGGATGGTAAAGCAAGATTATGAGCTATATTCAAAGCCGGCCAGAGTTAGTTTCGCAAAATGGATAGTTTTATAGACAAGGCAGAGGCATTTTTTTACGACAAATGCACTGTGCTATGCACTTCCCTTGTGATTATATTATCATTATTAGGATCTGAAAGGAGTTACTTACATAGGAAAGTGCTTTTCCTCTACAAGAATTGCATTATTCAACTTAAGGTCATATCTGTCATGGCAAGAATATAACATAAGAGATCATAAATTTAAAAAATGCTAGCGTATCCCTTACACCAGGACACATAATCTTCATACTTGCATCTTTTATTCTGTGAGAAACCATTTCTAGCTCACTTTGTTCATCATTATTGTTTTCGTTAACAATATAAAGTTTGTTAGTGGAATCATCTTGATCCTTTCGCCCCGTCTCCTCACTTTCAAATAAGAACTGGTGCAGGAAGCCTGGAAAAGTAAGTAATTTTTAACTCGGCCTACCAGAGATGATTTCCCTTCTTTTCCTTATTGTGAGCTACATGAAGACAAACAGGGAGGGGGGGTGGGAGGTGGAGTAAATTATTGCACTGGGACATAGTTCGATTGAGGGACTGATTGGTTTTATCCTCTTACAACCCTTTTCACAAGTTTCAAAAGTAAAACTCCAGGAGTTTTGTGGAGTAAAAGTCAGCATTTATGACAGTATTACCATACGAAATACTAATGGCAATGCCTAAGGAAGCCAAAGTTAAGGGGGTGATCCTAAAATTGGAAAGGAAGTGCTTGATGGCGTGACTTTCAGAAGAAAACTGACAAGGAGAGCTGATGGTAACCTAAAATCGAAAGCTCAGCTTCACTATATCCACACAAGGCCAATTAAGATGCAGTAATTTAACAGTTTGCATGCTTCAAAACCTTCCATTTTGTGCTGTGTTAATTATTAACCACATCACACTCAAAATTATAAAAATGGCGATACCGGTAGTTTCTGGAAAGACATACTTGCAAATGCATGTCTTGCAAAAGACAAGTAAGGCATGCAATTATAAAGTGATTAGTTAAGTTGTGCTGAGATTTTATTTAATAGATGGTGAGCAGAAGTTATGTTACAGCTATAGATGCTGTAAGCTATGATGCAGGTACATAAAATTCTGAGTTCCTATGCTTTGGTGTAGCATAGGAGTGCAGAATTTACAAAACGACAAACTCCTAGTAGCCATTAAACATATGCAGTACTGGTATGTAGAATAAGCTATTGTAGATTCAATAGCTTAGGCAAAAGGTTTTGTGGGAGACTGCATTCAGTCCTTTTTGTTCTTGAGGGCACGCTGTTTTTTGGGATTCTTTGATGCAGCAATCGTGTCTTCCATGGGATCACTCTTTGAAGCCTCAGTAGTTGGATCGCTTTCCATGGCAGTGGGTAAAGGTTGGACTTCTGGTGTGAATGGTTCACTTGGTTCAGCAGTGTGCATGGTAGTGGCTGAAGCTTTTGGAAAGAGGAGACATTTTCATGCCTATATCTAACTACTCCATTTGTTTGTTTTGAAATTACGTTGTTAGGAGTACCACCTTACAAAGATTATGATTTCAGTTACAGCAGTAAATGTGTGGATGCTGAAGAGGCAGAGTTCGACATCTCTTGGTGCATATTTGTAGGCGCGTAAATGGACAGCGTATTCTATTCCGGTGGCCAATTTTTCCTTAGCTGGGTCTGATAGAATGCCCTATATTTTTGAAAAGATTATCGGTGAGTGTTGTAATAAAGTATTAATGGAGGAAGTATATTGGGTTTGTTTTTGCCTATACCTCTTGCATGCTATTCCTTAGGTAATCTCCAGAGATTGAGAACATAGAATCAGCTTGTTCTCCAAATGCCGTGGCAATGACGTATCCTGTGGAGTCGCTTAACTGTATCTGGAACCTGCATCTGGTATTTAAATGAAAGGATCAAATGTAATGAATGTCAGAGTTTTTTTTTTCCGTAAGAGCAGATGTAGAGTGTGTGGGGCACTAACCTTGGTGTTGGATGGACTCTTTCCTTGCAGTAGTTGCACCAGAAAGGAGCATCAAGTTGGGCTGCTGTTGCCTTTATACATTTTGAGCACGACATATAGTAGAACCTCTGGTTCCAATTGGTAACTTTGCACACAACCTTAACCCAGTGTGTCTCTTGCTGTGTTAAAGAAGTCTATAGGCTTTAGCAAGGTGGAAATTCATGTAAAGTTTGTGTCTTTGGGAAGGGAAGATTACCGTGTTGACAGTCGTTGGTAAGCGGTTCACTGGAATTATTTGGCTTTGGTGCGGCCTGGATGATCTAACCAGTCCCAGTTGGTATAGTTCGATGGGTGGTATCTTTTTGAGTGCTGCTGAATGTGCCATGCACCTGTTTGTAATTTTGTGGCAAACAGAACTTTCAGTGTATTGGTTTTGTTTTTATACTGCGTGGCCTTTTTTTTTTTGTTTTTTGTAATTTAGATTACCAGCTTTTCAGTGTGTTTGCCTCCGGGAGAGCTGGGTCAAAGATGAATGTAGTGGATCCCCTTGTTTGGATTTTGACACCTGCAGGTGTATTTGTAATAGTGAATGAAAGATGGATGTATTGGTGCATAGTTTTTTTTGTAAAATGTTGTCTGGTAAAATGTTGTTTGCAGTTGTTTAAATCTGTGCATAAGAGTCAAAAGTATAGTAAGGATGTTTGGGTGATGCAAAAAGCTAATTGCTACTGGAATTTGTATTGTATAGTTTTATGGTACCTACCATTTTGTGCGTCTACTTTGAGCCTGACACCAAGGGCGATTGGGTATGTCCCAGAGAGTTCAGTGAAAGCTCTTCCTTCATGCTCAACGAATTGATCCCAGAGCGTTAAGACTGTTTGCTGCATTCTGTGGATACAAAGGTCTCGTAAATGCATGTGTGGTCTGAATAAGTAATAATGACGTAAATAAGAAATAACTGAGATGTGGTGGTAAATATTACCCTTGATCAATGATGAGGATGTTCTGGACCCATGTCTCCCTGGTTCTTTTAGGAGTGCCAACCTTGAGAACAGCAAATATTGCATCTGTTTTTGGGATGGATCAGTTGTATTAAGTTGCTGAATGGAGGAGGGATTTTGTTTAGGTTAGGTAGGAAGATTGATACCTATGCCTTCTCTTGAGTTGGTATGTTCACCAAGGTGAGCAAGAGGAATGAAGTTGTACTGTAAAGCTCGAACGCTAAGCGACTTAACTTCGACCTCTTCGATCGGGGTCCTTCCGTAGAGCAACCATTGGTGGTCATTGTCAATGACTCGGTGTTTTGGTGGAGTGTCATTGACGACAGCATTGCTAATTGTGTAAGTGTGATAGATCTTCAATGTGTCTTTGAGGACACTCATGTCTTCTTGGAAGATGGTGCCCTGTATTTTGGTACCCTGTGTTGCGTTTTTTTTTTGTAGTGAGGTTATGCGGTATGATTATTTTGAAAAGGAATCGAAGGTTGGAAAACTGAGTTTTTTTTACAGCAAGTTTGAAAGTTAGCTTACCTCAGAATCAATGAAGACAAGTTTTTGGTAAAGTCTATTTTTTTCAGTGAGTCTTGGGAAGCCCTTTTCAATCACCATTACCTCGGCTGTCCAGTTAGAGTCGCCAGTAACCATGTCCTTGAGCATCTTTATATTGGAAGCCATCTTACTTGCAGAAGAGTTGGATCAGAGCAATAGCAGCAGCAGCTTTCTGTACGCCTTGTTTATCAGAATGCATGCGTAAATAGAGTGCTATAAATTAGGATAAGTTATATTATTATCAATACTATAGTAATAGAGTAGAAAGTATTTGTTGAATGAAAAAATGAATGCATTACCTTCAGGTTTGCAATCAGAGAACCATGGAGAGTGAGAGTTCAATGCCGGTATTTATAGACTTCCATATA
This sequence comes from Rhododendron molle, assembly GCA_025413875.1. Classification (NCBI taxonomy): domain Eukaryota; kingdom Viridiplantae; phylum Streptophyta; class Magnoliopsida; order Ericales; family Ericaceae; genus Rhododendron; species Rhododendron molle. The sequence goes on from CM046391.1 coordinate 45,230,655, forward strand.
ACCAGCAGGTAATACTTAATGGTTTTGCCATTAATGCTCAGCCAAAGAAGTAGTATTTTATTCATTTTTGTATTAAATGCAGCCGCTTAGCAGTACTGATTCACTGTTGTAATGCATATGTGAAAGTCAGAAGTGATTTTCAGTTTTAATAATATATCACCCTTGATCTGAGGAGATTTAGCCGTTAAGGTGTACCATATCAGTTATGATGATGATGATTTGAGGGAATCTAGCCGGTAAGTGTATTAGTATGTTGTCAGGCATTTATTGAACCACTGTTTTAAGAATATAATTGGTGCCAGCAAATAGTGATTCGACTATTGATGCTCATGATCTCATGTGAATGAGTTCAAAGTTGCATCAGATATGTTCGGTTGCTTAGAAGCAAGGGCATAGCCCAATTTTTAGTTAGAAAAGATTGGCGCAATGAATGTTGTCTTTGATAATGGCTGTGTGTTGGCAAGAGAACGGAAGCAATGGTGAGTTGTGTTTGGGCATGTGCTAATGAAATGATTAATGCCTTGTTCTCTTTAGTTTTAAAAAAGAATTTTTCAAGAAATTCCCCTAAGATTCTCCTTAGATTTCCAATATTTCGAATATTTCTTTCTTTATTTGTGTTCATTTATTACGCATATTATTGACTATCATCTGCGATCAATGTTTACTGAAAGAAGCAGTATTTTATTCGTTTTTGTATTAAATGCAGCCGTTTAGTGGTACTGATTCACTGCTGAAATACAGATGCAAAGGTTATAAGTGGTTGTCACTTGTCAGTTGTAATAGAATAACATCCTTGATTTGAGGAGTTTCAGCCGTTAACTGTACTATATCAGTTATATGATGATGATATGAGGAATTCTATGCTAAGTGTATTACTTGCTCACAAGCATTTATTGAAACCACTGTTTTAAGAACATAATTCGTACTATATAACAGAATATCATCCTTGATTTGAGGAGTTCAGCTGTTAACCGTACTATATCAGTTATATGATGATGATATGAGGAATTCTAGCTGCTAAGTGTATTACTTGCTGGCAAGCATTTATTGAAACCACTGTTCTAAGAACATAATTCGTACTATATAACAGAATATGATCCCTGATTTTAGGAGTTTCAGTCGTTAACTGTACTATATCAGTTATATGATGATGCTATGAGGAATTCTAGCTGCTAAGTATATTACTTGCTGGCAAGCATTTATTGAAACCAGTGTTTTAAGAATATAATTCGTAGAAGGAAATAGTTATTCCACTTTTGATGCTCATGATCTCATGTGAACGACTTCAAGGGTGCATCAGATGCATTCGTTTGGTTAGAAGCAAGGTCATAGTATAATGTTTAGTTAGGGAAAATTAGCTGTAGGTGAAGATGAAAGCGAATCAACTGATGTTTCTATAAGATGATCTAAGAATTTCTGCAATAACCAACAAAGCCAACAAAAAACCACCAGATGCTTCATAAGCATTTTCAATAGCAGTTTTTATGACAAAATTTCCAAGAGTTAGTTTTCTAAATAACGGATTTTGCGGCTTGGAAGGAATATAGATTGTGGAAAATTTCCCGATGCATTCCTCTTAATTATAGGGGCAATTGACTTGCACTCTTAGTATGAAGGAAAAAGGAAATGCAAGCATCAACAAACTTGCACCATGATCAATTTGTAACTATATGCCACAAGTAAATCCCTGCTACTTGCATATAGGTTACAAGGGAGAGTCATTAAAGAAAGAAGCAAAAGATTATGTACTATAGTAGCCAAAACGAAAAGCAACCATTGATGAGCACATGTTGCTATAAGATTTTTTTGCAAGTATGAACCTAGGTATTCAATTTCCCATAGTTTTATGGAAATCCGTTTCACTCAGTGTATCCATTTGATTGAATTTGGTTGCGTATGTGACACTCATGTGTATAATGATCATGTTAATATAAGGGTTATCACAATAGATTGTGTTTGAAGGTTTAGAGATGAGTTTAGTTTTTGAAATAGCAGGCTTTTTTTGTTGTTGAGTACATCCTATGTGTTTCATTTTCAGAACTGCAGAAACTGCAAGTTATTTTTTGGACTAACTCTTCAAAGAAGAGCATGGCATGAGCTAAATCAAGTTCTAAACCAAGAGCATAATGTTGGGAGTAAATCAAGTTCTGAACCTAGAGCATAATATTGGCACATTCCTATGGTGGATCTAACTTGGAAGCATTATTTTGGCTTTAAGGCTAGGATTTCTTTCTTTTAAGCTTGTAAATATCGGTCCACCATTGGCTTCTTAATTTCGAGCACAAAAGTTGTATAAGCAGAAACAAGTCTTAGTTGTTTAGCTTAACAGAAGGAACCACAGTGCATTGAAGGCTTTAAAAATCTATAAGAATGCAGGCAAGGATACCTACCTTGAATGCTAGGAGTGAGTGGCAAACCAGTAGACTGCATATTTTTTTTCGTTGGACTTGGAAATTGCATGATTTTTTTCGTTGGACTTGGAAATTGTTTGCAAAGTTGAGAGAAGTTTGCCTTCAAGATCCAACTATCATAATTTAAACCATTGCTAAGGAATATGGAAAAGGCCATTAGATAGTGGATCCAAAAGAGGACTGTCGTCCTTAGTACACCAAGAGGAAGAGTTTCCAAAAGCTAGTACAACTAATTGCTAAGCGAACGGTTCAAAAGACCTTAGGAAGGGCATTAGCCATTACAACAAAAAGAGAGCTGCGGTTTTTAGTACCAATCATAGGTGCGCTCACGTCCAGCTTCGTCAAAGATCAAGACACGGAGCCTTAGGTGCGAATCAAGACTGAAGATAAGAGTGTCATTGCATCTGAGACTGTGTGCACCAACGTATGCATACCAGCCGTGTCCAACAAGGTATCCGGCAATATGTTGTATTTCCCAGATTCTTTGCCTTGTCACCAACATGAAAGTATTCATCTCAAGTTCTTCTGCAAACTCCTTAATTGATTGGCACAATTCCTAGAGTAAGATTAAGTGTGTTTATCAGTTGCCATTTGATATATGGTATTTTGGGGTTGGTAATAATGAAATCAGTACCAGAGCCACTAAATCTCCGTTGGTTAGTTTTTTGTGGAATCTCAGTTCATGTCCCATGCTTCGGAATGCTGATGGCATGCATCCAGTAAATATAGCACCTATTGATTGAGAAATAAAGTTTAATGAAAATTTATTGGGTGTATGTGTTTTGTACTTTTTGGGTTGAACTGGTATTGTAAAACTTACAGCCGGTGACGCAAGTTTGGGCTTCAATGGGGTCCCAATCAGGAGGTGAGTTCGGATGACTAATAGCTGCAGTGGTTGTCCATGGGTATTTAACTTGGCATCCTTCCTCATCGAAAATGTATAGGTCAAACAAAAGATGACCCACTGATGCCAATAATATAGTGTAGTCACCGCCGAATTTGTGGTCAGCAACTATGTCATACCATCCTAAGGTGAGTTCATGATTCTCGATCCTGACATAGTAAACCAGGATGCCACTGTAGATTGCAGCAACTCCATGTGCTGGTGCAAGCACATATGGATGAAAGAACTTTGGAAATTTCTGCATGAGATAGTAAATAAGTCAATAGATATCTTATACTATAATGTATTCCTTTCAGGGGTTGTATTAAATGTCACAGTATTACCAAGCATTTGCCTCCATCAGCTATGTGGATATCTTTTAACAACCAGCACTGGCTTTTGCCTACATTTGAAATGCAGAAGGTATTAGATGTTAGTTTATATGCTATGCTATGAGAGTGACTCTGGAATATTCATAGATATTGAATATTACCTAATGATGCATCTGGTGGATCTAGCTGATGGATTGATCGCATATGAGGCTGGATGAACTTTGGAACACTATTTATGAGAGTGTTGATCCAGTTCCTGAAATCTTCACATTTGGTCCATCTGAATTTACGGCCCAAGTGATAGATGTTTGAGTAGCGAATGATGAAGTTTCGATTTGCAAAGTAAATCAGGTTTTTCCTCCCACGTGGTATTAAAGTACCAACGAGCACACGGTTTCCGAAAGCAGATACAAGATAGTAATCTGAGCCTCTTTTTTGCAGCGAGTTCTTTCTTTTTTGAGTTTCGATGCTGATGAAAGGTGGACATGTTGAGGACAACATATCTGGAAACGATGCCATGTTTATCTGCTGTTACTTTGGTTGGTTGATACCCTAAATTAAACAGAGTCTTATTGTAAGCATGATCAAGACATAGTGTTTAAACAAGAGCTGAAATTATTGGTAATATTATTTAGAGTGTATGTATGCATTAGAAATTACCTTGAGGAATTGTGATTTTGAACCAAGACCAGAGTGGAAAAATCAATGGAGCAGTTGGATTGGTGTCTGAGACATATTGGTGATTCTCCACTTTCTGTTAAGATAAGACAAGAAAGAAGCAACTGAGTTCACTATTTATAGAGTTATGTAGAACCATCAGTTAATAGTTGAATGATGAGTAGAATTTTGTTGTGCGGCTATGATCAAAAATCAGACAGCAGTTAATGCTGAGGTAGCCAAGATTGGAATGTGGTTGTTGCTGCAGCAATGGCAGCCGTTCAAATGTACCAAAATGCACCTTTTTCATAAACTGTTCTAACTGCTACACTGTTGATCTGCAAGAAATGGTCAGCATAATGATGGGTTTTTGTATTTTTTAGAGGAAGATTTATAGGAAGTCTAACAGTGCACAAAAGGTACCTATATTTAATAATAAGATCTTGTAGAGGTTACATAGGGAAAGATGTAATCTATAAAGGAGTTTAAATTTTTTAAGATCTGGCAGAGGTGATATAGGGAATGATGTTATCAATAAAGTAGTCTAAATTTTTTCCCTGTTTCACTTATGGTTGTGTTTTTGTATATATAGAGGACAAAAGAAGTAAATTTGAGTGTGTTTTAAATTACTTCCGAAAATAAGATATAATTAAGTGGAAATCTTGTGCTAGTTTTAAAATTTATATTGAGTGCACTTATGAAACCTATATTGAAATAGATCCATTAGTTAGTTGTGTAATTAATTCATTTGAGCCTAATTCAGTAGGATTGCGATCTGAATCCAAGGTGAAACCATAGAGAAAAATGGAAAGCTTTGAATTGAAACTATCGCAGATTATTGGTGTTGCGTAGATACACGTCCAAATCTGTAAGCTTCTTATAGCACAATGGAGATAGAGCATCAGTCATTAGGATTAAGTACATTGATTATCATTGCGAACAAAATATTAAGTCTGGGAGTGCTATAAGCATTTGAGAGAGTAGAAATGGAGTAGAGTATCAAACATTAGATTAAGTACATTGACCATCATTGGGACAAAATATTAAGGATGATATAATTTATAAAACTACAAAGTGCTGCAGGTTTCTTGACAGCTGCAGTAGTTGTAGACGAAAAAAGCTATTACAGATCAAATAGCTTCTGAAGTTCCCGGGATTGATTGCATTCAGCCTCATTGGTTATTGGAAGTGTAGTGATTCCATTATGGCAGTTTTCGAGGCTTTAGTAGCTACAGCTTGTTGTGTGGCAGTATTTGAAGGTTTCTGAGTTGTCATTCTTGGACGAGAGTATCCAATTCCTGTGTATCTTCTATGATTTTGGTGGCAGGCACAAAAGTGTCGATGCTGAAGAGGCAGAACTCACTATGTGTTGATGCATATTTGTAAGCACGCAGATGGACAGCATATTCTATTCCTCTTCCAAGTTTTTGCCTAGCTGCTTCTGATAGAGTGGCCTGTATATGGTTTGAGATTTAATGCAGCTATTTTGTATTATTATTAAAACAAAGTATATTTTTTTTCAAACCAGACCTGTTGGATGTTGTTCCTCAGATAATCTCCTGTGATCGAGAACATTGAGTCAGCTTGTTGTCCAAATGCCGTAGCAATGATGAAACCTGTGGAATCTCCTAGTTGTATCTGAAACCTGCATCTATTGTCATAGTAGGTGTGTGAGATGTTAAGAGTTAGTTTGATTTTGTGTCAAACTGGGTCTGAAATATGCAAATATGTTTACAATGCCTGAGACATCTAACCTTGGGGTAGGTTGGACTCTTTGTTTGCAGTAATTGCACCAGTAAAGAGTGTTAATTTGGTTGGGCGTTGCCTTGATACATTGGGAGCAGGACATATAGTAGAAGTTTTGGTTCCAATCGGTGACTTTGCACACAACTTGAACCCAGTGCATTTCGTCCTGGAACAGTAAAGTTTGTGGATTTTATTAACGGGTCAATCTATCTTTCTTTTTTTGCATATGGGGACAAGCTATTACCGTGCTGACAATGGTTGGCAGGCGGTTGATTTTAATGATTTGACTTCGGCATGGGATGAGTGATTTAATCAGGCCCACTTGTTGAAGTTCAATGGCTGGCAATTTATTGATTGCAGCTGAATGTATCATACACCTGTTTATAATATTGGGGCAAAAGAAATGCATAAATGTAGTGCATTCTCTTATTATATTCTGCTGCATAGTTTGTGTGTGTGTTCTAATTGAATTTACCAGCTCTTTAGTGCATTTGCCTCTGGTAGAACTGGATCAAAGATGAATGTAGTAGATCCCCTAGTTTGAAGTTTGACACCTGCAGCCAGATTAGTGTCAGTGACAATCAGTATGAAGTTACCATTGTAATTACATGTTGTGAGCATCAGACATGTGAACGAAAGAAGTCGGGTTAATAGCTAGAAGCAATAGGTAATGATTAGTTTCCAATGAAATTGTTAGAAACCTGTAAAGACTAATTAATAAATTGAAATCTGGTTATGCAGAAGATGGTAGAAGAATTTTAACAAACAAAAAACTGTATGTATTGTTGTATCCAGAGTAGAAGACTCATTGTCTATTGTTTGGATTATTTTACAATAGTTGCATTATTCAATCTAGACATATAGCAGAATAAAGGATAGTATATCCTTGAACTAATTTTAAAGTATGAGGAAATAATGGTTCTTTAAAATATTCAGCTTGTTGAATTGAAGCACACATACAAGACAGAAGTGAATTTGAAGAAAAGTTTTTATTATCATTACCATTCCGAGTGTCAACTTTGAACCTGACACCAAGGACGATTGGGTATGCTCCAGAGAGTTGGGTGAAAGCTCTTCCTTCATGCTGAACGAATTGATCCCAGAGGGTTAATACTGTTTGCTGCATTCTGTGGATATATAGCTTTCAGGAACGCAAGTAGGGTAATAATAGCGGATAATGCTAGAATATAAAAAATAAGTATTAATGTTCTGTTAAATATTACCCTTGATCAATGATGAGAATGTTTTGAACCCAGGTTTCTCTGGTTTTTTTAGGAGCGCCGACCTTGAGAACGGCAAATATTGTATCTGCACTTTTTTGGTTGCACCTATATTAGATTGTTTTATCTTGAAGCAAGTATATATAATGCTGATGGCTTGTAAAATTGATACCTATGCCTTCTCTTGATTTGGTGTATTTAGTTAGATCAGCTAGAGGCACGAAACTGTAGTTCAAAGCTGTAATGCTAAGTGTCTTTACTTCGACTTCTTCGATTGGTGTTCTTGCATAGAGCACCCATTCGTGATCATTGTTGATTACTCTGTGTTGAGCTGGAGTGTAATTGATGATGGCATTGCTAATTCTGTAAGTATGGTAGGTCTTCAATGTGTTCTTCAGGATTTTCATATCTTGTTGGAAGATGGTACCTTGTATTTTTGAACCCTGGTTTGCATTTATGTAATGACATTAAAATTATGACCATCTACTAAGGTAAATTTATGCTGCGATATTTTTTTATTGATATCAGATTTGAAGTTGACTAACCTCAGAATCAATGAAGACGAGCTTTTGGTAGAGTCTTTTGTTTTTTGCAACCCTCGGTAAGCCTTTTTCAACAACCATCACTTCTGCTGTCCAGTTTTGGACACCTGGGACGATGTCCTTGAGCATCATCACGTTAGAAGTCATCTAATATGTAAGCTGCAATTCAGCATTGACAAAAATAACATAAGTAATGGCTACGATGAGGTAACAATATCAGAAATGGAGAATCAACAGGCATAATGTGCATACAGTTCAACTTTTAACATTGAAATCTTTATAGTAGACAATTCGTTGAATGAGTAATTTTGTACATTTGTAACATACTAATAAATTAAGGATTTCAGTAATTGAGGAAGTATGAACTAATATTGAAACATACCAGAGACGCATCATCAGTTAATTCTTCTTTATTGGATTGTGCTTCATTCAAGATCTCATGATATACAATGTTCTTCGTGTGTGATGAATAATTAAATCCATCGGTGGAGGTATCTACCACAATTTTAATTTTAGCAGCAGTTGTTGCACGTGAGAGAGCAACATATAATTGTCCATGGCTGAAAACAGGCTGTGTTAAGATAACTCCTACGGTGCCTAATGTTTGTCCTTGTGCTTTATTAATTGTCATTCCAAAGCATAATCTGATAGGAAATTGGTGTCTTGTGAATTGTACTGGATACACTTTGGGATCAGATGGTTTTAACGGAATACGAGGTATGAAAACGATGTCCGTCTTTTTTTCCCCAACTGCTATTTCTGCTATAATAGTATGTTTTTCAAATCTTCGACAAATCAATCGGGTTCCATTGCACAGACCTTTTGATGGATTTATGTTACGTAGTAATATTACTGGGCAATTTTCCTTTAAAATTAGTCTGTGTGGTGGCAAACCCGGTGGGGCAACCGAATGCATAAAATCGATGTAGAGGCCTTGGTGTGCTTTGTTGTCTGTTTGATCAATACTCAAGTACTCATGCTGTTCTCCTGGAAATCTACTTATTAGTTCTTCATTGATTTCATCCACTGTATCATTTCTTGGAGATAGTATTGCTGAGTTAGTCATGGATATTGCATCAGTTGAATATTGAGATAGATCTGGGAAGGCAAAATCCATCAATTGTTGTATAGGAGTTTTTCCAGGCACTGGTTGAATAACCATCGATGGTGGAATGGATATCTCACCCTTTGAGTTTTGTGCTTCTATGCCATCACCTATCCTAAGGAGGAAATTACTAAAAGCTGGATCTTGTTTTGCTCGCATGTTTTCTTTGAGAGTATGTTTTTTAAGACTGGACCATATAGGTGATCTTACTAAGCTTGCATCAATACAATCGTCCTTAGTGCCTTTGGGAATCACAGGTAACACTTGCCTAAAATCTCCTCCTAGCACTACCACTTTGCCACCAAATAAGTAATCTTTTTCTGTTAGGTCACGTAGCAAAATATTGAGTGCCTCTATACTTTGGCGTTTTGCCATTGATGCTTCATCCCATATTATCAAAGAAGCAGATTTTAATAAACACGCTAAGCCTGATTGTTTGCTTACATTACAAGACAATCTACCTTCACCATCTATTGGTATTTTGAATCTTGAATGAGCAGTTCGTCCATTTGGTAATATGGATGCTGCGACACCAGAAGTGGCAGTTGCTAAGGCAATTAAATTTTGTGATCTAACAACGGCAAGCAAGGAACGATAAAGGAATGTTTTCCCTGTTCCACCTGGGCCATCTATGAAGAATGATATAGGTTTTTCAAACGTAACTGCTTCTAATATGTCATTGAAAGCTGTTAATTGTTCTTTGTTTAGATTTGCGGAATTTTGTAAGTCTATTTCTGAGATTCTAATGTTTTTCTCATCTTGGATTTCCTTACAAACTGTAGTGGTTTCAGTAGAGATGTACATTAAGTCCTGTAGTCCAAAATCTGATAGTTTTCTACCCATGGGTTCAAGCTCAGATTTTAAAGCCTGCAATAAGCATTGCCTGGCCTCATTGTTTGACATGAGTTCTCTTTTGGTAAAATCTTCTTTCAGAGAATCCTCAAACTTTAAGAACAACTGTTTTGGATTCATAGCATTACAATGCACAAGTATGGTGCAGAACAACTGCCTCAAAGATATAGGCATACAATAGAAACTTGCTTCCTCCAGACACTTTTCATTACTGAGGTCATCTTTAAGTAGACCATATGCTAGAGCAGTTTCTCGATATGTACTATATAGAATTCCTTCTACTGTTCGTAGGTCCTCGAATGAGGTTGGTCCTCGTACATGGTTCAATAATATTCTTAGGTAATAACGCTCACCTTCTGTTGGATTTGCTGTGATGATTCTTCCCACAACATTTTGCGCTTGGCGTCTATTCCATGTTTTGTTTGTTTTTTTCCAGACATAAAAAGCAGGGAATTCTTTATATAAGAGTTTGTTTTCTTTTGCGAATTTGTCATGTTTATTCATGTAGAAGAATTCAGTAAGCATTGTTTTGGAGAAATACTCACTGTTTTTAATATAATCTATTTTGGATTTAGGGTTGAAAGCTATCATTTGGCAATCCTTTAAATGTAATTGTAGGCTTATCACTGCTGGATTCATATCATACAGTGGAAATCTATAAATTCGCCACATTGCTTCGGGTGGTGACACCCATCGAGCTGTTTGAAATTGAGTGATTTCATCATATTCCTCATTACTTTGTGATGCCACAATTTTAAAAGCTACTTTATCGTGTCCTTTGTATATGTATTTGTACAAATATTTGACAGCTTTGATCGTCGAACAGACTTCAACATTAATGTGGCAATCAAACATGGCTAATAAATACGCATTGTATGGAACGACCCATCTATTATCAAGCATCTGGCCACGTATCTTTACTTGTTCACCTGTTTCTTTTCTTCTATAAATTGGATATCCATCTGGTGCAATAATAGTTTCGTTGATATATTTTCTAGGGTAATGGCTCTTGCATTTTCCGTTTTTCATACAGACGTTTCCTGGATTCATATCTCCACATGGTCCATGCATCATATGTTTAAGAACCATCGAATACAAATGTGGATATTTGTCTTTATTAGGTAATTCTGCTGAAATTAATGCATTAAATTTCTCAGCTGTATGGAATTTGTATCCCTTTTTTAGTATTAGTAGCAGATGCACATGAGGCAAACCTCTTTTTTGGAACTCAATGACGTATGTGTATGCTGCGACCTGCCCAAATAAGGCCTTTTTAATGACTTCTTTTTTAAGTAATTCTAATTTGCTCTTGAAAATTCTCGTTGTTAAATCTGGTCTATTTTGTGCTTCTTCATGTGGTTGTAGTTCATCTAGAATTTCAGTCCAGTGTGGATTACAAGTCATTGTTAAGAAAATATCTGGTTTGCCAAATTTTTCTACTAATGCCATTGCATCTAAAAATCTTTTCCGCATATCTCTTGGACCTCCTATAAATGTACCTGGTAAAATAATTCGTTTTCCAATTTTTTCTCCTCTAGATTCACCTTTTGATATGCTGTCTATTATGCCTTGGTATAAGTCTGCTCTTATCTCATCTTGTTTGTTTCGGAAATAGTCCAATCTTGAAGTTTCAATCTTAACATACATGTCAACAGCAAATTGTTGTAATAGACGGCCGGACTGAAGAATAATCGAATTGATACTTGGCCGAATTTGGAATCGGTATGCATAGAACTCCCTAGCTGAGACCATGTTCTCCTTGGTGGAATTTTCCTCATATACTGATTAAACAAAATAATATTTAGAATTTGTGTACTTTAATTGGTGCATGCTAACTTAAATACTGATTTAGATTTAGATATAAGGGTGGATATATAGTACCTAGAGATTCTGCTGCGATTAGATCTTCTGATGTTGTAGAATGAATTGGTAAAACAGATCCTTGACCGTGGGAGAATGCTCCTAATTGTTTTCCTGAAACCTTTTTTATACCTTGATGCCATCCAGGTTCGCCAAGGGGAAATAACAATGGGTACTGCAAGGGATCGTAGCATCCAAAATAATACCGAATCCTTTGACTATGTCCATCATGTGTATGTACTAAGATATCTCGCTCTTTGAAATCTGATCTCTCTTCATTCTCACACCAAATTGCAGCTACTTGAGATACTGAAGGTGCGCTCATAGTTCCAGTGTCTAATATTGGATCAGCTCGGATTCTTATTTCATGATTCTCAAGATTTGGTATTTCATGTAAGCTCCGAAAGAACTTTGAGTATGGATTTTCATCCAGAATTTTTACAAGCTTGGTGACGTAGTCTTTATCAAGTGTCTTTGTGAAGTTCATCCTATTTTCAATTTCTTTTTGAGTATCATGAAAATAAAGCTGCAAGAAAGAAGGAGCGCGACCTGTAGGGAAAAGACTATTTATGGAGTGGCAAACTTGTCCTTGGGCTCGGAAAGTATAAATTCCCTTGTTGTTTGTTGCATACTTTGGATCAAGGTTAACTCTAAGAGAGGTGAATGCAAAGTTATTATTATATGCTCGAATATTATGCAAGAAATCCTTGGATTTATCACTTTGGCCATTGTAAAGTTCCAATAATTTATCGGGAATATTGATAGAGTAAAGTTTTACTTTTCCTTTCGAGCAGCAGAAATTGTCAGATTCATGTGGAAATCTTTTTGCCAAGCAAAATCTGCATGGTGGTATATTGGACAATTTATTTGGTTCAGTCGGAATGGCACGCCGGTTGAAATTGGATTTCCGTATAGTTTGCCTTGCGTTTGGTAATCTTTGGTTTTTCTGTGCATCACCTACAGACACGATGAAATAAGTAAACTTTACTCAAACCAAATTCTATCCAAAGCCTTGTAATTCAGAGGGCCTGTAGTTTTAAGATTCGTACACTGGGCTTGCAATATTTCAGATGTTTGACCTGAGGTTTCACCTGGATAACACGAAAAGAAATAAATTGAATGTGTTTTTATATTTAGATACAGTGTATATAGGTTGGCTATATATCTGTTTCTGAAATTAGAAAGTACCTATTTCATATGTTGAAGGTGCTGTGACACATAGATGGATTGAGCTACTATTTTGGAGGTTGGAAGTTGTGGCTGCAGCTGAGTCATCTAAGGTATTTGCATATTGGGGAATATTGATTAGCAATGGTATGCTTTTCTTTTCTTTTTTGAGTCTGCGCAATTCTCTCTTTCGTGCATTAAGCTGGTCTTTCTTTTCTTGTGGCAATTCAGAGTAAGATGGTTGTGTGGTCCTTCTTTTTTTTCGCTGTAAATTCCTATTTTCTTTTTCTTCTTGGCTTAAATCAGAGTATGGTGTGCGTGTCCTTTTTCCTGGCTCCATATTGATGTAGAGTCAAACAAGGTGTTTTCATATGTGTAGAATATTTACTTCTGCTAATAATTGTAATGTGTAGATTAAGAAACGGATTCTATGTCAATGAATGAAGCATACTACCTTATAAACGTTAGCAGCGTTGTTATGCATTTATGAGGAACAAGATATAAGCACAGCAAAGGCGAACCAATTTCACATGATTTTTTCAGGATAGAATATAAGGCATACTTTCTAAAGGTGTTTTGGTGAAGCACTAACCTGTAGAAACCTTAGGAATAACAGAAGCTGCAGAAACAGTTGAGCAGACCTCCTCTGCAACTCAATGTCTGTTAAAACTGGAAATATTTAAAATATGAACACCTTTACAATACATATGTTAGATTCTACTTATTGAACTATGTATTTATATCATAGATTATATGCATTTATTCATTACCTTCAGCTCTACACTTTGTACACCGTAGTCAGAAGGATGCTGACTGAAAGTATTTATAGATTCCAAATAATAATAACAAGCAAATGGTAACTTGTATTTGGCTGTGGGACCAATGGAATGTTCAACGATTTGAATAGTTGAGTCTTACAATTAATGCTCATGCAAAAAAGCTATAGTTTGCTCAGGTCTACATTAAATGCAGCCGTTTATGTGTACTGCTATCACTGTTGCTGCTACATGTGCAGATTCAGTTAGCTGACTTCATTCTGAGTTGACCTTCTTCATATTTAAATTTTTGGGATAGTACATTATCCTTGATTTGAGGAGATTCAGTAATGAAATCTACTATGTCAGTCATGATTTGAGCAGATTCAACCGCTCACTGCATTCCTAGGTTCTTAAGCATTTACTCAAATAACTGTTGAAGTGGCACTGCTAACAGTACCAAACAAGCATATCTGCTTTGGTTGTGTCAAATCTATCATATGTACTAATAAGTTCCAAATGCTTTACAGACATTAGAGAGATACTTTAGATGGCCAACAGATTCCCCAGAAAAGTTTATGCATTCCTTTGTAGCTGTTTCAAGTTTACAGCAATAGAAATTGGAGATATGCTTACAGTTATCCCAACCAAATATCATGTTGTGTACATGCGTACATACATTTGGAGTAAGCACCAAAATATCACCACGGCTCATAACATATACTTAAAGAAGATGAGTCCATGTTTCACCAGTAACACAGCTATTTTTATGTTTAAGCCAAACTCCTAATGACCATACAATGTGACAGTATGGTTATTTGATCTGAACCTAAGATTAAGCCCTAGAGGAAAAATGGTGAGCTCTGCATTACAAGTATTGCAGACCATCAGTATTGTCTATATGCACATACATTTACATCCAAATCTCTAAGCTTCTCACAGCAGAGAGGAGATAGAGCATCAGCCATTAGGATTAAGTACATTGATTATCATTGCCAACAAAATATTAAGTTTGGCAGTGTTACAAGCATTTGTCATAGCAGAAATGAAATAAAGCATCAAACATTAGCATAAAGTACATTGAACATCATTGGCCACAGCATGGCAGATTCATAAGCTAACTAACACAAAAGTATACAAGGAATTCATATTTGCTAGTAAGTCCAAAAAGTCTTGCAGACATTCAAGAGATATTGTAGATGATAAATACACCGTCCAAAATAAGCTAACGCATTCCTTTGTAGCTGGTTGATATGTGTATCAAAACCAATTGCAGATACGCTCACAATCATTCCAGCCAAATACCATGGTGTGTAAGTGCAGATACATATCTGGAGCAAGCACCAAAATATCACCAGCAATCATAAGATGTGCCTGTAGAAACTGAGTCCATCCATCACCGGTGATAAAGCCATCTACATATTGAACAACCCATTTTCTATTTTTGCACACCAGTGTAAATTCTTCACGGCCATGTACTTGGAACGAATTCTTGAAGTGATCAGGCATTTTCTGAGTCAAGGAAAATACAAACCTTAAGTATTGATAATTGATCACATAAAGATCAGAATATATTAAATCTATATTTCTTACCAATTTCTGCAGATCGTCAATTGTAAGGAGTACATAACACCTTAGATCATGTCTACAAGCTCGGAAACTACGCGGAGGACAAGCAGTGCGCATAATAGCTTCACCAAATGTAAACCATACTGTTAATTTCTTTAAATAATGATATGTTATAAGCAATCAAATTGTAATCTAAACAATCTTACATCCATTTGCATCGCAAAGTTCTTGTTCACTATCCCAATTAAGTGGAGCATTTGGTTGTTCAATTGGAAGAATGGTAGACCAGTCATAATTGACCTCACAGCCATGTTCATCAAACACAAAAAGATCAAACTGAAGATGACCGACACAGGCAAACAACAGTACATAGTCCTCACGCATGTCATGTTCTCGCACAATATCATACCATCCTTCCCTTAAATTGCCATTTTTAAGCTTGACAAACCAACGTCTATTGCCACTGTAAACAACAGCAACTGCTTGTCGTGGTGAACAAAGAAATGGCATCACATCATTTGGTATTTTCTGCATAATGCAAATTAATCATGAATATTTTGGGGATTCTATACGTGCAATCACACTATAAAGAACAAAATAAATCTTACCACTTTCATGTGGGTATGGATATGAGTGATGTAGGAAATGAACCAAGAGGGTTGGTGCACTATATAGCAGAGACATAGAACATTAGTTCAGTTGTTAACATAGTGGATGATATAAACATAAAGTTCTATGCTCTGAAATTTAGAATTCTGCTGTGTAAAACTTACGAGCTAAATTGACATCAGCATTTGGAGCAGTAAACAAAGCATTCAAGGACCGGAGATGTGGCTCAATGAACGTCGGGTTAGCAATCAAGATTGATCGCAGCCAGTCGTAAAAGTTTGCAGAGTTGTTCCACTGAAATACTTCTCCAAGTGCAAACAGACTTGAGTACTTCTTGATGAAAGTCAAATCAGCAGAATACCGTATACCAGAATGCTCATGTACTGCCTGTCCCACTTTTACACCCTTATTCCTCTCGTTGATAAGATAGTATTCATTTCGAACGCGCAGGATACGCACAAAATTGTGACAGGTAGAAGCCAATTGATGTTGAATACTCATAGCCATAGCAAACTTAAAGCACCTCTATATGTTTAGAAGAACACAAGGTGCGATTACAACTTCAAGTTATCAATATGGCAATAATAAGAGAGGAATCATTTAATCTTATCACAGATAAACAAATCTTACGATACAAATACACATAAGCTTACGTGCACCCCATGAAGATGTCCAAAAATATGCATAAAGTTTACCACATGTAATCACAATATTCATTCTAAGTGGAATGCAACCACATTATCTCAAAAGATGAAGCCAAAATACAGTAAATCCATATGCTTCAGGTAATCTACTAAGTACCATGCAAAACAGTTACACTAATGATATCATGTAGAAGCACTTCCAGTATCTCCAAATTCAGTTTCATTATTTCCTGAATGTTGGGGCGAAATCCTTTCAAATCGTGCTGCATGCCCTTCTCTTGCTTCATCAATTTCACTCTGAACCATTTGATTGCATTGTCGCAAAAGAGTCAATGTTGTGTTTTGTTCTAATGCATCTGTCAGTAATCTATTACCAATAGCTGTAGATTTTAGAATCCGAACCAATTCAATGACTTCATCTCTAAGCCATTCGTAATTCTGGTTATTTTCATCATTGTTAACAGAAGGTTCCGAGCCTGGTGTTTGGTTGTCCAGCGTATCAGGAACAGGGGATGCATGTGATTCCTCTGGCTGTTGAAGATTATTTTGCAGTAGTGGCCATGAATGTGCCTTCATTTTTTAAAACTTTCCAGGTAAAGCTCCCTAAAAAAGGGCATTATTAGATATTAATAAGGAGTGCAATCTATTTTCTTTTGAAAACAACCAGGAAGTCAATTGTTGGTAGTTTTTGAATTCAACTGTGGTAGCATGGTGATTAATGCACTATGTTCATCATATGAAGTGACAATTGTGAGCTAAACATATAATTTTCTCACCTTAAAAGAGAAGCCATGAATACTATAGATTGAAGAAATTATTCAGTCGCATAACCAGGAAACCCAAAAGATAGGAAATCACGCACCTTCTTTCTTGTAGGCCTAATGAAAGCACTAATTAAGCAATGACAAATCCTCCTATTGTTTTAAAGCTTCAAATCCTGGCTATAGCAGTGGTTTCAGTGGGGAAAGCTGAATAAATACACACAACTTCCATTTGGCATTTTGAGGTATGGCTGCCGCAGTGTGTTGATGAGAAAACAAAATATACCACCCAAGAGAAAGATAGTGATCATAAGCAAAATAAAAAGGACGACATTATAAGCATCGCCGCTGGAAGACCAGGATTCCTGGTACTCATGTTGGGTACTGTCAGGCCCGCGTGTTTTCAAAGAAAGAAAGGATTTTATCCCCTGCTGCACAAGTGCTAAAACAGTTCCTACTGGTATTGACCATTCTGTCCTTGGTTAGGATAATTCTCTATCAGTTACATTGCAACTAAATTTGTTCCAGTTACATTGAACCCATGGAATGCATAAAAATAAAATCCAAAAGAAGTGATGAAGTTTTGGTTCATTATGGGCATTAGAGATAACTTAGCATAAAAGAATGATCTATTTCTTAAAATTAAAATAAATACCTGTTTTTAAAAATGCAGATCTGAGAGTTGAGCTCAATTTGGACTTCTTTTTGCTCGAAAAATTATATGCTATGTGGTGGTTTAATTGATGAGAAAAATTAGGACGAAAGGTTTTCCTGACGTAGAAAAACTCTTCTTGAATCTCCATTTGGTATGTTCGTCTTTGTTTTTGTATATTTTCATTCAATGGACCATTTCTCTAATTTTCAGTGATTTCCACAGCAGGTACAAACTTCCCATTGAATCTCCGGTCCGAGCTTTTCAATTTTGGGCCATAAGAACATTCAAATTTATCTCTCCGCATTTGTTTTGTGAATCCACGATCCCTTGAGGTGTATTGAAAGTGTAGTAGTTTGTCAATATTGATATGGTCGTGCCATTTACCAATCTCTCTCAGTCGATGTGGGGTGGAAAGCATCAAGAGCCTAAAATCTCTAATGACTCTTCTCTAATTCTGTATCTAATGCTGGTTTGTGGGAATTGGATACCATGAAATTCCCCTTTTTAATGGAGGACATATAAGCTTGTCGTCTACAAGGGTTAAGCAAAAATGGAAAAGCTGGGAAGAAAGGAAAACAGACCAAAAACATGATGTGGTGGCGCTAACATCAGATGGTGGTGGTGTTCCACATCGAGGGGGAATTTAAGGTAATGAACTCCTGATCGTAGTGTCATGGTAGCGATCGCTAAAATTTCAACTTCTTGGTTGAAGACGCCATACATGTACATGATTCGAGGCATGTTTTTGTGTTTCGTGGTTTGTTTGTTCCTATGGGGGTTTAATCATGCTTAATTTTTTCATTTTTACATGTGCAGGTTGGCGAATATCAGGGGGCTTACAAGGTTAGTATGTGAAAACTCCCATTACAGAGGTGAGTCCTCGTATCGGAAGAGTTGGTTTATTTGTCTTTTAAATTATACTATCTGCATTTTCAAGTTTTCCGAACAATGCTGAAATACTTGTCTTTTCCATGTAAAATTATGATGTTTGAGCTACTGTTCGAATTTTGAAGGCTGGCTTTGCTGGGATTCATGTTGGTGCTGCTTACTATGGTCTGAAGCCTGTCTGTCGTAGGATTTATGACATTTAACTTTTCCATGCAGGTCATAGTTTCTCTGTTTGTTTGGCCTCCATTTAAATAAATGCATATGAATGTTTTAAGCTAAGGTCATAGTTTCTCTGTTTGTTTGGCCTCCATTTAAATAAATGCATATGAATGTTTTAAGCTATACTGTATGCAGATTGTGAATTGAAGTAAAAATTGTAAACTTTGCCAAAACCTCCGACCCCAACAAATAGCGCCTCGTCAAAACTGTTGGTGGCAGCCTTGATCTCAGCAAATGAAAAGTGGGGGCAAAGGTTTGAAGCGAGGGAGGCGGCGTAGCTTCCTGTGGTGTTAGTCTTTGCGGAGTCTGCTGAGGAGGCGTAGCTTCCTGTGGTGCTGCAACGATACCACGAGCCACACGATTCAGATGGATTGACACCTAGTGCTGTTTTCTCACAGATAATGAACCCAAAAGGACGTTGACATGACCAGAAAGCCATTGATTTCTGGTAAATTCGTTCAAGTGTTGCTTAACCACTGAAGTGAATTTTCTTTCATCTGTTGTTACAATCATTCGTTTATTTACCTCTGATCGTATTAATCGGGTTGTTAGTATGTCTACAACAAAACCATTGCAAGTTGCATCAAGAATGACACGGAAGATTGAAAAGAGTTGTTGTATCTCTCATTAAAACTTGCACCAAATGGGGGTGATTCATTTGCATTTGTGTAAATGCTTCATAGTCTTCATTTGCATTCTTCTTTCATTTCCCCCCTCCCTTTATTCCTCTACTAAAAATATTTCATGTTAGAGGTATTGAAATACGTATATGTAATAATCATATGTATCTGCTAGTATAGCAAATACGTATGTATCTGCTTGTGCAGTAAATGCTGGACAACACTCTCATTCTGTAACTGTTGTGAGGCTCTAAGAAGGTCAAACATTTAGTACATTTCCAGGTATTAGGATAAATATGGCAATCTTCAAAGCGCAGATGAACAAAAGCAAGTCTCAAAACACGAATATTTTTTGGAGTCTTGCAAATCTGAAACACAATCCCAACAATGTAACAGTAGGGGAAAAATGGCTTTGGCTAACACAGTCCATAAAATAAACCATTCTATCCCAATACAAAAGCGCATCCAGTTCAACTAAAACAAGGAACTCTGCTTAATGAAGGTAAACCAGAACATTGAACCTTTTTAATTGAAACTTATGCTTACAAATGAACAGCATACAGGCCCATCTTCCCTATATAGTTCGTCCTAGAGTTCCACTAAATTAGCCTATTCAGGTCTAAATACAATCCAGCTGCCAAAACAGGGAGTAGGGGAAATTAGCATTAGTACCACCAATAGATACGCTCACAATCATTCACACTGAAAACCATGGTATGCAATTGGAGGTTGATATCAGGACTCAGCACCAACATGTCACAGCTCTCAAGCTTGTGTTCGTCAACGAATAATTTCCAGCCATATCCAACAAAGTGCCCAGCAACATACCGCACAAGCCAACTTCTTCCTCTCGACACCAATCTAAAGTATTCATAGCCATGAGCTTCGCAAAACAATTGGAATCGCATGGGCAGCTCCTAAAAGGCAAACAAAAAGTTCTTTTAATACACGCATACATTCTAAACTATTTATATTCTTATAGAATTTTCAGAGGTGATCGCATAATAAAACCTAACCAGCCTCTCAAGATGAGAAGATGACAAAAGTAAATTGCACCGCAATGCATGCCTGGAAGCCCTAAAACTGCTTGGCGGACAAGCAGTTAAAGCCACAGCTGCAGAAAGTCACACAAAGTATTAACAACTGTTTTGGATTATTCGAAATAACAAATACAGTAGTGACTAAATGCTTACAGCCATTAGCATTACACATAGCCAACTCTGCATCCCAGCCAATTGGAGCATTCGCTTGATGAATTGGTAGAGTGGTAGACCAATCGTAGCTAACCTCGCACCCTTCCTCATCAAACACAAATAGATCAAACTGTAGGTGCCCAACTAACCCAAACATAAGAATATAATTCCTTCCAAGGTTGTGACTAAGAGCAACATGATCCCATCCTACAGTCAATTCGTCATTCTTCAGCTTCACATAGAAGTATCGAGCACCGCTGTGGATTATAACCACAGCTGCTGGTGGCGCAAAGACATATGGCACGAACTCTTCCGGTATACTCTGAATTTAAACAAATAACTCAGCTACACTTTAAGCGCGCATGTAGAAAGCGGAAATATCTAGCTCTTAAGCAACCTCTCAAATCTTCTATTGAAATGATATTTAAAATCTTACCACTGTCATATGATTTCTGACTTGGACAATGTCAACAAACCAACAGTAGTGGTGATCTGCAAAAACACGAGGTTGAACAAATTTTACCTATTAATTGTAAATACTAACAAACGACACTGCAATGGGGTGCATGTTTTCAACAGGAATTCTTAATTACCAATACCGCGAGGGGAAGTAACAAGAGCGGGTAAAGCATTGACCGAACGGTAAAAAGGTTGAATGAACTTTGGCCTTGCATTGACAATGGAAGCCAACCAGTCTTCAAACTCTCTAGCTTTTTCCCACTGGAACCGCTCACCAAGCTCGAACAAAACCGAATACTTCTTTATGAAAGCCACATCCGCAGTGTACTTTAAGTTCTGTGGGCTTCGGGACACCGACTCTCCAACCCTTACTACTGTGTCACCCGAGGTCTTCAGATAGTACACTGCTCCACGTTCAATTCCAAGCTTATAACGACGCACTCGCAAAACTTCGACAAAGCGCGGGCAAGTACATGCCAAAGCATCTTCAAAGCTTACAGCCATACCAAACGTGCGAAACCTTTATGGGCAATTCCAAGAACTACATCAAATACGACTGATATATGGTGAGCACAATAGCAAAACGTCCAACAAATATAGCCATCCAAACTATTTTCCCTAAATCACTGGGAGCTATATCACTCCCATTCAAGCGAATCGCTAAATCTGTCAAAAAATATCGGCTGGAAAATTTCTTTGCCCTAAATCATGGAATCCAATGAGAACCGAATTAATCACAGCTGAAAATAAATCAATAATTTACCTCTTCTGACGCCTCCTCTTCGATTGCAGCACCACCGGAATGCGGTGAACCAACAACTGATCTCCCTCCTCTTTTAAAAACGCAGACCATCGGCTCCACTGGTACAAAAATTCGGCGCATTAAAGAACCAAAGTACCAACAAAGAAGCTTGCCTCTCGTTCAGAAACGGCGCCGAGCGCAGCAAGTACAAAACTTCGGCGGAACAAAAGAAAACAGTACGAGCTTGAAGCGGCAAAACCGGAGGACCAAGCGTTTGCAAGAATATTAGCGTACAATAATTCCACGAAATCAGCAAGCACAGTACCGATCTCAGCCATGAAAACCGGGCAACCAACCATGCCTCTGTCACCTCTCTCACGATCCAACGCTTCGGAGCACCTAGCCCTAACCAAAACACGAATGAGTGAAAGCCGGAGAACCGATGATCCAAACACAAACAATGGCAAACGTAAAATACCGAACCTACCCGTACTCAAACACCTACAGAAATAAACACAAAGCCAAATCTCAGGGGGTATTAACGTAAATTCACGCGGTGTCTTGGCTTACCAGCCCAGGATCTTTTATTACAAGTGAATTGATATATGACAGGAAAGTGTTTGAATCCAAAAGAAAACCAATGCTTAAGATTTATCCCCTCTTTCTGCATAAATCTTCGTCCTTCATTCTACAAAATGGCATGCCCATAAATACCTAATCCATCCAGGGGCTATCCTAAATGCAATTTTGGTAAAATTTTGAGTAGATTTTCAAAATTTGAAATGTAGATTGTGAGTTTGACAAAAAAAAAAGGAAATGTAGATTGTGGAAACCCTAGCCCCATACCTCATGCTCCCCATCTCCCTCTCTCGACTCTGTCTCTCTCTTCGATCGCTCTTCCAGCACCACCAACCGGCGCAACAAGTCACCACTGAAACTACCACCGTTCGAGGCTCTCAGGGCTCGGGCTCTCCCCCTCTCTCTCTCTCTGTATCTTCCATCGCTTCCCCTGCCTCATCTACCACCATGTATTCACGTAAGCCAAAATCTCCCTTCGATCCACCACCACCGACCCAACACCAGCAGGCACCGTATCGCCTCTCCATCAGCGGCGCCAGTCCTCTCCATCACCGCACCTCCTCTCCAGGTATCTCTCACACTCTCTCTCTCTCTGCGTCAAAGATGGTGATGAATTTTTTGAAAAATCCCAAACCCCAATTCTCAAACTCCGAAACCCATAACCGTAAACCCACTGTGTGTGCATATAAAGTATCCAGATTTTTTATTTATAGAGGAAAAAATTAGCTACAACGATCAGATTACTTTTGGTTTCTTGATTTGGACTTTGATTTCAGCCAAAAATTGGTCTCCAGAGAGGTAGATTGGGGATTGATGTATGGAGTTGTTTACATGTGAAGTTGACCTATCTTGGGATGGGTAAGCAGTTTTGATCATTATTTCTTTTAAGGCCAAAAAATTAGCCAATATGCATATATCTTGTGAAGTCCTGCAGTTGTTTTAAAGTTTTAATTACTTGCAATTTGTTGAATTTTTTGTATCAATATTGTTCTGCCCATCATTTACGTTATTGTTCCCATCTCTCACAACTTATTAGCAATAGAAATGTTGATGCTCTTGTTCAAAAGGAACCATTAATGCGAATTTGGTTTCCTGGACTTCTCTTCTATCAGTGTATGTGAAAAATGGCCACGGCCGTGTCCTTAGGATACGTTTTTTGGCATTTCTAAACATGTACTTCAATTGCCTTCTAAGTGTTTGATGAAATGTGCCAACTACAATAGCCTTATGCTTTCGTTCATTTTTTTGTGTAGTTATTTTCCTGAATCTTCGGCAGAATCAGCCCCTCACTTTAAGCCAAATTTATCAAAATCTTATGAATTTAAGGTACGTAAAAACCATTTCTTTTTCCCTCATAGTTAACATTCCAAGATGGCTGACATTGAGATTTAGTCTATCCATATTGGTTCTTGGGTTATTTCATTTATTGTTCACATCGCAATTTAGGTCTTTTTGTTAGGTTTTTGGATTAGCAGTGCTTAGAGAGGTAGAGAAGAGACATATCCTTGTAAATGACCGTAACCTTATCTCTAATCGAAATAGATATATACACACACGTACTGGGAATTACATTGATGCTTGCTCTCTTGCACAATTACAAAAGTTTACCCCTAACTGAAATCTATTCTAATTCCACGTGATTCTAATATATAAAGCTTTCCTCTAATGGAAGTTACTCTTTAAGTGATTCCCTTTTCCATGTCTGTGCGTGGGAAAGAAAAAAAAAGAAGAGAAAAGGTTTCTTAGGACCTTATGGCCTCACCAAAGAAGAAATGTACAGAAGGCCCATGCCAATTATCAGCAAAGAGCGTGCGCGCACACACAAACCCAGTGATTATTTGCATGATTCAATATTGGAATTGGTTGTCAGATGAAATATGCTGCTCATTAACCCATCTTTGCCCATGTGAGCTCTATTTCAAGTTGTCAATGTGGTTTATGGAAAAAGATTTTGCCTCTTTTTTCGATTATTTTCTGAAGTCCCTCTTTTTACTAATGGCTCCTTCATTAAGTCTCCAATTGTACATGATTTTCCCACGATCAATTCTATGGATTTTGTTTTGGGGGCTCATGGTCGAAAGTTTATTTTTACCTTAAAAGTTGTAAAATAACACCGGAACTGATTTATTTCCATATGTATGTTTCTCTATTTTGTTTCAAGTTTGAACCGAAAGCTATTCTAGTGGTGAGATCTGATTTCCACTACTACTATATAATTACTAGGGGTGGCAAATTGAACCCAGACCCATTAACAAACCCAAACCCATCAACTAAAAAATAAACTCAACCCAACCCATTTATTAGTTGGGTAAGAATGGGTTCAAACCCAGCTAACCCATTATTAATTGGGTCTTAATTGGGTATCAATTGGGTCAACTTAAATGACCCAATGGGTCATGAAAGTAACCCACCAAAATTCCCTTCTCTTCTCTTTACCAGATTTCATTAGGAATGAAGTCTCGACCAATGCAGATAAAAAAAAAGAGTCTCGACAGTCAAATTCTCTCTCTCTCTCTCTCTCTCTCTCTCATTCAACTCTTCTATGCTAAATTACACGCGTCCAAAAATGTTTTAAATGGTTCGAATTAAAAACCAATTGTGACCGGTAATAATTATTTTGACCAGTCAAAATTGAAAACAAATCTCATCCATCGATTGCTCGAATTGACTGGTGAAATTGTGCTCCACCGTGAATAAGTTTCTCTAATGGTAGTCCCGCATAGGGTTTAGATTAAAAAGTTAAGTGACTTATTTTTTTGTCTTTATTCAAATTTTTTTGCATTTTTTTATTTTGTGTCAAACTTTTGTGACTTATTGATTCGTTTCGACGAGAGGAATCGGAAAAGTAAAAAAATTTGATCGAAACTTATAATTTTTTGAATAAAGACAAAAATAAGTCAATAAAACAAAAAAAATTACTTATTCTTGTCTTTTTGAAAAAATTTATGAGTTTCAATCATAATTTTTTACTTTTTCGATTTTTCTTGACGAAACGAATCACTAAGTCATAAAAGTTTGACGCAAAACTATCAAATACAAAAAAAAATTGCTTGCATATTGTTTACAATACCCATTATTGCTAATCGTTTATCATATTGTTTCTGCTGTTGTACTCTATATTTTTGTATGCTTGCACAATCAGCAACTTGCAACTTCCAAGGATGGACTTGTTAAAACAAAGTCGACAGAAATGGTGCTTAGACCGATAACCAAGAAAGTTGAATCTTGTGCTGTACCAGCCGAACCGTAAACCTTCAAAAAAGCTTGGAATTGGAACCTTAAATCGCTATAAAAAACTAATTAAATGTTCGGGCCCAGTATATTGGTTGTTGCCCAGTAGGTTAAGATTGATTTTAGCACTCCATAATGTATAAAACGAACACAAATGAAAAGAGAGTGCAAACCGAGTTCCGATCAAAATCTGCGTTTTTTGTTAAATTGCTTGAACGGAAAATCTGATCTATCCATCTTGTTCGTCTCCGCGAGACGGTTTGGATAATGGTATAATAAGCCTCCGTACGATATCGGGTTAGATCACATGCATCGATCAAAGTTTTGAGTGTGTGAACTTACCACACTATAATTTTTCATTTGGCATGAGATTGAGGACGAGGCGACATCACGGAGAGAGAGAGATGAACCAGAATCAGCACTTTTTTAGTATGTAGTATTTAATTGGGCTAATGGGCAGGTCGGATTGGGCTTTAGATAAATGGGTTGGGTTTGGGTATGGGTAATTAGACTAATAATTAATGGGTCTAAATGGGTCAATGACCCATTAAAGACCCAACCCATTAACAACTTGCCCAATTTGACCCAAACCCGTCCGTTTGCCACCCCTAATAATTACAGCAATATGATCAACTTCTTTTGTTTGTGATTTCTGAGTTATATGTTCAGATAAAATTCAGTGGTTGCATCGATGCCGAAGAGGTAAAGGAAAATCTCTGTGCATAGTTTATGCATAAATATATTTAAAAAATTGGCCTAGGATCCACTATAGCATGTTTCTAACCCACTAGGTCCACTGATAAAGTTTCTAACCCACTAGGTCCACTAATATGTATTTGATAAGGCATAAAGTCTACTACATTTAAAAAGGGAAATAGTGCTTGACAAAATTATCCTTTCCAGTCAAATCCCATACTTTTAGCCCATTATCCCCCATTATCCGTTCTACGTTTGAATTCTCGGCAGTTACGTTGGAATAGAGCGACAGAAGATTCTCCTTCTATGATACACTGTATATAACGTTATTGTACATATATAACGTTATATACTCGTTCATCAGTTTACATTTAACGTGAGATTCTTACATTTTACGTGAGATACTTAAATTTTACATTATATGTTTAGGTTTGTTAAGCCGTTGCACGGACCAATTCATATAAGGTTATCTATGGTTATATATATGGTTATATATGATTATGGTTATATGATTATGCATATATATGTTCAAGTTTTAACAATTATCAATCATTGAAATCATTACATCCGCCAATCAAAACATCTAGTGTTCAAAATAAATAAAAAATAAATTCAGAGTATGCTATTGTTCAACTACGTAGTTATAAATTTGATCAATAGATTTACAAAACGGATTCAGAGTCTTTTGAATAGCAATATGAAAACAAGACAAAGAAATTACACCAAAAGACTTTAACCAAATTAAAACTCTAAATCTAATGTTCTTGGCTATCTTTTCAGGATCAACGATCCTAATGTTGCTTTTCAATGTCATGAGTTACCTTTGGTGGAAAGATTTGATGCGGAGGGCTCTTCTGAGGTTGGAGTTCATTCTAAATTCCATTATCACGGTATCATTGTGGTGATACTCCAATTTGCAATAAATTGGATTAGGCACCTCATGAAACCATACTCCTATTTCTTGTGGATTTGTCATTTTTGCACATGTAAGAAAAAAGTTAAATAGATGGAAACATATAGCTTTACATGTTAAAAAATGGATTCAAGAATTCGTATATTACCGGATCAAAAAAAAAAAAAAAAAGAATTCGTATATTACCATATATGTTTCTTGATATCAGCTGTCAAACGAAACCTAAACGTTATATATTTCATGATACACTATAACAGAAAATCACATATAACCATATATATTATGAATGATGGCATGATACAGGGTACATAATTAGATATATAACCATATGTGTCTCATATACAGAGAACATACCATATTTTCTTAAAATATGGTTATATGTACAAATAAAACTAATAAATTTGTACATAAAAACTAATAAAACTACTACATTTACGTTATTGAATTGGTCCACACAGCGGCCTAATAGACCTGAATATATAAATATATAATCATATAATCATATTAAAGTAGTTTATAATATGGTTATATCCACAAATAAAAATAACATATATTTATACACGAAAACTAATAAACTACTAAATTTATGTTATTGAATAGGTCTGCGCAGCGACTTATAGACCTGAATATATAACCATATATATTCACCGAACAAAATGATAAAATACCATACATCTTCACAAAACAAAATGACATTTATAAACAACCAACGAGAGAATATATAACGTTATATGATGTTACACAATAACATATAACATTATAATGTTATATGTTTACATCCAGGGGTGTGGGGGCGGAGCCCCCACGGGGGGTGTGATTTCGGCCATAGAACCCAACCTAATTATATTGCAGTCAAAATGTAATTAGGGTTATATGTTAAAGACTCAGATGTAAACATATAGCATCATATGTTCTTCCACTGTAATGAAAATGATTTCAGAAGCTCATATATAACCAACATTTATATAACCATATATACAAGCAATCAAATTCCTAACTTAATTCAACCATACCCTAATGGATCAAAGATTGATATAAACACAATCAACACCCTATTTTAACTTAACCAATACCTAACCGACCAGAGTTTGATATAACCATATCTACTTGCAATCAAAACCCTAATTTAACAAAAGCCAAACCATTTATATAACCACATATACGATGAGAAACATAAATTGCTCAGAGAAACAGACCTAGTGCGAAGGTGATGGAGAAACAAAGGCGAAGAACGGTGACGGCATCCGACTGAAGCTAGGGCAAATCAAAGGCGACTAGTGCGACGGAGACGAACGTGGGTGAACGGGTGCGACTGTTGGTGAACGATCGCAATTGACGAAGAAGGTCGATGATGACGAAGAAGGGCCGACGACGAAGAAGCCCGACGACGACGAAGAAGGCCGACCAGGACGAAGAACGGCAATGAGGACGAAGAACGGCGACGACGTAGAAGGCCAACCAGTCTCGTTCGTAATTTGATGAAATGGATCTGCCGAAGAG
This sequence comes from Rhododendron molle, assembly GCA_025413875.1. Classification (NCBI taxonomy): domain Eukaryota; kingdom Viridiplantae; phylum Streptophyta; class Magnoliopsida; order Ericales; family Ericaceae; genus Rhododendron; species Rhododendron molle. The sequence continues at coordinate 45,259,463 of CM046391.1, forward strand.
TCTAGTATATGGTTTCTAGAAAAAGGGGGAGGGGGGGAAAGGGGGGGAGGGGGAAGGGGTTTTGTAATGGGATGGATCTGTTTGAAATGGAGGAAAGAACAAAAATGGAGCAAAAAATGGGGAGAATTTTTTTTGAAAGCAGGGGTATATTAGACTAACCAGGGTTATTATATCCTTACTAATAGGTCAGTGGACTTAGGGGGTTATAGAATTTAGAAGTGGACTTAGTGGGTTTGGAAAGTGGTATAGTGGACCTGGAAAAAATTCTTCCTAATATATTTCAGAGCACAGAATTTGACATAGATGGTTGGGGCTTAGGGGTTAATGCTATTTTGAATACAATAGACCTGTGCATTTTAGTTATCGAATAGAGCTACTCTTTACTTTTCTCTTTTCAAAAGATTTGCAGGCTCAAACTTCCACACGAGGCGAGGACCAAAATTCTATCTGTGGGGCTACAAACTCAGGTACAATAAATTATGTTTCAGCTTAAATTCAATTCTTACTGTAATCAATATCAGTAAATTCGTTTTCTCCTTTTTATGTTAACTAATTTGCTTTTAAGCATTTGTGTGTTACATTGGATGGACCTCTACACACATTTTATTTGTATGGGCGGCTATTTAAGTCTTGGTTTAATGTGTACCTCAACTCCAGCCACGTATTTATTGACCCGACTCTGTATCAAATCATACTTTTTGAGTGCTCTACTTAATGAAGTTTACAATATTGAAGAGTTCTATATGAGATTTATTCATCTGTATTGTGACGAAGAGGTTCGATGGTTGTCAGCTCAACAAATAGTATGTCATTCCTCATTAGTTATGAACATGCAATATGCCTCAGAAAAAGAAAAGAAAGAAACAGGGATCAACTGGAATGTTTTCCTCTTCATTTGATCGTGGTTATGTCCAATGAACTAAAAGTTTCAAACGAAAAAAGAAGGGGGGAAAGTGAAAAATAAATAGTATATTTGACAGGCCATTACTGTGATCCATTTTTTGACTTCATTTTCCATTTAGGACCTCTGAAGTTTCGAAGCAGCTGGCTTTGAAAGTAGCTCAGTTTTGATTGTAATCATCTATTGCTACATAGCACGCACACAGACACAGATACGAATGTGGGATTTCTAAAAAGATGTTGAGACGGATTATTTTTCTAGCTATCAAAAAAGTACAGTCTACTTTTATTTCAGTTTACATAAACCAACACATAGCAGTCTACTTTTAGCATGCTAATGTCTAACTATCAAAAGTAGTAAGCACAAATGGCAGTGGGTCATGCCATACTTTGCTCAATGAGCTGGAGGAATTGGATAAATATTTAAGGCACACATATGTTTTCTACCTCTGAAGTTTCACGGCATCATTAACAATGAGTTAGAAACTTATTTATTTTTTTAGTTGAATTTTGTAGTGACTACTTAACTGGTATGATTAGATACCCTCATTGAAAAAGGTTTATCCTTCTGGGTAAGTTGATTTCAGAATGGAGATACCCTCATTGAAAAAAGTTTATCCTTCTGGGTAAGTTGATTTCAGAATGGAACGTGTTGTTAATCTTTTTGAATTTTCGTTTTCATGAGTTGAGGCTTGAAGAAACTTACCTTGAGTACCTACTTCTATTGTGCTTCACAACATAGTTTCCTGCAGTTCTTATCATCAATTCTTTTGAGATATTTGGACTCACCTCTTTGTATCTTTCTTTTGTTTCATTGGCACGATAGTCTCGGTTTACATTCAATAGTGGTATTGTTTGAAGCATAAGGAAGCACTGCATGCCTTTTTCTTTTTCTTATATGCATTTGGACTTGACCATAATCTAAACATGGATACTTCAACTTATATATGTACAAATGCAGAGGAATGGTGTGTGCAAATTCTATGGGAGTGACTTAAATACCCCACTCACAACTTGGATGCATGAAAATAAAGAATAAATACCAACGTATATTTCCTTGGTGTATTCTCTTTCCGATTACCCTATGTCATGTTTGAAATGAAAGAAATAGGAATATTGTTTATCTATCTTGGTCTTTGGCATGCACATTTACGACTGGACAAAATCATTCCATCATTTAGTCTATGATAAAAATAAATACTACAAAAAATTGTTGTTAGTTGCTGTTTATAGGTCCCTGAATTTCTATTAGTGTTGATATTGTTTTCGTAGTTCAAAAACATTCCTCTCACTTTGTAATCTTTGGCCAATGCTTTTTTTATGCTACCTTAACATTTCTTTTACACGTGAATTCATACAGGAGAACTCAGCTTTGGCATCCACATCAATGAGTCTCAATGAAGGAGATTAACTTAGTCACGGTAAATTTGCAAGTGCATATGGAAGAAAGAATTGCAACAAATACCTTTCTTTTTTGGTGAAACTATGAATAGGCCTGAATACATAATCATTATTCTAGAACCTTATACCTCGGAAACTGGGGCTTTGTGGCATACATATTTGTAGCTTTTTTAGAGACTTTTTGGTACGACATGGCTTGCCAAAACCCATAATAGTTTGCATATTGCTATATAGTCTCTCTTTTTTTTTTCTGCTTTCTTTTGCATTCTTATTTTAGTTGACTTTCTTTTTCCACAGTTTGGTTTTATTTGGCAACTTGGAGTCGATTGTGGTACCAATGCTGCCATGCATACAGATTTGAACATTGTTATGTGAACATTTATTATAGTTGGATTTATATATTTGTGATATTGATTGGAATGAACTGTTTAGAAGTGTGCAGCTATTACTCTCTCTGTGCTCCGTCTCCATTTAGCGGTCCCTCCTACATGCGTTTGAGTTTGTGTATGCAAAAGTCAACATAATTATATAATTCATGTCAAAGAAAGATCCTCGTATAGCATTAATAATACCCAAGGGGTTCTCACCTGTTTAATTTACAAACAAGTCCCTATGTTTAGATAGTTATAATTTGGCACTACGGCCCAAATTAGTTTAGATACAAGTACGAACACGTTTAGAATCTTACAAACCTTAATCAAAAGATAATTAAAGAGTAATTAGTTACAAGATCATCTTTAACAAAAATGAGATCTTTACAAGATGACGAAATAACTAATGATTTCAACTTCCAAAAGTCTTTTCACTATCAAGCACACGATGTATGCATTCTATTGCTTATCATTTGAACCTGAAAAGAAAGATTAGGTTGAGTTACACTAGCCCAGTAGAAAAATATTTAATAATACTATGTGTAAATATGACAATAAGTGCATAAAGATGAAGACAAGAGATACAACTCAGTTGATGGATGACAATCGATTCATGAGTATGCCATTATCACAATATGCCAACTAATTCATAAGACTTTGACAACTCTAGTAATCTCGACACGACTCGCTATTGCCAAACTCTACCTTTTGTATTCCCAACCCTTGAATTACAATATAACACCACGAGGGTTACCATTCTAAAGGACTTACATTTCGGGTCTTGAGAACCCCGTACATCTCCCAGAGATCTCCAGCATGAGTCCAAGTAGCTCATTGTTCATTGACTCGTCAAATAGTGAACTTAAGGAACTTTCCGGGTCTTAGGGCCCCATATACTCACAATACGTTCCAGGTACTCGTGACCCCGTATATCCATTTCACATTCCGGGTTTTAGGGTCCCATATACCCACAATATGTTCCGGGTACTCGTGACCTCGTATATCCATTCACATTTCATCCTACGCATTTCCATGACTCCAATTTCATGTATAAGAGAGAGATATTGGTATAGATAGTTCACATATTAACCCATATTTCAATTTTGTTTCCAAACTCATTATCTCGACTCACTCCTCGTACTACATGATGTCAATCGTCAAGTTGTCAATTGTACATTAATAAATACCTTGAGATCACGTTAATCCTCTGAGTCTATCACGACACCCTACGTCACGCATTGTACCCACAAATGACTCCACGACACACCATCTGTTAGGTTCTAAAGGAGGATCTTACCGAACGAGTGCCAAAGGAACCTAGAAAGATCAACAAGACGATGCATGAGGATACGAATCATAATTCTATCCATCTGATGATCACTAATATTATACTCTAATGAGTGCCAAGAGACAAGATCGAACGAGTCATTAGGACACAAATAATCATGCTTGAGAGTGATTTGAACATGTTGTAATTATAAAGGAAATTATAACACGGAACGAGAACAACCTTTGGAATAGCCAAAAACGTCGGTAGACTGACACACCTCTACTTAAATGACCATAACTTTCTGTGTACTAGGAGTCTAAAGGTGATTCTAGTGGCAAATGAAAGCTAACTCGAATTTGGCAAGTAGGTCTTAGGCTCGATTGTGATGATTCAAATTGTAAGGTAAGATTACTAGTAACAACACAATATTTATAGCGTTTCATTCCTTCCCGTTTAAGGTTTTCCACGTATATCTTGGTGGTGTTATGTTTATTGCTTTCCGGTGATTGATTGTGGGTTGATATTGAAAAAATTCGAAACATAGCAAATATTTATACTCCTAGGCGAGCTAGAATTTTTCATTTTTGACTTGTACCCCAAATAGAGCATCCTCCACCAGCAGATCCTAACCATTTGCCATTGGTGGCAACGGCTGCTGTTGTTCCTCAAGAGTCAAGAAGCTTAATAGGTTATCCACACAAAAAAGAAAAGAAAAGAAAAGACACTTAATAAGAGTATTGTTTACACCATATTTTAGTAAGTCAAAATTGTTGGTCACATTGATCGACTAATGACACATGGCAACGGCCAGAAAATCAAATTGGCTGTAACGTGAGCATAACAAGGTAAAAATGGGCTAACTGATCGGGGACGTACTTGAAGTTAGGAACACGTGGCAAATCAATAATTTACAAGCAAGACACATCTGGAACGTGATGAAGGAGTAGTTGAAAAAGGAGAACCTCATGAGAGAAATAACTGCCAAATTAGGAAGAAGGAGTAAATTGTGGAGCAAAAGGAGGAAGTACGAAGGAAGAAACTGCCCAATTCAAATCAGAGGAAGGAATTCCATCTGGTTTGAATTCCAAGTCGGTAGCAGCCTATAAATATAAAGACTGAAGACATTTTGGAGGACCCCCACTCAATCGCCCAAAGGCTTTTACTTTTTATCTGTACTTTACTTTTCCTGCACTAGAAGTAGCTTGTAACTTAAACCGTCTACTCGGCTATTTGTTGTAGTCGACTGACTTCTACTGTGAGAAGTAATAAAGTCCATTTTGTTACTTTTCTTCCATTTCCATTCACTTCACTAAGTTTGCTTCCAGAGAAGTCCTGAAATACGGCAATGAACCAAACTCCACCACCACAACATCCACATTCCAGCACTCACACGATTTGTAGTCGATCATCGACTAAGAGCGAAAAATAAACAAACAGATTTTGGCTCTAGAAGGAGGGCTACTTACTAATTTGGAAGTAATGGCACACCTGAAGCAATTCGTTCAAGTTTTGACTTATGTTTCGGCAAATTCACATGATGACGTAGCCTAAGAATTTTCGAGTCTACTGCGAAGGTTGATTTCACGAGGACAAGGAGAAATTCCCAGTCAACCAAGGCCTAGCCCAACAAGGCCTACAGATTTTGGTCAACTAGTTCCAAATACTAGTGGAAGTAATGGAATTGAAACTCAACATGGTAGTGGCCAAAATGAAAACATTCCTATGGGTTTCAATGTACCGCCTAGATTTGGTACTAATCAAAGCCAATATGTGCCTCCTATGGCACACTATGCATCAATCACGAGGGCTCCAGAACTATTTGTTCAATTGTTGATCAACAATATTCAAAAGAGGTATGAATTTTTCAGGAGTCATTTGTATTGGTATCCGTATTGGTTTTGGTTGAAATATGTACAGTTTTGCTTAAGAGGTGTAGATAATGTTCATTGCTTTTCTACAATTTTGGGCAAGTATAAATAGCCAAATTGGCCACAGTTTTGTCCACATGCACCATCACTACACTGGAAGTAATGGCAAAGATAAATGTGAAAATGCAAGCCTCACATGTGAGGCTTGAACAATTTACAGAAATGAAATAACGGCCATTTGTTGGCTAACTTTGGAATCATTCTGGGCGACAGAAAGTGAAACGGCCAATTAATGGCCAACGACTGATCAAAATCAGAGGGTTCGTAAGAAATGGAAGAATTCTAGCCTAATACAGAGGCTACACCAATTTATGTGTTTAAAGAATGTCATCCACTAGGCAGATTAGCACTTATTAAGTGGGACAAACAATCTGTGGATTTTTGGCATCGATTAATTACATAGAAGACCAATCCTTCATGCCATTTTCATGGGTGTTGAAGATTAGTCATAGTCTTCAAAGTGATTAATTATGAAAGTGGCCATTATTTATCATTGGCTACAGAAAGTTTTGAAATGCTTTACTGGTACTGTATCCCTCTCGTTCAGAATTTCATAAGGATGAAAAGCACGCTTTTAAAATTACGGAATGGGAAATGACCCTCGTCCCGACAATGGATTTGGGGGCAAAATTCATCTTCAAAAGAGCCAAATCATAAGAAGTGAATGGCTTTGGCGTTGAAACTCGAAAGGAGTTACGTCATGAAAATAATTTGACTGAAAAACCTTGTAAGGCTTGACAATTTATTCGTGCAAAGAAAGCCATTCATTGGCTAATTCTCGGTATAATTCTCAGTGGTTTGCATCGGAGAAGAACCAAAACTGTTTCTAGTCTTGCATTGAAGGTTTGTTGGCCCACTTTGGGATCATTCTGGAAGTTAAAAGAAAAAGCCAGTGTAATGAGGGCTGAAAGCCTAGAAATTAAGGCTTCAAGACTGCCAATTGTACTAGTCGATTTCAAAGACAAAGTCAATTGTACTACTCGATTAACTAGTATTTAAAGGGACATTTGCAATCGCCTAAGTTAACTTTGGGACAAGTTAACTGCATGTCTCTTTTCTGTCATGGTTTGGGGCTGTCTTAGTGCCATTTGGCAGTTAGTCATGCCAATAGTTTACACCATCTGTGAACATTTGGCCATCAATGAAAAGGCCTGTTCAAGGTTTCCATTATTTGGTGTCAATATACACCAGTAACGAAAAATGGCACTCTATCATATTTGGCCAAACCTTGCAATGAAAACAGCCATCTTTTTGGTAACAAATTTGCAAGGGGGGTAAATTCGGCTTTGACGTCGAAACTCAAAGCGAGTTGAATCATGAAAATAATTCGGTAGAAAAGTGAGGCAACTACTATCGATTGTAATTAGGGCTTATCGACTGTAATCAAGGCTTGTTGATACCATCTTTGGCCTTCTACTAAAGTTGTGGCCGAATTATGAAACGACAAAATAACCCTCTTTTTGATATCGAGTTTGCATGGGGGGCAAACTCAGCTTTAAAAGAGCCAATTATAAAACTTAAGTGGCTCGAAAATTGAAACTCAAAGCAAGTTGAGTCATGAAAGTTACTCGACTAGAATAGAACATCGACTGAACAAAATGAAAATGGTTAATGAGTTGATTTAGACCATAAATGGTCGATGTACAAAATGATCGACTATGGGTTCATGCATGGATATGATAAAATAGATTCTCAACATAAGTGGACTTGTATATAGGCTATGTTGAGTACATGTATTCAATCCATGTGTTATTAAATTATGTAATTAGAACCCAATTGCCCATGGTTTTTGTTCCCGGTCGATGGGAACATACTTATGATGATAATGGACAAGGCTAAGGAAGTTAAAGCCTAATAGTATGTCTATGATATGCCTCGACCATGTTTCCTAGTTTCCTGTTTCTCTTCAGTTGAAATTATAGTTGAAGGAAACTAATCGACTAGGATTTTTCAACAGAGGCAATACCATCCCATAATTCGACAGAGGGAATATTGCATCTAATAAGCCAACACATGGCTTTCAACAGTGGTTTTCAAGCCTTGAAGGCTTTATTGTACCAGTCGAAAAGTGAAAAGATTGGTGTAAAATTTATCTAAAACTCTTCGAAAGTTGGGGGCATAAATGTTTACACTGCGAAAGGTTTTCACCCGTCGATATCGACAGAAGGGTGATTCAAAACTAAAAGAAATATTTACCAAAGTTAATCCTTAACTCAGGTAAATAGGGGGGCATTGTTTACACCATATTTTAGTAAGTCAAAATTGTTGGTCACATTGATCGACTAATGACACATGGCAATGGCCAGAAAATCAAATTGGCTGTAACGTGAGCATAACAAGGTAAAAATGGACTAACTGATCGGGGACGTACTTGAAGTTAGGAACACGTGGCAAATCAATAATTTACAAGCAAGACACATCTGGAACGTGATGAAGGAGCAGTTGAAAAAGGAGAACCTCATGAGAGAAATAACTGCCAAATTAGGAAGAAGGAGTAAATTGTGGAGCAAAGGGAGGAAGTACGAAGGAAGAAACTGCCCAATTCAAATAAGAGGAGGGAATTCCATCTGGTTTGAATTCCAAGTCGGTAGCAGCCTATAAATATAAAGACTGAAGACATTTTGGAGGACCCCCACTCAATCGCCCAAAGGCTTTTACTTTTTATCTCTACTTTACTTTTCCTGCACTAGGAGTAGCTTGTAACTTAAACCGTCTACTCGGCTATTTGTTGTAGTCGACTGACTTCTACTGTGAGAAGTAATAAAGTCCATTTTGTTACTTTTCTTCCATCTCCATTCACTTCACTAAGTTTGCTTCCAGTGAAGTCCTGAAATACGGCAAGGAACCAAACTCCACCACCACAACATCCACATTCCAGCACTCACACGATTTGTAGTCGATCATCGACTAAGAGCGAAAAATAGACAAACAAGTATATACGCTTTTTTCCCACCAGTGGGGCGACCATCTGGTTGAGGTTTTATGCTTGGGCCTCCAACAAGTTGGGTGGTCGAGCTACTCCATCCCACCATCGGCGACATTGAAAGCCATGGATCTCGTTTCAACTATTTGGATTAAAGTCTAAATTAGAGTTTAAAGGTGAAAAATCGGCCATAATCAGTGCCAAACTGATGGTACCAAAATCTGAAAAGCTTCTCCGATCGAGTTCTACAAAGGGCTCCTGTAAATAAGTCCAGCGACTAGGAATCTTTCTGGCCATAGAAGTCCGACAATCTAGTTATGTGACTGTAGGGGTTCGAATTATGGGAACAAGGACCAAGGACCAAGGCTCAGGCTAGGCTCCCTCCTCTGCTGTTCCTTGCTTTCGCCGTTTGGAACCTGCAAGAAGTCACTAGGGCTGTGGAAGCCCAGTGACCCTCCAACGATCAAGTTAGATCTCAGGGGTCGAGTTTAGGTCTAGAGTTAGGGTTTTGTGGCGTACCTCTTTAGGTTAGAGTCCCTTTGTATTTATAGACCTAGGGTTTCTTGGACTCCAAGCTAGCGCGTGGAATATACGCTCAGGTAACCGCCTCGGGTGACGTCATATGTGACGGAAGAGAGGAGACAGTTACGGAGCACATGGGAGAGGGGAATCCCAATGATTGCGTCCGTTGCATGATCTTTGTAGGGACCGCATGGTGTAACAACTTTTTGTTGATGGCTCCAGGGATATCTTCAGCGGAGACACGGTAGCAGACCGCAACGCAGCTCAGGGGATTGACCCCGAGGGCATCACCGAGGAGGTAACCGAGGGATGAAATCCACATACGTCTTCGGTTAAAGGATCCTCGAATACCGGGATCACATCATGTGGCCAGGTTACCGAGCTCGTAACCGAGGCCACCACAATAGCCCCTCAACTCTTCGGTGCACATTGACTGCTTCGGCTCTGGGGAGTTGATCCTTTGCGTGATCCGGCACAACCGAAGCTTCTGACATCTGAGGCGCCGAGGAATGAATTGACTTCGGTAGCCGAGGATTGCTAACCCCAGCCCTAGGAGCCACATGTCAGCATCTTCTGAAGCACTGGAGTCCAAAAGCTGTCTCGGCACGTGAAATGTCAGACGATTGGTACGAACCGTCCTATCGAGGACACGTGTCAGAATGCAAATGGCTTGGTCAATCGGTGCTTTTGAACCCAGAGCAGACTCTTCGTTGCTGATCGTCCGATGGAGACGCGTGTCACCAATCCAATGGCTCGGTGCACGGCGCTTCGTTTCCCGCGTAACCGTTCGTCGGCTCCATTATAAAAACGGAGGAGGAGGAGGAGAGAGAAAGGCACTGGAGCTTCTGCAAAGACAACGAACTACTGCCTCCGTGCCGTTCAACCTTTTGATCGAGTTTTCAGGCGTCTTGAGGGTAGATCTTCAAACGAAAAATCAGGTATGTTGTTCTCCAAACTTTAATCTTCAAGTTTTTGGCAGTTTTTTCAAGCTTTTGCATTGATTTTATCGTCCATTGGGGTGGAGACGCCAGTCGCCGCCGCCTGCTTCATGGCGTCGATGGCGTCCTCCGCCGTGGCCTCCTGAAACCGAAATCCAATGTTCTTCCTGAGACCGTAGTTCTTCCCGAGGCCTCCCTTGAGTCTTGGACCCATAAGGATTAGTGCGAGACCCGAGGGGCTCCTCCCGAGGAGGAGTTTCCCAGAGACAACCGAGGCAAAAACCTTACCGAAGAGTGGTGATCATTCCGTCCCGAGCGTCAGGACCTATTGCCTTCCCCGAAGCACATAGCTGATGGGTTTTTTGCATATTCTTGTCTTTGTCTAGGTAGGGGCGGATGGTCATTGAACTCTCTTCGGACAGCTCCAGTAGTTTAGACTCTTCTACGCTCGAGGGAATCTTTCAGCAAGCCTGGAACCGAAGACTATACTGAATCCCAATCGATTATATTGAACCAGCCGACCCTGACCGAGCTCGACGTCAAGTGACGACCTTTGACTCAAGTATGACGAAACCTGAGGATACATCGGACCAAGCCCCGGGACCCTTTGCCAACTCCCCCGAAGAGGTGCGGGGACAGAGGAGACAGATGAGGCCATGCCCCTTCCTGGGTCAGTACTTCAACGGTACTCCAGCTGCATATGAGGAATTCAAGAGGGTCTTCGCCGTACCTCCGGATGTCGAGATCCGGTTGCTTCGGGATACCGATCCCCTGAATCTTCCATACTGACAAGGGGAGCTGATCTTTCCCTTGATGGCGATTACCGAGGGGGGAGTCAGGTTCCCCCTCCATCAGTTTGTCCGAAGGGTGCTTCAGACGCTTTCCATCACCTCCTCCCAGCTCACGGTAAACTCTTACCAAATCATAACCAGTATCATAGAGCTGAGGCGGCAATACATATTGACCTTCGGTCTAGAAGAACTCTTCGGAGTGTACCTAGTAGGCATCAACCGTGAATGCGGCCGACACTACTTGTCATGTAGAGTAGATTATGATACATTCTTGATTGACCGCCTGCCGGACTCCGAGGAGTGGGCGGGGATATATGTTGCGGTCTCCGGGAACTTCATGTTTGGTCCCGGGGAAAGCACTGACACAGCCACCTCGGTTCAACTCGACGCCGGGAAGCCTGGTCGGTAAATTTAGTCTTCGGTACTCATGATGCATATTTCCACTATCTTGAATGTGCTAACTTCCTCCTTTTTTTTTTCTTTTGGTGCTTTATTGCAACTGAGGGGGTTGTGGCCGGTCTTCGGGAGAAAGGCTCCAAAGCTTGGATCGACGCTGTCTACGCCATTCCAATCACCAACCGATACGCCCCAGAATTGCTCGGGTACAAGCCGACCTACACGAGCTACCTGAAGAAGAGACCAAGGCAACAAGGCGCACCGAGGGCTGGCCGAGGATGAGGCGGAGGGAGAGGAAGAGGGGGAGGCAGCAGAGGAGCCGGGCTTGATACCGAGGGAAGTAGCTCCGGGCCTCGGGGAGTCGTAAGGGAGACTCCGGAGAGGACAGGGCTCAGTGGAGAAATGGCTGGTTCTGGGACCCGAGAAGTGCTCGACCTTAGGCGACGGCGACCGAGGGGTCGAGGCAGTGGTGCTGCCCCCGCGGGTGCGCCGGGCGCCGGGACCTCGGGAGTAACCCCAGTGTCGCCACAGGGGCCTCGGAGAAGAGGGCTAGGCACGAGGAGGTGGTCGGTGACTGAAGCCGGGAAAAGGAGCCGATCAACATCGAGGATGAACAGGAGAGAAGGAGGGAGGAGCAACCCGCCGGTGGCGGGGAGGGGACCTGGGTCCATCCCCGGGAGGTCCCCTGGGCACCCGAGTTCTGACACTATACGGGTCGGTTGATTACCCATGCTGACACCGTCAAGAACCTCGGTGCAGCCTATGGCATGCTCCAGGGCTGCATCCTTCCTCGAGATGCCGAAGCCGTCGACGGTCTAACCGAGGACATAACTGTATAGATCGCGCAAGCCCTTTTCGTGGTAAGCACATTGCTTATTCTGCTCCTTGTTTCCTTCGGCTAGATTTTCATACTTGTGAAAATCCTCTTATATACCCTGTGTCGGCAGGCTGTCGCTCGGGCTCTTTCTGTTAATCGCCGATGCAAGGCCCGAGAGGCAGAGAACGAGAAGCTGACGAAGGCGCTAGGCCAGAAGGAGGAGGACCTGAAGCTGGCTCGGGAGACCTGCGAGCTCTACCTGTCGGATTTCCAAAGGTGCGACAGAGAGAGGCTGCTTGCCGAGGGCAGGGCCACCAAGGCGAGGAAGATGCCAGAACCCTAAGGGCAGCTCGGGCTAGGGAGCTGGAAGAGGCGATGCAGGAGGGCTACAACCGAGGCTGGGACGCGGCCGGGGTGGAATACAAGAAGTAGGTACGAGAAATCGAGAACGAGCTGTACCGAGACCGCTTCTTGGACAGGCTTCGCTTCGGTCACGAGGCCCTTCTGCAGAAGCTGAACATCCCCGAGGACTCTACACTCCGAGCCCTGCCTGACGCACCACCTGAGGAACTCGCGATGCCCGAGGAGGATGATGAGCAGGTGCAGAATCCCGAGGCAGGGATTCCTCCCGAAGGCCAAACTACCGCTCCAGCCGACAACGCGACCCAAGCTCCTGTTCCTCAGGATACTTAGGATTTTTTCTTTTCCTTCTTTTTAGTTTTTGTTTTTGGCTGGACGGCTCCGGACATTTGGAGTTTGCCGTTCCAGGAATTTGTAAGTAATGCTTTGGTGACAGGTGCCGAACAGTTGGCCGAAGCCTGATCACTTGTAATAGTTTGACGTAGGAATTTCTAACTTCAAACGTTTTGCTTTTTGTTGAATGAATGTTTCCTTCTTTACTGAACACTGCTTTTATCTTCTGAGATACTTGTATGGTTTTATAGCTGTAACCGAAGGGTTCCATTGCCCCTGCTTCGGTTTGAACTTTGGATTAAAGCTTTAACCGAAGCATAAACCAAGGATATCTCAAAGATGTACAGATTGGTGTGAGGAAACGGAGCGATGCCAAGCCCCTGTGCTCGGTAGGTTTGCATGGTAGGCAGAGAAATAGCCAAAGTGAGGACAACGATCACCGAAGCGCCTCCCCTGTTAAGTGAGATAGAGGGACCTAGCCCGAAGCAAAGAGGAGTCAAAAAGTGAATTGCGCGTGCCCCTGCTTTGGGCTAGGTGCTTCGGTCGCTGGTTGGTTTAGGTACCCTGAGTGATAGTTACTTAGGGTGAGATATGCTGCTAAAGGATTGGGGCTAGAGCCCCGAAGGGAAATGGCATAGGCCATGGCTTCGGAATTCTGCGAATCCTTAACAGTAGATGACGTACAGGGAGGTCGGGATAAGGGGCTCGGGAAAAGGCCGAGTTTCCTTAAAACCAACAACCGAGAGTCCGAACGACCGAAAAGGCCGTGGCGACTTAGTGGGGATTTGCGTCCGAGGGGGATACCCATGGGAGGACGGATTCCCGAAGTCAAAGGTAAAACGGTTCAAATAAGGTTGAACCGAGTAGTAAAAAGTAAGAGATGAGAATATTAACACATAGTGATGACAGAAAAATTCTCATTGAGACAGAAGTAGGACATGTAATTACATAGGTACGCAAAAGCGTTTCTTGGAAAAGGAAAAACTTAGGAAAAAAGGGATAGGTCCTCGGTGGCCGAAGCCTGGCTAGCCATAGAATTTCTTGAGGTTGTTGGCATTCCAGGTCTTGGTGATTGGAGAACCATCCAGCTTTTCCAACTTGTAATTGCCCGAGCCTAGGTGCTTTAGGACTCGGAAGGGACCCTCCCAGTTGGGCATCAACTTCCTCTTCTCTCTATCACTTTTTTCCAGACGAGGTCGTCTGGCTTGAAAGACCGGAGGCGGATGCTTCGGTTATACCCCTTAGCAACCTCCTGTTGGTACGAGGCAAGCTTGATCCGGGTAGTCTCACGCTCTTCCTCAGCCAGGTCGAGATCTGCAATAATATTTTCATTGTTGACCTCGTAATCGAAGTTCTCGGTACGGATTGTCGAAAGACCGACCTGCAGAGTGATAACAGCCTCCATTCCGAAGGCCAGAGAGAATAGGGTACGGCCTGTCGAGCGTCGGGATGTGGTCCGATAGCCCCAGAGGACTCTTGGCAATTCTTCAGCCCATTTGCCTCGGCCGGACTCGAGTCGGCGCTTGAGGCCAGAGGAAATGGCCTTGTTGGCGGCCTCGGCCTGGCCGTTGCCCTATGGGTAGCCCAGCGTGGAGGTGTCCCATTTAATGCCATACTCGTCCAAGAGAGCCCTGTACCGCTGCCCGGTGAACTGCTTGCCGTTGTCCGTGATAATGGCGAAGGGAACGCCGAAGCGAGAAATTATGTTGCACCAGACGAAGCGAATGACATCTGTTTCTTCGATGGTGACCAGGGGCTCGGCCTCAACCCATTTGGAGAAGTAATTGGTGGCGGTGAGAAGGAACTTGAAGCCTCCGGGTGCGACGGGGAGCTTGCCAACTATGTCCATGCCCCATTGAGAGAAGGGCCAAGGGCTGGTGAGTGGGCTGAGATCCCGAGCCGGCTGGTGGATGATAGGGGCAAACATCTGGCACTTGCGACAACGCTTGACATAGTCTTCGGAGTCTTTCTTCATGGTGGGCCACCAGTACCCCTGGGTAATGGCTCGGTGAGCAAGTGAGCGCCCACCAGAATGGCAACCGCTGTCGCCGGAGTGAAGCTCTTCAATGATGCCGGGGACCTGGTGGGGGTGGGCTACCAACAAGTAGGGACCGGTAAAGGACCGTCGGTAAAGTTTTCCATTGGGGTCGAGCCAAAACAGAGCAGCCCTATTGCGGAGTCGGTTCGCTTCCTTCTTATCGGCAGGGAGGGTATCATCCTTCAAGTAACCGACGATCTCGTCCATCCAACTCGGATCGAGCTCGATGTTAAGAACCTCGTGGCTTAAAACTTCGAGTTCAAAACTAGGCTTGTCGATGGAGCTGAAGGATATGGAATGATGTTCCGAAGCTGTGCAGGCCGAAGCGAGCCCAGCTAGGGCGTTGGCATGAGCGTTCTGTTCCCTGGGAATATGCTCGACGCGAATGGCCTTGAACCTTTTGAGGAGCCGGACGGCGGAGCTGAGGTAGGTTTGCATTCGGTCGTCCCGAGCTTCATATTCTTCGGATAGCTGGTTGACCACCAGTTGAAAGTCACTGTAGATTACAACCTCTTCGATACCGAGGGCCTCGGCAGTCTTAAGTCCGGAGATAAGTGCTTCGTACTCAGGCTCATTGTTGGAAGCTGGGAAATTAATGGAAAGGGAGCTTTCATGCAGGACGCCGGAGGGGGAGAGGATCATGATCCCAGCCCTGGCGCCTCGGCTGTTAGACGCGCCGTCAATGTACATTTTCCACACATTGCCGTGAAAGAGCTTCCAGGCGGTGCTCGGGTTGGCCTGGAGAACGGCTTCGGGACGGGGGGAGGGGTCGAAGCCAGGACGTCAGCCAGGGTGAACTCGGCGATGAAGTCGGCAAGAACCTGGGCTTTGATTGCTGTCCGAGGCTGGAAGTGGATTTCGTAATTTGCCAGCTCGACGGCCCACTGGGAGATTCGGTTGGAGAGATCCGCCTTGCGGAGGAGTGACTTGAGCGGGTACTCGGTAAGAACAATGATGCAGTGGGCTTCCGAGATGCCGAGACGACGAGACGAAGGCGAGAACAAGCTTTTCCAAGGGAAGATAGCGTGTCTCGGCGGGGGTCATCGTCTTGCTGGAGTAGTAGATGGGTTGGTGGTCCCGACCTTCCTGTCGAACGAGAACCGAACTTATCGCATGTGAAGAGACAGCAAGGTATAGGAACATGTCCTCCTGGTCCCGAGGCGTGACGAGAAGCGGTGCTTCGGAGAGGTAAATCTTCAACTGCTGCAGGGCTCGGTCACAGTCCTCGATCCACTGGAAACTCCGTCGGCTGCCCTTCAGGAGGGCAAAGAAAGGCTGGCACTTGTCGGAAGAGCGACTGATGAATTGGTTCAGGGCAGCAGCCATGCCTGTCAAGCGTTGCACGTCCCTCTTGTTGTGGGGAGCCGAGAGCATTTCAATGGCCAGGAGTTGAGCAGGGTCAACTTTAATCCCGCGTCGGGACACGAGGTGGCCTAAGAATTTGCTGGAGCTGACACTGAAGGCACATTTCTTGGCATTGAGGCGGAGTTTGTGGTGTTTGAGGATTTCGAAGGCTTCGGCGAGGTGGGTGAGGTGGTCACCGGCGAGCATGCTCTTGACCACCATATCGTCAATGTAAGCCATCATCGTGTCACCTAGGAGACGCTTGAACATCTTGGTTATCATCCTCTGAAAAGTTGCCCCGGCATTCTTCAGTCCGAAGGGCATGACAAGATATCCCAAGATTCTGTGAGGGGTAATGAAGGCCGTGTTCTCGACGTCTCCTTCACTCATGGCAATCTGATTGTAGCCTCGGTAGGCGTCCATAAAGCTGAGTCGGTCATGGCCGGCCGTAGCGTCAACAAGTTGGTCGATCCTCGGGAGGGGGAAAAAGTCCTTTGGGCAGGCGTCGTTGAGGTTGGAATAATCAACACAGACGCACCACTTGCCATTCTTCTTTTTAACAACCACGGTGTTGGCCAACCATTTGGGATACTGGACCTCTCGGATGGCATTGGCGTTGAGGAGGCGGTTAACTTCCTCAATGACAGCTTCGGAATGAACCGGAGAGGAGCGCCGGGCCTTCTGGACGACGGGACGCTTGGTCTTGTCAATGTTGAGCTCGTGGCAGATGAAAGAGGGATCGACCCCGGGCATCTCGTAGGGAGTCCATGCAAAGACTTCGATATTCTTTTTGAGAAAATCCACCATGTCATTCCGCTCGGTGTCACTTAGGGAGGAACCGACAAGGAAAAAACGTGATCCGTCTTTCGTAATGGGAACAGTAACGAGTTCTTCTATTGCCTTCTCGTCGGCGGGCCTGCCGACGTCTTCCAGAACGGGAGCATCGGGAACCTCAATGAGGTTGACCCGAGAAGTCTTCCTGTTGCTTCGGATTGCATTAACATAGCACCTCTTTGCCGCTGTTTGGTCACCGTATAGGTCCTCATGTCGTCCGTTAGCGCCTATGAAGCGGACTACCTGGTGATAACTGGAGGCGATAGCCTTCAACTTATGGAGCTAGGTGCGCCCGACGATTGCATTGTAAGGGCTAGGGACGTCAACGACCACGAACTCCATATCAAGGACCACCGAGCCTGTGCGTACGGGAAGAGTGATCAACCCGAGAGGCCATACAGGGGCCCCGTTGAAGCCTATGAGGGAGACTTCGGAACGACGGAGGTCGATGTCTGAGAGTTTCAGGTCCTGGAACAGGGAGTAGTACATGACCTCGGCCGAGCTGCCTTGGTCAACGAGGACGCGACGGACGTTGAAAGTTCCGATATGGAGTGTGACGATGAGGGTGTCATTATGTGGCAGCTGGACACGGTCGAGGTCCTTCTCGGTGAACGTAATTGTCCACTTTGAACCGTCGTCGGTGCGGGCGCGCTTGGTGTCGGGGCTGACGAGCATAACTTGTTTGGAAGAGGAGGCGTCATTCAACTCAGCGTGTATGATGCGAGCGGCCTCGGGGTGCAGAGGGCCGTGGATAACGTGAATCGTTTGAATTTCTTCTTCGGGTCGTTGCTCAGTGCGCTCTGCCCGAGCCTTCATTTTTTCGTGATTGATGAGATGATGGAGGTGACCACCGGCGACAAGCTGCTCTAAGTAGGCCTTGAAGGGCTTGCAGGCAGTTGTGAAGTGGCCCTGCTCATTATGATAACTGCATCAGACGATTGGGTTTTTGATATTCCCATTCTCGGTACCGAGCTTCTGATTCGGAAAGGAGAAGAAGGGTTGATCCTTCACTTGATCAATGAGCCGGTAAATAGGATCGGTGAAGACGGTCTTCTCAGCGTTGAAGTCGCTCGGCTTCGGCCCCTTCTTCGGGGATTGCTTGATGTTGTTGCCCTGCTTCTTAGGTGTTGAAGCAGGTGTGGGGACCGAAGCGTTGGCCGAGACAGATGTGAGTTTAGAGGTCGTGGACTTCCCGATGCCTCTTTCAACTTTGGACTTGATGAGCTGGCACCAGTCTTCGATGCAGGTCATGAGGTCCTTCATGGAGTCAGGCTTGTTACGGGCGAGGTCGTCATAGACTTGCTCGTCCTGGGAGGTGAGACCGAGCTTGAATCCTTGGGCCGAGATGACACCGTCGCAGCCTTCGATTTCGTTGAATAGCTCCCAATAACGACCGGCGTACTGGCGGAGCGTCTCGTCGGGTCGTTTGAGAAGAGCGAGGAGGGAATCGATCTCCTTCTCGTGCTTGTTGCTCGTGATGAACCGAGCCATGAAGGCATCACACAGGGAGTCAAACGATGAGATTGACCTGGCAGGCAGTTGGTTAAACCATGTAAGGCCTAGGTTCCCGAGGCTGGCAGGGAAAACCTTACAGAGGAAGGCGTCGTCCGAGGGCTCATTGCGGAGGAAGAGAGGCATGACGAGCTTGTACTGCACCAGGTGAGTATATGCCTCGGTTTTACCATCGTACTTGGCAAATTTGGGCTGGGTGAATCCTTTTGGGGGGGTGACCGAGTCGATCTCCCTTGTGAAAGGGGAGGTCGTGAGTTTTTTGAGTCGGGCGTCGCGATGAAGTCGAATCGAACGGTCAAGACCGTCTGGACGCTCTGTCGCGGGACGCTTTTTTGGGACCGACTCGTCCAGCCTCTCATATTCCTTCCTCTTCGGTGGGATGCTTCCTGATCTCTGATGAGACCGCTCCTGTCGGTCCTTCTTGTAGCTATCTCGAGCGTAGGGCTCGAGGCGCTCCGTGACATGGCTTCCACCACCCTTTTCTCCTGGATGTGAGACGAATGGGCTTTTTGCTCTAGTGTTCTTGAGGCGCTCGCGATATCCTTTTATTTGGAACTCCAGGAGGCCATCCTCGTCGTTGGCAATTTTGGTGAAGCTAGGGGTGGGCTCACGAGTTCCCTTCCCTCTCCTTACCGGGTGCGTGGAGGAGGCGGAGTCGCTATCGGCGCCGAGCCTCTCGAATGCGGACCGCTTCCTTCGTGGGTTTTTGGGGTCAAGGGAACGGGAGCGTTCCCTATGCCCAGCGCCACCTTCAGTTCGACCACCTTTTGCAACAGGAGGCTCGAGACGGTCTTTGACAGAAGGTCGAGGCTGGTGTTCGATCAAGCAGCCCCCCTCGCGGCTGCGTGAAGGGCTTTGATGGCTTCTCCTTCCGCCACGGCTTCCTGCGGAATGAGACGTGGAGATCTGGAGAAGATGTTTGATCTCGGCGAGTTCGTCGCGGACGTGCTTGTCTCGTTCCACGGCTGTTGACAAGTCGTCGATCTTCCGCTCCAAGTGACGGATGTAGGTGTGGAGTTTGGTGCCGGCTCCCATGTCCTGGGTTGAAGTTCCAGCTCTGACCGATTGACATGTGAGCCTTCCCTGGGGCACCGGCCCCACCAGGAACCAGGATTGGTTCTCTGAACGGTCCGAGGCCGAGGGTTGTCTCACTGGGGTAAGGATCTTCGACTTCCACCATTGTTGTGACGGGAGGTCTGGACGAAGCTCTTTGGATAGAGGGAGATGAATGGTGGTGAGAGTGGATGTTCCCCAGCAAAGTCGCCAATTGTAGGGATTCGAATTATGGGAACAAGGACCAAGACTCATGCTAGGCTCCCTCCTCTGCTGTTCCGTGCTTTCGCCGTCTGGAACCTGCAAGAAGTCACTAGGGCTGTGGAAGCCCAGTGACCCTCCGACGATCAAGTTAGATCTCAGGAGTTGAGTTTAGGTCTAGAGTTAGGGTTTTGTGGCGTACCTCTTTAGGTTAGAGTCCCTTTGTATTTATAGACCAAGGGTTTCTGGGACTCCAAGCTAGCGCGTGGAATATACGCTCAGGTAACCGCCTCGGGTGACGTCATATGTGACGGAAGAGAGGAGACAGTTACGGAGCACATGGGAGAGGGGAATCCCAATGATTGCGTCCGTTGCATGATCTTTGTAGGGACCGCATGGTGTAACAACTTTTTGTTGATGGCTCCAGGGATATCTTCAGCGGAGATACGGTAGCAGACAGCAACGCAGCTCAGGGGATTGACCCCGAGGGCATCACCGAGGAGGTAACCGAGAGATGAAATCCACATACGTCTTCGGTTAAAGGATCCTCGAATACCGGGATCACATCATGTGGCCAGATTACCGAGCTCGTAACCGAGGCCACCACAGTGACGATGGAAATGGAACGATATGATTGCCATAATGGTTGTATCTCTCTTTCTGCACTGTAGACGTGGATATCTTGGACTTGCTTGATTTTAGAGATGTACAGTAATCCGTACGAGAATAGACAAATCATTACATACACAATCGTATTCCGCTCGGTTACATCGTGCGCTTCCCATGCCCAGTGATCCAAGCTCCACGTGGAGGTCAGAAAAAGCAGGGGATTTAAGGAGTCAGAAAATGATCCATCACTAGTAAAATAGGAGTTTCGCCCACGAGAAAGTCAAATGCCTGAATCATTTATGAAGAAAATCCTCCGTTCTACTACGAGCCAATTCGTCGAGTCAAATCAATTAAGAAGATAGATAAAACGCGATCCGTCGAGTCAAATGACAACACAAATTGTTCTTATTTTAAATCTAGCCGACTGAATTTTCCAATTTCAAGCTCAAGAGAATGTTCACCTCAGAACTGAACTCCTGAGGAAGCTTGTTAAATACTTCACTGCAAAACCCAGATATCATAGCTGCCATTGCCTTTTCTTGATCAATACCCCTCTGTTGAAAATAGAATATCAAATCTTCTGTTATTTTTGAAGTTCTAGCTTCGTGTTCAATGCACACTGAAGGGTTCTTTACCTATTCAAAACGATAAATTACTTCAAAAACAACGATACAAAACCTAATTAGAACACTTAAAGATTGGCGAACTAAATGGATCACGACCATATTTCATGTCCTTTGGTGATAACCAACCATGAGGGATTGATTGCCTAAGAACGCCAAAAGACAAAAACCCAATCATATTGACGCAAATATTGAGCCTAGAAAACATACTATTGAGCCATAATCAACAGAAACATACCTGTGAAGATGCTGTTAAACAAAATTCGATAAATGTGATATCCATAATGAATAAACCTAATAAAAATATGAAAGGGATGGAACTAGCCATTCTGTGCCTTCCACAGAAGAGAAATCTTATACCTAAGTTGAGATACCCCACGAAAATGTCAATTAATACCAAAAGCCATATTTGTTGAAAACATGGACAGAAGTACTGGGAAACTGATGAAGTTGGCACTGAAGTAGCGTAAGGTAAGCTTCCCCAACCGTGCACAAGTAGTCTTCTTAATTTTGTAGTCGAGAGAACCAACTATGTAAATTGCTGGTGTAAGATCAATTTAAATGATATCCCTTATGAAGAAACGACCAGATTCAACATGCCAATGTAATAACTGTATATGTACGTTTTTTCATCGTTCTACATGGCATACTACAGTTGCCCTACACTATATGTTTAACTAGTAGTGGTACACGTGCTTTGCACGCATAGTTCTTCCATTTTAAGAAACTGTTGTTCTAGAGGATATGAAAGAAAGTCAAATTTCCAAACATTTAGTCCTCTTTGAAAAGTTACTTTGATCTTTTCCAAAGTATCCTCTGCAAAGGACTTCAATGGACAATAGAAAAAATCAATGCCTTCAAGATTTTGAATATACAACTGTTACATGTCCCCTCATAGAGTTAGAATTGTTGGACCTTTGAAGAAACCACCAATATGTGACAGGTGGAGTAATACAGATATAAGCGTAATTGATCATTTTTTTTACTCTAGAATGGCAGAATTTAAAGACGGAGCTAAGGTATTTTTTACCATTGACGTACTCATTTTGCTTTCCAAGTGTAATTTGAAGGTTATCTACCAATAGAGTCTTTTTTGGCAATGTAGACACCCCAATCCGGACTTCGGAGAGTTTTTGTCCACTCCGATGATGAAAATAGAGGAAACGATACCTTTGCGAGCTTGAAAAAGGATCTCTCTAAGCCCAAAAACCCAAAAAGCCTGAAAAGCCCAGATAGAAGCCCAAACAAGGCCCAAAAGAGACCTGGACCGAAGGAAGAGGTGCCGTGCGAGGCTGGACTGGAGCGCACGGCACCTTGAGCAAAAAGCTGGCTGGCTCAGAAAGCTGTCGGCCACGGCAGTGTGAGCCACAGCTGATAACTGGCTCAGCCGAAAATGCACTTCTGGCCCGCCCAGAAAACACCTCCACCATTTAAATTCAAAATCCTTGGCCATTTGCATATAAATTAACCCCTCCACTCAAGGGAAAGGGGTCCCTCTTAGCCCTTCTTTTGAGTCCTTTCTCTTGGCTCTCTCACTCTACTTTCTCTCTCTAAGTTCTCAAACCCCCTTTTCATTACCACTTCCATTTCCAAGTCTTAAAGGATGTCATTCCCAAAAGACATTTTTTAAGAGCCTTCACTCACTCTCTTCTCATCATTGAAGTTGATCACTTATTGACTTCTTGATCCCATCACCCAAAACACCTAACCTTTACTCACACCCATACTCCCTTTGTCTCATTTAACCTCCCCCATCCACATCCGTGACGATCCATCCAAATCCTTACATCCACGATCTTTGATCAAGCTCGAAATCAAAGATATAAACTAGTTTCCTCGGAGCAGATTTCGTTCTGGTCCTGAGGGGACCTTTTTGTCAGCAGATCTAATCCCTTTTGGTTAGATCCTGACTCAAAACATATTTTCATAAAATAAAACCAACACTGTGCTGAGGTTGAGGAACCGCTGATGCATTGATCGACATACGGCACCACGACTCTCGGCCGCGGCATGATGCACACTAGTGCTATTGTGAACAGTGGATCTCGAGTTTTCTGTCTTTGTGGTTACTGTTTTTTCTTGTTTACTATTTACGTAGCTCTTAAAATGAGACCATATCTACAAGCCATGTTCCGGCTCTTCTAAAATCTTTTCAAGATCATCCCAGTGATCAAAAAAGTTGAAAACTACTTTAAAACTATGTTTTGGGAAGGATAATGACGTTCTTGGGATGATCTACCGTGAGGCTATTCGTGAGTTTTCAAAAGATCTACAAAGAAACTAGTGAGTTAAATGATATTTTGAAAGACTGCAACGATCTGACAGTAGAGCAGGTGCCGCGCACGGCATGTTGAGACGCCTCGCACGGCATCTCATAGTGCCGTGAGCGGTATTCTGAGGCCCAACCGTTTGACAGCAGAGCAGCTACCGCGCACGGCATGTTGAGATGCCTCGCACGGTGTCTCAGGGTGCCGTGAGCGGCATCCTGAGGTCCAAACAGTCTGTTGAATGTTATTTATCTCCATTTACTCATATCATTTTATCACGACTGTACAGATAGCACCACCCGCACGTCAATGTGATATATTTCCCATGTCCATCTCCCGTTACGTGCTTTATTAAAGAGTTTGATATTCCAAATAATGTTGAAGATTCCCCCTGTTTTTAAAACATCAAGTAGAGACCGGTCTTACCGGGCAAATGGGGTGCTTTTTAAAGAAAAACCTTTCTCGTTCGTAATGTGGCTCCCGAACCCAACGTCTCGACGTTTTCGCTAGACCAAAAGCCTTTTTCAAATCAAGCTCTCGGTTTCTCGGATCATCCATCTCAAAAATCCGGGTGGCGACTCTTTGAGCTAGCGCCCCCTTTTCCCGAGCGCGGGAGCCCACAGTGGCGACTCTGCTGGGGACGTGTTTATTCAATACTTTAAAAAAAAAAATGTATAAAAGTATTGGATGATCAAGAGAGCCAAACTTGAAAGGTACTTTCTAAAGGGGGATTTTCAAATATTTTTCGGAATATTAAGTTCTTTTATCCTGTACACTTTTGCACCGCACAAGCCTCGCTATGCGTGTTTCGGCTATCTTGCCCGGTTTACCGGTGACAAGCTCTCCCGGAATGCCTAGCAACCCTCGACTATGATGAGCTATCGTGCTGTACGGCCGTTGTCTTGCAATACACTCGACACGGGGTAGCACATCTTGGCTCTAGTCCAGGGAACCCTTTTGAGACCAAAACCAGCCTTTGCACTTGTACATAGCTATAGAACATTCCCAACTAGGGCAGGAACCCATGGCTAGGACTTATGTGTTATACTCTGTTTACGTGCTTTTTATTCCTGTACACACGCATCATTCACACACCATTGCATCTTGTGGGCTAGAGGAGTAGGCTCCCTTAGAATTCTTTAGGGCCCCCCGGGTCAGTTTAGGAGACTTTAAATCCATGGAGTTTGTGATACCTCCGGTGTTTGCCGTGCCCGAACGGCTCCCTTGGTTTGGGTCTAGCCTTAAGCATGCCCGTATCTGGATTCCGGTAGCCACATTGCTTTGTCTCGGATAGTCAAGATAAGGAGATTGGCTCTGGTTCCGACCCGTTCGGAATTTAACCTGCCTGACGGCACCTACCCGGGCTATCAGAAATCTTTTGTACGGCCTCCTTAGAATTCTTTAGGACCCTCCGGTCAGTCTAGGAGACTTTAAATCCATGGAGTTTGTGATACCTCTGGTGTTTGCCGTGCCCGAACGGCTCCCCTGGTTTGGGTCTAGCCTTAAGCATGCCCGTATCTGGATTCCGGTAGCCACATTGCTTTGTCTCGGATGGTCACGATAAGGAGATTGGCTCTGGTTCCGACCCGTTCGGAATTTAACCTGCCTGACGGCACCTACCCGGGCTATCGGAAATCTTTTGTACGGACGTCTTAAGTGAGATTCGAGCGACGGTAGGTCTTAGGCCTCGTTTCTAGGAGATGGGTAGAAGTAGGGCGAGTATTCGGATTGGTTATGAGTTGCTCCCTTTTGACTTGTTATCAGTGTTGCCAACATTGATCGCCTGCGGAGAAAAGAAGCTGTACCCAATTGGTTCCGTTTGTCCCAAAGACTAGTTCGCGTAGACCCCCTGGAAGGACCCCACTGTTTGAGGTCCAAATTGAAGAAGAGGAAGAACCTGTGGTAGAAGAATTTGTCTCATTCCCAACCGAAAATCCCTTACCTATGGTTGATCAGGAAGGCGGGATGGAAGAACTCATGCGAACGTGGCCAACATGGATGTTCAATTAAGCAGTTCCTCGCCGGTGTTGACGCACAACTTAAGGCCACCGTAGACTCTATGAAAAATGACATGAATATGATAATGGAAAGCATGGAAATCACCGACAAGCTCCTAATCAAGACTTCCTGCAATCCGAGCAACCACCTAAAGTTGAGGTACCGGTGTAGTCGACCCCAACCTGGCCGCTATCATGGATAAGATCGGCAAATTGGAGGAATCTGTCCAGGAAACCAAACGGCTTGGAAAAGGAGAAATCGACATGAGGAAACTATGCCTCTTTCCAAATGCCAAGCTGCCAGAAAAGTTCAAAGGAGTGGACTTTACAAAATTCGATGGAACCGGCGACCCAAGAGCTCATCTTCAAGGATATGTCGGGTCCCTCACTATGCGCGGCATCGAAGGAGAAGCCATGGCCCAACTCTTCCATGAGTCCTTGTCTGGTCCAGCTCTGCAATGGTTCCTCTCTCTCGAACCATCCAAGAAAAGGACTTGGGAAGATATCGGGACAGCTTTCGTGGCTCAATATGACTTCAATGTTGACCTAAAAATAACCACGAGGGAGCTAGAAAGCACTAAGATGAGTGAGAAAGAAAGCTTTGCTGATTTTGTGAAGCGTTGGAGGGCAAAGGCAGCCCAGATGCAGAATAAGCCTGACCTAAAAGAACAAATACGGATAATAACCAAGAACTTGCCAAGCTCCTTCGCCCCTTACATGGTTCTTTCTCAGGCTGCTCCAAACTTTGAAACCTTTTATGACTCCGGGCTGGCTGTAGAGGAGGCTTTACGGGACGGAACTTTGGAGAAGAAAGAATCAGGGTCCGGATCCAAATCCAAACGGGTGTATTCAGGAAACAGCAATGTTCTCTTCGGGAATGCCAATCAGGCAGGAACCTCATCCACAAAACCTGTAGAAGTTAACCAGATTTCCGAAAAACCAAAATCCCAGAACCGAACCTTCACCCAATTCAGCACTCCAAGATCCACTCTCCTCAAGAAACTCACAGATATTGGGGTACTGAAACCTCTCCCGCCACCACAAACCATTCCGCCAAACCTAAACCAAAACGTCTACTGTGACTTCCACCAAATGCCCGGCCATACCACCGACAACTGCATCCGCCTCCGTCATGAAATCCAAAACCTCATTGACAACAAGGTTGTCGATGCTCCACCCACAGATAAACCAAACACCATCTCAAACCCCCTGCCGCAGCATAACCCCCCTTTCCGTATTAACCAAATCACCCTAGCCGAAGATCCAAGTCTCTCAAAAAATGATTCTACCCTATTCCCTGATGCTGAACCAATACCTGTTGGTGGAATTCCCGGAGATATTGCCTTCCATTCTACCTGGGAATGGGAAGACACGTGGGGAGAGCTGATTGCTGACTGCGAAGAATTTGAAGCTGCCAATTTCCAAAGAAACGACGAACCTTTGTTCGAGGCCGGATGGGAGGTTGATTGGCAAAACATCCAGACAAATCCTCTTGATGGATTCTCTTTGTGTGCACTATTCGAAAATCAAGGGGAAGAATACCCGGTCCTCCAAGATGTACCCGAATGGGATTGGGACCCGACCCCGGATGAGTATCAGCTTTTGGCATGGAACGACCCATTGGATACCTTCTCCCTGCCGACACTATTCGGTGAAGAATACCAGCTCGGATACCCACCTGAGATGGCGACATACAACTGGCCGGAACTTGCCCCGCTCCGCCCAGATTTCTCTCATTTTAATGACTTTGTCGTCAACAATCTGTATGACAATGTGGACCTCACCCCGTACCCAAACCTTCCTGGGTTCGAGGAGGAAGTTGCTAGCAATGGGTTTGACCCAATGGACTACCTCGTGGACGGAGCTGAATCTGAGCCATCAGTCACTTTCCCGAAAGACGCCGAAATTGCCATGATAAACTTATGGGAGGATGAACCAGCAAACTTGTGGGCCAACACTGAAGTGATTAACGTAAAAGTGGGAAACGAAGAATGGACTGTTAACAAAGCCATGATGGAGGCTGAAAAATGGACACCCGAAGATCTGTGGGACGATCTAGTTATCGCCGATCTGGCCGCTAATCTACAAGATACAACTATTGGAAACAAGCGTAAAGCCCTGGTCGACTTATGGAGTGAGGAATCGAAGTACCGCCAGATTGATCATCTAACCAGAAGCGGCCGTGTTTATCAACCTCCGAACCTCCAAGTTGGGGAACCTTCCAACCCTGCAACCGCAGAACCCTCTGATCCCTTTACCACTCCGGTCAAGAGCACCTTTCGACCCTTTGACCCACCGGCTAAGGAGCCTTCCCGACCTGAAAAGAACCCCGAAGGGATGATTAAGCGACAACTGGAGCAAACCCATGCTAAGATGTCTGTCTGGGATGTGCTGGTCCATTCCACACGCCATCGTGAAGGCCTCATCCAAGCACTCTCTCAGCTAAAGGTTCCTTCCGCTATAACTCCCGATGAGCTTGTGGCTCTGATCAAAACCATACCTATCAAACATGCCATCACCTTTACTGATCGAGACTTACCCGCCGAAGGAACTGATCACAATCGTCCGCTGCACATCACCTTGAAGTGCCATGGCAAGTCGGTTCCAGCAATCTTGGTCGATAATGGATCAGCGATTAATGTATGTCCACTCCGTGTTGCTTACTGTTTGGGATACAAGAATAAGGACTTTTCCCTGTCAGAAGTCAAGGTCCGAGCATATGACAACACTCGGAGATATGTGGTTGGGACTTTCATGATTCCTATGACCTTCGGACCATATCAGACGGACGTAGAATTCCACGTGGTGAATATCCCTGCCTCTTTCAATCTGCTCTTGGGAAGGCCCTGGCTGCATCGGCCAGACATCATGGCTGTGCCCTCCACACTCCACCAGAAAATTCGGCTGGGACTGGAAACGGGAATGCTTACTATCCACGGGGACTCGGGGATTCATGCCCCTGTTGAAGACAATGCCCCACTCCTGGAAATTCAACACGGAGAAGAAGATATCGCTTTGGGAGGCTAGATACCTCTCAGCCTATCTATTCGGTTAGGATCGATGATGACTTCGTTATTAGCAATGTTGCCACCAAGATTATGAAGAAAATGTCCTACATGCCAGGATTGGGACTGGGAAAGAATCTCGAGGGCCTACAAAGTTTGAAGCTCGAGGCACTCGATGCGCATTAACCGGCCTTGGTTACTCACCCTCAAGTAAAAGCAAGGTGAAAAGGGGACAGGCTAGAAGATTACTTTGTCAAGGAAGAAGCAAAGCAGATTTATCGGACAGCCAGAACCCTTTTGGGATGCGAAAACCAATGCCTTCTTACCGGGTTTGAGATATTCGCCAACGATGTCGGCCGGATAGTGATGAAGAAAGGCGAGGTTGTGGAAAAGCGTAAAAGCTCCCCGATCGGATTGAGGTCTTTGCCATGGGTAGTCTCGCAACTCTGTTTAGGGAAGACAAATCAATGGGTACAGCTGCGGAGGAAGTGATGATGGAACAAGATACCCCGAGGATCCGACTTTGCTCATCATGGATGTCGCTGGAGAAGGACTGGACTTTCATACCGAGTGCAACTCACCATGAGTCCGAGTCTGAGTCTGGTCCGAATTTGAGTCTGTTAAGTCTTCTGAGTCTATCGAGTCCGAGTTGGTGCCTCTTGGCCCAAACTCTCAGAATTCCAGTTCGAATCCACCCGTGTATATGGTGCCCCGAGGCCTCAGTTAATAATGAAATAAATGAGTCTGATTCTGCTACTTCCCCGACTTTGAAATAAATTGCGTCGACCAAGGTGATGAAGAGATTGGTTTCGATGGGGACATCCCCGAAAGAAATTCGATCCCTAATCGGCGAGGGAAGATGAAAGGCATGCTCAACCTATAAAAGAAGAAACCGTTTTAATAAATTTGAGAGATGAAGGGAGTCCCGGGTGATCCAGATCGGCCGCGCTATCCGCTGAAAAGCGCGAAGCCCTTGTAAACTGCTCAAAGAATTTGAAGATGTGTTTGCATGGTCACACGAAGATATGCGGAATCGATCCTGAAATCGTGGAACACGGGTTCCCTTTATCCCGATGCAAAACCAGTAAAATAGAAACTAAGGCGCATGAGACCTGCGGTGCTTAAGATAAAGGAAGAAGTCACAAACAGATTAACGCTGGGTTTTTAATGGTAGCGAATACCCTCAGTGGGTTGCAAACATCGTCCCAGTACCAAAGAAGGATGGTAAAATAAGGGTCTCCGTCGATTTCAGGGATCTCAACAAAGCCAGCCTGAAAGATGACTTCCCGCTACCACACATTGATGTGTTAGTTGATAATACTGCCGGTCATGCCCTACTCTCTTTCATGGATGGTTTTTCGGGTACAATCAAATCCTTATGGCTCCAAGAGGATCGGGAAAAACTACGTTCATCACCGAGTGGGGACATATTGTTATCGAGTCATGCCGCTTCGGACTAAAGAACGCCGGATCTACTTACCAGCGGGCCAGCGTTGCTACACGACATGATTCATAAAGAGGTAGAGGTCTACGTTGACGATATGATTGTTAAAGCCAAAGAGCGAGAAGGACATCTGCCCGCGCTCAGGAAGTTTTTCGAAAGAATCAGGAAGTACAAGATGTGGCTCAACCCCACCAAATGCATGTTCGGAGTCACTGCAGGGAAGATGCTTGGGTTCATGATCACCACCCGAGGCATCGAAGTCGATCCATCGAAAATTAAAGCCATCCTAGAAATGGAACCGCCGAGATCTGAGAAGGATGTAAGGAGTTTCCTCGGCAAGGTGCAATTCATCAGTCGATTCATTGCAAAGCTGACCTCGACTTGCGAACCCCTATTCCGTTTGCTCAAGAAAGGAGTGCCGTTCGCTTGGGATGATAGGTGCCAGAAAGCTTTCGAAGCCATCAAGGCCTACTGAACAAGCCACCGGTATTAACGCCGCCCGTAACAGGAAAACCTTTGATCCTATACCTGTCGGTCACTTCGTCCTCAATGGGGTGTATGTTGGCACAGGAAGGAGATGATGGGGTGGAAAGGGCTGTTTACTACCTTAGTAAAAAAATGGTTGGACCCGAAGAGCGGTACACTCCCCTGGAAAAGACATGCTGGGCGCTTGTATGGGCTTCCAGGAAATTGAGACATTACATGCTCGCCTATCCGGTGAGGCTGATATCTCGGATGGATCCCCTAAAATATCTATTCGAAAAACCAGCCCTCACAGGAAGAATGGCGCGATGGTTGCTGATGCTCGCTGAATTTGAATTAAAGTATGTCACCCGAAAGGCAGTGAAAGGAAGAGCTGTCGCAGAGTTCCTGGCCGATTGCCCAGTTGAGGAAGGAGAGGATGCCGAATTCAATTTCCCCGACGAAGACATAATGACGGTAGCCGAGGACATTTGGCAGTTGTACTTTGATGGAGCAGCCAACCAGAAAGGATTTGGAATCGGTGTATTGCTCATCTCGCCCGATGGATCGCACATCCCGTTGGCATTCAAGCTTAACTTCGAAGTCACCAATAATCAGGCAGAGTACAAGGCTTGCATCGTGGGTATGGAGGCAGCCATTGAGATCGGCATAGAAAAACTGGAAGTCGTGGGAGATTCGAACTTGGTCGTGTCCCAGGCAAATGGTGATTGGAAAGTCAAGGAAGAAAAACTAAAGCCATATCACCACGATCTCGAAGATCTCATCCCCCACTTCACCAGGGTAACTTTCACTCATGTCCCGAGGTTCAAAAATCAATTCGCAGACGCTTTGGCAACGTTGGCATCGATGGTCGAAATCCCTATTGGCATAAAGTTAAGACCGATCGTGATAGAACAGAGGGATACTCCAGTCTACCAGCATGTCATGACGATCGAAGAACCCGATGATGGTCAGCCGTGGTACTTCGATATTTGGAGATATGTAGAAAGAGGAGAGTACCCCATGGGAGCAAGCAAGAAGGACCGAATCGCTCTCCAAAGGATGGCGGCTCAATACATTATCTGTGGAGGGAATCTATACCGAAGATCACACTGCGGTACGCACAAGTTATGCGTCCATGGGGAAGATGCGAAGAGGGTAATGGAGGAAGTCCACGAAGGTGTATGTGGCCCTCACATGAATGGTATAATGCTCGCTAAGAAAATCCTCAGGCAAGGATACTTCTGGACCACCATGGAAACAGAATGTGTGGAATATGTGCGAAGGTGTAGAAAGTGCCAAATTCATGCTAATCTCACGCATGTCCCGCCGCATGAGCTGCAACAAATGACCTCACCATGGCCTTTCTCGACATGGGGAATTGACGTCATCGGAAGGATAGTGCCGGCAGCATCCAATGGTCACAAGTTCATTTTAGTAGCCGTCGATTATTTCACAAAATGGGTAGAAGCTGCTTCCTATGCCACTTTGACTGCGGTTCAAGTTGCACATTTCATCAAGCAAAATGTCGTTTACCGATACGGGGTCCCCCAGGCTTCCGTATCCGATTATGGGGTTCATTTCAAAGGACGAGCTCGGGAAGTTTTGGATGAGTTCCAAATTCAAGTGCACAAATCGACGACTTATCGGCCACAGACTAATGGCGCCGTGGAGGCCGCCAATAAGACAATCAAAGCCATTCTGGAGAAGACCATTCAATCCGCAAGGGACTGGCATGAGCAACTACCCCTGGCTCTGTGGGGGTATCGCACGTCTGTGCGAACACCAACGGGAGCAACCCCCTACTCTTTGGTTTACGGAATGGAAGCGGTGCTCCCCATCGAATTGGAAGTCCCATCTCCTCGAACTATGATTGAATGTGAAATCCAAGAGGCAGAATGGTTGAGCAATCGATTCGAATAACTTATGCTATTCGATGAACGCCGGCTAAGGGCTCTTTACCACATCCAAGGGTACCAACGAAGGATCGCATGGGCATTCAACAAGAAAGTGAAACCCAGGAATTTGGTAGAAGGTGACATGGTTTTGAAGGAAATCCGGGCTCCGGTTTACGACCCACGAGGAAAGTTTCGACCAAAGTGGTCCGGGCCGTACATTATCAAGACCATCCTTCTCGGAGGGGCTACGCAACTCATCGACTTGGACGGAAATGAATTCTCAACCTTGGTCAACCTGGATCAACTCAAGCGCTATTACCCCTGAGAGAAGCTCGCTAGGCTGAAAACCGCAAGGGCGGGCAGTCCTAGGCAAAAATAAGAGCAAAGCGTGCTAGGATGAAAACCCGTTAGGGCATCCTAGGCAAAAGTTAAGGCATGCAATAAATGAGCTCGCTAGACCGAAAACCCGAAAGGGCGGTTCTAGGCAAAAGTTAGAGCGCAAAAGGAGAGTGTTAAAACCAGAGCGAACCCTACCCTGAACTACGTCATGACCTGATTCCTTCGCCAGGAGGATACGTAGGCAGTCTCACATTGAGACCCGGTCACGATCCATCAAAATAAAGATCCAGGTTGAGAAGGTTTGAAAAACAAAAGTCGAGAAGGGAGAAACCCTCCAAGACTCGCTTTTATTAACACGATTACTTCTGCTACATAAGGTTGGGCAAAGCTTTCAAAATCAAAAGAAATACAACATAATGAGAAGAGGGTCCACAATTTATTCAACGGTCAGGGAAGTAGGATCGAGTCAGTTTCCTTGGGCTCCAGCCCTCGCTGCGATGTCCCTCCTAAGCCACTTTCGATAGCTCCCGCGCATCGCCACAGAAGGATAAGGATGTGCGTCGGTCACCTCGCGTGTCATCCAAAAGCGCTGGTAGTGGCAAAGAACCGAATGGCTGAAGAGAGGCAGAACCACATCCACGAGAACCTCGGCAGGGCCCTCCTGCCTCACTAGCTGTCGCCGGATGCGATAAGGGATGTAGAAGGTAAAAGCTCCCAAACCACCGTAACGACTCCACCGAGGGGCCCATGTAGTGCACTGTCATGGGAGGAAGATCCAGCCATCGGCACCTCCAAGCAATAGTCTCCGCTCGCCGGCGCCTGAGGAAGTCGACCCACTCGACCCTGCTCCTGTCCTCAAACTCGAAGCATCGCTGAGACAGTAACCTCGCCTTATATGACCAATTGCCAGGAGGAATGGTCAGCACGTTCACCTTGTCACAAAGCCAAATCTGTGGGAAGAGAGAAAACAAGTAAGAAACCGTAAAAAGCCAAGCTGAGTGTTGAGGTAAAATGAGAACGTGAGAAAAATCCGAAAAAGGAGAGCTGAGTGAGAAGCCAACCTGTAGGAGAAGGGGGCTACCACCAAAAGTCTCGGTCCCTCCAGAACGAACCTTGTCCAAACCCATCAATGTCTCGGCCAAAACCATCGGAATCACATCCTTTCGAGCCTCTACCTGAACAGCAACACTGACCAACGCCGAACTAATATGACCGGCAGAAGGAACTAAGAGATAGGCCGCAAGCAGGCACATACAGAGAGCAGTCATGCGTCGAGTCTGATAAGTCATGTCTCCAAGATCGCCAGGAGGAGAAAATAGCTCGATAAGGCGCATGACATTAAGATGGCCATTCCTAACCAAGTAGCGAGCAGCACCATCACCCAACCCAAGGGCCGCAGCCAAGACCCTGTAAGCGCTCTAGCGCACAGGAGGAATGATGACCTCCCCTGAACCAAAGCCCTCGAGGTACGCATGAAACTCCTCGACGGTGGGACAGAGCTCCTGATCGCAAAACCGGAACACGTGAACCTCCGGATCCCAGAAACTCACGGCTGTCCTCAAAAGTTCGGGGCGAAGGCGGATGTTGCGGAGGTACCGCATGGAGTAGAGACCGTGAGCTCGGAAGTTGAGCCAATCGACACCTTCCATCGAAGCCAACCATGGACGAAGTAAACCGGTAAGAGAAAGAGCCATTTCAAGAAGCAAAGAAAGAGGACAAGAGGTGGATGAGGTGTGGAGAATATAGAATGAAAGAGCCTGAATTTATAGGAGAGGTAGAAGGACAACTTCAACTTTCAAAGAGCCTCGGGTTTCAAAAGTGCAAGTTTTCCTTGAGTCCAACATAGGGAAAAGCTTGGTCAAGTCCTAAAAGATTCAAAACAGACATGCACTGGCTCAGAAATGCCACTGCATGGGTCAAACCTCAACCCCCGAGCAATCTGCCTTGGGAAACAACAAAACAGTAATCTGTCAGAAAAAGTGCCTCGCACGGCACCTTGATGGATCGCACGGCATGTTAGAACCAGAGAAATTCCACGGCAGAGTGATCAAGGTACCGTGAGGCAGATTTCCACCCGCGCGGCACCTTGGCCTATCCGCACGGCACCTTGACTCTGCATTTCTGCAGTTTTTAGCAGCAACACCTCAATATAGAATCAAGGCCCTACAAAGCACCAACCAGCACCTAAACACACTCTAACGGGTATTTGGGACTTCATGGATGTTTCGTTTCAAGATAACTCCCGGGATTCGCCGTCATGGCACGAAAACTCGATAAAATCCGTTCCTTAAGCCATGTCAAAGTATCAAAGTCCGTTTCGGGTCATGCCAAGTTGTTCTTTCAAGTCCTACAGGTCATAATGGTCAAAAGTGACTTAGTCCAAGT
Organism: Rhododendron molle; assembly: GCA_025413875.1. Lineage (NCBI taxonomy): Eukaryota > Viridiplantae > Streptophyta > Magnoliopsida > Ericales > Ericaceae > Rhododendron > Rhododendron molle. The sequence continues at coordinate 45,294,424 of CM046391.1, forward strand.
TCCGGTTCATGCCCAGAGTCAAAACTCGAAAATGTCACATGTTAGAGTCAACGTTTTCCTACTTTTCGAGTATATTCCAGAGGCAAAATAGAATTTCCAAAGCATCATAGCAAGATTCAAAGGTCATTATTGTCTCATATTCATGTCTGGGGTCAGTTGTAAAGGTGTCTATATAAAGTCTTGCATGCAGAGTCTACTTTACAACGGTTCGCTTGCCTTCTTTGATTTCTATTCCACTGTCAATATACTTCGATTGTTAATATGTCCCTCCTCACAAACCTCACATTCAACTCAGCGACTAGTTGCACAGTTCGGTTAATGTTTTGGTTATTCAGTTTTCTTCGTGCAAACAAAAGGAAATTGAATGACATAAACAATGAAAGAACAAAATCTCTGTATAAATCCAAAAGCATCCGTGAGTCGAAGTACAAAAAAGGGGCACAATGACCCAATGATCGAAGTCCTATCTACCAAGGGCAAACAGGCGCCCTAACAAAAGAAGCACGCAGGCTCCGTCAAAAATGCAAAACAAAAGAGGAGCTCAACTCTCATCCTCGTCCTCGCCCTCGCCCTCCTCCTCGTCCTCTACGGAGATCTCCTCGTCCGCAGGAGAGCTGCTCGCCGCTTGAGTACCGGTCACCCTAGGCACAGTATCTCCTGAGGTGACCTCCAAGTCAACGTCTGTAGGCTCGGGTGTATCATCCTCAGAGACGTCAATAGGCTCGTCCTCGGTCCCTACAGAGCGTCGTGTCCTCTTCGATGCCGGCTCCTCCCGCGAGCCGGCAAAGGACACCTGTCGTACTATCGGGCGGACGGACTTCCGCCGCAGCCCTCGTGTAGCCCCTCCTCTAGCCTGCAATGCATTCATATAACATTTGCATCATAATCATAATATAAGCGGTTGAAGTAAAGCAAATGACTAAAGTTCGAGGGTGTACCATCGACCCGCCAACGCGAGGCAACACCTCTGGAGGGTGGCCCATGGCGTACTGCCTCACCAACTGCTCCAGGCCCATCATGGCCTCCGCCATCTCCTTCACGTACCCTGGAGGAGCCTGCAATGAAGGAAGTTGATCAGAATGTGCAAACGGAGCGAATGTACAGAAAATTGAAAGCATGATATACCTGAGCAAGGAACCCCGGAGCCTCGACAGGAGGACGTGGCACCGCGACCAAACCAGGGACTCCCTGAGGGGTCGTCACGTCCACGGTCCAAGAGAGGACGGGGAGGCTAGTGCCACTCGGGCCTGCACCCTCACTGCGACCTCTGTCACCACGTCCCCCGTCTCCTTCGCTGACTCCGTCGCCTCTGCCTCTCTTCCGCCCCCTTCTTCCTCCAGCGCCCTCTCGTGCCGCCTGTGCCGTCTCCCAAGCAGCACGTATCCCCAGACCCGCCATCAGGTACTGAGAACAGTACTCTGCGTAGTCAGCAGCAAGGCCAGCACCTGCCTCAAAAAACGGCTCCAACTCGAGGTCCGGCCGTGTGAACTGCTCGACCTCCCTCCGCGTGTACTGGTCTGTCCTCTGCACTAGAGCAGGAAGCAGCCCGGGGACTCGAAAGGCGTCCAGCCTCAGCGACTGGCGTGACACTCGGTCACCCAAGTACCACTGCCAGCCGTAGGGGGACTCGAGAAGCACTCTCCCCCTGGCAACCTCCCTACTCTGTGCCACGTAGGGGATCTCGAAGCGGTCCCACACCCGCCAGTGGACCTGTCATCAAGAATAAGCAACATCAAGGTACTGATTGAATGAAAATAAGCTGGAAATAGATACGAAAGCGCTTTAGTACCTGATCAGGACGCAGCTCGTCCAGGAAAAGACGGAAGGCATCCAGCTTGCCCCTCCCCCTCTTCACGCCCTTGTACTCTGTCGACCAGCGTAGGGCTCGGGGGAGTATCGTGTCGTCGGGACACGTGGTCTCGGGAGGGTACATCCCTATCACCTCGTACGACCAAAGCTGCAATTCAAGACATTGAAAGTTAGCACAAGATATACATTGAATTGATATAAATGGAAAGCTAACTATTCATGAGAAAGGAAAAGAAATGTACCTCCCAAACCCTCCAATAGCCTCCGAGACTCACTCCTGCCCCACGGGAAAGAGAGCCCATAAAGGCGTAGCACGTCCCCAGCGCCGCACCTCCCCAGTCGAAGCGGGCGATCTCCCCGACGTCCCTCAGGGCTGGGAGAAGCGAAAGGTGCACTCGGTTGCGCCTGTTGGAAAACGAGTAAGTACAGCAGGAGAAGCACCTCGCCATCTGCTCCTCCTCCGCCTATCGGTCGGAGCCTCTGTCTAAAACCTCGAGAGCTGGCGTGCCGCATCGTCCCCTTCGCCTCGGCTCGTGTCCCAAAGATCGCCATTGAACGCCGCCTGCCTCCCTGTGGCAGCGTCAAAAGGAATAGGGTCACCTCCGACCCTGAGACCGGTGATCGCCGCAAAGTCCAACGGCGTCACGGTCAGCTCACCGAAAGAAAAGTGGAGGGTATTCGTCGTGTCCCACCACCTCTCAGCCAGAGCCCTCACCACCGGGCGGTCGTTGCACACGCCCCTCGCCAACACCCCTACAAACTCCCCGAAGCCTGCCTGCCTCACTATCTCTCGCGAAGCCTCAGGCAACCTCTCCCAAAGCGTCGGCACAGCCGCCGAACCTCCGTAACACGAGAGCGAGATCGCCTGTTACGACAAACCAGCAAATATTCAGTAAACAGGCATGGTATACAATACAGAGGTGTTTTTAGATGCAATAAAACGGGAATACGATGCATTAGAATTTGAAATACAGATATCTAAAGTATACCTCGTCTCGTCGCAAAGAAAGGTGCTGCTGAGGGTCCCTCAAGACCAGAGCCTCGTCGTAAGTCGGCCTCCTCGGAGTGTAGAGGTCGAAAAGTGAAGGCACCACCACGTGCTGGAAGGGCACGTAGGCCGCCTCGTCATAGGGCCCTCACCCCTGCAACGCCAGTGTCGCCTCAGCCACCACAGTGACGCGAGGAGCCATCACCTCGGCCTCATCGGCTCGCCTCTCCTCAGCCTCCGGCTCTCTAACACCCCCGGTCCCAAGCCCGGCTTGTAACTCCGCCTCACGGGCCGCGAGTAAAGCGTCCCCCAACCCAGGAAACCTGTGCACCAACTCCAGCACGTCCTCCATGGACGCCGTCGCCAGGTAGTCACCGTGCCTCACGGGCGTGGCGACCTGCGCCACGCCATTGCCCACAACAAAGGTGGCGTGTCCTCCACCACCGGCTCACCATCGGCTCCACCACCGGCTCGTCCTCGACGATGGGGCCCTTCCCCAAGTCGGTCAGAGGCTCTCTCACGGAGAGGCCTTCGTCTCCTCCCCCATCGGGTCTAAACTACCACCACCGTGACCTCCGTGGTCCTCTCCTCAACAGCCGCCACCTCCGGCCGCCCGAACTCCTAACGCCGCTCCCTCGACTCCATCGCACCGAGTCTCGACCTCGACCGCACCCGCCACCACAACACTGCCACCATCGCCACCGCCACTACCTACCACCGTGGCAGCCATGGCCGCGGTCTCCCCGACCAATGCCGGCTGCCCAAGGGCCCCTGGCTCCGCCCCAACTGTCGTGCCATCCTCCGGAAGAGCAGGAGATGGTGTAGCCCCAGCCCGGAGTGATGTATCGTCACCAGAAATATCACCTGGCTCCATGATCGATGTATATGAGAGAGAGAGAGAGGGAGCAGTCCAGAGAGAGAGAGCACAGCGAGAGAGAGAGGGAGCAGCGAGAGAGAGAGAGATGATCGAGAGAGAGAAAGATGATCGAGAGAGAGGGAGCAGCGAGAGAGAGAGAGATGATCGAGAGAGAGAGAGTGATCGAGAGAGAGACCGAGAGAGAGAGGGAAATTTCGAAGTGGGGTGTACTGTGTACACCCCGCGTGTATATATATATATCCCCCGAACCGGTTCGCTCGGAAGCCAACTTTGGACCGGGTTCGAAGCTAACCTGGCCGCACGGCACCTTAGCCCAGTCGCACGGTATCCTGGGCGCATATGCAGTGTTCTCAGTTTGCGTTGCCGTGCGTACTCAAATTGGCTGCGCACGGCACGCTGGGTTATTTCGACTGTTCTGCTTTCTGAAGACAGTTTGTAACAATCTACGCGCAATCCAAGTTTGCTCAAGGGACGAAGTTTGAATGCAAGAGAATGGAAGAAGGAAAAGGGCTTTTTCATTAAAATAAAACCGGGGGTTTCCCCCGGGACTTGCCACTACATTTCAAAAGACAAAAAAAAAAAAAAAAAAAAACAGGGCCTACTGCCCTTCATTTTCCCTTCTTCTTCTTCTTCTTCGTCCTTTTTCTCCTTCTCCACCCCCGGCCTTAGTCGCTCCCGCCATCCGAAGCGTCATTTGCCCCATCCGAACGGTCGTCCGACCCATTGGGGTTGCCCTCGGAATCCTCCGCTGTCTCGTCTGACTCACGCCCAAGAACAGAGTCGGGGTCATCCTTGTCATCCAATTGGTCGAACGCGAAATCCTAAAGATTCGACACCGCACGACAAAGAGTGCGAATCGTCCCAATGAGCCTTTCGATTTGCCGGTTGAGCGATTCAATCTCCCGACGGTAGAAGGCCATCTCGGCCTCGAGAGACGCCACCCGCCCAGTCAAGTCGCTGCCTGCCATGTCGAAAGTAGCCTGTTTGAAGCGTGTAGGAAGGATTTGGAGAGGCTTGAGAGATTTTGATTGAAGTGCTTGGATTGAGGCACCCTCTCCCCTTTTAAAACAGATATCCCAGCCGACGAAGGGGCACGCCTGAATTAATGGCATCCTTAAACTTTTCAACTGTTCTCGGAAATCAAAGGGGTGCTTAGGAAATCGAGGTGCCGCGCGCCCATATTTCAGACCGCACGGCACCCTGGCTCAGAAGCTTAAATGCCTTGTCTCGAAAATTGATCCAATCAGCCACCAAAATCCTCTTGGAAACTCAATTCTCAGCCGTTTTGTAGTAAAGATCCCTTAGAATGTCGTGCATCGGTTACGGCACCATTTAATCCCTCGGGAATTCGCCGTATTCGCCTTTTCCTCGGTATTCGTCCTCCGGGACTCACCGTGATAGGTTCAAGGATTCGATATATTTTCCCAGCTCGTCTCAAAAACTCTAAATTGATTTTCGCCTTCCGAGGGCTCGTCTCAAAAATTCAAAATTCGATTTTCGCCTCCCGAGGGCTTGTCTCAAAAATTCTAAATTGAATTTTCGCCTCCCGAGGGCTTGTCTCAAAAATTCTAAATTGAATTTTCGCCTTCTGAGGGCTCGTCTCAAAAATTCAAAATTGAATTTTCGCCTTCCGATGGCTTGTCTCAAAAAATTCTAAATTGAATTTTCGCCTTCCGAGGGCTCGTCTCAAAAATTCAAAATTCGATTTTCGCCTTCCGAGGGCTCGTCTCAAAAATTCTAAATTCGATTTTCGCCTCCCGAGGGCTTGTCTCAAAAATTCTAAATTGAATTTTCGCCTCCCGAGGGCTTGTCTCAAAAATTCTAAATTGAATTTTCGCCTTCCGAGGGCTCGTCTCAAAAATTCAAAATTGAATTTTCGCCTTCCGAGGGCTTGTCTCAAAAAATTCTAAATTGAATCTTCGCCTTCCAAGGGTTCGTCTCAGTCTTCGCCTTCTGAGGGCTCATCTTGCTTCTCGTCTCTTGAGCCACGGTCTAACGGACCTAACGTCTCTCCTCGCCTTGATTTTCGCCTCCCGAATGCTCGTCTCAAGTCTTTCACAATGCTTTGAATGACACACCGCACCGCAAGCACTTCTTTGCATAAGTTTGTCCTCCGGGACTCGTTTCTCGCATTGCATTGTCCCAATTGAACTACGCTGGTCTGATCCCTACGACGGGGTACGTAGGCAGCTCCTCGAGCGCGACCACCATCATATTTACTTACAGTCTTCGTTTCGTCTCTGGCCAAAGGCACTAGAGCAACGGCTTGGGATGCCTATTCTTTAAGCGTCACTCGTACCAACTAATGGTATCCGAGTTACCTTAAAGAGGGACTACTGTAGACACCCCAATCCGGACCTCGGAGAGTCTTTGTCCACCCCGATGATGAAAATAGAGGAAACGATACCATTGCGAGCTTGAAAAAGGATCTCTCTAAGCCCAAAAACCCAAAAAGCATGAAAAGCCCAGATAGAAGCCCAAACAAGGCCCAAAAGAGCCCTGGACCGAAGGAAGAGGTGCCGTGCGAGGCTGGACTGGAGCGCACGGCACCCTGAAAGTCAAGGGTAGCCGTGCGCGGCACATTTGAACCGCACGGCACCTTGAGCAAAAAGCTGGCTGGCTCAGAAAGCTGTCGGTCACGCCAGTGTGAGCCACAGCTGATGACTGGCTCAGCCGAAAATGCACTTTTGGCCCGCCCAGAAAACACCTCCACCATTTGAATTCAAAATCCTTGGCCATTTGCCTATAAATTAACCCCTCCACTCAAGGGAAAGGGGTCCCTCTTAGCCCTTTTTTTGAGTCCTTTCTCTTGCCTTTCTCTTAGCTCTCTCACTCTACTTTCTCTCTCTAAGTTCTCAAACCCCCTTTTCATTACCACTTCCATTTCCAAGTCTTAAACGATGTCATTCCCAAAAGACATTCTTTAAGAGCCTTCACTGACTCTCTTCTCATCATTGAAGTTGATCACTTATTAACTTCAAGATCTCATCACCCAAAACACCTAACCTTTACTCACACCCATACTCCCTTTGTCTCATTTAACCTCCCCCATCCACATCCGTGACGATCCATCCATATCCTTACATCCACGATCCTTGATCAAGCTCGAAACCAAAGGTATAAACTAGTTTCCTCGGACTGAACCCTGTTCTGGTCTGAGGGGACTTTTCTGTCGCCAGATCTAATCCCTTTGGTTAGATCGACTCAAAACATATTTTCATAAAATAAAACCAACACTATGTCGAGGTTGGGGAACCGTGTCTGTTGATCAGACACACGACACCCTGACTCTCAGCGCACGGCATGATGCACACTAGTGCTATTGTGAACAGGCTGACTGGATCTGAGTTTTCCTCTGCTGTGGTTACCTGTTTTTGTTGTTTACTGTTTCTGTAGCTCTTAAAATGAGACCATATCTACAAGCCATGTTTCGGCTCTTCTAAAATCTTTTCAAGATCATCCCAAGTGATCAAAAAAGTTGAAAACTACTTTAAAACTATGTTTTGGGAAGGATAATGACGTTCTTGGGATGATCTGACCGCCGTGAGGCTATTCGTGAGTTTTCAAAAGATCTACAGAGAAACTAGTGAGTTAAATGATATTTTGAAAGACTGCAACGATCTGACAGTAGAGCAGGTGCCGCGCACGGCATGTTGAGACGCCTCGCACGGCATCTCATAGTGCCGTGAGCGGTATTCTGAGGCCCAACCGTTTGACAGCAGAGCAGCTACCGCGCACGGCATGTTGAGATGCCTCGCACGGCGTCTCATGGTGCCGTGAGCGGCATCCTGAGGTCCAAACAGTCTGTTGAATGTTATTTATCTCCATTTACTCATATCATTTTATCACGACTGTACAGATAGCACCACCCGCACGTCAATGTGATATATTTCCTATGTCCCTCTCCCGTTACGTGCTTTATTAAAGAGTTTGATATTCCAAATAATGTTGAAGATTCCCCCTTTTTTTAAAACATCAAGTAGAGACCGGTCTTACCGGACGAATGGGGTGCTTTTTAAAGAAAAACCTTCCTCGTTCGTAATGTGGCTCCCGAACCCAACGTCTCGACGTTTTCGCTAGAACAAAAGCCTTTTTCAAATCAAGCTCTCGGTTTCTCGGATCATCCATCTCAAAAATCCGGGTGGCGACTCTTTGAGCTAGCGCCCCCTTTTCCCGGGCGCGGGAGCCCACAGGCAAATGTAGACAACTTGAGCTAAAAACTTATTTACCATCAAAAGAAGGAGAAAAGTCAACGCCCATCGTGATTAACATAGCTTCATGTAGATACGCTATGCTCTAAGCAGTGAAGGAGTCCAGCCTGAGTAGCTAGGGCTACCACTATGCGAAGTTCATACAACTCAAAATAATGAACCACTCCTGAAGACAAAGTGGACTGCAAGTAGACTTGCAATACTATATATCTGATTGTTAAAAATGGTTTTATTCTTTTCTTAACATAAGTGAATGTTATAAAAAAAAATAAAAAAATAAAAAAATAAGTGAATGGCTAAATGGAATCACATTGCTTATTGGGACTTTTTTGAATTATTTGTTCAATTCACTGGGGTTGTCGAATTTTTGAACATTAAAACAGAAAAATCCTCAAGTCCTTTGAGATTCAAGAGTCATCACTTTACGGATCATTAATTTACCTAACAAACAATTGAAACCGGCCATAGCAGCAAGGGAAAAAAAATCATAAGTACGAAGCAATAGTATTCACAAACTTTGTTGAGAAATTCAACAACTCTAAAGATGGCAGAATCATTGGTCAGCACAAAGTAAAAGTTTTCGATACACGAAGTATGGCCTCTCCTGTTCCATCAAACATTAGATGTAGTAAAACATAACATTTCTGCCCCATCGTCCCATTTCTGAATATTTTGCAGCTTGCTTGAGCTTTAAAAATTAGTTGGGCAGTAGCACGAAAGGAAACATTTATTTCTCATTAAAAATAGATAAAAGGACCATAGTAAAACACACACTGATTATCCCAGTTGGCCACTTTGTCAAACATCACAATCTAGGAAGTTTCAGGGTGGAAGAGTTGTCAAACATTACATTTTCATGGGTGGATCGAGTAGTATTATTAAGATGGAACCAAAGTCGCAAACTTTCATTCTTAAGAGGTGGAACCGTGGAAGGCCGAACCTATTAAAACCTTATACTCGAGAAGTAATTTTTCTTTTGCATCAAACTTCAAAGGTTAAGCCATACAGATACCCATAACTGGAAAGGAAACGAGTATTAGATAAAAATCAAGGTCTGCACACCCAGTACACAAGACTGGTATATCAACATCTACCAAGGAAATCAGAACTTAAATAAATCAAAATGTTAATGACAGAAATTTTTCTACCAATATCATTTTGTAATCCGGGATATCTTTCTATCTCCTACAAAGGTAGGTTGCCCTTCAGCTATAGTTATTGGAATCACCTTTTTAATTCTCGAGCCAGCAACTTTGCCAAAATCTGGTATATATGATTCTTCTGATGAGTCTGATTCATTTCCTTATGAAATCCAAACATTTGGACTCTCAGACATCATGTTGGCTCAACTTTTAGCCAAGGTCAAAATCTTGCTTGGAAAATATGAGAAACCCATACCTGTTATCGCCTTCTTTGATACTGGTGCTGCAGCTTCCATCCTCAACCCAGCAATTCTCCCCAGGTCCTACTGACAGTCATGTTTCAGACCCTTTACAGCAGCCAATGGAGAAACCTTTGTTATCACACTAATCAGCAGGCCTATTATCATCCAACTTTTCCCTGGATATACCATCAAACACCAAGTATATGGTTCTGACCTCCCAGGAAAAGATTTATTGTTAGGCTTTGAAATTCTCCAAAATCTCAGCAAAGTTTCCTGGCTCAAAAAAGGCTTAAAATACAAAAATTACCTGTTACCCTGGACCACTCAACCAAACCTCTTTTCCATAGAAAACTTCTCCTCCATAAAAGAAGCCATCATTCAAACCTCCTGTGCTGAATCCCATTCCCAGTTCCTTACCAAATGTTCCAATCCACTTTGGAAAAATCCAGATTTCTTCATTTCTCTTCCCTTTAAAAAAAATGAAGATATCAACCCCACCAAAGCTACCCATCATGGAATGAACCCAGAACACTACCAGCTTGCTCTCCAAGAGCTCCAACAACTCCAGTCAGAAGGATTGATCGAGCCCACAATCTCTCAGTGGGCATGTGAAGCGTTTTATGTGAATAAAAGGTCAGAGCAGATAAGAGGAAAATTGCGCCTGGTCATCAACTACCAGCCTTCCAATCATTTTCTGCAGGATAACAAATTCCCCCTTCCTCGACGGAGTGTTCTTTTTGCAAACTTGCCCAAATCTCAAATTTTCTCAAGGTTTGACTTGAAAGCAGGTTTTTGGCAACTGGACATCCATCCAGATGATCGTCCCAAAACTGGTTTTTGCATTCCAGATCACCATTTTCAGTGGTCAGTCATGCCTTTTGGATTGAAAACAGCTCCATCTTTATTTCAAAAGGCCATGATTCGGGTATTTGCTCCCATCCTATCTTCAGCCTTTGTCTATATTGATGATATCCTACTTTTTTCCCCAGATATAGAATCCCATGCTGTTTTACTACAAACCTTCCATTCCCTGGTTCAAACCCATGGCATTATGCTCTCTCAGAGAAAAAGATGCTCCTTGTCCAACCAGAAATTGATTTTTTAGGGATGCATATCTCTAAAGGTCAATACACCCTCCAGCCTCATATAGCCTCTCAACTTGACCATTTCCCAGATGAAAACCTCACAGTTAAACAAGTTCAACAGTTCCTTGGAATTGTTAACTATATGGCTGATTTCATCCCTAATCTTGCCCAATACCGTACTCCTCTCTTAGCTCTACTAAAGAAAAACCCTCCTTCTTGGTCAACCAATTGTACCAAAGCTGTCAAAGACCTCAAAACCATAGCCAAAACCCTTCCTCCATTAACCATACCTTCAGATGGGAAAAGAGTACTTCAGACAGATGCCTCTGATTTGTATTGGGGAGCAATTCTTTTGGAAGAAATCTCAGAACAAAAGCGCAGAATTTGTGGATACAAGAGTGGTGCATTCTCTCCAGCAGAGCTTCATTACCATTCTACTTACAAAGAAATTCTAGCAATCAAAAGAAGCATTGAAAAGTTTGAGTTTCATCTAATCGGTCATCATTTCCTAATTGAGATTGATATGATGAGTTTCCCCAGCATGCTCAAGTTCAAGCAGAAACACCTTCCAAAGGCACAATTGCTCAGATGGGGAAATTGGTTTTCCAATTGGAGTTTTGATGCTGTTCACATAAAAGGAAAAACAAATGTCCTCCCTGATTTTCTGTCTAGGCTCAAAAAAGAAATCAGTCTGTTTTCCAAACCAAAACCATACTCAGTTGTCCCTGGTTGTTTTCCCATGATTTCCTGTTTCCGTCCAGTTAATTTTCCTGTCCACCTCCAGTGTCATCTTTTGGAGTTAACCCTTCTTTCCAGGTGTGTACAAATGTGTCAAAACCTTCAACATCTCTGTATTTTCAAGTATGGTCTTGATGAAGGTCCCATAAAAGGTCTACCTTTCCATCCTGTTTATCCCTTCCTCACCCAGTTTGAAGTGTCTTACCATAATGTCTTTTATTTCAAAAAAGAAGCTTATCTCCTCTTATGGTATTTAGTCGATCTGTATACTATAAGCGTCTGTTTTAATAAGTCAGCAGTATTGGTGTATCTAGCCCATGCGGCGTTCAACCAAGTCCATCCTCCAGAAGATTTTTTCCTGAAGTTTCTTCTGCTCTTTGGAAATATCCCCTTTTGGCAACAAAAGATTAGGAGTATTCCTAGCAATGTAGATGAAGACCTCCAATTTGCTTTTTGGACAAGTCGTAACAACAGGAGTCTCCCTAATCCAGATGGTTCTATCACTTGGCGAAAAGAGTATCACACTATATTCCTTGCGGCATATACAGAGTCTCAGAGACCTCAAATCAATAATGGAAATTATCTTGTCATGACTCAAATGCTGTGTTCACTCAATGGATTAACACCAGCAGAAGTACCCTCATCTCTCCTCCATTATGAGTCTGCAAACTGGAAATTCAATGATACTTATCCGGAAGAATGGCGCCAAAATATCCGCTATCTTTTGCAACAATATCACTTAACTGACAGGACTGAAGACTATTCTGGAGGAACCGGTTCAGATGACTCAGAAGCAACAATCAATTATTCAGAGTGAAGTGATCAGGCCAGCTGTCTCTGTTATGTGGTGTTCCCTTTCTTTTCCAGGAGGGGGTGAAATTATTAGTATTAACTGTTTATGCACTGTTGTAATTAATGTGTACTGGTGTAAAAGTCTAGGTTAGAACAGTAACTTGGTAAACCAATTATATGGGTAGTAATGATGCAGACGTATGTTGTACTATAAGGTACAGTAATTTCCAATTATGTAAGCACTGCCTCTGGCTCCTATAAATAGAGGCCCCGACCCCTTGTAAAATTCAAGTAATGCAAGTCAGTGTTTTCCTATTATATCTTGTGTCCTATGTTCTCTCTCGATCCTAACCTCCTTTGTGGTTGTACCCACTTAGTGTCCGTAAACCCAATCGAGCTTATGGACCTATAGTCAGCTAGCTTCAATAAATGGGTTATCCACTATGGGGATTGGGAGCAACAAAAGATCAATTGATTCTCTTCACCAGTCTACCATTTTGACGAAACTCATTTAAAAGATTGAGAAATTCCATCTTTATATTATCACGTTCCAACACCTATTTATGCACAACAAATTGAAGCTGTCTGGCCCCGGTGCCTTGTTTCCATCACAAGAAGAGATTGCTTCCTAGATTTCCCATTTTGTAAAAGGAAGAATTATATCCTCAACACTGATTCCGTCAAGAATGCAGGTAAATTTACTAAATTCTCTCTCTCTCTCTCTCTCTCTCTCTCTCTCTCACACACACACACACACAAAAAATTGTGACAGTCCACCAGATTCACTCTTGAAGCAACAAACAAATTGTATTAGTTGAACCAGACACTGCAACCTACTAGAACGGCAGCATTTTGAGCCGACCAAACCTCAGAAGCTAGAAGACATTTTCACCAATACTCACACTTCTGCTGATTTTTGGTTCTTACTTAAATAACTCATGAAGTTTTTGGGGCTCACGTCATGCTAGTAAAATTCCGGGTACTACCATGTTTATTCTTCCTTTCCCTTGGTTCTTCCCTCTTCCCAAACATGGCAACAGAAATAACCTTACGCCCTATCCGAATGATGAACAAAATGGAACTGCTGTAAACAACGCATGGAAACCTAGTTCATCTTCAAAAACTATTGCCCACGTAGAGAAGTGCCATCCTCTGTCGCCTATTAAAGTTAAAACAGAAGCTTCTCCAACAGTTGGTCGTACTGTGAATGCTCTGCCAGCAACAAAGCAGGATCTAACTGAGAAAATAGAGGATGCCAATGCAGCAGCAGAGGCGGGAAGAGGGGGAACGAACTTACAAAGCTAAAGACCCTGAATTTCCGCCAGTTGAGTTGAGTTTGGGAAACAGAGGATTTGGTTTGTAAAAATGTGTAGGACTACTCACAGGTTGATCACTCACCATTAAGGACATGGAAGAACTAGGAACTGGCTTGTAATAATGGGTTATCTGCCTATTTATCTACCTAGATGCCTTTCAGTTTGTTTTGTATGGTGTTTGAACTTTGAACGATTGAATAGAATGTATGTGATGAATCAGCTTTGTATCTGGCCCCAACCTGTTCCTGCAAAGACAACGTGAAAGCTAAAGTCACCGGTGTGGTGGCGTGCCAACCACCCTCCGATGCCTAAGTCAGTAGAGAATATGATATTTGGTGAGAGAATTGAGATTTATGAGCGTTAATTGGACGTACCTTAGCTGAAGCCCTACCGTTACATTTATAGGCATTTCGTCGGAGGTTGAGTCCTAATAGGACTGTGTTCCGAGGATTTATTGTTTATCCGAACGGTGATCGTGGAGTCCTGCCTTGGCTAGGACTCCATACTCACCTCATCTTAGCCGGGATTCATTATCCTTTATTGGTCGTGATCATCTTTAGGATCGTCGTGTATATCTTATCTACACTTCCTCCTTTTATCCCACGGGGGATATCTCTCACAGGGATAAGCATGCTTCGTGAGCGTTACTCATCCAGCTCTGGATGGGCTTCTAGCCTGATCCTTAGATCATGGTCTAGCTTCAGATGACGGAGCTGGATCTTTGACTTTAGCTCAGCTCCGTCTTGCCAACCGGCCTGGCTTACTTAATGTACTTCCTAATGGTGGCAAGCGAAGCTGACAGTATTACTCCTCAGCCCCGCTTCTTTCCCCAAGATGGGCTCTTCAGGTCTTCCCTACTTATCAGGTACTCCCCTGTTTCCAAGCTACAGCTCTGGTTTAGAGGTTGGGAACACATATTAATGCTGCATGGCGGTTATCGCTTTTTACTTTTGTGGGCAGTTTTGAATGCATGGGTCGTTTTGTGGGCCGGGTGTCTAAATCTTGACTCCCCTAGCGCCAGAAGGTGGACGACGAGGATCGAGGAGCCTTTCTCGGGATTAATGCTGATCGTTTAAGCCTCTCATTACTTTGATCCTCTCTTCTTTAGAGAAGCATCAGAGTTCACCCAGACGATCTTCACTGTGAGATTTTTCCGTGGTTCCTCCTCCGCCATTGTGTTTAGTGCCCATCCCCTATAGGTACGTCTCGCTCTTCTTGCTGTTGTTCTTCTTTTACACTGGATTCTCCATCCGGCGTGGAAATCTCTGACCCAATGTGGGTCGCTCCTGGGGAGTTTATTTGTGCTAGGCTAATCGGCTTTTCCTGTATCAACTTGCATTCCCCTGTTATTGAGGGTTTCACGCCTTACTCCCTTGTTCTTCAAAACACGGTTTACCGAGAGCTCTTTTACCTTTTAGTGCATCTTTACCCCAAATTTCTGGTAGGATCCCTAATGTCCGAGGGTTTCATAAACTTTTCTTCAATTCTTCAAGCCGAGGAGTCGATGGCGGAAGAGAAGAGTTCTCTACGTCAGAGTAGTATTATTAGGGTCTCGCCTGACAAGGGTCAGTCGAGCAACGTTAAACCCGCATCGCCGCCTGCACCTTTATTGAGGGGTCCGCACCGGGTCCCTACTTTCTCAGCCTCCACCATCCCCTCCACAATCACGAATGAAGAACTGGCCGTTCTTAGGGTTAGGTATTCTATTCCATCATTCGTTTCTCTTCGGAAACCCTCTGGGACCGAACGAGCGTGCTCCTTCTTTGAGAATGAGGCTTGCCTCTATGTTGGGGCTTTGGAGGGAGGCTTGAGGCTTCCTTTTCCAACCGTGGTGAGGGATATTTTGAGCTTTCTTGGCTTGGCCCCTGGCCAAATCGTCCCCAATTCTTGGCATCTCCTAATCGGTTGTGCGGCACTCTGGGGGGCGATGTCGGATGGCCAGATTTCATTGACAAAGGGGCCCTTTCTCAACCAGCTTTCTGTTAAGGAGGCTCCTGGTGGAGTTGGGTGGTATTATTTTGCGAAGAGAGCAGGTGAGGGGGAGCTAGTTACGGAGCTCCCTTCAACGAGTAAGAATTGGAAAGACAAGTTCTTTTTCGTTGGAGGTGACGGTTGGGAACTTCCAAATTGGGAGGTTGGATCGTATGTCCCTCGGATCCCCAGTAGGTGGGGGGTCCCCATCTCCAATTGTAAGCTGCTTGTTTTTCTTTGATCCTGTTGCTTTTATGAACTTTATTCATATCTTGATGAATTCCTCCTTACCTTTGTAGCCAGAGGAACGTTCCCATTGAGCCCTGCCCTGGAAGCGGAGCTGCAGGAAGCCAGGAGCTACTCGGTTCATACTTGGGATCTACTTGTGACACCAGAGTCGTTGGCTACTTACCTCCTGGGCCCAGAGACTACCCGTGAGGCCTTAGCACTTTTAAGAGGTAGTTTCTCTTTCTTGCTTGGTTCCATATTTTTAACTGACGTTTTATTGCTTCTTTCTTTCCTTTTCAGAAAAAGAAAGCGAAGACGAAGCCATGGCACCTAAAATGGACAAAGCCTTGTTGGCCCAACTGAAAGCTGAGAGGGCCAAGCAAACACCTTGGGCCGTAGCTACGAAAAGGAAGAGTTCCCGTCTGCAGAAGGAGTTATGTGTGGATAGCTTTCTGGAAGCTGATCTTTCTGTCATTCCTTCTACTGACTTAGTGGTTGAGCTGCCTGTTGAGGGGGAACAAGAGAAGTCTAAGAGAAAAGGGAAGAGTGGCGCTGTGGTGGGCACTCCACCAACCAAAAAGGCGAAAATTTCTGTTGGCCCTTCTACATTGGGCAACTTCCAGTACGCTTTAGAGCGTGCTTCCGGGTTGTTGAGCGCGGCTGATGAGGATTCAATGGCGGAGATGTCTCTCCAGTCAGTGGGGGAGCACATGCTGGTCCAGCAGGCCATGGTATTCCCCTTCTTCCCGTTTTTGTCAACTTGAATACTTGTTATTTCCTTACTGACCATTTTCTTCCTCTACTACAGGCTATGGCTCGTGGCCGTTACCTTGCTTCCCAAAGCCATAGCTTGGGGAAGCAGGTGGTCACCCTTACTGAAGCCAACCTCCAACTCACAAAGCAAGGTGCTTCTATGGCTGCGGAGCTGCGGAAGGTGACAAATGAGAGAGACGCGACTCTTAAGTCGAAAAGGGGCTTGGAGGAAGAAAGGGACACAGCCGTGGCTACTGCTTAGAGTTTGGAGCAGAAGATTTCTGAAATGAGCAAGGAGCTGGAGAAGCAAAAGGTTATGGGCATGGGGATGCTAGAAAAGGTGAAGAATGCTCGTAAGGAAGCTATCGAACTCTTCCTTCAGTCTCCAGAAAACCGTCAAGACGTCACCCAGCAATACTTTGATGGGTTTGAAGCCATGAGGAGTCAGGCGGCCGTTGCTTTTCCAAATTTCGATTTTTCCAAATTTGAGGTTGATGATGAAGAAGGACCCTCATGCTTTGACGGGGGGCAGAAGGGAGAGGATGAAGCCGATGATGCCGTATCCAAGGATGCATTTGTCCCGAGCTCTTCCCTTGCATCCCTCCTCCAGACTCCAGAGAAGGTTTCCCTCGACATCCCAATCCTTGCTGCAACACCTCCTGGCCCGTCATCTGGTGATGGGCAGGCGACTGATAACACTCTCCTGGGCCTCTGATTGGCCTTTAAAAAAAACATTTTATTTACTGGGCCTGTAACTAACATTTTTAATACTTTCGTACTTTTGTGCTAGCTTAGGAGTGGCCTGTTATTTTTGGCCTTAGCTCATGCTTGGATAGTTTTGAAACTTTGTTTCGTTGATGAAGATGGGTGATCTCTTTGAGATCAAGTTTTTGGGAGCCCTGTAGGGGCTGTTGGTTTTAGTAATATGGCAGGTATCGGATTTTAGCCAAAAGCGTGCTTTAAGCCAAATTTTATTGCATATTTTAACTGCATGCTGATTTCTGCCTTTATCACAGTTTAGCCAAATACTTTTATTTGGTCTATTCTGAATTTTCCATTGCATAGCTGTGCTACGTTTGTTTGAAAATTTGTTCGCTTGAATAATTTAACCATGAGGTCGGAAATTTTCCTTAGCCTCTTCTTATGCATAGTTATACTATATCTAAGCCTGGAATATGTTTCTCAAGCTTATTATACTATGCCTGTTACTCCCCTAAGTGTGTTAAGGGCTTGCGTCCAAGCCATTGAGACACTTATTGATACATCCCGTGGGGTATTAAGTGGGTGAGTGGTGATTCCGTAGATAAAGTAGTCGTGCTACACATATTGAGCTTGGCAATTTGTCCGGAGCTCTATGGTTTGCAAAGGCGTGCTACGTCTTTTGAGCTTGGGGATTCCTCCTGAGCTGTTTAATGTGCATAGCCGTACTACGTCTTTTGAGATTGGGGATTTCCCCTGGGCTTTGTAATGTGCATAGCCTTGCTACGTCTATTGAGGAGGTGACATTTCCACTCCCCCAAGTATATAATTGGTTTAATTTCCAAAAAATTGATACACTTACTTGAATTTCCATAGGGTATTCTTTAGGTCTACCAAATAGCACTGTAAAGTAATACAGCTTAGCAAAACGCGTGAGGTTTGCTTTGGGATAAGGACCGTGCATTTCCAAAAGGCGTTCGTTTCAACTGCTCGAGGTGACTGGGATTGTAACTACCCATTACTCTAAGCGGTTGAGATGGCCATTTTAAGTGCGGTTTTTAATGGTGATCATGCTGATTGGCTTAGCAAGCGGTTAATGAACCGTCCCATTATGCTATAAATACCAACAGCTCGTGTTTAACCAATCCCCATTCCACACTTCTACTTCACAATGGCAAACAGCGAAGAAATCTACAAGTTATGTCAAGAATTGCAGAGTTTGAAGGTCGCCATGGCTGGCCTTACAGCCAAAATGGAGGCCATGACGGAGTCAGTCTCCGTCATGGAGAAAACGGTCCGCATGGTGCTGATAGCCAACTGGGAACAGTTGGCAGTTTTTCAAGGGCAGCCACCGCCGCCAGTTCCTTCCGCTCCAAGGGAGGGTAGTAGTGATTAGGTTGCGACTTCGTGGGTTTTGTCCACGAAGTCTTTTATGTAATGGGTATCCACATCTCTTTAGAGGTGTGGATTTAATAAAATTTAAGGATTTTATTTTTGTCGTTGTATCTTTTCCTTATCATGCATACAGGAAACATAAACCATATCATGCTTCAACACGAAATAAACTCAAACACCTGTCCCTCGTAGGGAGTTTATTGGCCTTTAGGGCTAGATAAAAGAACGCATAGTCCTAAAACAACTCAAGTACTAGAGCTTTATTTAAACGAAGAGTTCTCTAAAAAACAGCTTCGATTTCCTAAAAACAGAAATAAACAAAAATTGACAAGCACCCACTTGTAATATTTCTTGAGGTGCTCTGCATTCCACGAATTTGGTAACTCCTTTCCCCTTAGGGTCGCAAGTTTGTATGCTCCGGCTTTGATATGATGCAGGACCTGGTAAGGTCCTTCCCAATTCGGGCCAAGTTTGCCCACCTTTTTCCCCGTAGGGTCCACTTTCCTTAGAACTAAGTCACCAGCCTGAAAATCCCTAGGCCTAACTTGCGCTTCATGATACTTGATCATTCTTTGTTGGTAGACAGCTACTTTGGCCATTGCCGTATCCCTTCTTTCTTCCAAGAGATCCACTGCCCCGAGATCTTCCAGTGTTTTCCTCGCTGGTCCATGGCCGCTCAGAGTTGAGGAGTTCAACCTCAATTGGAACTACAGCCTCAGCCCCAAATGTAAGAGAATATGGAGTTTCTCCTGTTGCAGTTCGGGGCGTTGTACGGTATGCCCATAGCACATTGTAGAGCTCGTCTGGCCATGCACCTTTGGCTTCTCGCAGCCTCTTCTTAATTCCTTTCTTGATGGTTCGGTTTGTTACTTCCACTTGGCCATTGGCTTTCGGATGAGTTTTGGATGCAAAGTGCACATGTATTCCCTTGGAAACACAATAGTCTTTGAACTGGGCAATGGCAAATTGCTTTCCCCTGTCTGTAACTATCACTCTTGGCAAACCAAAATGGCTAATAATGAATTTCCACAGAAAATCAATTGTTACCTCTGCTATAATTGTGGCCAATGCCTTGGCTTCGACCCATTTTGTAAAGTAGTCTATAGCTATGATGCATGCTGGACCTGCCCTGTTGCCATGGGAAGTGGGCCAATTAGATCTACTCCCCATTGGGCGAATGGCCATGGCCCTTTCATTGGGGTTAAAACCGTAGGTGGCCCATGAATGATGTTTGTGAAGAGTTGACACTTCTCACACTTCTGAACCATCAGGTTGCAATCCTTCTGCATGGTTGGCCAATAATATCCCAACCTGAGAAGCTTATAAGCTAACATCCGGCCTCCTTGGTGGTCCCCACATACGCCTTGGTGTACTTCCTCCATAGCTCGTGTGGATTCTGCCACTGTTAGGCATCTCAGGTATGGCAGCGAGAAGCTTCTCCTGTACAACACATCTCCCATCATCAGGTATTTTGCAGCTCTAATCCTGAGCTGCCTAGCTTTGACCTTGTCATCTGGTAACGTCCCATTCGTTATATAATCGACTATAGGAGCAGTCCATGAGTTGCTGTAGTCGATGGCTTGTACTTGTGGACCTGGGGCGAAGATACTGGGGAGCTCTAAATATCGGACTGGGGCATTCCGTGGAATAGTCTCTTCCCTGGCCGTGGCCAGCTTTGACAGGTAATCTGCTTCAACATTATCTTCCCTGGGGATTCTGACAATGTTAAAACTTTGGAATGTTGCAACCAGGGACTTTACTTTGTCCAGATACTTCTGCATTACTTCTTCTTTCACAGTGTACTCCCCCAGGACTTGTCCCACGACTAACTGCGAATCACTCTTGGCTAGCACATGGCTAGCACCCACGGCCTTGGCCAATTCCAGTCCCACGACGAGGGCTTCATATTCCGCCTCGTTATTGGTTGCTTTAAACTCAAACCTAAGGGCATAGCTCAGGCGTTGCCCTTTTGGGGATGTTAAAATCAGACCAGCTCCGCTTGCCTCCCTGGTCGTTGATCCGTCAACCTGGAGAATCCATGGCTTGGGATCCTCTTTGGGATGCTCCTCTAGTTCCGGATACGTATACTCTGCTAGAAAGTCTGCCAGCACTTGTGCCTTGATGGCAGTCCGAGGCTTGTACTCTATGTCGAACTCGCCAAGCTCTTTGACCATTGGATTAACCGGCCTGATGTCTCTGGGCAATGGAGAACCCTTCGAAGTGGCTGGTCCGTGAGCACTTTGATGGGGTGAGCTTGGAAGTAGGGCCGTAGCCTTCTGGCTGCTATCACCATTGCAAAAGCTATCTTCACCGGGATACCGCAGCCTCCCTCTTAACGCCTCGGTGTAATACACTTTGGAAGGCTGCGCCCCATGTTCCGCCAGACGTGACCGTGACCGACGGGCGTGGGGAGAAACAACAAGGTATAGGAAGAGATCCTCTCCATCTTGCTCGCTTAGCAATGGGTGAGGCAAGGTACTCTTCAATTGATTGAAAGTCGCTTCTTCACCGCATCCATTCAAAGGCTTTTTCAAAACCTTGAAGAACATTTGGCACTTATCTCAGAGCTCGTGAGATGAACTCGCCGTGGTCGCCACGTCCTGTTAGCTTCTGGACCTCTTTAATATTCTGGGTTGGGCGCATGGTGAGGATGGCCTGGATCTTCTCAGGGTTGGCCTCGATACCTCTTTGAGACACCATGAAGCCCAAGAATTTTCCTGAGGATATCCCGAATGCGCATTTTGTTGAGTTGAGCTTCATTTGGTATTTCCTGAGGACTTGGAAGGTTTCCTCCTGATCCGCCACATGGTGTAGTGCCTTGGCGCTTTTGACCAGCATGTCGTCTACATACACCTCTACATTGCGCCCAATTTGGTGCTTAAACATTTTGTTGACCAGCCTTTGATATGTCGCACCGGCGTTCTTAAGACCGAAGGGCATCACTTTATAACAGTAGAGCCCCCTGTCGGTGATGAACGACGTCTTTTCTTGATCTTACTTAAGCATTTGGATCTAATTGTACCCTGAAAATGCGTCCATGAAGCTTAGGAGTTCATGCCCTGCTGTAGAGTCTACCAGGGAATCAATCCTTGGCAGTGGAAAACTATCCTTTGGACATGCTTTATTGAGATCGGTAAAGTCAACGCACATTTTCCATTTGCCATTGGCTTTCTTTACCATAACCACATTCGCCAGCCAGTCGGGGTAGAGAACCTCTCGGATGGATCCTGCTTGGACGAGCTTGTCTACTTCCTTAGCTGCAGCTTCGTTCCGTTCCGGAGCAAAGACTCTTTTCTTCTGCTTAACTGGACGAACTGTGGGATCCACATTTAACTTATGGGTTATGACCCTTGGGTCAATTCCCGGGATGTCCTCGTGGGACCATGCAAACACATCCCTGTTCTTCCTTAGAAATTGCAACAGCTTCGACTTTGCTACCGAGCTCAGCTCTGCTCCGATTCTCACTGTCTTGCCAGGTTGGCCAGGCTCCAGGAGCTCTTCTATGAGCTCTTCCACAGGTTCTCCTTGTTGAAGCTTTTCTTCATCTCGAGTGTCGAGGCTTTCTATAGTCATGGTAACGTTAGCACCTCTGAGTGAGGTGACATAACACTCCTGTGCTGCCTTCTAATCTCCTTTTACACATGCTATCCCTGCTGGCGTTGGGAACTTTATCATCAAGTGATATGTGGAGATTATTGCCCCGATTTTATTCAGGGTTGTTCTCCCCAATATTGCATTGTATGCGGAAGGACAGTTCACACTATGAAGTCTATCATTCGTGTAATCTGGCTTCCTTCCTCTCCCATGGTGACAGGTAGGGTTATTTGGCCAACAGGGTAAACGGGCATACCTGCGAATCCCACCAGGGGTGAGGTCATAGGCCTTAGCCTTTCTCTTCCAACCTTGAGTTGATCATAAGCATGGAGATACAGGATGTCGGCAGAGCTTCCGCTGTCTATCAGCACCCTTCAGGTGAGGTAGTTGGCCACGACAACGGTGATAACCAGGGGGTCATCGTGAGGAACCTGAACCCCCTTGGCATCTTCTTCTGAGAAAATTATGGGTATTTCCTCCGTCTTTTGGAACTCGTTTGGACGGCCAACCGTGTTAACCTCCAAGTATTCCTCTATCCTTAATTTCCCCAGGTGAGCCTTCCTGGCATTGCTGGATTCTCCTCCTCCAGCGAACCCTCCATGGATGACCTTGATCTCTCCTATGGGAGCCAATCGAGGTGCAGCATTATCTCTTCCGTCTTTTTTTGTACCATCCTGCCTGGGTTGTTTCTGGTACTTCTTTGATACAAAATGCTGAAGTCTCCCTCTCTGAATCAACTCCTCGATTTGCTGCTTTAGATCTATGCAATCATCCGTGTTGTGACCGTGGTCCTTATGGAATCTGCAGTATTTATCCTTAGCTCTTTTGCTTGGATCGGACCTCAACTTTCTAGGCCACTTGAGGTCTGGATCGTCTTGGAGGCTGCTGAGGATTTGCTCTGCCGTAGCGATGAGCGGAGTGAACTGTTTGTACCGGCCTTAGGGCGGTCCTCCTCCCCTTTTAGGGGAAGTTCTTGAATCTACCTTCTTATTCTTCGGTTCTCCTCCCGTTCTGCGGGTGGAGTCTTTTCTCTTTCTATCAGGTGGTGGGAATTCTCCAATCTGTGATGGCCCTGCTTGGGGATCGAAGCCATTACGGGTACGCCTTGCGTAAATAGCTTCCTCAGCGTTCATGTGCTTCTGTGCTCTGAGCATGAGCTCCGCCAGGGTCTTGGGTGGTTCTTGAGATAAAAGGTATAGGAATTGTCCTGGGTACAGCCCGGCTATGTACGCAGTTATACTCACGCTGTCATCAGCTTCGTCTATCTGGACCACCTCTTTGTTGGTGAAGTCTCTCAATGATTCCCATCGTCCTTGTTTCACCGTCAGAAGATGTGTTGCTGGTTTGCCGTAGCGTTGGCCGGCAATGAAGTAGCTTACAAAGCTTGTGCTAAGCTCCTTGAAACTACGTATACTCCCAGGAGGGAGCTTATTAAACCATGCTCGGGCACTTCCTTTGAGGGTAACTGGAAAAGCTCGACACATGACTTCGTCAGGGACTGCTTGCAGGTGCATCAGGGACTTGTACGTTTCCAAGTGATCTAACGGGTCCGTGGAGCCATTGAATGTTTCCAACTGAGGCATCTTGAACTTCCTTGGAAGGGGGCGCCCCATGACCTCGGACGTGAAAGGTGAATCGGTATTTTGCACCAGCTCTTCCATCGTAGCTGGAGTCTGTGCCTTGACTTGCTTCATTAGCCCTTCAATCTGATTCTGCATCTTGAGAATCACCCCTAGTTCACGGGACGATTTCTCCTGGGGGGGCTTCCTATTCCTCTTTCGGTTTTGGCTTTCCTCCTCACTGGACTCGCTTTCTTCCCTGTGATTCTCTTCCTCATGTTGACTGTGTTGTAAGTTCAGGATGCTTGGTTCGGAGATCTGTAGACGCAAAGCTGGTTCTCACGCATCGCGTTCAGTAACCCTTGGGTTAGTGTTTTGATTTGCTCCTGCATTTGAGCGAATGCTTCGGGGGTCAGGTCGCCTCCCGTCTTACTTGCCCCGGCGGCATTGGCCGCTTCGCTTTAGCCGCTCACGCTTTGGCAAATTCTTCGCGACAGCTGCCTTGGTCGCTTTAATGCTTTGGCCGCTTCCCGCCTTTGGCGGCTCTAACCGGCGACGGTCTTGGTGGCGCCGACGCCGCTGTAGGGGAAAATTCCGCATAGCGCTGAATGACATCGACGATAACAGCAGCACGTGTTACCTCGCCGGAACCCTAATTTGCTGCCGGAACCCTAGCCTACAAAACAGACAGGGGTGAGCGCACCTTTGCCCCTCGTGGCAAAGGCCCTCCGATGCTAAAGTCAGTATCATGTACTTATGATCAAAAACTCGATTAACAGCAGAATACTGCAATATGAATACGGAATATTGCGTACCTTTACCTCTAGGTTTACCTCGTATTTATAGACCCATGTCTACTTGCTGTCCAAGCCATCTTGCTGCCATAAGTTTCCTTTCTCGTAAAGGGAACCCAGAATATCAGGGATTCTCATTCCCTTAACTGCATATTTCCTTTTAGACCATTTAGGAACTCTTTCCAAAGCTGGCTGTTCATCCCATTCTCATTGGGTATCTCCTCAAATCTCGTTTCCTTACTGAGTATTGCCATTCTTGGACCCTTCTAGAGCGTCCTCTAGAATTGTGCTCCTGTTCGGCTTGCTCATTGCCGAACAGCCCACCTGGACCAGTGACTTCATATGTCACTTACCCGGCCTAGTAATTCCTCATGTTCGTCGGAGCATGCCCCTGCTCGGGTAACTTGGACCAAAGACTTCTCGTGTCTCCGGTCCTTTTCGCCGAACGGAACGCCTAGTACTAGTTACCCCTTCTGTCACCAGTTTTTAACCACTGCACGGCGGTACCTTCATTCAACGGCTCACGTGATCCCCGAACACCACATGTTTGATTACTTTTTGTGTCTGCTCGGGATTACCTCCCTACAATTGCTCCCCAGCTTTGCCCAATGGAGCTGTTCGGGCCAATGGGTAAAGCTTTCTAGAGAACACACACTTTAGGCCGAGCTTTGTGATATCCTGTGCAGATATAGTATTGATGACCATTTGATTTCTTTTGGCGGTTTACTCATCATATTATCTCGAAATATGGAGTCTACGTGGCGTACTTCGTACGCCTTGCATTTAATTCGATCTGACGTTCCTATCAAACGGTGTTTGAATATTGTACTATCCAGACCCTTCTTCCGTTACTTTTCAAGTAACGTCGTGAGAGTAGTCGTTTCGACTCCGTCTCTACCCTTAAATCCCAAAAAGGGATCTTTTTGGGGTTTTACCGAAAATTCAAATCTCGTCTCTTTCTTGTCCAGGCGACTGCAAAACCAGTTGCTTTTCTGGAAATCTCTGCCAAATCCTTGTAAGATCTTCGTTCTTACTCCTTTCTTAAGCTATAATCTGAGAATCTCGTTCTCAGATCTTCATTTCGTTTTCAAAGATTCATTGCACCCATTTTTCAATTTCATTTCGTTCGAAACCCCCTTCGAATATATCCATGGCAGACGAAGGTAATAGTGAGCTTAAACCTGGCAAGTTTAGGAAACTTTGCGAAACCCCCGCTGCCATGGCCGCCTTTAGGACCGAATATCATGTTCCTGACAATGTGGGGCTCGAACTCGCCCCTTTAGGTGCAGATAGGGACGGCGGTTCATGGGATAGAACATGCATCCCAATCGTAGCTATAGTCGAGGGCGGAGTCCGATTTCCCCTTGACCCGTTACTCCGTCGAGTGCTTAACTGGTATAGGCTTACCCCCATGCAAGTTTCTTCCAATGTTTTTAGGCTCATTATGGGAATGGTAGCTTTAAACGAAATTCTGGGGACACAGCTAGGAATTTGGGAATTACAATGGTGGTATAGCATTGTGCTCAATCGTGAGTACAATACCTATTATTTCAAGGTTAGGAAGGTAGACAAGCGTTTCGTGCTGAATCTTCCAGACTCTGCTCGGGATCACGAGATTGACTTTCTATACGTCACTGGAGCATTTGAGCCACAAGGGGAAGACGGCCAAATGGTGGGCTTTCATTGCCCCCACGTGTGGGGCCACCCACATATGCTCCCAAATTTTTTCCTTTTATTTTCAGTACTTCCAAGCTTCAGTTTTTGTCATCCCTTGCATAATTCTTTCCTTCGTTCTATTTTACAGCAACAAATGCAAACAAGAGGCCAAGCAGAGAACCGAGTTATGTCCGCACGGAGGACATAAACAAGGTTTTGAAATATAAGGGGGTGCCGGGCACGCGAACCGCAGGGCGAGGTCCTGACGCCAACGTACTACTAGGATACGACCCTGCTTACAAGGGGTTTATTGACAGAAGACTATCTACCCCAAGCATAGACGGTGCTTCTACTTCTGCGGCTCCCCAGACGAGGAGTCAGAAACGCAGTTCGGGGGTTACCGTAGCCGGGCAGCCAGGAGAAGTGCCCATCTCAGAAGGGATCCCCTTACCCCGCTTGGTACTCCGAAGAACCTCACAACCTCGTGCCGAACAATCAATTCCTGATAAAGACACTAGCCAATCATCACCACAAGGGTATTCTCCTTCACCCCCGAACTCCGCAATGACGTCGCGTCGGACTGTAAATTTGAGCTCTCTTCTTACTGTTTCTTCTCGTGGCCGCGGTGCCGCTGGCCGGGTGGCATCAACTGGCCAGGCTCTGCCCCCGCCAAGGCGCACCAGAGAGGGCTCCACTCGAGCATCCTCTTCTCCGAGGGAACGGGATGCTTCTCTGGAGGCCGGGGATACACACCGGGACAAACGTACCCGAGTCCAATCCTCTGAAGATGCAACAGCTCAAGCTGGTGCAGCGCCTTCCCAACCTCACTCTGTCAGCACCCAGCCCCCTCCTCAAATCTGGGCTCCTGTCCTCACCAGAGGTGACAGGGCCTTGCATATCGGGGATAGTGCCAGCTCTTCGGAGATGGCAATGGCCCTTGCACAAGCTCTGCTTTTACCTGTCGATATGCAAAAGGAGTCCACATCTCCATCTGATCGGGTGCTGTCCACTGGACTCGTCAGTGGCATAAAGGTATGTTCAATCATCTCGTGACTTGCAATCCTGGTTCAAACATGTACTTGACCTTGGGTTTTCATTCTGCACTTTGTTTGCTGCAGTTTATTCAAAAAATGGTCACTCTCGGCCAAAAGCTACAAGAAGTGGAGGCTGAACGGAACGAGCTGCTGAACAACAACACCAGATTACTCCGTACAGTGACTAGGCTGGAGAGTGAGAGAGATAACGCCAAGATTGACTATAATGATGCAAAACAGAGGATGGAGACTACTGAAGACAATCTCAAACATGCTTTGGCTGAGATTGATACTACTAAAAAGGAAGCCTTTAAGGCTGGATATGAGAAGGGATTCGATGCTGCTACTGCGGACTACGTGGGTCAGATGCCAGCCATTCAGGACCAGATCTGGGCAGCTGGCTGGGAGGCTTGCCTAGTCAAGATTGGAGCTGCAGACGATTGCCCCTTATGGGTGGAAAACGACCTGCCAAGCCACCGTGCAGCTGCGCCCCAAGTGCCAGACGAGACCTTGGCGGATGATGTGGATCAGCAGATTGACGATTTTGCAGATGCTGATGAGAATATCGAGATGGAGACGCAGGAGGTTCAGACTGAACGGCGTGATGCTCAACTCGAGGAAGCTAATGTGCAGACATCAACAATCCGTCCAAGTGACTTGGAGGAGCCAACCGCTGATGACAACATCAACACTGGAACAACCACTGAGGTCTTAATTGAGAATCCCGAGGTCCAAAATTTGGACTGACTCTGGTAAGTCATCTTTTAACCTCACCAAATACTTTGGCATAATTTTGGCTGGTCCTGCGCGACCGTAATTTCTTGGCCCTGCGTGGCATGGTACAATCAAACTTTTGGTAACACAGGTGTTCGGCCCAGTGTGGCAAAATACTTTATTGTTTGTGGCCATTTCGAGGCCTTTCTTGGTCATAACTTTATCTGCTTTTGAATGCATGTGATCATATGCCTGTCTAGATATTGCTTAGGCTGTTTACTAAGTTTTTCGTGCTTAGTGTGTCTAAATCTCTCGTATTTAGATTTATACAAAAATATGTATGAAACATAATTTCGTTATGCTTCTTGTCAAGTATTTCGTACTTAGCAAGTTTCACATACTTGAATAAGTTTTCATATACTAAGTGTATTCGTACTCGTATAATATTGAGTATCACGTACCTTTATACCCAAGTGTTTCAGACTTGGTAATTCTACGATTTGCATTTTCTCGTATGGAAACCCAAGTGTTTCGGACTTGGTAAATCAGTACAAGTATTAAGTGTTTCGTACTTGGGAATTTTATATTCGTATATAATTCTTGAGTATCTCGTACTCTCGTAGTTTAAAGCTTTTTCATGCATAGATAATTGAAACGTGTATTCGTACCCATTCCCTGCTCCCCAATACGAAGAAAGGGATTGGAAGGCCGTTATTCGTATTTATAGATCAAAACAATCCATAAGTAAAACAGAATTTCTGAAAAAAAAGAGTCAATATATTGCAAAAGACATGATTTTATTCTTAATCCTCAAAACTCAAGGGGTCGTTATGCGTACCCCATGCAACTAAAAAGGGAAACACAAGGGAACTGTATTCATAATTCCCACACAACCACAATTCTAAAACAGAATAAAAAGTAAGCCGAAGTCTTTCAAACAAAGAACTTCCTCAAGTTGTGGACATTCCAGGGCATGGCACTGGGTTCCCGTCCAAGTTTGCCAAACGATAGGCCCCAATGCCCAAACCTCAGTAACTCGATATGGGCCTTCCCAATTAGCTCCTAACTTGCCCTCATTGGCAACCTTGGTGTTGCCGAGCACCTTGCGGAGCACAAGGTCTCCAACACCAAACTCTCGTGGGTGGACATGCTTGTTGTAGTTCCTTATCAACTGTTCCTGATAGGAGGCCAAATGCACCAGGGCTCTCTCTCTCCTTTCCTCGGCAAGGTCGAGCTCAATTTCAAGAGCCTTGTCATTTCCCCCACTTTCGACCAAAGCAGTTCTGTTGGTAGGAAGGCCAACTTCCAATGGAATGACTGCCTCTGTTCCATAAGCCAAAGAATAGGGGGTCTCTCCCGTAGACCTCCTAGGCGTTGTTCGGTGCGCCCACAATACCAGTGGCAACTCGTCAGGCCACTTGCCCTTCGCTTTATCCAGCCTCTTCTTGATCCCATCCAAAATGGTTTTATTGGATGCCTCTGCTTGCCCATTACTCTGAGGGTAAGCAGGGGTTGAATAATAATTTCTTATTCCATATTGGGCACAGAAAGCCTTGAAGTTCTTTTGAAACTGCGACCCATTGTCAGTGACCAAAGAATAAGGGACCCCGAAACGGGTAATGATACTCTTCCAGACAAAACTCTCTATCATAGGTTCAGTAATTTTAGCCAAAGGCTCAGCTTCAATCCATTTCGTGAAGTAGTCTGTTGCTACCAGCAGGAATTTTCGGTTCCCAGTAGCCTTGTGAAGTGGACCAACGATGTCCATCCCCCATTGAGCAAATGGCCATGGACTAGTCAAGGGCACCAGATCTTCGGCTGGTGTTCTAATCATCGGTGAGAACTTCTGGCATTTCTCACAAATCTTTACATAAACCTTTGCATCTTCCTGCATATGTGGCCACCAGTACCCCTGCGTGATTGCTCGGTGGGCGATGGATCTGCCCCCAGCATGGCTCCCACATGTTCCCTCATGAATCTCGCAGAGGAACTTCTGCACCATCTCGGGGTGCACACAGAGCAGGTATGGTCCAGTAAAGGACTTTCTATATAGCTTTCCTTCTGAGGATAGCCAGAACCTAGCGGACTTGGTTCTGATTTTGTGGGCCTCCTTTTTGTCAATAGGAAGTGTCCCGTCTCGTAGGAATCCCACAATTGGATCCATCCAACTTGGCCCCTGGTTTACGTCCAGGACCATTTCAACACTCTGGCCAATGCTTGGCCGGGTCAGTAATCCACCGCTACCTTCCTCCCGACTTACGTGGGGACGATCGCAGCCAACCAAGCCAAGGAATCCGTATGGGAGTTCTGCCCCGGAGCTTATCTGTTCAATGTAAACCTTTTCGAAGGTGTCGAGCAGGTCTTTAGCTGCTTCCACGTAGGCCGCCATTTTCTCACTCCGGGTCTCGTATTCCCTGGACAGTTGCCGTACCACCAATTGTGAGTCGCAGTAGACCCTGACCCTTTTCGCCCCAAAGTTTTTGCATTTTTAAGGCCGATCAAGAGAGCTTCATATTCTGCCACGTTGTTCAAGCGCTGAATCCCAGCCAGACAGAGAGCTCTATCATGACTCCCTGGGGAGGGAACAGAACAGCACCAGAATCGGAGTTACACGCCGAGCCGTCGACAAATAACTTCCATTCCTCGGCGCTCTGTTCGGTTGATACCTCACTTCTTTTGTTCAAGTCCCCATTCGGCGCTCCTTCCTCGTAGGAGGCTGGGGTGCTACAGAAGGAGAAAACTCTGCTACGAAATCAGCCAACACTTGGCCTTTAATCGCGGTGCGCGGTTGATAATCGTTGTCGTACTGGCTCAACTCAACGGATCAGGCAGAGATCCTTCCCGAGAAGTCTGCTTTCCATAGCAGAGACTTCAGTGGATATTCAGTGTAGACTACCACCTTGTGGCTCTGGAAGTAGTGGGGTAACTTCCTTGTGGCTGTCCTTAAAGCAAGGACGAGTTTTTCAAGGGGCAGATACCTCGTTTCTGCGTCCAACAGCGTCTTACTCACATAGTAAACTGGAATTTGCTCAGTCTCCTTATTTCTTAACAGAACCGCACTCACTGCATGCTCAGAAACCGCCAAGTACAACACCAAGGTCTCGCCTGGTTCTGGGGTTGATAGGAGTGGGGCAGAAGCCAGGTATTTCTTTAAGTCTTGGAATGCCTGCTCGCATTCTGCTCCCCACTCGAATCCCTCTCTTCTTTTCAACAATTGAAAGAACGGCCTGCATTTGTCGCTTGAACGGCTAATGAACCGGTTAAGAGCTGCAGCCATTCCAGTCAGCCTTTGGACTTCTCTCGTTGTCCTAGGGCTCTGTAGCCCCTGCAAGGCTGCTATCTGGTCAGGATTTGCCTCGATCCCTCTTATGGTCACCAAGTGGCCTAGAAACTTTCTAGAGCCCACTCCGAACGCGCACTTCGAGGCGTTGAGCTTTAACTTGTACTTCCTTAGGATTTCGAAGGCCTCTTTGAGGTCTGCTATGTGACCATGTTTGGCTTCGCTTTTCACAACCATATCGTCTATGTAGACCTCCATAGTCCTGCCAAGTAGCTTCTTGAACATAATGGTTGTCAGCCTTTGATATGTTGCCCCTGCATTCCTCAATCCAAAAGGCATTACAGTATAACAGTACAACCCTCGTGGCGTGATAAAAGATGTTTTTTCTTGATCCGGCCCATACATGGCGATCTGATGATATCCTCGATATGCGCCGAGGAAACTCATCCGCTCGTATCCAGCAGTTGCATCAACCAACTGATCTATCCTTGGGAGAGGGAAGCTGTCTTTGGGACACGCTTTATTCAAGTCTGTGAAGTTTACACAGACACGCCATTTCCCATTCTTCTTCTTCACTACTACAGTGTTGGACAGCCATTCTGGCTAATAAACTTCTCGTATTGCCTGGGCCTCTAGCAGACGATCCACCTCTTCGATAACAGCATCGACGTGTTGGGCCGCTGCCCTTCTCTTTCTTTGGATCACAGGCTTGTGCTGGGGATCTACGTTTAAGTGGTGGCAGATCACATCTGCATCCACCCCGGGCATCTCTTCTGGTACCCATGCAAAAACATTGACATGTTCTTTTAAGAAACCCACCAATTCGGCCTCTTCTGATTCTGTCAGTGACTCCCCAATCAAAAAATACCTCTCCGGATCAGTCTCGTTGATTTGTATTTTCTTCAGGCCTTCCACCACTTTCTCCGCTGGATTCCTCCCGACGTCCTCGATAGTCGGTTGATCAGGTACTTCTACTGTGTGGACGTTATGGGCTTTCGGTGTTTTCCTGATGATAGAGATCAGACACTGCTGCGCTGACTTTTAGTTACCCCTAATCTTTTCAATTCCATTAGACCCTGGGAATTTCACCATCTGGTGGTAAGTAGAAGAAACAGCCCTCATCTTGTGTAACCAAGTTCTCCCTATAATCGCGTTATAGGAAGACGAGACGTCTACAACCAGAAAGTCAGTTTGCAGGACTACTGAACCTGCACGGACAGGGAGGGTTATCTTCCCTAGAGGCCAGACTGCTCCTGCTCCAAATCCCACTAAGGGTGTCTTTGACTGCTCCAAATCTGCTTGAGTCAAACCCATCCTTTTGAATGCTTCGTAGTATAATATCTCTGTACAGCTTCCTGAGTCTACTAGAATCCTCTAGATATCATACTCCCCAATTCGTAGGGTTATGACCAAGGCATCGTTATGGGGCACCTGGACTTCTTTCAAATCTTCGTCTGAGAAGACTAGGCCTTCGTTGCCTATGTCATTCTCTCGTCCTCTCTGCTTTCCCAACCTCATGACATGTTGGTCGTGTTTGATTTGTCTCTGGAGCAACCTCACCTCATTTCTCGTATAAGGCGCGGCCAACCCATGTATCATATGGATTACTCCTTTAGGATTCTGTTCGTAATCCAACTCCATGGCCTTCCCCTTATCCTTGGGATCCTCCTGGATGAACTCTTTAAGGTAGCCCCGAGAGACCAAATCGTCAAGGTGCCTCTTGAACATCTCGCAGTCTTCAGTCATGTGACCCCAGTCCTTATGGTAGCTGCAATGCTGATTCGTAGCACGTTTCGCATCCTTATCCCCCCCCAGGGGTTGGGGCCATTTGAAATAAGGCTGATTCTTAATTCGGTAAAGAACCCTGTAGATGGCTCCTTCCAAACTGTAGTAATCGAAAAGAATGACTTTGGATCAGGGGGTGGCCTTTCTCTGTTCGGCTCTCTCTTGGCCTGCCCGAATTCCTTCCTTTCCTTGTATGTTCTGGGCTCTGGCTTATCCGCCTTTTTTGCATAGACCCTGGACTGCTCGGCACCCAGCTTGCCATCCTCCCGCAGTATGTCATCCTCGTTCCTGGCATGCTGTTCAATTCGTTCCATCAGCTGTGCCAGCGTGCTCACCGGATTCATATTCAGGGACTTTCGTAGTTCCCCCCGAACAGGCAACCCAGTTTTGAACGTGGCTATAGCGTATTCCTCGCTGCAACTTTCAATCTCGTTGAAAGTTTCCCAATACTTTTTGGCGTAGTCTCTGATCGGCTCGTTCTCTCCCTGTTTCATAATTGAGAGGCTTTCGAAAGTCTTAGGCGGTTTTCTGCTGGTTAGGAACCGGGCAGTGAATTCTTCGGCCAACTGCCTCCATCCTCGTATGGTGTTCGGCTCCAATTTATGGAACCAAGATAAGGCCACTTTTCCCAGACTCGACGGGAACATCTTGCACATGATCGCGTCGTCGCCATCATGCATGAACATTGCCTGTTGGTAATGCCGTATGTGTGCCACGGGGTCAGCATTAGTTTCATATGGGACGAAGGTCCCGTGCTTCACCCTGCTTGGCAACCTTGCCTCCTTCAATCTCCTCATAAAAGGAGAAGAGGCTATGTTGCTAAGAGCCTTCCGTGCTGCTTCTCGTGCAGACACGGTTGCCTCTTCTTGTCCCTTTGCAGTCTTAGCAGCATGCCTCTCCCAATCGGAATCAGGTCTCTCGTACTTGTCCCTGTGGTGCTTCCTGGTCCCACCTTCTTCTGGGGTGGAACTTCTGCTCTTGCTTCTCTTTTTTCGTGAAGAAGTCCTTGGCCGTTTCGGGGTGAGGCTCCTGCTCCTTTTTCTTCGTGGAGAGGCTTTCTTATACTCCGCCACAGCCAGCCTTCCTCCTCTGCACTTTCTTCGTGAAAGTCCGGAATCTTTCGGATGTTCTCGTATCCGTTCGAGTTGTTGGATTTCGTATTCTCGCCTCTTAATCAGACGAGCGTATTCCTCTATCTCCTGTCTCTTCCGGTCCAGGATATCCTTATTGCTGCGCACACTTTTCGAATGTGCCACCGACTCTACCCACGGTGGGACCTACTTCTTCTCGTGGTTTCCATGGCCGTCCCACCTTCCTTGTTCTTCGGATCATCTTGAAGAGCTATGGGACGATCCTTGCTCGTTATTTTCTTGCTATGGCCACCAGCATGCTTTTTCGGAGCACCTGGAGGGGATTCGCCTTCTTCCCCACCAGCCTGGTTCTTTTCTGCAAGCGGGGTGACTGGGTCTACTTCTACCATGGTCGTTTTTCAAAGGGATATACTTCGCTTCCCACAGACGGCGCCAATTGTAGGGGGAAAATTCCATGCCGCTCAGACGACATCGAATGATAACACCAGACGTGTTACCTCACCGAACCCTAATTTGTCGCCGAACCCTAGCCTCGCAAAATGCGACAGTGGTGAGCGCACCTTTGCCCTCGTGGCAAAGGCCCTCCGATGCTAAAGTCAGATCATGTACTTATGATCAAAAACTCGATTAATAGAGAATATTGCAATATGAATACGGAATAGTGCGTACTTTACCTCTAGGTTTACCTCGTATTTATAGACCCATGTCTACTTGCCGCCCAAGCCATCTTGCTGCCATAAGTTTCCTTTCTCGTAAAGGGAACCGAATATCGTGGATTCTCATTCCCTTAATTGCATATTTCCTTTTAGACCATTTAGGAACTCTTTCCAAAGCTAACTGTTCATCCCATTCTCATTGGGTATCTCCTCAAATCTCGTTTCCTTACTGAGTATTGCCATTCTTGGACCCTTCTAGAGCGTCCTCTAGAATTGTGCTCCTGTTCGGCTTGCTCATTGCCGAACAGCCCACCTGGACCAGTGACTTCATATGTCACTTACCCGGCCTAGTAATTCCTCATGTTCGTCGGAGCATGCCCCTGCTCGGGTAACTTGGACCAAAGACTTCTCGTGTCTCCGGTCCTTTTCGCCGAACGGAACGCCTAGTACTAGTTACCCCTTCTGTCACCAGTTTTTAACCACTGCACGGCGGTACCTTCATTCAACGGCTCACGTGATCCCCGAACACCACATGTTTGATTACTTTTTGTGTCTGCTCGGGATTACCTCCCTACACCCGTTTGCGGGGGGTCTGAAACCATCGTTGTTCTGCTAGATCGGGTATCCACCATGCAAAACTATTCACCGTGAAAAAAGTCGTTTCCCACAGACGGCGCCAGTTGATGAATCAGTTTTGTATCTGGCCCCGACCTGTTCCTGCAAAGACAACGTGAAAGCTAAAGTCACCGGTGTGGTGGCATGCCAACCACCCTCCGATGCCTAAGTCAGTAGAGAATATGATATTTGGTGAGAGAATTGAGATTTATGAGCGTTAATTGGACGTACCTTAGCTGAACCCCTACCGTTACATTTATAGGCATTTCGTCGGAGGTTGAGTCCTAATAGGACTGTGTTCCGGGGATTTATTGTTTATCCGAACGGTGATCGTGGAGTCCTGCCTTGGCTAGGACTCCATCCTCACCTCATCTTGGCCGGGATTCATTATCCTTTATTGGTCGTGATCATCTTTAGGATCATCGTGTATATCTTATCTACACTTCCTCCTTTATCCCACGGGGGATATCTCTCACAGGGATAAGCATGCTTCGTGAGCGTTACTCATCCAGCTCTGGATGGGCTTCTAGCCTGATCCTTAGATCGTGGTCTAGCTTCGGATGACGGAGCTGGATCTTCGACTTTAGCTCAGCTCCGTCTTGCGGACCGGGCTGGCTTACTTAATGTACTTCCTAATGGTGGCAAGCGAAGCTGACAGAATTACTCCTCAGCCCCGCTTCTTTCCCCAAGCTGGGCTCTTCAGGTCTTCCCTACTTATCAGTATGTATTTGTTGTTTGACACGGTTAGAGGTTTGAGCCTGATAGGAATTAAAGACAGAAGTTTTTGAGTTTTATGTAATTACTTTTGTGTAGTAGTAAATCAGTAAGAGGATTTTCAACGGAGAGAATGCTAAGTTTCGGGGATTTTGTATCTGTTTTTGAAGTTGTAACTGAGTAAAAGTATGCTCAGTTTCTGATAATGTGAAGTTTCCATTTTTACAGGGCAATATTAGGAACTAGTAAATACTGCCTATGACTGAACTTTTTCGCAGATATCGTCCATAACCTTCCAATGACTCTGAACTCACCCCGCCAACATTAGATAACTTTGGCATAAATTTCGTGCTAATTATCAGATACTAATATGTGAGTCTTGGTTCTTCTTAGATGATGGGGTGCCAAGATGGTAATTGTTGCATAAGAAATGACCCATAAGTAAAGCTGTATTTGGACCTTGGAAGTGATCTAAGAAGAAAGTTAGGCTAAACTTTTTATAGAGGTTGTAATAGTATTTTTTGACTGGATTGTCAAGGGAAAGAAAAGGAGTTCCAAGGGAAAGAAAAGTTGTGAAAAAAGGTATTCATATCCAATCCTTCCACGAATCCAAGATAAAACTACAGGCATAAGCGGAAGATATAGTGGAACTGAAGTTGTTAAAGTATCCACCTCAAAATCAATTGGCAATGAGGGGAGATGCCACCCAGGCTCATGTACTAGTTTTAGAGGAGATAATTAACCAATGTAGGACAACTCTAACACTCCCCCGCACGTGCGACCCGAGACTCGCACGTGGAGAGGTAAACAAATAATCCATAACACTTGGGGCACAACAAACAACCGTGCACTTATGGCACAAACAAAGGGTAAAAAAGTCTCCAAAAGCCCTAGCTTTGATACTATGTTAAAGCATCCATCTCAAACCAACCAATTGGCAATGAGAGGAGAGGCCACCCAAGCTCATACACTAGTTTTTGAGGTGATAATTAACCAATGTGAGACAAATTCCAACAGAAGTAGTAAGTCATTATAATGACCAAATAGATTACAAGTATGAAATAATTCAAGATAACTAAATTGGGATGTGGATACTGTATCCACAGCCATACCGACTCAGAAAGGTCAATGACGCCATTGAAATTGTTCTTGTAATAGAGAACTTTCAAATTAGAGGGAATCATTGCTATTGTAGTGTATATCAAGTGTACCAAAATAACTAATCTCTTGATTTAACAGTCCACTGCCATTCTCCATTTACTCATGTCTATCCTCTGGTTTGAAATTTGGATGCTTACATTTGTATCTATGAATAGAATCCAAGTTGTTGACGCTTATTGAGTCTATACTTCCAACAAACAAACAATGTGAAATATCAAGGCCAATCATGACCCGGAAGCTAAAAATCACTAGACAGTGGCCTATACACAAGGATAGGACTTCTAACAATGTGTTTGTAAGAGTCGCTCCCCTCTAACAATGCTGATAAGATCCAATCCCTATCCTTGATAAACTTCCCTTTCAACACAATCTTGAATGATCTCTTCTGGAGCAACCGACTGAAAGAAACAACTTTAGGAATGACGGTAACTTCAAGGCCTTCAGGCGAGCTTACCTTTGCTCTGTAGACCGAATTATTGTACCCTACGTTAGTTACAGTCCGATAAAACACTGCTGAAATGATGGCGTTCGTGTTTAGGAGCTGGAAGTGCATGGAGGGGTAGTTCAG
The DNA here is from genome assembly GCA_025413875.1 of Rhododendron molle. Lineage (NCBI taxonomy): Eukaryota > Viridiplantae > Streptophyta > Magnoliopsida > Ericales > Ericaceae > Rhododendron > Rhododendron molle. The sequence continues at coordinate 45,331,891 of CM046391.1, forward strand.
GCCATCTGTTCCTTCGGCAGTGGGAAAGGTGGAGCAGTTGTATTGCTTTTTGCCGCCAGTGAGGAGGTGGATAGTGGTGCTGTTGTATCCTTGCTTGCATAGGAAACTAATGTAGGAGCTCTTGTTAATGTCGTAAATGAGGCCAGGGTCCAATACTTTTGTTGGATTTACTTGGCCTCAGCCTGAGCCTAGTTCTGCATCCTGCTGCTTGATCTTCATGCTTGTTGCTGAAAAAAATCAACAGAAAAATGATTACATGATGAGGGCATTGTATAGGTTTCCTGATGGCACTTAACTCCATCCAGTTAAATAGCAGCCGACATATCGCTTTTTCAACCCTCCAATACCGTTACACCCCGACATATCAGCGCTAAAAAATTCCCCACATGTATTGGCCGATTCCTGATAAGTATCGCTTCGTCTCCGATTTCTCCCCCACTTAATGGCCTATACAGCCGATAATTGACCACTATGGCTGCTACACCCGATTACCACTACGTAGCATTCAGTACGCCTGCTACCTTTACAGAGTTGACGTTACGCGGTCCTCTTGTTCTTTAAAACTTTGCTAGGCCCCCCTTAAAAAATGGTTACATGAGGAGGGCACTCTTTGGAAATAATCTCTCTCTAGCACGGCTCTAACTAACTTTATTATCGTAGTCTGTAATCTCTAGCTTTCTTTTAGTCATAGGGATGCTATGCCCAGAGGAGGCTATACTTCTGGCACATCATTCAGTTCTGATTTTCTGAGTTCCATTATGTAATGTTCCAAGTCAAACATCTTTTCGGAGTTGAATTCTTAAAATTCTGTATCTGACTGCCAATGCTTGACCTCTGACTGTGATGCAAAACTCATTGCTCATTTGTATTTCAGGTCATGAAAAGGTCTACTCATTTCGTTTGCTTGTGAAGGTTTCCTATTCATGATTCCAGAATTTACTTTAGTTTGTAATTTATTTCAAGTAAGCTGTGGAAATTGTTACTTGTGAATTTTGACAAACAAAAATTCCTGAAGTCACAATTGCTTAGCATTTAGCATGCACAAGTTCTATGCACGTAAGAGTCATACCCGTGGTCACAAGAGCAGACTTAATGGCAGCAGGCGACCACTCTGGGTGGAAGCTCTTGACATACGCAACAGCCCGTGACATGGGGGCAAGCCATGGAAGTTCCTGAAAGTAAGTTGAATTTGGAAAACCGGTTGTCGCCATTGATTCCCGTAAGAGATGACAATTCTGAATATGCAGCTAGTATGCTCAGTCCTGGAGCAGCTATGTCAGGCTGCCCAGGAAAACTCAATTAGGGGAGAGAGAGAGAGAGAGAGAGAGAGATTGGTACCTTGAGGATGTTGGGAGTGATTGACTGTGGTCATCTAGATGAGAAAGAAGCCACGAAAGGGGCATTCATGTGAACAGTTCTCGACTTGTATATAACAGCTTTGGCTGTTCTGTATATTGCCATAGCTATATTAGCATTCAGTCATTGCACTACTGAATATTAAAAGTACTTGGTGAGGCTATGATTATTCCATTGGGTTAGTGAAGAGGCAATGATTCCTATAGCTACTAATACACAAACCACTTGAGGACGTATCTAAAGAGGTCACAACCTGAAAACTGGTTCAAGCACACAGTCTTGACTAACGCAAAAGGGTTACATTTTTCATGTGCTCTTTCTCATGTGAACAACTGCACGCTCAATATGCTTGTAGACGAAAGGCGTTCGGACAGAAATTTGGTCAGAGTCCTCCTCCTTAATACAAGCCACATCTCACTAAATTCTTGTTTTTATCATATCCATGATCCAAACATACTTATTGCACTTATTGACATTCAGAAAAATTGCAACGTTTAAGAGCAAGAAGCAGCCCCCAAACAAAAAACCATACAACAGTTACGGAGAAGAATGATTATGCTAAGGAGTGACTAAACTGCTTGACCGCAATCACCAATAAGATGTTGACTGTATGAAAGCTAAAAATACTTACTTAAATGTGGAGAATCTTGGTTTCTATAGAGTACCAAACCCAAAAGCTAGCGCAGGAAAAGATCAAGAACGGGAAATCGGAAAAATATGAAGATCAACCACAAGGTCTCGTGCGAGGGAATTTGTTTTGTAGCAGTGAATACCTATACCACATGTAGCTTTTTCACCAAGGTACTTTGAAAATCTCTGAGTTCTTAAATACCGAGAAAGTTATGCATATGTATATGACTTAGATTCAAAGATAGGGTGATTTAAGCCACAAACGCACCACATTTCCTAGGCAGAATCTGTTCCATAAATTTCACTTTCTACGTAAGTTTCCGATTTCCCATTTTGCGTGAGTAATGTAGTTTTTCATCGAAAGAAAACAATGAAACGAACGTACTTAGTGGAGTTGATATAGCAGTTGATCCTTGATCCATCTCTAGCTGCGGTGGTGGTTGCTGGAGCAACGTAGAGAAAGGCAATGTCCGATTCCTCATCCGCTGACATAATTACTCCAGACCCACCTAAGTTTTTAATGGTGGAATCCTGACCACCGACTCCAAGACAGTAGACGATCTTCCCCTTCACCTTGCTCTGGCTCATTGTCCCCCATTCACAAGCACTGCACCCAACCATTATACACATACAAGTGGTAATTACTAGCAAATCAAGAAACGAAAACAAAAATAACCGTTAGACAGAATATGTAGGGGGAATGACAAAACTACGATTTCAGCTCTGGGGTCTGTATCATGAACGGAGAGGGAACTACCACTTTGCAATACAAGAATTGTGTGATTTATGGGGACTAATGAAGTAAACAAAGAGACAGGAATATTCAGAATGGATAATAAACATATATGTTAGTCGTGGGAACACAAATAAGGTATGAGTATTGAGCAAAACTTACGCCAAAGTAGCCTCTTGTATCAAATCACAGTTATTTGTATCGAATAGGCATATCAATTGGTAAGATAAGTGAAACTTTGAGCGAAATTGATGTGAATATACCCACACTGGTAGAATAAGTCAGGTAGTTTTGGACAAGGAAAATGTTAATCATTGAAAAAAAGAAAGTTACAAAGACGACTGACAATTTTAATATCGCTAAATTTGCAACGATTAAATCAAAATCTGCCAATCACATGATATCGTAACGACAATTCTAAAGAGTTACGAAATATCTTTTAACATGAAATGATTAAACCCAAGTCTGCCACCTTGATCGGGTATGATTTTGTTGGTCGTATATTACATAGATACACATAGTTGGGAATTTGTATATACCTGGCATTTCCATATTGTTGTCCACTGATATTTGCTGCTTGGGTACCACTGATCAGAGGATACATTTGTTTTTTCGGTGAGAATGTGTTGATGGATGTTCCCTACAGTAAAAAGTTATAAGATTAGTCATAAGCAAGAAACTCACAGGGTTCGCGAATTAAATTAACCAAAAACAGCTCTTGCAGCTGGCCACCCTAATTTTGATGTAATAGTACTCTTCACTTAACTAGAGGAAGGCAACTTAAAAAAGACATAAAGCGAGGAAAAAAGAAATTTTTGCTTTGTACTTATTTGCATTATTTAAATTAGATACATGTTCCTTAAAAGTAATTATTTTTCATGAAAAAATCTGAAGAAGATAAGAATGAGAAATTCTTAAAAGAAATGGCCCATACGCCAAATTTGCACGCATGCTCATAGGCTTTGAGTGCAGAAATAACTTCCATTCTTTACACTAAATGTGCACCGCATATTTCAAATATTTCTTTTGTAAGCTATTTTGCATTGAAGAACAACCAATGATAGCCTTGCACCCTAGATCACACATACCAGCTCATGAAGAACCTACCTCAACTAAACAAGAGAAACACATTCTCAAGACAGTCCAACAGAAACCAGAATGTAGCCAATAAGCCAGATAGCTAAGACTTAAGCCACTACCTAAAAATCAGCTCATACTACTATGAGAAACTAGGAAAATAATCCCAAGCACAAATGCAAGATCTGATATCCACCATAATATTACTAACCAAACCAGAATTGTCACATTGTTTGTGTTTGAGAACTCCAAGTTCCTTTCCCCCCAAATGAGATACATTGTTGCAGATAGGGACAGCTGCAGAAGAACTGTGCACTTAGCAGAATCCCTTTTGCTAACCAGACTAACTCGTGCCTCCTAGCCACAAGCTCAGATGATCTAATAGCCTTCAAACTAAGTTGGAGTAGTTAATTCTCTCCATTCTGTTTAAGGGTCCATTTAACTGTGTCCTCCAGGTTAACATTAAGAATAAAATCCACTGGAGTTCAACTACTTATCAAGGAACACCATGCCCTCGACAGAGCTCAATCAAGAAAACGGATTACGTTAGCCGACCCCAATTGAATGGAACTTAAAGCTTGGGTTGTTTTGTTAACCAAGTATATGCTTCTAGGCCATAACCATCCCTCATAGTCAATGGCAGAACTGACATTATCTGCTGCCATATACAGTATATCGAAGACCAGCCGCTCTTTCCCCTTAGTGGCCCTATAGGAAGCCAGTTCTCAATCCAAAGAAAAGTTGATTCAATCCTGACCTCAAAGCCCATGATGAACATGAGGGAGTAGACTCTGCCAAAAACTGCGGTGTTTTATGACATAAATATGATTCCACTTGATCCATAAACATACTGCTTTCTTACATACAACCCTTTAAATTTAATGCCTACATATTGAAGCTTTATTCCAGGACACAGATATCAGTCCATTTGATTTTTCTGCCCCAGTAATTAATTTGCAGCCCAGATAAGAATGTCAAAAGAAAGTAGGAGTAACTTTCTATTGAATAACCTGATACATATGATCCATTTCCTCTTTTGGGACAACAGCTATCAAGGGTGTATAAAAGCCAACTATTTTTTAGATTTTGAACATGGAGTGTAAATTATAGATATTCGGAGTATTTGGATAATAATACACAGAATATATTTTGTAGAAGATTGGTGTAAAGCTGTATGGAGAATACAAAAAGCTCATCCGAAGATAATTTTTGGATTCTGCATTCTCTAGTTCATTTTTCGTTCCTCCCAAATGCTCAAAAAATGCAGATGAAAAAATACTCTAAATGCAAAAATGAAAACAAAAATGCTATGTGCACAACCGTTGCGTTGGTTGTGTGTGTAATTCTGACCTGTATTTGAACAGTCTAGATTTTAAAAAAACTCTTTCAAGGAAAAGTTTAACTTTTCTGGGGAAGAATTTGAGCGAATTCTGGCCATTTATTACAGCAATGGACGGCTAGAGATTGATTGTGTGTTGTGTTTTACATAACCTTTGTGTGTGTAGCACTTTTGAAAAACAAAAGATAAGTAACATGAAAAGTGGGTGGCCAAGCGCCACCAAATCTATGAGTGGTAGACGCAGAAATCTAGCTTAGCAGGGACATATTAATAATCATAATCGGGAACACTTTTCTAGTCAACTAAAGTAAAATCTTACTAAATTAACATATTCAGTACTAATTACAAAAATTTACAAGGCATATTCTTCATTAAAGTCTTTGAAATTAAATAAGCATAAAATATTAGACAAAGTTTTAATATTAACATCGTTTTAGAATATGTTTTAATATTAACATCGAGATGGTTTTTTTTTTATTAGTGACTTTCTTTTAAGTACTTCGCATTGATCTGATACCATTTGATATGATTTAGAAATACATTAAGTTTGTAAAAAAATAAGTGTGCAATACTGGATTACAACTCATGTAACACAATAATACGAAACTTAATGCATTTTGAAATCATATCAAAATGTATTGGATCAACGTAATTCGACATGTTTAATGTTTCTCGGCGAGCTCTAAAAAGTGTGAATGGTTTTGATCATTGTTGTGGGGCAGGAAGGATCCACAAATGACAAATGACCCAAAACCTGAACCATTTGATACTGGACGAGATCTGCTCCCCGATAGAATAGGAGTAATAGAGAGAGGGACTTACGGAGACACGGATGCCGTTACCCAATTTAACAGCAGCCTTGAGCTGGCGATCAATGCTAGTGGCCGCAACCGTCAAGAGCCACGGCGCAACATTCTCCACCGTCATTAACTGGGGCCCGGAATTCCCACCCGAGCAAGAAACGAATACACCCTTCTTCATCGCATGAAACGACCCAATTGCAATCGGATCCTCAAAAAATGGCCTCGGGCTCCCACCTATATGTAATTTCATTTTTACCCCCAACAAAAACACCACACAGCAATAGAGTATTAATTTTTACTAACTCAAAAAGTTAATGCAAAAACAGTGAGGATTGAGATTCTCCACTCTACTACACACTACACTGGTGGCAGTAACTTTTTGGGGAGGGTATGCAGATGATCTTTAAGAAAAAAAAAAAACCTTCTAAGAAAACGAAAAAAAAATACTACAATACTATACTATACTTCGTATAGTAAAAGGCAAAAAGTACATAAAAGACGGTACTTTTAAGGGTCCGTTTGGATGCGGGTAAAGAATTTGGGGTATTAACTAATAAGGGGATTAGATAGTAGGGGGTATTAGTTAATAAGGGAGGGCCCACATTGATGTGATGTTTATAGAGGGGGATTAAATAGTATGTTGTTTGGATGAGGTATTAGAGAAGGGGATTAAATAATACTTCGTTTGGATGGAGGATTAATAAGGGGTATAAGGAAGGGTGGATGATGTAAAAAGCTGTCAAATGATCCTTTTGCCCTTTTGCAGTGTTAAGTTAGATTATTCATTAAATTAAATATATATTATGAAATTCAACTTTTATTTTTTTTTCACACATGATTAATCAAAAATTATTTAACTAATATAATAATTATATAAAATAAATAAAATATTAACATTTTGTTTTTTAATCATGTGTGAAAAAAAATGATAAAAGTTGAATAATCTATTTTATATAACATTTGGTTTTTTTTTTTTTTTGAAAGGCTAATTAAACAGGCACTTTTCCTTAAAAAAGAAACAGGCACTTTCATTTTAATTAATCTTGTCCTTTTTTCTTCTTATCGTCAAGAGAGAGAAAAAGAGAAAGAAAGAACGGCGGCAGCAGCCGCAACAGCGGCAGCAGCAGCAACAGCAGAAGGAGGAGGAGAAAAAGAAGAAGAAGAAGAAGAAGAAGAAGAAGAAGAAGAGAGAACAGCTCGACACACTCCACTCTCCAATTCCTGGTGAACGCCTCCCTCTCTCCGATCTACTGTTCTTATTTTTCTTCCTGTTCTTGTTTCACTGTTCATATCAAAAACCCAGACGGGTTGGGGGTTGGGAGGTGGATAAGGAGGGTTAAAATCGTCCAATTTGCAGGGGTATTGGGAGGGATAATTTAATAACACCTCCAACCCTATCTGAAAATAAGACCGGCGTTTCCCCTCTTCTCCGGTCTTACCGAAGGTGCCGGATTATGGAATACCCCTGCGAGTTGCCTTCCCAAACGAGGGCAAGAGATGGCCCCAGGTCTAAAATGAGCGGTATTACTTATGCCCCCTTCTTGTACTGCATCCAAACGGAGCCTAAGTGTCTTGGATAAAAAAATGAAATATTTCAGTTCATAATTTTGTCAATTTAAAAAAAAAGAAATTTAAGATTCCAATTAGTTTTTTTTTTTTTGGGTAAATAGATTCCAATTAGTTCTTTAGCATGATGCCAAAAAACTTCAAAAACTATGTACAAAAACACCTTAACTTTTTATCCGAAAATTACATATGTCTAGTTACACGAAAAAAACAACAGAGGGAGTATTAAAATTTCTATACGTGCAAACACAAAAATATTACCAAAATGATTATGATAATATTTTCATTAAACTTTGCAATTAAGATATCAGGTCGCTGCCTATAATATGGTACACTTATATTCATTTTAGATAACAAATATAGAACCTAAGGTTAAATTCTTCTATTGATGCCATACAATTTAAGAAGGTGGAGTTAATACTAGATTTGGCTTAACTAGCTATTTAGAAAAAAAAAAAATTGCTCCATTCAAGTTATTTTTGATATTTTTTTGTGCACAGACATAGACTGACATGGATACAAGGATTCTAGAAAAACGAAGACACGGACACGGCAGGAGACACACCACGTGTATTTTTATTTACTTATTTATATATATATTTTTAAAAATTTCCAAATTTAAATAGCAAAATGTGGACAAAACGAAAAATCCATTGTTCCAATACTATTCAAACAAATTGACATTCATAAGTTCAATACAACCAGTTTGACCCCAATATTTTTAAAAGAAATTATACTTTAACCCCCGTCAAGTCCCCATCGATATCACTCTAAAAAATTTAAATTAAATTATGGTACGTGTCCCCGTGTCTGACACTGCAATACGTCGACCTCTAGAGGTGACAGTGTTTTGTAACAGTTCTCAGCGATAGAAATCTAAAGAGTATAGAAATTATGCTGAAATTTTTTCTTTATAAAGACAAAAGTTAACCAACACAATTAGATTTTTGAATTACTTATTATTATTATTTTTAGTTTTGAACGTTGTTTTTTTTCTTCTAAAGCCTCTCATAAAGACAAACGAATAATTCATAAAAAATTGACCCAAACTAATAAATACGACTATTAAGCCAAGTCTGTTCTTAATTTTTACGAAAATCTTGAATTGATTGTATTATGTATAGGTGTTAGAATTTTTTTGAAAAAATATTTTTGTAAGAAGAGAGAATTCCCCTCGAGGTTGGGGCCCACCTATAGATACAGATATATTGTCGACCCCGTCGGCTATGGCATCGTCAAATCCAGCCAAGAGGTCCATGTCTGTGCAGCCGATGGACCAGCAAACCTTGTACATTGCAATCCGAGCCGAGGGAACGCCTCCGCGCGCCGTGCCAGCCGCCAGACCATACAAGCTAGCGCCGGCTACCGGAACACCTGCGGCAGTGGAGGAGGTGTGGGTGCCGTGGCCATCTTGATCTACTGGAGTCGGGTGAGCCTGTAGGTCGCTGTCCAAGTTGTAGTATGTTGCACCAATGACCTTGCTGCCCCATGCCAAAGAGATCCAAAGTTACAAACAAATGTAACAAAATTTGGCAATGGCATTTTTTTTACATAGTGATTTTCACATTCTTTTATATATATATATATATAAATGATCTCCATTTTTTTCCTTTAATAAAAGTTTTATGTATGATTTTCTTACTATAAAACAAAAAGTGAAAGTGCATTTATCAGAATAGGTAGCAAATCTTGCACCTTCTCCTGAAAGGTAGCAACTGTGAGACCCCAAGATTGGTGGTCCCACATCGGCTGTGAAGTGGAAGTTGATGTGGTTTATAATGAAACGCAATATGCTACTGTATAATTTGACATTAATCTTTTGAGTCACGTGATTAGGCGAATGATTAGCAAGTTAGCTGCTGCGAAACATTACAGTTGGTATCAGAGCTTGCACCAACCGGAAGTGTAGGGCGGGTCCGTAAGGAGAAGTGCTTGGATGGGCCCGACAAGTGAAGAGCTTGAGGTGCTTGTCATGCTTGGGCGGGTCCCACATAGGATGAGCCCGAGGTGCTTGTTGAGCATGAGACATGCTTGAGGTGCTTGTCGTGCTTAAGCGGGGACTTGTCCATCGCTTGGTGGGTTGTGATCAACCGTGGGGCGCAACGGGGACATTGCGGTCCAAGTGGGGGAGATTGTGAGACCCCAAGACCGGCAGTCCCACATTAGCTGTGAAGTGGAAGTTGATGTGGTTTATAATGAAATGCGACATGCTACTGTATAATTTAAGATTAACCTTTTGAGTCACGTGGTTAGCCGAATGGTTAGCTGGCACGGATCATTACAGCAACTTCTCTTTTCAACAATAATAGTTGCACCTTGTTATGCAAGGTAATAACATATTTACTCAACTCTTTAATCTCATTTCTCTTACAATTTGAATTGCCATAAATATCAATTTCATCACCAAATTTTTTTATAACATCTCTACCACCTCTCCTTCCTCTACCTCTATGAGCCATTACAATACCTACAATCAACTCCCAAACACGAAAATCAATCCCAAATATTGAATACCCAGTCAACTTAGTAATTTTATAACCAAACTTAGTCAACTCAGCACAAAATAGATCAAACCCAGTTATCTCAGCACAAAATCGATCAAACCCAGTTATCTCATTACCCAAACAGCCTCAATCGCAAGCAAATAACAAAAAATCAACACTAATCGCAGCAAATCGCAACAAACGAGACAAACCCAACTGAAATCTTGACCCAGAGACTCACAAGAGAGAAGAAGGCTGCTGAGAAAGAGCTTTCAATGATGAGGTCCTTGGAGGCAATGCTAGAGCTTTAAGCGACGCAGGATAGGGTGGTGATAAGTAGGAAAGACCTGATGAGGCCAGCTCGGTAAAAGAAGCGGAGCTGGGGAGTAAAAAGCCAGCTCCGCCTGAGACCCCCTGGAAGGCATCACCAGTAAGTACCTCAGGGCATCCAGCTCCGCCCGCAAGACGGAGCTGGGTTAAGGTTTAAGGCCCAGCTCGGAAACCTAGCCAAGGCTGGATAAGTAATGCTCAAGTAGCATGTTTATCCCGGTTGAAGATATCACTCTAAAGAACTATAATCCCATGAGATAAAGGAGAAGGTGTGGATAAGATAGACATAAAATCCCAAAGATAACACGGCCAAGAAAGGATAAGGATTCCAAGCCAAGATTAAATGAGTATGGAGTCCCAGCTAAGGCAGGACTCCACATTCACCGTTAGGATAACCTACAATCCCCGGAATGCAGTCCTATTAGGACTCAACCTCCTATCGAATGCCTATAAAAGTGACGGTAGAACTCCAGCTAAGGTACGTGCTCAATTAACAGTTTTGAATCTCAATTCTCCTACCATATAGCAAATTCTCTACTGACTTAGGCATCGGAGGGTGGTTGGCATGCCACCCCACCGGTGACACAAGCTCTCACGTTGTCTTTGCAAGAACAGGTCGGGACCAGATACAAAAGCCGCGGTAAAAGCTGCCAAGGCCGCCGAAACAGCCAAGGCTGCGAGAGCGGCCAAGGCCGCAGCCCTCGCTAAAAAAGCTGCCAAGGCAGCAGAAGCGGCCAAAGCAGTGGAAACAGCTAAGGCCGCTGAGGCAAGTAAGACGGGAGGTGATCAGATGACCCTAGAGGCATTCGCTCAAATGTAGGAGCAAATAAAAACATTAACCCAAGGGTTACAGACTGCGATACAAGAAAACGCAGATTTGCGTAGGCAAATCTCTGAGCCAAGCATCCTGAATCTACAACACAGTCAACACGAGGAAGAGAATCACAGACAAGAAAGCGAGTCCAGTGAGGAGGAAAGCCAAAACCGAAAGAGGAATAGCAAGTCGCCCCTGGAAAAGCCGTCCCACAAACTAGGGCTGATTCTCAAGATGCAGAATCAGATTAAAGGGTTAATGAAGCATGTCAAGGCACAGGCTCCAGCTACGGTAGAAGAGCTGGTGCAGAATACGGATTCACCTTTCACCCCCGCAGTCATGGGGCATCCTCTTCCAAGGAAGTTCAAGATGCCCAGTTGGAAACATTCAATGGCTCCACGGACCCGTTGGATCATTTGGAAACGTACAAATCCTTGATGCACCTACAAGCACTACCTGACAAAGCCATGTGTCGGGCTTTTCCTGTTACTCTCAAAGGAAGTGCTCGAGCATGGTTTAACAAACTCCCCCCCGCCCCCCGGGAGTATAAGTAGTTTCAAAGAGCTTATCATGAACTTTGTAAGCTACTTTATTGCTGGCCAACGCTACGGCAAACCAGCAACACACCTTCTGACAGTGAAACAGAGGCGTTGGGAGTCGTTAAGAGACTACACCACCAGGTTCAACAGGGAGGTGGTCCAGATAGATGAAGTTGATGACAGCATGAGTATAACTGCGTATATAGCTAGACTGTACTCAGGACAGTTCTTATACCGTTTATCTCAAGAACCACCCAAGACCCTGGCGGAGCTCATGCTTAGAGCGCAGAAGCACATGAACGCCGAGGAGCTGTCTACGTAAGGCGTTCCTGTGATGGCTTTGATCCCCAGGCAGGGCCATCGCAGGTTGGTGAATTTCCACCATCTGACAGGAAAATAAGAGATTCCACCTGTAAAACGGGAGAAGAGCCAAAGAACAAGAAGGTAGACTCAAGAACTTCCCCTAAAAGGGGAGGAGGACCGCCTCAGGGCTGGTACTAGCAGTTCACTCCGCTCATAGCCATGGCAGAGCAAATCCTCAGCAACCTACAAGATGACTCGGACCTCAAGTGGCCCAAAAAGTTGAGATCCGATCCAAACAAAAGAGCTAAGGATAAGTACTGTAGATTCCATAAAGACCATGGTCACAACACAGACGATTGCACAAACCTAAAGCAATAGATCGAGGACCTGATTCAAAGGGGAAGGCTCCAACGCTTCGTAACGAAGAAGTACCAGAAATCATCCAGGAGAGAAGATACGAACAAAGAGGGAAGAGATGGTGTTGCACCACGGTTGGGTCCCATTGGAGAGATCAAGGTCATCCACGGGGGATTTGCTGGTGGAGGAGAGTCTAGCAATGCTAGAAAAGCTCACCTGAGGAAATTAAGAATGGAGGAACACTTTGAAGTCAACACAGTAGGCCGTCCGAGTAAATTCCAAAAGAAGGAGGAAATACCCATAATCTTCTCAGAAGAAGATATCAAGGGAGTTCAGATCCCCCACGATGACCTCTGGTTATCACTGTTGTCGTGGCCAACTACCTCACACGTAGAGTGCTGATAGACAGCGGGAGCTTTGCCGACATCCTATAACTCCACGCTTATGATCAGCTCAAAGTTGGAAGAGAAAGGCGAAGGCCTTTGACTTCACCATCGGTTGGATTCGCAGGTACGACCATTTACCCAGCTGGCCAAATAGCCTTACCTGTTACCATGGGAGAAGAACGAAGTCAGATTACACGAATGATAGATTTCATAGTGGTTAGCTGTCCTTCTACATACAATGCAATACTGGGGAGAACAAACCTGAATATGATCGGGGCAATAATCTCGACATACCATTTGATGATAAAGTTCCCAACGCTAGTAGGGATAGCGTGCATAAGAGGAGATCAGAAAGCAGCGCGGGAATGTTATATCACCTCACTCAGAGGTGCTAACGTTACCATGACCATAGAAAGCCTCGACACCTGGGACGAAGAGAAACTCCAACAAGGAAAGCCTATGGAAGAACTCATAGAAGAGCTCCTGAAAACGGGCCAACCGGGTAAGACAGTGAGAATCGGAGCAGGACTGAGCTCGGTAGCAAAGTCAGAGCTGCTACAATTTCTAAGGAAGAACAAGGACGTGTTTGCATGGTCCGACGAGAACATCCAAGGAATCGACCCAAGGGTCATATCCCATAAACTGAATATGGATCCCACGGTTTGTCCAGTTAAGCAGAAGAAGAGAATCTTTGCCCCAGAATGGAATGAAGCTGCAGCAAAGGAGGTAGACAAGCTCATCCAAGCAGGATCCATCCGAGAAGTTCTCTACCCCGATTGACTGGCAAACGTAGTCATGGTAAAGAAAGCAAATGGCAAATGGAGAATGTGCGTGGACTTTACCGATCTCAATAAAGCATGTCCAAAGGATAGCTTTCCGCTACCAAGGATTGACTCCTTGGTGGATTCTACAGCAGGGCACGAGCTCCTAAGCTTCATGGACTCATTCTCAGGGTATAATCAGATCCAAATGCATAAGCAAGATCAAGAGAAGACATCGTTCATTACCGACAGGGGGCTATACTATTATAAAGTGATGCCCTTCGGTCTCAAGAACGCAGGGGCAACATATCAGAGGCTGGTCAACAAGATGTTTAAGCAACAAATTGGATGCAACGTAGAGGTATACGTAGATGATATGCTGGTAAAAAGTGCCAAGGCACTAGACCATGTGGCAGATCTGGAAGAAACCTTTCAAGTCCTCAGTAAATACCAAATGAAGCTTAACTCAACGAAGTGTGCGTTCGGAATCTCCTCGGGAAAACTCTTGGGCTCCATGGTGTCTCAAAGAGGTATCGAAGCCAATCCCAAGAAAATCTAGGCCATCCTCACCATGTGCTCACCCCAGAATATTAAGGAAGTCCAGAAGCTAATAGGACGTGTTGCGGCCCTGAGCAGGTTCATCTCACGAGCTACTGATAAGTGCCAGACGTTCTTCAAAGTTTTGAAAAAAGCTTTTGAATGGACTACCACCGAAGAAGCAGCTTTCAATCAACTGAAGGAATATCTCACATCCCCCCGCTGCTGAGTAGGACTCAAGACGGAGAGGACATATTTCTATATCTTGCTGTCTCCCCTCACGCCGTCAGTGCGGTTCTGATATGGGAGGAACAGGGGACACAACTCCCAATATATTATACCAACAGGGCGTTACGAGGAGCTGAGCTGAGGTATCCCAGAGCTGAAAAGATAGCTTTTGCAATGGTGGTAGCAGCCAGAAGGCTACGGCCATACTTCTATGCTCACCCCATCAAAGTACTCATGGACCAGCCACTTTGAAGCATTCTCCACTGTCCGGAGACATCAGGCTGGTTAATCCAGTGGTCGATAGAGCTTGGTGAGTTTGATATAGAGTACAAGCCTCGGATTGCCATTAAAGCACAAGTGCTAGCAAACTTCCTAGCAAAATACACATATCTGAAACCAGAGGAGCAACCCAAGGAAGATCCCAAGCCTTGGGTCCTTCAGGTTGATGGATCAACAACCAGGGAAGCAAGCGGAGCTGGTCTGATTTTAACATCCCCAAAAGGGCAACGCCTGAGCTACGCCCTTAGGTTTGAATTTAAAGCAACCAACAACGAGGCGGAATACGAAGCTCTCGTTGTGGGACTGGAGTTGACTAGGGCCATGGGTGCTAGCCAAGTGCTAGCCAAAAGTGATTCACAGTTGGTCGTGGGACAAGTCCTAGGAGAATACACTGTGAATGAAGAGGTAATGCAGAAGTATTTGAATAAAGTAAAGTCCCTAGTTGCAAAGTTCCAAAGCTTCAATATCATCAGAATCCCAAGGGAAGATAATGTTGAAGCAGATTACTTGTCAAAGCTAGCCATGACCAGGGAAGAGGCCATCCCACGGAATGCCCCAATACGATACTGATGAATCAGCTTTGTATCTGGCCCCGACCTGTTCTTGCAAAGACAACATGAGAGCTAAAGTCACCTGTGTGGTGGCATGCCAACCACCCTCCGATGCCTAAGTTAGTAGAGAATTGGCTATATAGTGAGAGAATGGAGATTCTCAAGTGTTTTTTTGAGCGTACCTTAGCTGGAGATCTACCGTCACTTTTATAGGCATTTGATAGGAGGTTGAGTCCTATTAGGACTGCGTTCCGGGGATTGTAGGTTATCCTAACGATGAAAGTGGAGTCCTGCCTTAGCTGGGACTCCATATTCATTTAATCTCAGTCTGGATTCATTATCCTTTACTAGCCGTGTTTATCTTTGGGGTTTGATGTCTATCTTATCCATATCTTCTCCTCTATCTCATGGGATTGTAATTCATCTTCATCCGGGATAAGCGTGCTACTTGAGCGTTACTTATCCAGCCTTGGCTGGGTTTTCGAGCTGGGCCTTTAACCCAGCTCGGTCTTGCGGACCGGGCTATATGCCCGGTCGTACTTGCTGGCAACGTCCCTCAGAGGGTCCCTGGCGGAGCTGGCTTTTTCTCCCCAGCTTTGCCTCTTTTACCGAGCTGGCCGTATCAGTTCTTTCCTACTTATCAGGTACTCCCCTGTTTCCAAGCTACAACTCTGATTTGGAGGTTGGGAACAAATGCCAGCCCTGCATGGCGGTTATCGCTTTTTCCCTTTTTAGAGGGTTTTAAATGCATGGGTCCCTTCGTGGGCCCGGTGTCTAAATCTCGACTTCCCTAGCACTAAGAGGTGGACGACGACGATTGAGGAGCCATTCTCAGGATTGATGCTCATCGTTTAAGCTCCCCATTGCTTTGATCATCTTCTCCTTAGAGAAGCGCTAGAGTTCATCCAGACGATCCTCGCTGTGAAACCTTCCCGTGGTTTCCCTTCCATCGTTGTGCTTAGAGTCCATCCCCTTTAGGTACATTCCTCTTCTTCTGCTGTTCTTCATCTATTTTCCATGCTGGATTCCCCTTCTGACATAGAATCTTTGGACCCAAAGTGGGTCGTCCCTGGCGAGTTTATTTTGTCCCGACTGATAGCGTTTTCTTGCATCAATCTTTGTTCTCCCATTATAGAAGACTTTGCCCCCTACTCTCTTACTCTCCAAAATAGGGTTTTTCGTGACTTGTTTTACCTGTCGGTACGTCTTTACCCTAAATTTCTGGTAGGAACCCTTATGTCTGAGGGTTTTGTTAACTTCTCTTCGATTCTTCAAGCTGAAGAGTCGATGGCGAAGGAGAAGAGTTCCATGCGTTGGAGTAGCATTATTAGGGCTTTGGCTGGCGAAGGTCAATCGAGCGGTGTTAAACCCTCGTCGCCTCTTACTCTTTCGTCAAGGGGTCCCCATAGGATCCCAACTTTCTCGACCTCTAACATCCCTTCCACAATCACAAACGAAGAGCTAGCCGTCCTCAGGGTTAGATATTCTATTCCGTTGTCTGTTTCTCTTCGGAAACCTTCTGGGACCAAACGGGCATGCTCCTTCTCTGAGAATGAGACTTGCCTCTATGTTGGTGCCTTGGAGGGAGGTTTGTAGCTCCCTTTTCCAACTGTGGTAAGGGACGTTTTGAGTTTTCTTGGTTTGGCCCCTGGCCAAATTGTTCCCAATTCTTGGCGTCTCTTGATACGTTGTGCGGCATTGTGGGGGGCGATGTCGGATGGTCGGATTTCCTTGACGAAGAGGCCTTTTCTCAACCAGTTTTCTGTTAAGGAGGCTCCTGGTGGTGTTGGGTGGTACTATTTTGCGAAGAGAGTTGGTGAGGGGGAGCTAGTTACAAAGCTTCCTACTGTTAGTAAAAATTGGAAAGACAAATTCTTTTTCTTTGGAGGTGACGGTTGGGAACTCCCAAATTGGGAGATTGGATCTCATGTTCCTCGGATCCCAAGTGGGTGGGGGGTCCCCATCACTAATTGTAAGCTGTTTGCTTTTCTTTTATCCTGTAGCTTTATGAATTTATTCATATCTTAATGAATTCTTCCTTACCTCTGTAGCCAGAGCATCATTCCCGTTGAGCCTTGCCCTGGAAGCAGAGCTGCAGCAAGCCAAGAGCTACTCAGTTCATACTTGGGATTACTTGTGACTCCAGAGTCATTGGCTGCTTACCTCCTAGGCCCAGAGACTACTCATGAGGCCTTAGCACTTTTGAGAGGTAGTTTCTGTTTCTTGCCTGGTTCCGTATTTTTAGCTGACTTTTTATTGCTTCTCTCTTTCTTTTCCAGAAGAAGAAAGTGACGACAAAATCATGGTACCAAAAATGGACAAAGCCTTGTTGGCCCAATTGACGGCTGATAGGGCCAAGCAAACATCTGGGGCTGCAGCCACCAAGAGGAAGAGCTCCCGTCTTCAGATGGAGCTAGGTGTTGATAGCTTTCTGGAAGCTGATCTGTCTATCATTCCTTCTATTGACTTAGTGGTTGAGCCGCAGGCTGAGGGGGAACAGGAGAAATCTAAGAGAAAGGCGAAAGGCGCAGCCGTGAAAGGCACCCCTCCCGCCAAGAAGACGAAGGCTTTGGTTGGCCATTCTGTGCTTGGGAACTATCAGGAGGCCCTCGAGCGTGCTTCTGGGCTACTCTATGAAGCTGACAAGGATTTGATGGTGGAGATGTCTCTCCAGGTTGTGGGGGACCAAATGTTGGTTGAATTAGCCATGGTATTCCCCTTCTTTCCATTGTTGTCAACTTGAGTATTTGTTGTTTCTTTATTAACCCTTTCCTTCTTTCTGCAGGCCACGGCTCGTGGCCGTTATCTTGCTTCCCAAAGCCATAGTCTGGGAAAGCAGGTGGTCACCCTCACAGAGGCCAATATCCAGCTTACAAAGCAAGGCGCTTCTATGGCTGCAGAGCTACGGAAGGTGACAAATGAGAGAGATGCAATTCTTAAATCAAAAAGCGGCTTAGAAGAGGAGAGAGACACAGCCGTGGCTACTGCTCAAAGTCTGGAGTAGAAGATTTCTGAATGGAGCAAGGAGATGGAGAAGCATAAGGCTATGGGCATGGGGATGCTCGAAAAGGTGAAGAATGCTTTCAGGGAAGCCATTGAACTCTTCCTTCAGTCTCTTGAATACCGTCAAGATGTCACCCAGCAATATTTTGATGGGTTCGAAGCTCTGAGGAGTCGGGCTGCCGCAGCTTTCCCAAATTTGGATTTTTCCAAATTTGAGGTTGATGATGAAGAGGTGCCCTCATGTGTCGACGGGGGACAAAAGGGAGAGGATGTAAGTGATGATGCGGCATCCAAAGACACATCTGTGCCAAGCTCTTCAATTGCTTCTCCCCTCCAAGCTCCAGAAAAAGTCTCTCTTCCTGTTGAATCTTCAATTTCAGCTGTAACACCTCCTGGCCCATCATCTGGTGATGGGCAAGCTATTGATAGGTCCACTTTGGGCCTTCGAAAACTTTTAATCCATTTGGGTCTGTAACTAAACACGTTTCATACTTCCGTACTTCTAACAGTGCTTGTTTTTAGGGGTGGCCTGTTGGTTTGGCTATGATTCCAGCCATGGCCGGGAAAACTTCTCTTTTGATGAAAGTTTTTGACAACTCGTTGAATTGACTAAGGGGAATGGCCTTCTTTGAGACCACGTTGTTTTCTTCAGGGGCCTTATAAAGGCTTGTTGCTTTTTGATGACATGACAGGTGCAGGGTTTAAACGAAAGCGTGCTTTCTGTTTGAGCTAATTTGTATGGCAACTTCTATTAGTCTCTGTGCATGTTATAGCTGTCTGCTGGCCCCTGCCTTTGCCACCATATTAAGCGTTTTTATTTGAATATTTTTGTAAGGGAATCAAGCTGTGTAGTTCTTGCTGCATAGTCATGCTACGTCTTGTGGCTTTGAAATATTTCCAATGATTACATCTCTTCCATAGCTGTGCTATGTCTTTTAAGCCTGGAATACGTTTCCCCAGCTCTTCATAGTTATACTATGCTTGTTACTCCCCTAAGTGTGTTAATTGCTTGCGTCCAAGTAATTGAAACACTTATTGATGTTTCCCGTGGGGTAATCAGCGGGTGAGTCATTATTCCGTAGATAGTATAGCTGTGCTATAACTGCTGAGCTTGAAATTTGTTCTAAGCTTTTTAAATTGCATAGCCTTGCTACGTCTTTGGAGCTTAGGAATTTTTCCTGAGCTCTTTAATTTGTATAGCCTTGCTACGTCTTATGAGCTTGCAAATTTTTCCTAAGCTCTGTAATTTGCATAGTCTTGCGACGTCTACTGAGGAGGTGACATTTCCACTCCCCTAAGTATATAATTGGTTTGATTCTCGAATAATTAATATACTTATTTGAAGTTCCCGTGGGGTATTCCTCAGGTTTAATAATTATTACTATAAAGTAACACAGCTTAGTATGACACATGAGGTTTTTGTTGGGATAAGAACCGTGTATTTATAAAAGGCATTCGTTTCAACTGCTCGAGGTGATTGGATTTATAACTTCCCATTACTCTAAGCGGTTGAGGTGGACGTTTTTAAGTACGGTTTTAATGGTGATCATGCTGATTGGTTTAGCAAGCGGTTAGTGAACCGCTCCTTTGTGATATAAATACCTATAGATAAACCACTCCCCATTCCATACTCAACTTTCGAATTGTAATGGCGAACAATGAGCAGATGTCCAAGTTATGTGAAGAATTGCAAAGTTTGAAGGTCGCCGTTGATGGCCTTGCGGCCAAGATGGAGGCCATGACGGAATCGGTTTCCGTCATGGAGAAGACGGTCCGCCTGGTGCTGATTGCCAACTAGGATCAGTTGGCAGCTTTCCAAGGTCAACCATCGCTGCCAGTTCCTTCCCCTCCGAGGGAGGGTGGTAGTGATTAGGTTGCGACTTTGTGGGTTTTGTTCACAAAGTCTTTTATGTACTGGGTGTCCGCACTTTTTTAGAGGTGCGGATTATATAAATAAAATTTAAGAATTTTATTACTGTTGCTTTATCTCTTCTTTATCATGCACATAGGAAACTTTAACCTTATCATGCTTAACAGGAAATAAATTAGAACGATCTTCCCTCGTAGGGAGTTTATTGGCCACAAGGGCTAAATAAAAGAACACATGGTCCTAACAACTTTACTGCTATAGCTTTATTCAAACGAAGAGTGTTCTAAAAACAAACTTCAATTTCCTAAAAACAGAAATAAACCAATATTGGTATGCACCTACTTGTAATACTTCTTGAGATGCTCCGCATTCCACGAATTTGGCAACTCCTTTCCCCTTAGGGTCGCAAGCTTGTATGCTCCAGTTTTGATGTGATGTAGGACCAGGTAGGGTCCTTCCCAATTGGGGCCAAGCTTGCCCACTTTCTTTCCCGTAGGGTCGACTTTCCTTAGAAATAGATCTCCAGCCTGAAAATCCCTCGACCTGACCTGCGCCTCATGATACTTGACCATTCTTTGCTGGTAGACTACTACTCTGGCCATTACTGTTTCCCTTTTTTCTTCCAAGAGATCCAGCTCGGCCCTTAGATCTTCCAGGTTTTCTTGCTGGTCCATACTTGTTGTTCTGTAGTTAAGGATTTCAACGTCAATTGGAACTACAGCTTCAGCCCCAAATGCAAGAGAATATGGAGTTTCTCCGGTTGCAGTTCGGGGTGTTGTACGATATGCCTATAGCACGTTGTACAACTCGTCTGGCCAAGCTCCTTTGGCTTCCCGTAGTCTCTTCTTGATTCCTTTCTTGATAGTTCGGTTCGTCACCTCCGCTTGACCATTAGCCTTTGGGTGAGCCTTGGATGCAAAGTGCACATGGATTCCCTTGGAAACGCAGTAGTCTTTGAATTGAGCATTATCGAATTGCTTTCCCCTGTCTGTGACTATCACTCGTGGCAAACCAAAACGGCTAATGATGAATTTCCATAAGAAATCAATGGTCACCTCTGCTGTGATTGTGGCCAATGCCTTGGCTTCGACCCACTTTGTAAAGTAATCCACAGCTATAATGGCATGCTGAACCTGTCCTGCTGCCATGGGAAGGTGGCCAATTAGGTCTACTCCCCACTGGGCGAATGGCCAAGGTCCTCTAATTGGGGTCAAGACCGTTGGAGGCCCGTGAATGATGTTTGCGAAGAGTTGGCACTTCTCACATTTCTGAACCATCGAGTTGCAGTCCTTCTGCATGCTTGGCCAATAGTATCCCAACCTGAGAAGCTTGTAGGCTAGCATGCGGCCACCTTGGTGATCCCCACACACGCCTTGGTGGACTTCCTCCATAGCTCGTGTAGATTCTACCACTGTCAAGCATCTCAGATATGGCAATGAGAAGCTTCTCTTGTATAGCACATCTCCCATCATTAGGTATTTTGCAGCCCTGATTCTAAGCTGCCTGGCTTTGACTTTGTCATCTAGTAATGTCCCATTCGTTATATAATCAACTATGGGGGCAGTCCATGAGTTGCTGTAGTCGATGGCTTGCACTTGTGTACTTGGGGCGAAGATACTGGGGAGCTCTAAGTATCGAATTGGGGCATTCCGTGGAATGGCCTCTTCCCTGGCCGTGGCCAGCTTTGACAAGTAATCTGCTTCAACATTATCTTCCCTTGGGATTCTGACGATGTTAAAGCTTTGAAACTCTGCAACCAGAGACTTTACTTTATCCAAATACTTCTGCATTATCTCTTCCTTCACAGTATATTCTCCCAGGACTTATCCCACAACCAGTTGCGAATCACTTTTGGCTAGCACATGGCTAGCACCCACGGCCTTGGCCAGCTCCAGTCCCACGACGAGAGCTTCGTATTCCGCCTCGTTGTTGGTTGCTTTAAACTCAAACCTAATGGCATAGCTCAAGCGTTGCCCCTTTGGTGATGTTAAGATCAGACCAGCTCTGCTTGCTTCCCTGGTCGTTGATCCGTCAACCTGAAGAATCCAAGGCTCAGGATCTTCCTTGGGGTGCCCCATTGGTTCCGGATAGGCGTGCTCTGCTAGGAAATCTGCTAGCACTTGTGCTTTGATGGCAATCCGAGGCTTGTACTCTATATCGAACTCGCCAAGTTCTATTGACCACTGAATTAACCGGCTTGATGTCTTTGGGCTGTGGAGAACTCTTCGAAGTGGTTGGTCCATGCGTACTTTGATGGGGTGAGCTTGGAAGTATGGCCGTAGCCTTCTGGCTGCTATTACCATTGCAAAAGCTATCTTTTCAGCTCTGGGATACCACAGCTCAGCTCCTTGTAGCACCCTGCTGGTGTAATATACTGGGAGTTGCGTCCCCTGTTCCTCCCGTATCAGGACCGCACTGATGGCATGGGGGGAGACAGCAAGGTATAGGAATAGATCCTCTCCGTCTTGAGTCCTGCTCAGTAGCGGGGGGTAGGGGTGTTAGCTGAAACCGGAAAATCGACCGAAACCGGAAAAACCGGACCGAACCGAATTTTTTAAACCGGTCGAATAATGTCGATCCGGTTCCGGTTTTAAAATTTTTAAAAACCAATTTTTCGGTTTGGTTTCCGGTTTACGTATTTTAAAAACCGGTCGAAACCGGAACCAGATATATAATATATATAATATAATATATACATAAATATATATACCCCTTTACGGCATACTTTACCAATTGAGCCCTAAATCCTTCAGACCAGATCTCACTGCTCCCAGCCTCTCCCACTCCCACTCCTAGCCTCCCACGATGTGAATCTCTCTCTCTCTCTTTCTCTCTCTCTCTCTCTCTCTCTCTCCTATCAACGACGAGTTCCTCAGCCGACTGTCAACGCTATCAACGGCCGACTGTCTCTCATCTCCAGTCAACGACGAGGAACGACCGGCCGGCTGTCTCCCACTCCGTCCACTCACACTCTCACACACAGGTTTCTCTCTCTCTCTCTCTCTCTCTGTGTGTGACTGTGTGTATTTGTTTGGTCTCTTTTTCCTAAGCAGAACTGTTGAGCTGTTGATCTGTTGTTTTTGATCTGTTGCTTCAGACAACAGGGGTGGCTTTTGATCTGTCTCTCATCTCTTGTCAACGGCTGTCTCTCAACTCCAGTCAACGACGAGGAACGACCGGTCGGCTGTCTCCCACTCCGTCCACTCACACTCTCACACACAGGTTTCTCTCTCTCTCTCTCTCTCTCTCTCTCTCTGTGACTGTGTGTGTGTATTTGTTTGCTCTCCTTTTTCCTAATCAGAACTGTTGATCTGTTGTTTTTGATCTATTGCTTCAGACAACAGGGGTGGGTTTTGATCTGTTGTTGTTTACTTGTTTCTCCTGTTTTTTTTGTTTTGTTTTGTAGATGGATGATTCTGGTGTTACTGGTATTGGATCTAATAATGTTGGTAATGAACCCATCACAGTGGATAAGCAGAGTCCGAAACGTAGTCCGAAACGTAGTCCAAAACGTAGTCCAAAACGTAGGGCTAATCAGTCTGAAGTCTGGGATCATTTTTAGAAATTAGAAAAGGTTGAAGGACAAAAGCAAAAGGCTGTTTGTAACCATTGTGCCCAAATATTTACTTGTGATTCAAATTCTAATGGGACATCATCAATGAAATCACATATTAAGTTAATATGTAGACAGTATGAGTTTAGCCAGTTCAATTTGAACAAGAACCCAGGTAAGAGGCAAAAAATCCTAGGGTTTGAACCCGTGAATGGAGGAGGCACCGGCACGGTTCCAAAGCTTACCGCCGTTAGCTTTAGTGTGGAGGCATGTAGAAAGGCCTTGGCTGAAATGATTATTCTTGATGAGTTGCCATTTCGTTTTGTTGAGGGTCAAGGTTTTAAACGGTTCATATATGTGGTGCAACCAAAGTGGGAAAATCCGCCAGGTAGATTAACAGTCGCAAAAGATTGTATAAAAATATACCAAGATGGGAAGAAATCTTTGAAAAGAGCACTTAAGGACCAACGAATTTGCCTTACCACGGACACTTGGACTTCTCTTCAGAATCTTAACTATATGTGTCTCACTGCTCATTTCATTGATTGTGATTGGAAGCTTCACAAAAAAATTCTTAACTTTTGTTTAGTTCCAAATCACAAGGGTGAGACACTTGGTAAGGTGGTGGAAGAATGTTTGGTGGAATGGGGGATTGATAAATTTTTGACAATCACAATCGATAATGCAAAATCCAATGATGGCATAATTGATTTTTTGAAGAAGAAAACCAAGAAAAGAGACACCACTATTCTAGACCATGACTATTTACATGTTAGGTGTTGTGCTCATATATTGAATTTGGTTGTACGTGAGGGGTTGAAAGATGTTGATGTGTCAATTGCAAGGGTGCGCAACGTTGTGAGGTATGTGAGATCCTCACCGCAAAGGTATGCCAAGTTTAGATCATGTTGTGATAAAGAGAAAATTGTTTCTAAACTTGTGCCATGTTTAGATGTTGCTACTCGTTGGAATGCAACATACTTTATGTTGGAAAGAGCTTTGATATTTCAAAAAGCTTTTGAGAGATTGGAAGATGAAGATAATCTCTCACTTAATGTTGGTGTTAGAGAGGATGAGATTGGTGTAGAATCGGTAGATAATGAATTGGAAGAGGAAGTACATGGTGGCATTGGTGGGTTAATTGACATTAGGAATTTCGAGAAACAACATGAGAGGGGCCAAGGGAAAGGGAGAGGGAAACATGTAACACATGGTACTCCTAGTAGTGATGATTGGAATGTTGTGGAAATGTATGTTGAAGTTCTTAAGGTGTTTTACATTCTAACCGAGAAATTTTCGGGTTCTTTGTATGTGACATGCAATACATTTTTCAAAGCGATCATGACCATAAAAACTGCAATTGTTAAGTTGGAAAATTGTGAGAACCCTAAGTTGAAGGCTTTGGCTATTGGCATGAACAAGAAGTATGACAAGTATTGGGGTAAGTTTGAGAAAATAAACTCTTTATTGTTGTATGCCAATGTTCTTGATTCCCGATACAAATTTGTTTATGTGAGATGGAGCTTGAACAAACACTATGAGAAAAGTGTTGTTGAAAATAAGGTTATTGAAATACAAGAGGGGATGCTAAAGCTTTTTAATTGGTATGAGAAGAGGAGTGTTCAATTTGGAAAAACACAAAATGTTGGTGAGTTCTCTAGAAGTGAGAAGGTTTCAAAGGAGTATATGAATTTCTGTGAGGAAATGGACGATGAATTTGAGCGACACATGGAAGAGGAGAATAATATGGTGAGCAAATCGGAGTTGGAGAGGTATTGGATGGAGAGTAAGGAAGACTCTAAAGTTCATGGTGATAAGTTTGATGTGTTGGCTTGGTGGAAAGTTAATTCTCCTAGGTATCCCATTCTCTCTCAAATGGTACGGGACATTCTAGCTATTCCGGTATCTACCGTTGCATCCGAATCCGCTTTTAGCACGGGAGGACGTGTTCTTGATCCATACCGGACCTCTCTTTCTCCCAAAGTAGCGGAGGCCCTTATTTGTGCACAAAATTGGTTGAGGGGTCCTACTCAAATATCGCTTCAAGAGGCACTTGATGAGGTGGAGGCACTTGAATCCGATAATACTCTTTAACTATAGCTTAATTGTATGAGTTTTGTTTTTTTAGCTCGTGGTTTAACTTGTTTTTTTATAAATTTTTCTGTCATCTTTAGAGGTTTTGGAAGCATTGAAGGAGGATGAATCATGTGTCACTTTCCTATGATTAGTTGAAGGAGTGAACAACAAAGAGGTAAGTTCGAATCATGTGTCACTTTCCTTTTTATTCATTGAATTTTCACTGAAAAATTGGAGGATTGCACATAGTTTGTTGCACTTTGTTCTATGTTAGTGATAGGAGTACGATTTTATTCAACTGCCCAGTTTTTTGAAACTAGAAAATGGATTTAATCCTATGATTAGTTGAAGTAATTTTGGTGTCAGGGTTATAGTTGACTGTTGACAGGAAGGTTACAGTTGACAGTTGAAACTAGAAAATGGATTTAATCCTATGGTAATTTTCAAATTGGTACATGTAGTTGACTGGTAATGGAGGCATGCAAGAATTTGTACATGTAGTTGACTGTTTATTCGATTTCCAGAGGCATCCAAGAATTTGTACATAATGTAGTTGACTTGTCAAGGTACTATATACCTACTGTACTTAAGGAATAATTTCCCTATGTGATCAAGTTTTCACATAAAAACTGGGCCCTTCTTATTATCCATTTAGGCTGTGCATGCCACAAGCATGATTGATAACCAGGATAGTAAACACATTTCAGCTTTCCTTCAGTATAACTGAGGTTCATTTATGGCTATAGCTTTTGGTTTTTGCATTTGATTGTTCTTTTGCTCTGTAGTTCCAGCTTTTGATTTATGTTGCTGCTGCTATGGTGTTGTGTTGCTGTTGGATGCTGTCGGTGTTGGATAATGCTACTGGTGGATGTTGTTGGATGTTTTTTTTGGGTAAATCAATGCTGTTGGAGTGTTGGATGTTGCTACTGGACCACTGATGGATGCATTTTTTTTTTGGCCGCAGCTTGGTGTGTTATTGAACTAAAGTGTTGAACTTTTTAATTTGTTGGGCTTGGCCCTTGGTTTGTAATTAAAAAGCCTATAAATTGTGTAATGGGCTTAATTATGTTTTTATGTGTTTTTTTGATGTATTGGGCTCAAAATTAATCCTTTTTTTATTGGGCCCAAAAAAAAGGTTGAATTATGGATTTTGTTTGATATTTTGTGGGTTGAATTGTGAATTTTTTGATGTTTTGGGCCCAAAATGTGGCCCGTGAATGAAAACCGGATAAACCGGTCGAAACCGGAACCGGATTATCTCAACCGGTTTCGGTTTTAAAAATTTCCAAACCGGAAAACCGGTTTCGACCGAAAAAATAGCCAAAACCGGTTGAAACCGGACCAGTATCACCCTTAGCGGGGGGGATATGAGGTACTCCTTCAATTGATTGAAAGCTGCTTCTTCAGTGGTAGTCCATTCAAAGGCTTTTTTCAAAACCTTGAAGAACGTTTCGCACTTATCAGTAGATCGTGAGATGAACCTGCTCAGGGTCACGACACGCCCCGTTAGCTTCTGGACCACCTTAATATTCTGGGGTGAACGCATGGTGAGGATGGCCTGGATCTTCTCGGGATTGGCCTCGATACCCCTTTGAGACACCATGAAGCCCAAGAATTTTCCTGAGGAGATTCATAATGCACACTTTGTTGAGTTGAGCTTCATTTGATACTTCCTGAGGACTTGAAAGGTTTCTCCCAGGTCTGTCACGTGGTTTAGTGCCTTGGCACTCTTGACCAGTATATCATCCACATATACCTCTACATTGCGTCTGATGAATCAGCTTTGTATCCGGCCCTGACCTGTTCCTGCAAATACAACGTGAGAGATAAAGTCACCGGTGTGGTGGCGTGCCGACCACCCTCCGATGCCTAAGTCAGTAGAGAAAGTGATAGATGGTGGAGGAATTGAGATTCACAGGGGTTAACTGGACGTACCTTAGCTGAAGCTCTACCGTCACTTTTATAGGCATTTTGTGGGAGGTTGAGTCCTAGTTGGACTGTGGTCCGGAGATCCATTGGTTATCTGAATGGTGATCGTGGAGTCCGGCCTTAGCTAGGACTCCATACTCACCTAATTTTGGCCAGGAATCATTATCCTGTGTTGGCCGTGATTATCCTTGGGATCATCATATATATCTTATCTGTATTTCCTCCTTTATCCCACATGGGATACCTTCCATATGGATAAGTACACTGCATGAGCGTTACTTGCCCAGCCCTGGCTGGGCTTCTGGGCTGATCCTTGGATCAAGGTCCAGTCTTGTACGACGGAGCTGGACCTTTGATTTCACCAGCTCGCCATGCGGACCGAAATGCTTACTTGATATACTCCTTGATGGTGGCAAGCGAAGCTGACAGAATTACCCCTCTGCTCCGCTTCTTTCTCCAGGCTGGACTCTTCAGGTCTTTCCTACTTATCAGGTACTCCCCTGTTTCCAAGCTACAGCTCTGGTTTGGAGGTTGGGAACATATACTAATGCTGCATGGCGGTTACCGCTTTTTACTTTTGTGGGCAGTTTTAAATGCATGGGTCACGTCGTGGGCCTGGTGTCTTAATCCCGACTTTCCTGACTCTTGGAGGTGGACGACGGCGATCAAGGAGTTATTCTTGGAATTGAGGCTCATCGCTTAAACTCCCCTGCTTGCTTAGATCATCTTCTCATTAGGGAAGTTCCAGAGTTCGTAGAGGCGACTTTTGCTTGGAAATTTTTTCGTGATTTCTCCTTCGCCGTTGTGCTTAGAGCCCACCTCCCCTAGGTACGCTCCTGTTCTTCTTGCTGTTCTTCTTTTTCCATGTTAGATTTTTCTTTTCCTGGTATAGGGATTCTAAACCCCATATGGGCTACTCCTGGGGAGTTTATTTACGCTAGGGTAGCCGGTTTCGTCTCTATCAACCCTGTCCCTCCCGTTAACGAAAGTTTTGCACCTTCCTCCATTATGCTTCAGGACAGGGTTTTTCGGGATCTTTTTGAATTATTAGCCTCCTCACACCCACAATCACCTCCCGGAACCTTAATGTTGGAAGGTCCTCTCGATTTTTCCTCGATCCTCCGAGAAGAGCTGGTGGTGGATGAGGAGACCCCGTTACGCCGTGGTAATGTGACTAGGGCCCTGTCTTCTATGGGCC
The DNA here is from genome assembly GCA_025413875.1 of Rhododendron molle. Taxonomy (NCBI): domain Eukaryota; kingdom Viridiplantae; phylum Streptophyta; class Magnoliopsida; order Ericales; family Ericaceae; genus Rhododendron; species Rhododendron molle. The sequence continues at coordinate 45,360,592 of CM046391.1, forward strand.
AATCTATCGGCGCCAAGTCTGCGTCCCCTTCTTCTTCGAAGGGGCCTCGTAGGGTTCCCACTTTTTCTGCTTCTACCATTCCTTCTACAATTACAAACGAGGAGTTGGCAGTTCTTAGGGTTAGGTTTTCGATTCCCTCTTCCGTAACCCTTAGGAAACCCTCTGAGCTTGAGCGAGCCTGTTCTTATGTTGAGAACAAAACATGCATTTATGTCGGGGCCTTAGAAGGAGGTCTTCAGTTACCCTTTCCGCCGTGGCTAGGGAGGTGCTAAGTTTCTTGGGCTTAGCGCCGGCCCAAATCATTCCCAACTCATGGCGTTTGCTAATTGGTTGTGCTGCTCTTTAGGGAGCCATGTCTGATGGTATTACTCCGTTAACGAAAGGTCCTTTCCTCAACCAATTCTTTATAAAAGAAGCTCCTGGGGGTACAGGTTGGTATTATTTCACTAAGAGACCTGGAGGAGGAGAGTTGATTACTGATCTTCCGAGTGTTCATAAAAATTGGAAGGATAAGTTTTTCTTTGTTGGAGGAGACGGTTGGGAACTCCCAAGTTGGGAAATTGGGTCCTACACCCAGCGTGTCCCCAACAGATGGGGGGAGCCCGTTGCAAGTTGTAAGCTGTAGCTTCCTTTTCCCTTTTGAATATTATCACTAGTTCTTTATTCTTAAGGGTCTTTGCTTTCTTGTCGTGCAGCTCGTGCCTTATTTCCGTTGACCCCTGCCACCGAAGCGGAACTGAAATTGGCCCCGAGCTACGAAATCCATAGCTGGGATTTGCTTATGTCCCCAGAATCCTTGGCCACCTATTTGCTGGGTCCGGAAACATCTCGTGAGGCCTTAGCTCTTTTGAGAGGTATTCCCTGTTTCTACGTGATTGTTGATCCTTCCGCTGACTTTCTCATTGTTTTCACATTTTTCTTTTCAGAGGAAGAGGGTGAAAATAAAGAAATGGCACCAAAAATGGATAAGAATCTGTTGGCTCAACTAAAAGCCGAGCGGGCAAAACAGTCACCTGGGGGTGTGGCTCCAAAAAGGAAGAGCTCTCGTCTCCAGAAGGAGCTAAATGTTGATAGCTTCCTAGCTGCTGATCTTTCAAAGGACCCTGCTCTTGACTTAGTGGTTGAGCCGTCTGAGGAGGGAGGTGTCGAAAAACTAAAAAAGAAAGGGAGGGGTCCAGCCGTGGATGGTGCCCCTTCCAACAAGAAGATGAAGGTTTCCGTTGGCCCTTCTACACTTGGCAATTTCGAGGAGGCTTTGGAGCGTGCTTCTGGACTGCTATTAGCAGCCGATGAGGATTCAATGGCGGAGATGTCTCTCCAGGCTGTGGGGGAGCATATGCTGGTTGAGCATGCCATGGTAAATTCTCATTCCATACTTTTCTATAATTGGATTTTGTGATCATTTCATTGTTAACCCCTTCCTCCCTTTTTTTGGCCATGGCCCGTGGTCGGTTCCTTGTTTCCCAGAGCCAAAGCTTAGGGAAGCAGGTGGCTGCTCTTACCGAGACCAACGTGAGGCTCTCTAAGCATGGTGCTTCCATGGCCGCCCAGCTTCAGAAAATGACAGATGAGAGAGACGCTGCCCTAAAGTCAAAAAGGGGACTGGAGGAGGAGAGGGATACCGCCGTGGCGACTGCCCGAAGTCTGGAGCAGAAGATCCTTGATTGGGGCAAGGAGGTGGAGAATTACAAGGCCGCGAGCTTGAGGATGCTGGAGAAGGTCAAGAATGCTCGTAAGGATGCCATCAAGCTCTTTCTGCAATCCCCTGAATACCGTCAGGATATTACCCAACAATATTTTGATGGTTTTGAGGCCATGAGGAGCCAGGCAGCTGCTGCTTTCCCAAATTTGGACTTTTCCAAATTTGAGGCTGATGATGAAGAGGGGCCCTCATGCGTTGATGGAGGGCAGAAAGGCGAGGACGAAGGTGATGACGCGGTGTCCAAAGATACTTCCATTCCCAGCTCTTCCATTGCATCCTTCCTTCAAACCCCAGAGAAAGTCTCTCTGTCACTGGATCCTCCGAACCCTGCTGCAACATCTCCTGGACCATCATTTAGTGATGGTCAGGCTGCTGATGGCTCCTCTCTAGGCCTCTGATTGGCCTTTTTTAAAAAAACATTCGTTTTGTTGGGTCTGTAACTAATACTTTCTGAATACTTTCGTACTCTCGTACTAGCTTAGGAGTGGCCTTAGTTTTGGCCTTAGTTCTGGATTAGTCGGTTTGAAAACATTATTTCCTTGACAGGTGGATGATCTTTTAGGATCATGTTTTGGGAGCCTCGTAGGGGCTATTGATTTCAATGATAAGGCAGGTACTGGTCTTTAACCAGAAGCGTGCTTTCAGTTTTAAGCCAGATTTCGTGGTATTTTTCATGCATGTATATTAACTGTATGCTAATCCCTGCTTTTATCATGGTTTAACCAAATACTTGCACTTGGTCTATTCTGAACTTTCTATTGTGTAGCCGTGCTATACGTCTGTTTGAAAAGTTGCTTGCTTGAATAGTTTAACCATGAGGTTGGAAATTTTCGTTGGCCTCTTGGTTAGTTTAACCATGAGGTTGGAAATTTTCCTTGGCCTCTTGGTTTGCGTAGTTATACTACACCTTTAAGCCTGGAATATGCTTCTCACGCTTAGTATACTATGCCTGTTACTCCCCTAAGTGTGTTAATTGTTTGCGTCCAAACAATTGAGACACTTATTGATACGTCCCGTGGGGCTTTAAGTGGGTGAGTCGTGAGACCGTAAATAAAGTAGGCGTGCTACATAAGTCGAGCTTGGAAATTTCCCTGAGCTGTTTTAACTTTGCATAGCCTTAATACTTCTTGAGCTTGGAAATTTTTCCAAAGCTGTTTAATTTGCATAGCTGTGCTATGTCTTTGAGCTTGGGAATTTTTCCAGAGCTGTTTAATTTGCATAGCCTTGCTACGTCTTTGAGCTTGGGAATTTTTCCAGAGCTGTTTAATTTGCATAACCGTACGTTTGCTAAGCTCTTTAATTGCATAGCCTCGCTACTTCTGCTGAGGAAGTGATATTTTACTCCCTTAAGTATATAATTGTTTTGATTTTCAAAAAGAATTAATATACTTACTTAAATTCTACTGTAAAGTGGCACAGCTTAGCAAGACGCGTGAGGTTTGCTTCGGAATAAGAGCCGTGTATGTTCAAAAGGCATTCGTTTCAACTGCTCGAGGCGATTGGGTTTACAACTGCTCATTACTCTAAGCGGTTGCGATGGCCGTTTTAAGTGCGGTTTTTAATGATGATCATGCTGATTGGCTTAGCATGCGGTTAATAAACCGTCCCATTGTGCTATAAATACCAATGGTTCTTAACAAGTCACTCCCCATTCCACACACTATTTCATAATGGCAAACAACGAAGGAATCAACAAGTTGTGTCAAGAATTGCAGAATTTGAAGATTGCTATCGCTGGCCTTACGGCCAAAATGGAAGCCATGACAGAGTCAGTCTCTGTCATGGAGAAGACAGTCCGCCTGGTGCTGATTGCCAACTGGGAGCAGTTGGCGGCTTTTCAGGGGCAGCCTCCGCCGCCAGTTCCCTCCCCTCCAAGGGAGGGCGGTAGTGATTAGGTTGCAACTTTGTGGGTTTTGTCCACAAAGTTTTTATGTACTGGGTATCCACATCTCTTTTGAGATGTGGATTTAATAAATAAAATTTTTAAATTTTATTATTGTCGTTGTATCTTTTCCTTATCATGCATACAGGAAACGTAAACCATATCATGCTTTAATAGGAAGTAAACTAGAATACCATTCCCTCATGGGGAGTTTATTTGCCACTGGGGCTAGATAAAAGAGCACATAGTCCTAGAGCAATTTTACTGCTAGAGCTTTATTTAAAAGAAGAGTCTTCTAAAACAACTTCAGTTTCCTAAAAACAGAAATAAATACGGATAAGTACCTACTTGTAATACTTCTTGAGGTGTTCCGCATTCCATGAGTTTGGCAACTCCTTTCCTCTTAGGGTTGCAAGGTTATCTGCTCCAGCTTTGATATGATGCAGGACCTGGTAAGGTCCTTCCCAATTGGGGCCAAGTTTGCCCACCTTTTTCCCCGTATGGTCAACTTTCCTTAGAACTAGATCACCAGCCTGAAAATCTCTGGGCCTAACATGCGCCTTATGATATTTGATCATTCTTTGCTGGTAGATCGCTATCCTGGCCATTGCTGTTTCCCTTTTTTCTTTCAAGAGATCCAGTTCGGCCCTGAGATCTTCCAGGTTTTCCTGCTAGTCCATGCTGGCCGTTCTGTAGTTGAGGAGTTCAACTTCAATTGGAATTACAGCTTCGGCCCCAAATGCAAGAGAGTATGGAGTTTCTCCTGTTGCAGTTCGAGGCGTTGTACGGTATGCCCATAACACGTTGTAGAGCTCGTCTGGCCAAGCTCCCTTAGCTTCTCGCAACCTTTTCTTAATTCCTTTCTTGATGGTTCGGTTTGTCACTTCCACTTGGCCATTAGCCTTTGGGTGAGCCTTGGATGCAAAGTGCACATGTATTCCCTTGGAAACACAATAGTCTTTGAAGTGAGCATTGTCAAATTGCTTTCCCCTGTCTGTGACTATCACTCGTGGCAAACCAAATCGACTGATAATGAATTTCCACAAGAAATCAATTGTTACCTCTGCTGTGATTGTGGCCAATGCCTTGGCTTCGACCCATTTTGTAAAGTAGTCCACAGCTATGATGGCGTGTTGGACCTACCCTGCTGCCATGGGCAGTGGGCCAATTAGATCTACCCCCCATTGGGCGAATGGCCACGGCCCTTTCATTGGGGTTAAGACTGTAGGTGGCCCGTGAATGATATTTGCAAAGAGCTGGCACTTCTCACATTTCTGAACCATCAAGTTGCAATCCTTCTGCATGCTTGGCCAATAATACCCCAACCAAAGAAGCTTGTAGGCCAACATGCGGCCTCCTTGGTGGTCCCCACATACTCCCTGGTGGACTTCCTCCATGGCTCGCGTAGATTCCGCCACAGTCAGGCATCGTAGGTATGGCAACGAGAAGCTCCTTCTGTATAGCACATCTCCCATCATCAAGTATTTTGCAGCCCTGATCCTCAGCTGCCTAGCTTTGACTTTGTCAACTGGTAGCGTTCCATTTGTTATGTAATCGACTATGGGAGCAGTCCACGAACTGCTGTAGTCAATGATTTGCACCTGTGGACTCGGGGCAAAGATACTGGGGAGCTCTAAGTAACGGATCGGGGCATTCCGGGGAATAGCCTCTTCCCTGGCCGTGGCCAGCTTTGACAAGTAATCTGCTTCAACATTATCTTCGCTTGGGATTCTAATGATGTTAAAGTTTTGAAACTTTGCAACCAGGGACTTTGCTTTACCTAAGTACTTTTGCATTACTTCTTCTTTCACTGTGTATTCTCCCAGGACTTGTCCCACGACCAGCTGCGAATCACTTTTGGCTAGCACATGGCTAGCACCTACGGCCTTGGCTAACTCCAGTCCCACAACGAGAGATTCGTATTCCACCTCGTTGTTTGTTGCTTTAAATTCAAACCTAAGGGCGTAGCTCAGGCGTTGCCCTTTCGGGGATGTTAAAATCAGGCCAGCTCCGCTTGCTTCCCTGGTCGTCGATCCGTCAACCTGAAGGATCCAAGGCTTGGGATCTTCTTTGGGGAGCTCTTCTGGTTGCGGATACGTGTATTCTGCTAAGAAGTCTGCAAGCACCTGTGCTTTAATGGCAGTCCGAGGCTTATACTCTATGTCAAACTCCCCAAGCTCTATTGACCATTGGATTAACCGGCCTAATGTCTCTGGGCAATGGAGAACCCTTCGAAGTGGCTGATCTATAAGTACTTTGATGGGGTGAGCTTGGAAGTAGGGCGCCTTCTGGCTGCTATCACCATTGCAAAACCTATCTTTTTAGGTCTGGGATACCTCAGCTCGGCTCCTCGTAACGCCCTGCTGGTGTAATACACTGGGAGCTGCGTCCCCTGTTCCTCCCGTATTAGGACCGCGCTGACGGCGTGGGGAGAGACAGCAAGGTATAGAAAGAGATCCTCTCCATCTTGCATCCTGCTTAGCAGCGGAGGCGAGGCGAGGTACTCCTTCAATTGATTAAATGCTGCTTCTTCGGTGGCAGTCCATTCGAAGGCTTTTTTCAAAACCTTGAAGAATGTTTGGCACTTATCTGTAGCTCGTGAAATAAACCTACTCAGGGCTGCGACACGTCCCGTTAGCTTCTGGACCTCTTTAATATTTTGAGGTGAGCGCATGGTGAGGATGGCTTGGATCTTTTCAGGATTGGCTTCAATGCCTCTTTGTGACACCATAAAACCCAAAAATTTCCCTGAGGATACTCCGAATGCACATTTTGTTGAATTGAGCTTCATTTCATACTTCCTGAGGTCTTGAAAGGTTTCCTCTAGGTTTGTCACATGGCTTAGTGCCTTGGCACTTTTGACCAGCATGTCATCCACATAGACCTCTACGTTGCAGCCAATTTGTTGTTTAAACGTCTTATTGCCAGCCTCTGATACGTCGCGCCTGCGTTCTTAAGTCCGAAGGGCATTACCTTATAACAGTAGAGCCCCCTATCGGTGATGAACGTCATCTTATCTTGATCTTGCTTGAGCATTCGGATCTGGTTATAGCCAAAAAATGCATCCATGAAGCTTAGGAGCTCATACCCTGCTGTAGAATCAACTAAAGAGTCAATCCTTGGTAGTAGGAAGTTATCCTTTGGACATGCTTTGTTGAGATCAGTAAAGTCGACACACATTCTCCACTTGCCATTGGCTTTCTTCACCATAACCACGTTCGCCAGCCAGTCGGGGTAGAGAACCTCTCAGACGGACCCTACTTGGATGAGCTTGTCTACCTCCTTGGCCGCAACTTCATTTCGTTCCGGAGCAAAGACTCTTTTCTTTTGCTTGACTGGGCGAACCGTGGGATCCACGTTTAATTTATGGGTTATGACCCTTGGGTCATGATAAGTAGGAAAGACCTGAAGAGTCCAAGCTGGAGAAAGAAGCGGAGCAGGGGGTAATTCTGTCAGCTTCGCTTGCCACCATCAGGGAGTATATCAAGTAAGCCAGCTCGGTCCGCAAGGCGGAGCTGAGCTGAAATCAAAGGTCCGGCTCCGTCGTACAGGACTGTACCATGATCCAAGGATCAGCCCAGAAGCCCAGCCAGGGCTGGGCAAGTAACGCTCATGCAGTGTACTTATCCATATGGAAGGTATCCCATGTGGGATAAAGGAGGAAATACAGATAAGATATATATGATGATCCCAAGGATAATCACGGCCAACACAGGATAATGATTCCCAGCCAAAATTAGGTGAGTATGGAGTCCTAGCTAAGGCCGGACTCCACGATCACGATTCGGATAACCAATGGATCTCCGGACCACAGTCCAACTAGGACTCAACCTCCCACAAAATGCCTATAAAAGTGACGGTAGAGATTCAGCTAAGGTACGTCCAGTTAACCCATGTGAATCTCAATTCCTCCACCATCTATCACTTTCTCTACTGACTTAGGCATCGGAGGGTGGTCAGCACGCCACCACACCGGCGACTTTATCTCTCACGTTGTATTTGCAGGAACAGGTCGGGGCCGGATACAAAGCTGATTCATCAGCTGGCGCCGTCTGTGGGAAACGACTTTCTCCTTCACAGTGAATAGTTTTGCATGGTGGATACCCGATCTAGCAGAACAACGATGGCTTCAGACCCCCCGCAAACGGGCGTCGACGACGCCGCCAAGACCGCTGCCGTGGTTAAAGCCGCCGAAATAGCCAAGGCTGCAAAAGCGGCCAAGCGGTTAAGGCCGCTGCCCTCGCTGAAAAGGCTGCCAAGGCAGCGGAAGCAGTAATGCCGCTGGGGCAAGTAAGACGGGAGGCGATCAGATGACTCCAGAAGCATTTGCTCAGATGCAGGAGCAAATCAAAACATTAACCCAAGGGTTACAGAACGCGATGCAGGAAAACGCAGCCTTGCGCATTCAAATCTCCGAGCCAAGCATCCTGAACTTACAGCATAGTCAACACGAGGAAGAGAATCACAGGGAAGAAAACGAGTCTAGTGAGGAGGAAAGCCAAAACCGAAGGAGGAATAGCAAGCCCCCCTGGAGAAGTCATCCCATGAACTAAGGATGATTCTCAAGATGCAGAATCAGATTGAAGGGCTAATGAAGCAAGTCAAGGCACAGACTCCGGCCACGGTGGAAGAACTGGTGCAAAATACGGACTCTCCCTTCACTTCCGAAGTCATGGGGCGCCCCCTTCCAAGGAAGTTCAAGATGCCCCAGTTGGAAACATTCAATGGCTCCACGGACCCGTTGGATCACTTGGAAACGTACAAGTCCCTGATGCACCTGCAAGCAGTTCCAGACAAAGTCATGTGTCGGGCTTTTCCTGTTACCCTTAAAGGAAGTGCCCGAGCATGGTTTAATAAGCTCCCCCCTGGGAGTATACGAAGTTTCAAGCAGCTCAGCACGAGCTTTGTAAGCTACTTTATTGCTGGCCAACGCTACGGCAAGCCAACCACGCATCTCCTAACGGTGAAACAGGGGCGATGGGAATCATTGAGAGACTTCACCACTAGGTTTAACAAAGAGGTGGTTCGGATAGATGAAGCTGATGACAGTGTAAGTATAACTACGTATATAGCCGGATTGTACCCAGGGCAGTTTCTATACCTCTTATCTCAAGAACCACCCAAGACCCTGGCAGAGCTCATGCTCAGAGCACAGAAACACATGAACGCTGAGGAAGCTGTTTATGCAAGGCGAACCCGTGATGGCTTCGATCCCCAAGCGGGGCCATCACAGGTAGCAGGATTCCACCACCTGATAGAAAGAGAAAAGACTCCACCCGATAAACGGGAGGGGAACCAAAAAACAAGAAGGTAGATTCACGAACTTCATCTAAAAGGGGAGGAGGACCACCTCAAGGCCGGTACAAGCAGTTCACTCCGCTCATAGCTACAGCAGAGCAAATCCTCAGCAACCTCCAAGACGATCCAGACCTCAAGTGGCCTGGAAAGTTGAGGTCCGATCCGAGCAAAAGAGCTAGAGATAAGTATTGCAGATTCCATAGAGACCACGGTCACAACACGGATGATTGCATAGATCTAAAGCAGCAAATCGAGGAGTTGATCCAGAGAGGGAGACTCCTGCGTTTTGTGTCAAAGAAGTATCAGAAACACCCCCAAGGCGGGATGATACGAACAAGGATGGAAGAGATGATGCTGCACCTCGATCAGGACCTATTGGAGAAATCAAGGTCATTCATGGGGGATTTGCTGGAGGCGGAGAATCCAGCAATGCCAGAAAGGCTCACTTGAGGAAATTAAGGACGAAGGATGACCTGGAGGTTAACACGGTTGGCCGCCCATGCAAATTCCAAAAGAAGGAGGAAATTCCCTTAATTTTCTCAGAAGAAGACGTAAAGGGAGTTCAAGTTCCTCACGACGACCCTATTGTTATCACTGTAGTCATGGCCAACTACCTTACTCAAAGGGTATTGATAGACAGCGGAAGCTCTGCCGACATTTTGTATCTCCACGCTTACGATCAACTCAAGGTTGGAAGAGAAAGGTTGAGGCCTATGACCTCCCCCCTGGTTGGATTTGCGGGCACGCCTGTTTATCCTGTTGGCCAAATAGCCCTACCGGTCACCATGGGATAGGAAGGAAGTCAGATTACTCGAATGATAGATTTCATAGTGGTGGGCTGTCCTTCTGCATACAATGCAATTCTGGGGAGAACAACCCTGAATAAAATCGGGGCAATAATCTCCACGTATCACTTGATGATGAAGTTCCCAACGACAGCAGGGATAGCGTGTGTAAGAGGAGATCAGAAGGCAGCACGTGAATGTTATGTCACCTCGCTCAGAGGTGCTAATGTTACCATGACGATAGAAAGCCTCGACACTCGAGATGAAGAAAAGCTTCAACAAAGAGAATCTGTGGAAGAGCTCATAGAAGAGCCCCTGGAGCCGGGCCAGCCTGGCAAGACAGTAAGAATCAGAGCAGGGCTGAGCTCGGTAGCAAAGACAGAGCTGTTGCAATTTCTAAGGAAAAACAGGGATGTGTTTGCATGGTCCCATGAGGACATCCCGAGAACTGACCTGATGAATCAGCTTTGTATCCGGCCCCGACCTGTTCCTGCAAATACAACATGAGAGATAAAGTCACCGGTGTGGTGGCGTGCCGACCACCCTCCGATGCCTAAGTCAGTAGAGAAAGTGATAGATGGTGGAGGAATTGAGATTCACAGGGGTTAACTGGACGTACCTTAGCTGAATCTCTACAGTCACTTTTATAGGCATTTTGTGGGAGGTTGAGTCCTAGTTGGACTGTGGTCCGGAGATCCATTGGTTATCCGAATGGTGATCGTGGAGTCCGGCCTTAGCTAGGACTCCATACTCACCTAATTTTGGCCGGGAATCATTATCCTGTGTTGGCTGTGATTATCCTTGGGATCATCATATATATCTTATCTGTATTTCCTCCTTTATCCCACATGGGATACCTTCCATATGGATAAGTACACTGCATGAGCGTTACTTGCCCAGCCCTGGCTGGGCTTCTGGGCTGATCCTTGGATCATGGTCCAGTCCTGTACGACGGAGCCGGACCTTTGATTTCAGCTCAGCTCCGCCTTGCGGACCGAGCTGGCTTACTTGATATACTCCCTGATGGTGGCAAGCGAAGCTGACAGAATTACCCCCCTGCTCCGCTTCTTTCTCCAGGCTGGACTCTTCAGGTCTTTCCTACTTATCAGCGTCCAATTTGCTGTTTAAACATTTTGTTGACCAACCTCTGGTATGTTGCCCCAGCGTTCTTGAGTCCGAAGGGCATTACTTTGTAACGGTATAACCCTTTGTCGGTAATGAACGACGTCTTCTCTTGATCTTGCCTATGCATTTGGATCTGATTGTACCCTGAAAATGCGTCCATAAAGCTTAGGAGCTCATGCCCTGCTGTGGAATCCACCAAGGAGTCAATCTTTGGTAGCGGAAAGCTATCCTTTGGACATGCTTTATTGAGATCGGTGAAGTCTACGCACATTCTCCATTTACCATTGGCTTTCTTCACCATGACCACGTTTGCCAGCTAGTCGGGGTAGAGAACCTCTCAGACGGATGCTGCTTTAATGAGCTTGTCTACCTCCCTAGCTGCGGCTTCATTCCGTTCCGGGGCAAAGACTCTTTTCTTCTGCTTAACTGGACGAACCGTGGGATCCACATTCAATTTATGGGTTATGACCCTTAGGTCAATTTCTGGGATGTCCTCGTGGGACCATGCAAACACGTCCTTGTTCTTCCATCAGGAAGTACATCAAGTAAGCCAGCTCGGTCCTCAAGACGGAGCTGAGCTGAAGTCAAAAGTCCAGCTCCGTCATACGAAGCTGGGCCACGATCTAAGGATCAGCTCAGAAGCCCTGCCAGGGCTTGGCAAGTAACGCTCACGTAGTGTGCTTATCCCTGTCGGAGATATCCCATGTGGGATAAAGGAGAAGATATAGATAAGATAAACATGATGATCCCAAGGATGATCACGGCCAACGAAGGATAATGATTCCCGGCCAACATTAGGTGAGTATGGAGTCCCAGCTAGGGCAGGACTCCACACTCACCCAAGGGATAACTGTATAATCCCCGGAACACAGTCCTATTAGGACTCAACCTCCTACGAAATGACTATAAAAGTGACGGTAGAGCTTCAGCTAAGGTACGTCCATTTAACGCCTGTGAATCTCAATCCTCCCACCATATATCAAATTCTCTACTGACTTAGGCATCGGAGGGTGGTCGGCACGCCACCACACCGATGACTTAGGCATCGGAGGGTGGTCGGCACGCCACCACACCGATGACTTTAGCTCTCATGTTTTAAATGCAGGAACAGGTCGGGGCCAGATACGAAGCTGATTCATCAGCTGGCGCCGTCTGTGGAAAACGACTTTCTCCTTCACGGTGAATAGTTTTGTATGGTGGATACCCGATCTGGCAGAACAATGATGGCTTCAGACCCCCCGCAAACGGGTGTCGACGACGCCACCAAGACCGCCGCCGTGGTTAAAGCTGCCAAAGCCGCCGAGACAGCCAACGCTGCAAGAGCGACCAATGCCGCTGCCATCGCTGAGAAGGCTGCCAAGGCAGCGGAAGCAGCCAAAGCAGCGGACGCAGCAGAAGCAGCTAATGCCGCTGGGGCAAGTAAGACGGGAGGCAATCAGATGACTCCAGAAGCATTTGCTCAGATGCAGGAGCAGATCAAAACGTTAACCCAAGGGTTATACAACGCGATGCAGGAGAACGCAGCCTTGGGTATACAAATCTCCGAGCCAAGCATCCTGAACCTACAACACAGTCAACACGAGGAAGAGAATCACAGGGAAGAAAACGAGTCCAGTGAGGAGGAAAGCCAAAACCGAAAGAGGAATAGCAAGCCCCCCTGGAGAAATCGTCCCGTGAACTAGGGATGATTCTCAAGATGTAGAATCAGATTGAAGGGCTAATGAAACAAGTCAAGGCACAGACTCCTGCCACGGTAGAAGAACTGGTGCAAAATACGGACTCTCCCTTCACCTCCGAAGTCATGGGGCGCCCCCTTCCAAAAAAGTTCAAGATGCCTCAGTTGGAAACGTTCAATGGCTCCACGGACCCGTTGGATCACTTGGAAACGTACAAGTCCCTGATGCACCTGCAAGCAGTTCCAGATGAAGTCATGTGTCGGGCTTTTCCTGTTACTCTCAAAGGAAATGCCCGAGCATGGTTTAATAAGCTCCTTCCTGGGAGTATACATAGTTTCAAAGAGCTTAGCACGAGCTTTGTAAGCTACTTTATTGCTGGCCAACGCTACGGCAAACAGCCACGCATCTCCTGACGGTGAAACAGGGACGATGGGAATCATTGAGAGACTTTACCACCAGGTTTAACAAAGAGGTGGTTCAGATAGATGAAGCTGATGACAGCGTAAGTATAACTGCATATATAGCCGGACTGTACCCAGGACAGTTCCTATACCTCTTATCTCAAGAACCACCCAAGACCCTGGCGGAGCTCATGCTCAGAGCACAGAAGCACATGAATGCTGAGGAAGCTGTTTATGCAAGGCGAACCCGTGATGGCTTCGATCCCCAAGCAGGGCCATCACAGGTAGGAGGATTCCCACCACCTGACAGAAAGAGAAAGGACTCCACCCAAAAAACGGGAGGGGAACCAAAAAACAAGAAGGCGGATTCACGAACTTCCCCTAAAAGGGGAGGAGGACCGCCTCAAGGCCGGTACAAGCAGTTCACTCCGCTTATAGCTACGGTAGAGCAAATCCTCAGCAACCTCCAAGACGATCCAAACCTCAAGTGGCCTGAAAAGTTGAGGTCCGATCCGAGCAAAAGAGCTAGAGATAAGTACTGCAGATTCCATAGAGACCACGGTTACAACACGGATGATTGCATAGATCTAAAGTAGTAAATCGAGGAGTTGATCCAGAGAGGGAGACTTCAACGTTTTGTATCAAAGAAGTATCAGAAACAACCCAGGCGGGATGATACGAACAAGGATGGAAGAGATGATGCTGCACCTCGATCGGGACCTATTGGAGAAATCAAAGTCATTCATGGGGGATTTGCTGGAGGCGGAGAATCCAGCAATGCCAGAAAGGCTCACTTGAGGAAATTAATGACGGAGGAATACCTGGAGGTTAACACGATTGGCCGCCCATGCAAATTCCAAAAGAAGGAGGAAATTCCCTTAATTTTCTCAGAAGAAGACGTAAAGGGAGTTCAAGTTCCTCACGACGACCCTCTTGTTATCACCGTAGTCGTGGCCAACTACCTTACTCAAAGGGTATTGATAGACAGCGGAAGCTCTGCCGACATTTTGTATCTCCACGCTTACGATCAACTCAAGGTTGGAAGAGAAAGGTTGAGGCCTATGACCTCCCCCCTGGTTGGATTTGCGGGCACGCCTGTTTATCCTGTTGGCCAAATATACTTATCGGTCACCATGGGAGAGGAAGGAAGTCAGATTACTCGAATGATAGATTTCATAGTGGTGAGCTGTCCTTCTGCATACAATGCAATTTTGGGGAGAACAACCCTGAATAAAATCGGGGCAATAATCTCCACGTATCACTTGATGATAAAGTTCCCAACGACAGCAGGGATAGCATGTGTAAGAGGAGATCAGAAGGCAGCACGTGAATGTTATGTCACCTCGCTCAGAGGTGCTAATGTTACCATGACGATAGAAAGCCTCAACACTCGAGATGAAGAAAAGCTTCAACAAAGAGAATCTGTGGAAGAGCTCATAGAAGAGCCCCTGGAGCCGGGCCAGCCTGGCAAGACAGTAAGAATCGGAGCAGGGCTGAGCTCGGTAGCAAAGACAGAGCTGTTACAATTTCTAAGGAAAAACAGGGATGTGTTTGCATGGTCCCACGAGGACATCCCGGGAATTGACCCAAGGGTCATAACCCATAAATTAAACGTGGATCCCACGGTTCGCCCAGTCAAGCAAAAGAAAAGAGTCTTTGCTCCGGAACGAAATGAAGCTGCAGCTAAGGAGGTAGACAAGCTCATCCAAGCAGGGTCCGTCCGAGAGGTTCTCTACCCCGATTGGCTGGCGAACGTGGTTATGGTAAAGAAAGCCAATGGCAAAAGGAGAATGTGCGTCGACTTTACTGATCTCAACAAAGCATGTCCAAAGGATAGTTTCCCCCTACCGAGGATTGACTCCTTGGTTGATTCTATAGCAGGGTATGAGCTCTTAAGCTTCATGGATGCATTTTCAGGCTACAACCAGATCCAAATGGTCAGGCAAGATCAAGAGAAGACGTCGTTCATCACCGACAGGGGGCTCTACTGTTATAAGGTATGCCCTTCGGACTTAAGAACGCAGGCGCGACATATCAGAGGCTGGTCAACAAGATGTTTAAACAACAAATTTGGCGCAACGTAGAAGTCTATGTGGATGACATGCTGGTCAAAAGTGCCAAGGCACTAAACCATGTAACAGACCTGGAGGAAACCTTTTAAGTCCTCAGGAAGTATGAAATGAAGCTCAACTCAACAAAATGTGCATTCAGAGTATCCTCAGGGAAATTCCCGGGTTTTATGGTGTCACAAAGAGGCATTGAAGCCAATCCCGAACAGATCCAAGCCATCCTCACCATGCGCTCACCCCAAAATATTAAAGAGGTCCAGAAGCTAACAGGACGTGTCGCAGCCCTGAGTAGGTTTATTTCACGAGCCACAGATAAGTGCCAAACATTCTTCAAGGTTTTGAAAAAAGCCTTTGAATGGACTGCTGCCGAAGAAGCAGCATTCAACCAATTGAAGGAGTACCTTGCCTTGCCCCCGCTGCTAAGCAGGACGCAAGATGGAGAGGATCTCTTTCTATACCTTGCTGTCTCTCCCCACGCCGTCAGCGCGGTCCTGATACGGGAGGAACAGGGGGCGCAGCCCCAAAGTTGTATTACACCAACAGTATGCTACGGTGAGCCGAAATGAGGTATCGCAGAGCTGAAAAGATAGCTTTTGCAATGGTGATAGCAGCCAGAAGGCTACGGCCCTACTTCCAAGCTCACCCCATCAAAGTACTTACGGATCAGCCGCTTCGAAGGGTTCTCCATTGCCCAGAGACACCAGGCCGGCTAATCCAATGGTCAATAGAGCTTGGAGAGTTTGACATAGAGTACTAGCCTCGGACTGCCATTAAAGCATAGGTGCTGGCAGACTTCTTAGCAGAATACATGTATCCGGAACCAGAAGAGTTCCCCAAAGAAGATCCCTAGCCTTGGATCCTTCAGGTTGACGGATCGACGACCAAGGAAGCAAGCGGAGCTGGTCTGATTCTAACATCCCCGAAAGGGCAACGCCTGAGCTACGCCCTTAGGTTTGAGTTTAAAGCAACCAATAATGAGGCGGAATACGAAGCTCTCGTTGTGGGGCTGGAGTTAGCCAAGGCCGTGGGTGCTAGCCATGTGCTAGCCAAAAGTGATTCGCAGCTGGTTGTGGGACAAGTCCTGGGAGGATACACAGTGAAAGAAGAAGTAATGCAAAAGTACTTGGATAAAGTAAAGTCCCTGGTTGCAACGTTTCAAAGCTTGAACATCATCAGAATCCTAAGGGAAGTGTAGACACCCCAATCTGGACCTCGGAGAGTCTTTGTTCGCCCCGATGATGAAATAAAGGAAACAAAACCTTTGTGAGCTTGAAAAAGGATTCCCTCTAAGCCAATGTAAACCCAAAAACCCAGATAAAATGCCCAAAAACCCTTGGACTAGATAGGAGGAACCGTACGGAACGGCACAGTAGAGCACGGCACCTTGAGAATTCAAGTGACCATGCGCAGCCAAACTCCCCCGCACGGCACCTTGAGCTAAAAGCTGACTGGCTCAGAAAGCTGTCGGCCACGCCAGAGTGAGCCACAGCTGATGACTGGCTCAGCCGAAAATGCACTTCTGGCCCGCCTAGAAAATACCTCCACCATTTGAATTCAAAATCCTTGGCCATTTACCTATAAATTAACCCCTCCACTCAAGGGAAAGGGGTCCCTCTTGCCCTTCTTTTGAGTCCTTCTCTTGCCTTCCTCTTGGCTTTCTCACTCTACTTTCTCTCTCTAAGTTTCTACATCCACTTTCTTACTCCCATTTCCATTCCCAAGCTTTAAAGAATGGCATTCCCAAAAGATCTTCTTTAAGTGCCTTCACTCACTCCCATCTCATCATTGGAGTTGATCTTTCATTAACTTCAAAGTCTCATCACCCAAAACACCTAGCCTTCCCCCACATCCATACTCCTTTTGTCTCATCCAACCTCTTCCATCTACATCCGTGACAATCCATCCACCCCTTCGTATCAACGATCCTTGATCAAGCTCGAAACTAAAGGTACAAACTAGTTTCCTCGGACTAGACCCCGTTCTGGTCCTGAGGGGACTCTTCTGTCAGAAGGTCTAACCCCTTTTTGGTTAGATCCTGACCAAAAACCCATTTTTCAGAAAACAAAACTAACATTGTGCTGAGGTTGGGGAACCGCAGCGGCCTGCATTGATCGACGCGGCACTCGACTCTCGGCAAGACGGCATCTTACATATCGATGCTATTGTGAGCAGCCGCTTGGATCCGAGTTTTCCTCTGTGTGGTTATCTCAGATCGCTGTTTGCTGTTTCTGTTGTTTTAAAAATAAGACCATATCTACAAGCTATGTTCCGGCTCTTTTAAAAGCTTTATAAGATCATCCCAAATGATCAAATATGTCAAAAACCACTTTAAAATCATGTTTTGAGAAAGACAATGGCCTTTTGGGATGATCAGCTGCCGATGAGTTTTCTAAAAGACGCACAAAGAAGGCAAGTGGTCTAAATAATGTTTTGAAAGTCCGCAATACCGACAGAGAGTAGGTACCACGACGGTACGTTGAGGTGCCGCTGCACCAGGGTGCCGTGAATGGGCGAATGAGGTCCGCATACCGTTGAATGTCGTTTATTTCTCCTGCTCACACCATTTTATCACTACTGTACAGACAGCACCACATGTACGTCAATGTGATATATTCCCATGTTCCTTCCCTGCTTCTTGCTTTATCAAAGAGCTTAATACTCCGAATGATATTAAAGATTCCCCCCCTTTTTAAAAATATTAAGTAGAGACCGATTTTTACTGGGCGAGTGGGGTGCTTTTTAAAGAAAAATCTTCCCCATTCGTAATGTGGCTCCCGAACCCAACATCTCAACGTTTTCGCTAGACCAAAAAACCTTTTCCAAACGTCTCCTCTGTTCCTCGGGTGATCCATCTTAAAACCCGGGTGGCGACTCTTCGAGTTAGCGCTCCTTTTCCGGGCGCAAGAGCCCACAGTGGTGACTCTGCTGGGGATCATATGTACTTCATCCAATTTTTTAAAAAAAAAATGCACAAAAATATTGGATGATCAAGAGGGCCAAGCTTGAAAGGTGTTTTCAAAAGGGGATTTTTTTTTTTCAAATATCTTTCGGAAGATTAAGCTCTTATATCCTGTACACTTCGCACTGCACAAGCCTCGCTAGCGTATTTTGGCTACCTTGCCCGGTTTACCGGTGACAAACTCTCCCGAAATGCCTAGCAACCCTCGACTATGATGAGCCATCGTGCTGTTCGACCATTGTCTTGCAATACACTTGACATGGGTAGTACATCTTGGCTCTAGTCCAGGGAACCCTTCTGAGACCAAAACCAGCCTTTGCACTTATACATAACCATAGAACTGTCCCAACTAAGATAGGAACCCATGGCTAGGACTTATGTGCTATATCCTGTTTATGTGCATTTTTATTCTTGTACACACATCATTCATACATCATTGCATTTTGCGGGCTAGAAGATTAGGCTCTCTTAGAATCCTTTAGGACCCTCCAGTCGGTCTAGGAGACCTTAAATCCACAGAGTTTGTGATACCTCCGGTGTTTGCCGTGCCCGAACGGCTCCCTTGGTTTGAATCTAGCCTTGAGCGTGTGCGTATCTGGATTTCGGTAGTCACATTGCTCTGCTCGGATGGTCACGATAAGGAGATTGTCTCTGGTTCCGATCCATTCGGAATTTAACCTGCCTGACGGCACCTACCCGGACTATCGGAAATCTTCTGTACAAACGTCTTAAGTGAGATTCAAGCCACGGTAGGTCCTAGGCCTTGTTTCTAGGAGATGGGTAGAAGTAGGGCGAGCATTCGGATCGATTATGAGTTGCTCCCTTTTGACTTGTTGCCAGTACTATCAACATTGATCGCCTGCGAAGGAAAGAAGCTGTACCCAATTGGTTTCGTCTGTCCCAAAGACTAGTCCGCGTAGACACCCTGGAAGGAACCCCACTGTTTGAAGTCCAAGTCGAGCAAGAAGAGCAACAGTTGTTAGAGGAGACCGTAATAGAAGAACCCATAGTCTCAATCCTGCCCGAAAATCCTTTACCTATGGCTGATCAAGGAGACGGGATGGAAGAACTCAGGCAGAACATGGCCAACATGGACATTCAGTTTAAGCAGTCCCTCGCCGGTGTCAATGCGCAACTCAAGGCTATCGTGGTCTACATGAAAAATGACATGAACATGATAATGGAAAGTATGCAAGAAATCAGTGATAAGCTTCTGGCTAGGCGGCCTGAGCAACCTAAAGAAGAAATACCCGCAGCTGATCCCAACTTGGCCGCCCTCATGGCTAAGATTGGTGAATTGGAGGAGTCAGTCCAGGAGACTAAGCGACTTGGAAAAGGAGAAATTGATATGAACAAGCTATGCCTTTTCCCCAAGGCCAAGTTGCCAGAGAAATTCAAAGGTGTGGACTTTGCAAAGTTCGATGGTACCGGCGATCCGAGGGCCCATCTTCAAGGGTATATTGGCTCCCTCACCATGCGTGGCATCGAAAAGGAAGCTATGGCCCAATTGTTCCACGAATCCTTGTCTGGGCCAGCTCTACAATGGTTCTTCTCCCTCGAGCCATCCAAGAAAAAGACTTGGGAAGACATTGGGGCAGCTTTCGTGGCCCAATATGACTTCAATGTTGACCTGAAAATGACCACCAGGGAGTTAGAAAGCACTAAGATGAGTGAAAAGGAAAACTTTGCTGACTTTGTGAAACGTTGGAGGGCCAAGGCTGCCCAAATGCAGAATAAGCCTGACCTAAAAGAGCAGATACGGATAATAACCGAGAACCTGCCAAGCTCTTTTGCTCCTTACATGGTCCTCTCTCAAGCCGCCCTGAATTTCAAGACCTTTTATGATTCTGGATTGGCTGTAGAAGAAGCCTTACGAGATGGAACTCTGGAAAAGAAGGAGTCAGGATCCGGGTCGAAATCCAAAAGGGCATATTCGGGAAACAGCAACGTTCTCTTCGGGAATACTAACCAAGCAGGAACTTCATCCACTAAGCCTGTAGAAGTTAACCAAATTTTTGAAAAACCAAAACCCCAGAACCGAGCTTTCACCCAATTCAGCACTCCCAGATCCACTCTTCTTAAGAAACTCACGGAAATCAGAGTGTTGAAATCTCTTCCGCCGCCACAAACCATTCCACCGAACCTCAACCAAAATGTCTACTGTGACTTCCACCAAATGCCTGGCCATACCACTGATAACTGCATCCGCCTCCGCCATGAAATTCAAAACCTCATCGATAACAAAATTGTCGATGCTCCACCCTCAGATAAACCAAACACTGTTTCAAACCCTCTACCACAACACAACGCCCCCTTTCGTATCAACCAAATCACCCTAGCCGAAAATCAAAATCTCCCAAAGTTTGACCCTTCCCTACTCATTATCCCTGATCCCAAACCAATGCCTGTTGGTGAAATTCCCGGAGAAACTGCCTTTCGTTCCACATGGGAATGGGAAGATACATGGGGAGAACTGATTGCTGACTGGGAGGAATTTGAAGCTGCCAATTTCCAAAGAAATGACGAACCTTTATTTGAGGCCGGATGGGAGGTTGACTGGCAAAACATCCAGGCGGATCCTCTTGATGGATTCTCTTTGTATACACTGTTCGAAAATCAAGGGGAAGAATACCAAGTCTTTCAAGATGCACCTGAATGGGAATGGGACCCGACCCCAGACGAGTACCAGCTTTTGGCCTGGAATGACCCTTTGGATACCTTCACCCTGCCAGCACTGTTCGGTGAAGAATACCAGTCTGGATATCCACCTGAGATGATGACATACAACTGGCCAGAGCTCGCCCCACTCCGTTCAGATTTCTCTCATTTTAATGATTTTGTCATCAACAACCTGTATAGCAATATGAACCTCACCCCGTACCCAAACCTCTCTGGATTTGAAGAAGAAGTCGCTAGTAATGGGTTTGACCCGATGGACTACCTTGTCGATGGGACTGGATCCGAATCATCAGTTACTTTTCCGAAAGATGCTCAAGTTGCTATGATGAACTTATGGGAAAATGAACCAGCATCTGGAACAAACTTGTGGGCTAACACAAAGGTGGTTAGCATAAAAGTGGGAAACGAGGAATGGACTGTTAACAAGACCGTAATGGAGGCCGAAAGATGGAAGCCCGAAGATCTGTGGGATGACTTGGTCATTGCTGATTTGGCTGCCAATATGCGGGATACAACTATTGGAAACAAGCGTAAAGTCTTGGCCGATTTATGGAGTGAAGAGTCGAAATACCGTCAGATTGATCACCTAACCAGAAGTGGCCGTGTGTACCAACCTCCAAACCTTTAAGTCGGAGAACCTTCCAACCCTGCAGCCGCAGAGCCCTCTAATCCCTTTACCACCCCGGTCAAGAACACCTTCCGACCCTTCGATCCACCAAGTAAGGAACCTTCCCGACCAGAAAAGAACCCCGAAGGAATGATTAAGCGTCAACTCGAGCAAACCCATGCCATGATGTCTGTCTGGGATGTGCTGGTTCATTCTACACGCCATCGTGAAGGTCTCATCCAAGCACTCTCTCAGCTGAAGGTTCCTTCCGCTATAACCCCCGATGAGCTTGTGGCACTGATCAAAACTATACCTGTCAAACATGTTATCACCTTTACTGATCGAGACTTACCTGCCGAGGGAACTGGTCACAACCGCGTTGCACGTCACCCCGAAATGCCATGGCAAATCGGTTCCAGTGAATCTTGATCGACAATGGTTCGGCAATTAATGTCTGCCCACTCCGTGCTTATTGCCTGGGATACAAAAATAAGGACTTCTCCCCATCGGAAGTCAAGTCCGAGCATACGACAACACTCGGAGAGACGTGGTAGGGACCCTCGTGCTCCCTATGACCTTCGGACCATATCAGACAGAAGTAGAGTTCCATGTGGTGAATATTCCCGCCTCTTTTAACTTGCTACTGGGAAGACCTTGGCTGCATCGACCGGATATCATGGCTGTACCCTCTACGCTCCATCAGAAAATTCGGTTGGGACTGGAAACGGGAATGCTCACTATTCATGGAGACTCTGGGATCCATGCCCCTGTGGAAGACAACGCCCCGCTCTTAGAAATTCAGCACGGAGAAGAAGATATCGCCTTGGGAGGATTCTCTCTGGATACCTCCAATCTGTCTATTCAGTTAGAATTGACGACGACTTTGTTGTCAGCAATGTCGCTATCAAGATAATGAAGAAGATGTCTTACATGCCAGGATTGGGGTTGGGAAAGAATCTCCAGGGCCCCGCAAAGTTTGAAGCTCAAGCCTTTTTGCTGCGTACGACCGGTCTTGGTTACTCACCTTCGAGTAACAGCAAGGTGAAAAGGGGAACAGGCTAGAAGATTACTTTGTCAAAGAGAAGGCAAAACAAATCTATCAAGGGCAGCCGAAACCTTTTTGGGATGCAGAAAACATTGCCTTCTTACCGGAGTTTGAGATATTCGCCAACGATGTCTGGCCGGATAGTGACGAAGAGGCTAAGATTGCGAAGGGACGGGAAGAACCAGCCGACTGGATTGAGGTTTTTGCCATGGGTAGTCTCGCAACTCTGTTCAAGGAGGACGAACCAATGGGTACAGCTGTGGAAGCGCAAGTGCTGATGATGGAACAAGATATTCTTGAAGATCCAACTTCACTCATCATGGATGCCGCTGGGGAGTACAAGAACTGGACCTTCATGCCAAGTGCAACTCACCGTGAGTCTGAGTCTGAGTCCGAGTCTGAGTCCGTTGTGTCTTTTGAGTCTTCTGAATCTGTCAAATCTGGGTTGGTGCCTCTCGGCCCAAACTCTCAGAGTCTGTATTTCGAATTCGAGTCCACCCGTGTGTATGGTGCCCCCGAGGACTTCGTTAACAATGAAATGAATGAATCTGATTTCGCTTACTTCTCCGACTTTGAAATAAACTGCGTCGACCCTGATGATGAAGAGACTGATTTCGATGGGGACATCCCCAAAGAAATTAGATCCCTAATCGAAAGGGAAGATGAAAGACATGCTCAACCTGTAAAAGAACAAATTGTTTTAATAAATCTGAGAGATGGAGAGAATCCCCGAATGACCCAAATCGGTTCTACGCTATCTGCCAAAGAACGCGAAACCCTCGTAAACTTACTCAAAGAGTTCGAAGACGTGTTTGCCTGGTCACACGCAGATATGCCTGGGATTGATCCTGAAATCGTGGAGCATCGGATTCCCCTTTATCCCAATGCGAAACCAATAAAACAGAAACTGAGACGCATGAGGCCAGACTGGGTACTTAAGATAAAGGAAGAAGTCACTAAACAGATCAACGCTGGATTCTTGATGGTTACCGAATATCCGCAATGGGTCGCGAACATTGTCCCTGTGCCGAAGAAGGATGGTAAGATAAGAGTCTGTGTTGATTTTCGGGACCTTAACAAAGCTAGCCCTAAAGATGACTTCCCGTTACCACACATCGATGTGCTGGTTGACACCACCGGGCATGCTCTACTCTCTTTCATGGATGGATTTTCGGGTATAACCAAATCCTCATGGCCCCGGAAGCTGGAAAAGACCACATTTGTCATTGAATGGGGACGATTATTACCGAAGTTATGCCTTTGGATCAAGAACGCAGGTCTACTTACTGCAGAGCCGCCACGGCATCGTTACGACATGATTCATAAAGAGGTAGAAGTCTAACGTTGATGACATGATCGTCAAGGCTAAAGAGCGAAGGACATCTCCCCGCACTCCGAAAGTTCTCGAGAGGATTCAGAAGTACAAGATGCACCTTAATCCGGCCAAGTGCACATTTGGAGTCACTGCAGGAAAGATGCTTGGGGTCATGATTACTACTCGCGGTATCGAAGTTGATCCATCAAAGATCAAAGCCATCCTAGAAATGAAGCCGCCGCAATCTGAGAAGGATGTAAGGAGCTTCCTTGGAAAAGTACAGTTCATCAGCAGATTCATTGCAAAGTTGACTTCGACTTGCGAGCCCTTATTCTGCTTACTCAAGAAAGGACTACCATTCACTTGGGATGATAGATGTCAGAAAGCCTTCGAAGCCATCAAAGCCTACCTGCACAAACCGCCAGTACTAACACCGCCCGTAACAGGAAAACCTTTGATCCTATACCTGTCGGTCACCCCGTCTTCAATGGGGTGCATGTTAGCACAGGAAGGAGATGATGGGGTTGAAAGGGCTGTTTATTACCTCAGTAAAAAGATGGTTGGACCCGAAGAGCGTTATACCCCTATAGAAAAGACATGCTGGGCACTCGTATGGGCTTCCAAGAAGTTGAGGCACTATATGCTAGCTTACCCGGTAAAGCTGATATCTCGGATGGATCCTCTAAAGTATCTGTTCAAAAAACCGGCTCTCACAGGCAGAATGGCGCGATGGTTGCTAATGCTAGCCGAATTTGAATTAAAGTATGTCACCCGAAAGTCAGTAAAAGGAAGAGCCGTCACAGAATTCCTGGCTGATTGCCCAGTCGAGGGAGGAGGATGCCGTCGGATTTCACAGCGAAGACATAATGACGATGGTCGAGGATGTTTGGCAGTTGTATTTTGATGGAGCAGCCAATCAGAAGGGGTTCGGAATCGGTGTGTTGCTAATATCACCTGATGGGTCGCACATCCCATTGGCATTCAAACTCAACTTTGAGGTCACCAATAATCAGGTGGCATATGAAGCTTGCATCGTGGGCATGGAAGCAGCCATCGAGATCGGTATAGAAAAACTGGAGGTCGTGGGAGATTCAAATTTAGTTGTGTCCCAGGCGAATGGCGACTAGAAGGTTAGGGAGGAAAAGCTGAAGCCGTATCATCAGGATCTTGAAGATCTTATCCCCCACTTTAGCAAGGTGACATTCACTCACGTACCGAGGCTCAAAAATCAATTTGCAGATGCTTTAGCAACGTTGGCATCAATGGTCGAGATCCCCGATGGCGTAAATCTAAGGCCAATTGTGATTGAACAAAGGGATACACCAGTACACCAGCACATCATGGCAATTGACGAGCCCGATGATGGCCATCCGTGGTATTATGACATCTGGAGATATGTGGAAAGAGGAGAATATCCCATGGGAGCAAGCAACAAAGACCGAATCGCTCTTCAAAGGATGGCTGCTCAATACATCATCTGCGAAGAAAACCTATACCGAAGATCGCACTGTGGCACACACAAGCTCTGCATCTATGGAGAAGATGCGAAAAGGGTGATGGAAGAAGTTCACGAAGGTGTATGCGGTCCCCACATGAATGGCATAATGCTCACCAAGAAATTCCTCAGGTAGGGATATTTCTAGACCACTATGGAAACGGAATGTGTAGAATATGTGCGAAAGTGTCGAAAATGTCAGATTCACGCCAATCTCATGCATGTTCCGCCACACGAACTACAGCAAATGACCTCGCCATGGCCTTTCTCAACATGGGGAATTGACGTCATCGGAAGGATCGTACCAGCAGCTTCTAACGGCCATAAGTTTATCTTGGTAGCCATCGATTATTTCACGAAATGGGTAGAAGCCGCCTCTTATACCACCCTGACCGCAGTTCAAGTTGCACATTTCATCAAACAACATGTCATTTATCGGTATGGCGTTCCTCAAGCTTTTGTATCCGATAATGTGGTTCATTTCAAAGGGCGAGCTCGAAAAGTATTGGATGAGTTCCAAATCCAAGTGCACAAGTCGACAACTTACCGGCCGCAGACTAATGGCGCTGTGGAAGCAGCTAACAAAACAATCAAGGCCATTCTGGAAAAGACCATTCAATCTGCAAGGGACTGGCATGAACAACTACCCCTAGCTTTGTGGGGGTATCGCACATCTGTACGAACACCAATGGGAGCAACTCCCTACTCCTTGGTTTACGGGATGGAAGCAGTGCTTCCCAACGAATTGGAAGCCCCATCTCTTCGAACTATGATTGAATGTGAAGTCCAAGAGGCGGAATGGTTGAGCAATCGATTCGAAAAACTTATGTTGTTTGATGAACGCCGGTTAAGGGCTCTTTACCACATTCAAGGGTATCAGCGGAAGATCGCACGGGCATTCAACAAGAAAGTAAAACCCAGGGACTTGGAGAAGGTGACATGGTTTTGAAGGAAATTCGGGCTCCAGTGTACGACCCACGAGGAAAGTTTCGGCCAAAATGGTCTGGACCATACATCATCAAAACTATTCTATCGGGAGGAGCTACGCAACTCATTGACTTGGACGGAAATGAATTCTCAACCTTGGTTAACTTGGATCAACTCAAGCGCTACTACCCCTGAGAGAAGCTCGCTGGGCTGAAAACCGTAAGGGCGGGCAGTTCCAGGCAAAAATTAGAGCAAAAGCCTGCTAGGATGAAAACCCGTCAGGGCATCCTAAGCAAAAGTTAAGGTATACAATAAATGAGCTCGCTAGACCAAAAACCCGAAAGGGCGGTTCTAGGCAAAAGTTAGAGCACAAAAGGAGAGCGTTAAAGCCAGAGCGAACCCTACCCCTGAACTACGTCATGACCTGATTCCTTCGCCAAAAGGATACGTAGGCAGTCTCACACCAAGACCCAGTCATAATCTATCAAAATAAAAATCCAGGTTGAGAAGGCTCAAAGAACAAAGTCAAGGAGGGGGAAACCCTCCAAAACTCGTTTTATTAACACAATTACTTCTACTACATAAGGTTGAGCAGAGCTTTCGAAAACAAAAGAAGCACGACATGATAATAAAAGGGTCCTCAGTTTATTCAACGATCGGGGTGGTAAGGTCGAGTCAGTTTCCTTGAGCTCCGGCCCTTGCAGCAATGTCCCTCCTGAGCCACTTACGATAACTCCCACGCATCGGCACAGAAGGGTAGGGATGGGCATTGGTCACCTCGCGTGTCCTCCATAAGCGTTGGTAATGACAGAGAACTGAATGGTTGAAAAGAGGCATCACTACGTCCACAAGAACCTCTGCGGGGGCCTCCTGTCTCAAGCCGAGTTGACGCTGGATACGATAAGGGATGTAAAAGGTGAAGGCTTCCAAACCAGCAAGAACGACCCACTGAGGGCCCATGTAGTGCACCGTGATGGGTGGGAGGTCCAGCCAGCGGCACCTCCAAGAAATGGTCTCAGCTCGCCGGAGCCTGAAAAAGTCAACCCACTCAGCCCTGCTCCTGTCAACAAACTCGAAACACCGCTGAGAGAGTAACCTCGCCTCATATGACTAGTTACCAGGAGGGATGGTCAGCACATTCACTTTGTCGCAAAACCAAATCTACGAAGAAGAGAGAGAAAACAAGTAAGAAACCATAGAAAGCCCAGCCGAGTGTTGAGGTAAAATGAGAACGTGGGAGAAACCAGAAATGTAACGACCCTAATTTTTGGTCAATAAAA
This sequence comes from Rhododendron molle, assembly GCA_025413875.1. Classification (NCBI taxonomy): domain Eukaryota; kingdom Viridiplantae; phylum Streptophyta; class Magnoliopsida; order Ericales; family Ericaceae; genus Rhododendron; species Rhododendron molle. Next base: position 45,387,837 of record CM046391.1, read on the forward strand.
ATTTCGTTAAAAATTTGAATTTTATTTTAATACTTGGATTTCATTTTTAACATCCAAAAATCGGTCGTTATTGACTTATAAATTTTTTTTTGTTATATTTGAAAATTCTTTATTTGTTTTATAAATCCTTTTTAGCGATTAATAATCCGTCATAATTAGATTTGAAACTTGTAAAATTGAATCATTTTTACTCCGGACAATTTAGTCCTTCTCCCATGACTAGTATACTTGTAAACGTACTCGTATATTTTTCCTAATAAGTAAATAATATCTTTAAATTATATTTCTCGGCTGGAAATCCTACTTAGCAAGCATAGTTAGCTTTTAACCGATTAGTTAGCAAACCCTAACTACCGTTTGGCTTAGTGATGCATCGATGCCGGAGTGGTTAGTAGAAAAATTTTGGTCTTTGCCTTGACCGTCGGCTTGACCGCCTTGCTTTGGCTTGGCTAGGTCGCTTAGGCATCGGGCCTCTGCCCGCCGCTCGGCGCTGCCGGCTTGTCGCGCCGCTTTGCCTTGGCGCCGCTCGTCGCGCTACCGCCACGCCGGCGTCGGCCATTGCCGCGCTCGCCGCCAGCGTCGGCCATTGCTACCGCTTTGCCTTGGCGTCGGCTCATCTGTCGCGCTCGCTCGCCAGCGCCGGGTCATTGTCAGTGCCGCTTAGGCGCTGACATCGCCGGGTTGTTTCGCCTCGTTGCCATCGGGTTCTCGCTTGGCATCGGGTCGCGCTTGCGCTTTGGCGCGGCCGGGTCGCTTGCTCGCCTCGCTACCATCGGGTTCTCGCTTGGCATCGGGTCGCGCTTTGCTTTTGCCTTGGCGTTGCTAGGTCGCCTTGCTCGCCTTGCCTTGCTACGCTTGCCACCGCTGCCATCGCTGCTATCGGGTCCGCTTGGCCATCGTTTCGCCATCGGCCGCTTTTGGCTATCGCTTGCCATCGCTATTATCGGGTCGCTTTGGCCATCGTTGCCATCGCTTGGCTATCGCTGGCCATTGCTTGGCCACCGGGTCGCTGGCCGCTTGGCTACCGCTGTCGCCGCTGCCATCGTCGCCATCGCTGCTGCTCGCTACTTTTACTACTTGGCCACCGTCGCCATCGCTGGCACATCGCTGGCCACCGTCGCCACCGCTGCTACCGCTCGGCCACCACTTGCCATCGCTGGCACTTTGCCATCGCACTAGTAGCGGGCTGCCTTGGCCACGCTCACGCTTTACCTTGGCGTTTGGCACCGTCGGGCTTTAATATTCCGTTATTAGGCGAGTTCCTAAATAAAACCAAAATACTACTCGAGCAATGGAAGCCTAGATTAAGTATCGTTGGCCTAATGCCCATTTAGCCTAATTACTTTTCCCAAACCGTAGAAGGACTATTTTACCCTTTCCTTTTAATCTTTATCCATTGGACAATAGATACTAGGGTAGTCTTTATCCATTGGTTATTACATACTAGGAAGATCTTTGACCATTGGACAATAGTTGTTAGGGAGAAGACCAAGTTTGACTAGTAGTTGGAATAGTCTAGTCAAAAGCAAATTGTGTACTTCATGATGACTAGTCTTTACCCATTGGTTATTACATGCTAGAAAGATCTTTTGACCATTGGACAATAGTTGTTAGGGAGAAGACCAAGTTTGACTAGTAGTTGGAATAGTCTAGTCAAAAGCAAATAGTGTACTTCATGATGACTAGTCTTTACCCATTGGTTATTACATGCTAGAAAGATCTTTTGACCATTGGACAATAGTTGTTAGGGAGAAGACCAAGTTTGACTAGTAGTTGGAATAGTCTAGTCAAAAGCAAATAGTATACTCCATGATGACTTTCCTTGGACCATTGGTTAATAACCGCTAGGGAAAACTTTACCCATTGGATAATAGATGTTAGGATTTGCCAAATAGGATGACAAGACTAGTCATGTGCTTCCTCATCATTACTTCTTTCGCCCATTGGTTAATAACCGCTAGGGAAAACTTTACCCATTGGATAATAGATGTTAGGATTTGCCAAATAGGATGACAAGACAAGTCATGTGCTTCCTCATCATTACTTCTTTCGCCCATTGGTTAATAACCGCTAGGGAAATGTTAGACCCTTGGACAATAACCATTAGGGAAATTATTATCCCTTGGATAATAGCATTGTCCAATATTCCCATGGGATTCTTGGTGAAAGATATGATAGTACTTTCTCCTACAAAAAGAATAATCATAAGCCATGTGAGCATTTAAGTGGTCTTGTCCTTTTCTTCCTAGTTCTTTCCATAAATGTGCATATATGTATATACATAGATGTACTTTGACCAAGAGAGAGAGATGGCCGAATGAGAGGGAGAGGGAAGGTAAGATGTATGTGTGTCATACTTTGACAAGTTGTAGTACTTGAACACTATTTGACCAAGTTGCACTTGTTGTTGGGATTTGGCTTGACAAGACTAGACAATGGAGCAAATCCATGGAAGAGAGAGAGAGAGATATGGCCGAATGAGAGAGAAGGGGAGAGTGAGGTGTATGTGCATTGAACCTTGGCATGTGGGTGTACTTTGAACACTATTTACCAATTGGCACTTAGTTGGCATACTATTGCATGACAAGACTAGACAATAGGAGCAAATCTATAGGAGAGAGAGAGAGAGAGATATGGCCGGCCAAGTGGAGTGAGGGGGGAGCTTCATTTTGCCTATAAATAGCATCCATTCCACGCCTTTCAACTCACACCTTCACCATTCAACTTCTCTCTCTAGAAAGCTTAGTGTTCTTGCTTGTTCTTGCTTTGTTCTTGAGTGTTCTTGAAGTTCTTCTCTTGTTCTTCAAGAAACTCATCCTAAGCCGCCACTAAACCGCCACTCCACCACCCTTCGATCCATAAAAGTTTGGTAGTTTAGTCAAGATTTAGTTTCGAGAGAAACCTTTCTCTTTCGAAGCTACCGGAAGTCCCTCGTAAACCGTTACTCCGTCCGTCCGCCGACTTTCTTTCCGTCGATCTTTTCGTAGTCCTTTTCTACCGCCAAGAAGAAAGGTAGTGTAATCAACCCTTAATCCTAAATATATGTTAGCCACTACTCCTTGTCTTAGTTTTAACCCTAGCTAAGTCGTTATAATGAAAGCATGATAATGTTAGTTTATTTTCTTAAAACGTTGGATGCATGTGAACTTAATATTGCTATTGGATGATTAAGCATGATTAGAATCAACTTAAGATATAACTTCGTGTAGAAGTAATCGCATGTTGATCTTTTAACTTAACTATAAGCTTATATTCCATTGCTTGTGGTATTATAACAAAGCATATGGTGGATTACCACCCCAAGGGCGTCCGCACATGTGGCGTTATGCTTTAAGTAATGGTTATGGACATGCTATGTACTTGCTTGGATTATACTTACCTTAAGTATGCGTAGTAAATTTCTAAACATGAGTTAAACGGTTAAGGTATCAAAGCTAGTTAGCAAAACTTGTTTACTAAAGTACTAAAGAAGAATGAGCATGCCAAATAATGAATTTCTACGTCAATAATCATATGTTGTTTTGAAATTCCCACAAAGGAAGAAAGAACGGATTTTCGTAATATATTATTGTCTTAAGGATGATTATGAACATATATGTATATTTGTTGCATTACTTGTTGCTGATAAAACATAAGTGGCTTTAAGTAATAATTTGAGTACGATTAGGTAATATAGAGTTGGATGATCTTGCTAGTTTAGTTTCAAGATTATTTTAAAGTGATTCGTCCCGCCGCGGAGTCTATGCATGATTACGAGACACGAGAACCGAAAAGTAGAAACATGACACTTAAGGAGTGGTTGATATGGATAAAAAGGATTTTTGAGACTACATAATGGCCGGACTTGGTAGCCTTATGTGAGTTGTGAAAACCCGTAAGGTGGCCGGACTTGGTAGCCCTTTGTGTGGACTTGCGAAAACCGCAATGAGGCCGGACTTGGTAGCCCATTGTGTAGATTGCCATTGGAGCCGGACGTGGTAGCTTCATTGGTAATTGGGCTTGGTTATCCGCGGAGAGGAGCCAATGCAAGATTTTGTAACGTGGCCGGACTTGGTAGCCCGTTGAATGACGAATGATTTTCTTAAAATGAAATGGTGACACAATACGATGAGTCGCGTAGGAGAAACCAAGAAAGGCATGACACCAACGTAAGCAAGATAGTGAATGCGGATGTATCATTGTTAATTATGTTGTTAAATGAGTATGTGTAATTATTTATATGACTCTTTGTTGTAAGTTATGGGTTAGCGGGTTGGACTATTCTATTGAGCTTTTGTAGCTCACGGTGTTACCTTTGTGGTGACCCTGACATATTATACTGGGGGCGACGCTGGTATAATGTGTCAGATTTTATAGATGAGCAGCATGAACAGTACACTTTGGAGGCCTTCGGAGCAGAGGAGCTTGCAAGGATGGAAGAAGAGGCGGAGCAGTAGTTAACCTTAGTTTATCCCCTCCTTTGTTGAATAAAAGTACTCTTGTGAGAATTATGTTGTAATAATGAGCTAGACTCCCTTTAGTTTATTCAATAAAAATGTTTATTTAACGTACCCAAAATTCGAGGCGTTACAAGAAAAAGGAGAGCCGAGTGAGAAGCCAACCTATAGGAGGAGAGGGCTGCCCTCGAAAGTCTCAGTCTCCAAAATGAACCTTATCCAAACGAATCAGTGTCTCAGCCAAAATCATCGGAATCACATCTTTTCGGGCCTCAACCTGAGCGGCAACGTTAACCAATGCCGAGCTAGCATGACCAACAGAAGGGACCAAGAGGTAGGCCGCAAGCAAGCACATGCAGAGGGCGGTCATGCGTCGAGTCTGATAAGTCATGTCTCCAAGGTCGCCAGGTGGAGAAAACAGCTCGATAAGACGCATGACATTGAGATGGCCATTCCTGACCAAGTAGCGAGTAGCGCCATCACCTAATCTAAGGGCCACAACCAAGACTCTGTAAGCACTCTCACGCACAGGGGGAACAATGACCTCCCCCGAGCCAAAACCCCCGAGGTACGCACGGAACTCCTCGATAGTGGGATAAAGCTCCTGCTCACCAAAACGTAAGACATGAACCTCCGGATCCCGAAAACTCATAGCTGCCCTCAAAAGCTCGGGACGAAGGCGAATGTTGCGGAGGTACCTCATGGAGTAGAGACCGTGAGCTCAAAAGTTGAGCCAATCGACACCTTCCATGGAAGCCAACCATGGACGGAGCGAGCCGGTGAGAGAAAGAGCCATTTCAAGGAGCAAAGAAAGAAGATAAGAGTTGAATGAGGTGTGAAGAATATGGAATGAGAGAGCTTGAATTCATAGGAAAGGTGGAGAGGACAACTTCAACTTTCAAAGAGCCTTGGGTTTCAAAAATGCATGTTTTCCATGAGTCCTACATGGAGAAAAGTGTGGTCAAGTCCCAAAGGTTCAAAGCAGACATGCACTGCTCCAGAAATGCCATTGCATGGGTCAAACCTCAATCCCCGAGCAATCTGCCTTGGAAAACAGCAAAACTGAAATCTACCAGGAAATGTGCCTCGCGCGGCACCTTGAAGGGTCGCACGGCATGTTGAACCCAGAGAAACCCCACGGCAGCGTGATTGAGGTACCGTGTTACAGATGCTAACCCGCACGGCGATCTGGTTCATCCGCACGGCACCTTGACTCTGCATTTCTGTAGTTTTTGGCAGCAACACATCGAGGTGGAATTGAGGCCTTGCAAAGCACCAATTGACACCTAAACACACTCTACCAGGTATTTGGGACTTCAGGGATGTTTCATTCCCAAACAACTCCCCGGATTCGTCATCGTGGCACGAAAACTCGATAAAATCCGTTTCTTAGGCCATGTCAAGGAGTCAAAATCTGTTTCGAGTCATTCCAAGTCTTTCTTTCAAGTCCTACAGGTCATAATGGTCAAAAGTGACTTAATCCAAGTTCCGGTTCGTGTCTAGAGTCAAAACTCGAGAATGTCACATGTTAGGATCAACATTTTCCTACTTTTCAAGTATATTCCAAAGGCAAAGTGGAGTTTCCGAGTCTCATAGCAAGATTTAAAGATCGTCATTGTCTCACGCTCGCATCCGGAGTCGGCCACAAAAATGTCTATATGAAATCTTGTACGCAGAGTCAATTTTACAATGGTTTGCCCAATTGCTTTCTTTGATTTCTATTCCATTGACAAGATGCTTCGATTATTAATACGTCGCTCATCGCAAACCTCACATTCGGATCAATCTCTCGAATCAGCGGCCAGTTGCACATTTCGATTAATGTTTTAGTCATTTAGTTTTCTTCATGCAAACAAAAGGAAATTGAATGGCATAAACAATGAAGGGATAAAATATCCGTATATAAATCCAGAAGCGTCTATGAGTCGAAGTACAAAAACGGGCATAATGGCCCAACGATCGAAATCCTATCTACCAAGGGTAAACAGGCGCCCTAAAAAAGAGCACACAGGCTCCGTCAAAAGCACAAAACAAAAGAGGAGCTCAACTCTCGTCGTCCTCGTCCTCGCTCTCCTCCTCAGAAACCTCCTCATCTGCCGGAGAGCTGCTCGCCGCCTGAGTGCCGGTCGCTCTAGGCACAGTATCTCCTGAGGTGACCTCCAGGTCAACGTCTGTAGGCTCAGGAGTATCGTCCTCAGAGACGTCAATAGGCTCGTCCTCAGTCCCTACAGAGCGTCGTGTCCTTTTCGATGCCGGCTCCTCCCGTGAGCTGGCAGAGGAGACCTGTCGTACTATCGGGCGGACAGACTTCCACCGCAACCCTCGTGGAGCCCCTCCTCTAGCCTACAATGGTATAAAATTCAAGTGATATTTGCATTATAATCATGATATAAAAGTAAAGCAAATAACTAGGGTTCGAGAGTGTACCATCGTCCCGCCAACGCGAGGCAACACCTCCGGGGCGTGGCCCATGGCGTACTACCTCACCAGCTGCTACAGGCCCATCATGGCCTCCGCCATCTCCTTCACGTACCCTGGAGGAGCCTGCAATAAAGAGATCGATTAGAACATGCGAAGAGAGTGAATATATGAAGTAACGAAAGCATGTTATACCTGAGTAAGAAACTCTGGAGCCTCGACTGCAGGGCGTGGCACTACAACCAGGCCCGGAACTCCCTGGGGAGTCGTCACATCCACTGTCCAAGAGAGGGCAGGGAGGCTAGTACCACTCTGGCCCGCACCCTCGCCGCGACCTCCATCACTGCGGCCTCTGTTTCCTCCACTGCCTCCGTCACCTCTGCCCCGCTTCCTTCCTCGTCCTCCTCCAACTGCCTGCGCTGCCTCCCAAGCGGCGCGTATCCCCAGACCTGACATCAGGTACTGAGAACAGTACTCCGCGTAATCAGCAGCGAGGCCAGCACCTGCCTCGAAGAACGGCTCCAACTCGAGGTCTGGCCGTGTGAACCGCTCGACCTCTCTCCGTGTGTGCTGGTCTGTCCTCTGCACCAGAGCAGGAAGAAGCCCAGGGACTCGAAAGGCGTCCAACCTCAACGACTGGCGTGACACTCGGTCACCCAAATACCACTACCAGCCGTAAGGGGACTCAATAAGCACTCTCCCCCTAGCAACCACCCTACTCTGTGCAACGTAGGGGATCTCGAAGCGGTCCCACACCCCTCAGTGGACCTGTCATCAAGAATGAGCAATATCAAGGTGCTGTTTGAATGGATATAGCAGGAAATAGGTATGAAGGTGTAAAGACCCATATTTTCTTTAAATATTGAAATGTTCATTAAATGACTAATTGGGAAAAATTATGGTTTATTGGGAGATTAATTGAATCAAGGACTAAAGTGAAAGAATAGAGAGTTGATGGAGTGTAGGTGTGATAAAAAGATTCATGAGTATAAATAGGGGTGAGTGCTAGATGTAGGAGATCATTTTCTCCTTTTTCACTCTCTCTCATCCGTTCCTCTCCCTCCCTCCCTGCCGATCTCTCTCTCTCTCCTCTCTCACTCAAAACTCCACTCCATCACCCAAAAACTTCAAGAACCAACCTCATTCAAGCCTTACAATCGCGATCCCAAGCTCGAAAATCTTTGGGTTGAGTTCGAATCGGAGTTCCAAGGTTCGAAAGTCTAGGGCTCATCCAATAACCCGTGGATCTCGTCCATTGTTTCGAGGTAGGAACTTCTTGACCTCTCTTATATGTTTACTTGTTGTTTTGGTGTAGAATCGAGCCATTGGTTGTTGGATTTTTGATTGTCGTTCGTGTTCTGAACTGCTGCATGAATAGTACCCGAAGCCAATCCGTATCGATACGGATTTTAAGGCGTATCGATACGGGGAGCTTATCTTTTTGGGCAGTGTGTTCCGTATCGATACGGATTTTTGGGTGTATCGATACGGGGAGCTTATCTCCAGTTTTGCTCCTTTTGCTTCTCCATTGATTGTCTTGACTCCTAATCACTTCTAAACCCTTTTGAACACCTCCAAATCGATCTTAAGCTCGTTTATTTGGTTTCCTTTGACCTCTCGTCGTTATCCCTCGTCCATTGGCCCTCCGTTAGCATAAATTGAATATGGGATTGCTTAACTAAACGTCGTTAAGTACTTGTTTGTTGATTGTTGGAATGTGTGATTATTTATGATATATTTGGGAGATCATTGGCATATTTAAAGATGTTACGTCGATGAAAGTGATCTTGGAAAAGTCTTAGTGTGTATATCGTTTGAGGAATTAGTCGTTTGGATCGGAAGTTGGCTTAGGAAGTCCCGTAAAGCAAGGGGTGGTAATACGGAGACTTTGTTGGGTTTTGTAACGCAAGGGGTGGAAATACGGTAACCCAGGGATTGTAGGGATCACCGTGACGCAAGGGGTGGTAACACGGTAATCCACGTGGAGATGTACGGTAACGCAAGGGGTGGAAATACCGATTGGAGAAAAGTCTTATGTAGTGAGCTTAATTGAGAATGTCGAGGTTGTTGAGTCTTATGACTAGGGTATCTAACCGGAATAGAGGCTTAGTCTATAAATCGATTGGTCGTTTGGTACCGAACTGTTTCCTTACCTTTCCTGTCATCTGCACTTATCAACATGTTTGCATATAACATTGGTTAAGATTTTCCTACTGGGCTATTGTAGCTCAACAAAATCTTTCTTTTCAGGTTCGAATGCCGGACAGTAGCATCATGCGTTGCGTGCTTGGATTGTGGACAGATTTTTGGAAGCTTTGACACTTAGTTACTATCTCATCTTGTAATAGTCTAGCTTTTGGGTCAAGATGGTTTTGTAACTAATTATTCTCGAATTATCTTTGACTAAGTTGTAACTGTAGTTAAGCTATTTTGGGCCGTGGTGCCAAGGTATACCTTCTTTTGAATTGAGAGCTTGTCTGTAATTAAACAGGTGGGACATTATTTTGAGAATGCGATGGCAATTGAGGACCTTTCACTACGCCAAATTTTAGTATTAACGGCATGAGAAAACTGCCGTTAATAGTCCAAAAACCGCCGGTAATACTCAAAACCGCCGGTAAAAGTTCAAAAACCGCCGGAAATAAACCGCCGGGAATACAATTGTCGGAAAAACAAAAGCGGCATTAGAAAACCGCCGGCAATACTAAAAACGGCGGTAAAAAACCGCCGGTAATAATACCGCCGGCAATAAAATCAGTGGTTAATTTTTTTTGTTCTCCCAGGAATCGAACCCGGAACCTCCGGATCCTATAGCGCGCGTGCTACCAACTGGGCTGACCCGTATATTGCGTCATGTAGGATAAATAATAATATTTATATTATACGGGTCGGTATTATTATTATAAGCGGCATTAATAAACCGCCGGTATTAAAAAAACCGTATATTCTATTTTTTCCGGCAGTATTTTAAAAAACCGCCGGTAAAAGTTTATAAAAACGGCATTATTAAAAAAACCGCCGTTTTTTGTAATTTTTTCCGGCGGTTTTACTAATGCCGGTAAAAGTTGCTTTTAACGGTAGTTTTTTTACCGCCGGTAATAATACCGCCGGCAAAAGCAATATTTGGCGTAGTGTTTTTAGTAAAACATATTATTTGATTTATGTTGATAATCCAGGTCGTGACAAATTGGTATCAAAGCGTTAGGTTAGAATACCTAGAGACCGTGGGGAGACTAAGTCTCAGGGATTCACAAAAAAAAAAAATCACTGCATTTTTTTTTGCAAAACATGTGTGTGCTTGCATGACTGGTGTGTGTTCATTGATGAGGCATTACAACTATGTTTATGTGGATTGGTGAAATGTTGTTGACCCGTATCAAAAAAAGAAAAAGAATAGAGTTTGGCCTGTGCGTAGTGGTTGTTGCAGTGTTTGTTGCCATTGTGGTTGTTGCCGTTAGCACTCTTGTTCTTGGATTGTATGTGGTAAGATGCCTTTTAGATGAACTGAAAGTTGTGAAGGATTGTGGTGGTTGTAGGTAGTGTCGAGGCCGATATGTGAAAGCTGATATTTGTTAGTATATAATAGAAGTGCTAGACTGTTAATAAGATTTATGAGCTAAGTGTTGGACGTGCTTTATTTGAATCGCGTGTATTACATATTGGGCCTTAATTGCATTAGTTGAATCTTATGTGACGTAAGCCGCATTGAGTGTAAGTATACGAAGGGTAATACATCTTGTCATGTCACAGAAACCATAGTTGTCCAGAAAGTGAGCGAGGTGCGTCATAGCTAGAGTGTTGAGCTAGTGAGTGCCTTGAATGTGTTTAAATGTAATGATGTCTTGTTGTGCTAATGATTATAGTTTGTCATTGCTATGGTAGTGACTTGGAGTATAAGTAAGGTAAGTTGAGCCCCATAGAGAATTGTAAGTATCTAAGGTTGACTTAGGAAGATGAGGGTCATAGGTAGGGTGTCTAGATATAGTGTGTGTCTTCTGGACACCCAGGCGACTACCGATGAGATCCAGTTGGAAGAGGCGCTTGATCACCGCACCTTCTAGATGGAAGTCTCGGAAAGTCAATTGGACACTAGGATTGTGTATAGGGGCTAGATCTCCAGGCTTGAGAAGGGTTATAGTGTTATAGTCGTCATTGCTAAGGTGAATGTCGTGATGGTGTCGTTACGGCAGATTGATAGGAAATAGTGAAGACATTGTTTGGTGAAAGGGACAACAAGACTTGAGGTGAACTCTATCGGTGTGACTTGAGTAGAATGATTGATGTAAGTGTGCGGTTAGAAACTTGTTTGGAGTGAGGACGATGTGAATGTGAACTATTGAGGTATGCCATTGAGATGACGAGTCTGTTTAAGAGAGATTAAGAGATAATAGTGATAACGATAGTGATAGCAAGGATGGTGGTGGTAATGGAAGTTGTTATTCTTGAGATTGAGTGTAGATGTGGCGAATACCTTGTGGGAATATTGAGGTTGATATGATTACTTGGTTGAGAGACAATTGTGAGCAGTGAAACTCGTGGTGAGTGGAATTGTTAGAGGATGTTGGTGCGAGAGAGATTGATTCTTAAGTGACGAAATAGTTGGAGTCTTAGAGTATAATGAGAAGTATATAAAGGTTGTTTGCAACCCCAGAGTCTTATGGGTATTTAGGTATAAGTCTATCAATTAGTCTGTATCGGTGTCTGAGTTCTAGCATAAGGATATTTGAGAGTAATGGATGTTCGTTGGTGCAGCTATTGCACACTCCGTGTAGGTGCCCTAGTGATAAGATATTGTTAGGTCATAATGTTGAAAAAAAAAAAGGGGAAATGATTGGTCTTGATCATACGTGTATCTGTGATGTGAAGTTTAAGATTACGAATGTAAGAAATACGTGATTTTGACTTGACTGAATGAATAAGAAAGCTCGAGATTGGTAAAGTGAGTAGACCTTGCATGAGGTGTTATGAGAGTAAAAGGAATGAGATAACTGTTGGGCTTCCTAAAGCCATGAATTGTGAAGAAGTGGATACTTGGTGAGTCTGTTGGACACTCTGTGAGTTTGTTGGATACCTTGTGAGTCCATTGGACACTGAGTGAGTCTGTTAATACGTGAATATGTTTGGTGTTGTGTGAGCTATTAAATTGCATGGTTGGTTTGTTGGGATAGTTTATGCATGAAAATTGTTGCTATTTAGCTTAAAACTACATGTTTGCCTTGTTATGTAGTATCAATGCGTGAAGTCTGCTTTTAATATACAATGTAGAATAAACAATGAAGCTTATGTGGGTATTTGCTATGAGGAATCATTTTTGTGTTGATTGGAAACTGGTGTATGTCTTTTCTTGAGTAGCGGCAGTATTACGCGGAGAATTAAGTTTAAAGGAAATGGTGGATTTGAGAGTTCACGCGAATGGTTCCAATATTGTGTCGTGTTGAGTTACGTAGAAGGGATGCATTGCTGTAAGAGAGAATTTGGGTTTCTAGGACCGGAGTTGGTACTGATATTGAGTGAGATGAGAAATGCAGAAAAAGTATTAGAACCTTGGTTGCTTTTGAATGTTAGAAGTACGACAGGACGTTTGAGGTTTGTGCAGAGTTCATAAGAAATAGTTATGAGAGTGAATAGAGTGTGAGTTGAAGATCATGACTAACGGTTTGTCTTATATGTGTTGGTGTTGGTGTCTATCCATAGTATTATTAATAGTGTTGGATCGATTGTGAAATGTGTTGCTCTTGGAGTTGAAACAAAGGTTGACCTCCTATGTGAAGGATGTGAAATTTTGTGTCCTTATTGAAATTGTAACAATTAGATTATTTACGTGTGTTTGCTCCATGAATCGGTTTTGTTGGCGTGCTTTGTTATATGTTGATTTGAGAAAGTGTCTAATGGTGAAGCTGTTAGACTAATGTGACTTGAACAGCTGTAGTTAAGAATTGGAAGGTGAGGATTACTGGAACGCAAGGGGTGGTAATGCAGAGACCCAATTAATGGATAATGTTACTGCAACGCAAGGGGTGGAAATGTAGTGGTCAGTGAGTATGTGTTATTTACACCTTGGTTGCACGCTATTTACGTCGAATGTGAATGTTTGGGTTTTATGAAAGGAATTGAAAAAAAAATGGAGTATTCATATGAGAAACTGTGAACATTGAACTAGATTTGGCATCTAGGATCGCTTGAAATGTCGATACCAGCCTTGTTGTCTCCTTGTAGACTTTTCAATCACCGTAACCTGTTGTTATGATATCAATATGGACTTTTATTTGGTATGAATGCACATTTGGTAATTGTGAAATGATATACGTGTTGCGAAGGGTTTATAACGGTACTTGTATATTAGACTTATAAGGGAAACCCGGAGAAAGGAAAAAAATTTGGTTAGAGAATAGATTTGACACTAGGATGGAAGGCGTACGTGCGTTTGAAGGTGTTTGTGTTGATGACCCGAACCTCTTAATCTGAGGTAACACTATGTGATAATTGGAACCTCCCGCCCCAGTCCCTTGTTCTATTTCAGCTTATGGCCGATAATAACTTTGCGTGTCTCTCAATTTCTTGACTATAGTGCCGGTGGGACGAGTGACAGCTTGTTTAATTCCTTGTAAGATATTAAATGAACTAGGCTAGTCTGGACGTTGGGAGCGTAAGTCGAACCTGAATTGAGGCCTTTACTTGGAGTGTCGAGTGAGTATAGTGAAACCCGTAGAGTAGTGGACTTTGTTTCAAGATTTGTGGCGAATGTATATGTTTGAAATGCAAGATTTTCAAAAAAGGGGTAATGCTTGTTGAAACTAGTTCCTTAAAATAGTCCATTTTGGAATTGGAAATGGTGCCACCATGGAGTCAATTGCATTATAGCGGAGTTAGCCCCATCACAAATTCTTTACTATGTCATTTAGATTGTAGATGTTCTGAAACCACCATGTGAGGTGTTTTGCGTGATTGTTGCTAATGTCCTTTAAAAAAAAAAAAAAAAACTTTCCCTTTAAACCGTTTCATAAAATTTTGCCACAGATGGACATGATTCGAGAACCTTTAAACTGCTTAGGTTTGAATCTTCAACAAGGCTAGATATCCGTCAAAACTACTTAGCGACCTATGACACTACGCTCGTACTTTAGAAATTGTAAGTCGGAAACTTTCGATCCTCGTTCAGTTTAGACTTTATCTTGCTAGACACATTGACAGTGAGTTAGCGTTCACCATTTCGAGAGGGCTTGTCGCGAGTTAGTGTTGAACGTCATTTGAACTTGTTGATTATGTCTTACTTGGTGAGGGTATTAAGTTACAACATATGAAATTCTACCATGTGTTTGGACATGGTCTGGGAAAATCAGAATTGATCAGTAGAAAATGAAATGAGTGGATACGAGTTATGAGACCAGGATTGGTTAATAACATGATTACAATTCATGCGGACTCTATGACTTCATGGTCTGATATGTGGTAATGTTGGAACTTGGTGATTGTTTCGATAAGAAGCTATGTTAGTTAACTATAGTATTACAGATTTTACTGGTGTTATGGACACAGAAGTTGGTGGATACAAAACGTTGTGTAGTAGGCGCGACCCTTGAAGATTAGGATTCTTGAACAGGCGTCTTCGTTGCTTTGGTTAAATTTCGGGACGAAATTTCTTTAAGGAGGATAGACTGTAGAGACCCATATTTTCTTTAAATATTGAAATGTTCATTAAATGACTAATTGGGAAAAATTATGGTTTATTGGGAGATTAATTGAATCAAGGACTAAAGTGAAAGAATAGAGAGTTGATGGAGTGTAGGTGTGATAAAAAGATTAATGAGTATAAATAGGGGTGAGTGCTAGATGTAGGAGATCATTTTCTCCTTTTTCACTCTCTCTCATCCGTTCCTCTCCCTCCCTCCCTGCCGATCTCTCTCTCTCTCCTCTCTCACTCAAAACTCCACTCCATCACCCAAAAACTTCAAGAACCAACCTTATTCAAGCCTTACAATCGCGATCCCAAGCTCGGAAATCTTTGGGTTGAGTTCGAATCGGAGTTCCAAGGTTCGAAAGTCTAGGGCTCATCCAATAACCCGTGGATCTCGTCCATTGTTTCGAGGTAGGAACTTCTTGACCTCTCTTATATGTTTACTTGTTGTTTTGGTGTAGAATCGAGCCATTGGTTGTTGGATTTTTGATTGTCGTTCGTGTTCTGAACTGCTGCATGAATAGTACCCGAAGCCAATCCGTATCGATACGGATTTTAAGGCGTATCGATACGGGGAGCTTATCTTTTTGGGCAGTGTGTTCCGTATCGATACGGATTTTTGGGTGTATCGATACGGGGAGCTTATCTCCAGTTTTGCTCCTTTTGCTTCTCCATTGATTGTCTTGACTCCCAATCACTTCTAAACCCTTTTGAACACCTCCAAATCGATCTTAAGCTCGTTTATTTGGTTTCCTTTGACCTCTCGTCGTTATCCCTCGTCCATTGGCCCTCCGTTAGCATAAATTGAATATGGGATTGCTTAACTAAATGTCGTTAAGTACTTGTTTGTTGATTGTTGGAATGTGTGATTATTTATGATATATTTGGGAGATCATTGGCATATTTAAAGATGTTACGTCGATGAAAGTGATCTTGGAAAAGTCTTAGTGTGTATATCGTTTGAGGAATTAGTCGTTTGGATCGGAAGTTGGCTTAGGGAGTCCCGTAGAGCAAGGGGTGGTAATACGGAGACTTTGTTGGGTTTCGTAACGCAAGGGGTGGAAATACGGTAACCCAGGGATTGTAGGGATCACTGTGACGCAAGAGGTGGTAACACGGTAATTCACGTGCAGATGTACGGTAACGCAAGGGGTGGAAATACCGATTGGGGAAAAGTCTTATGTAGTGAGCTTAATTGAGAATGTCGAGGTTGTTGAGTCTTATGACTAGGGTATCTAACCGGAATAGAGGCTTAGTCTATAAATCGATTGGTCGTTTGGTACCGAACTGTTTCCTTACCTTTCCTGTCATCTGCACTTATCAACATGTTTGCATATAACATTGGTTAAGATTTTCCTACTGGGCTATTGTAGCTCAACAAAATCTTTCTTTTCAGGTTCGAATGCCGGACAGTAGCATCATGCGTTGCGTGCTTGAATTTTGGACAGATTTTTGGAAGCTTTGACACTTAGTTACTATCTCATCTTGTAATAGTCTAGCTTTTGGGTCAAGATGGTTTTGTAACTAATTATTCTCGAATTATCTTTGACTAAGTTGTAACTGTAGTTAAGCTATTTTGGGCCGTGGTGCCAAGGTATACCTTCTTTTGAATTGAGAGCTTGTCTGTAATTAAACAGGTGGGACATTATTTTGAGAATGCGATGGCAATTGAGGACCTTTTTAGTAAAACATATTATTTGATTTATGTTGAAAATCCAGGTCGTGACAGAAGGCGCCTTAATACCTGATCAGGATGCAGCTCGTCCAGGTAAAGACGGAAGGCATCAAGCTTGCCTCTTCCCCTCTTCACTCCCTTGAACTCTGACGACCAGCGTAAAGCTCGATGAAGTATCGTGTCATCGGGACACATGGTCTCGGGAGGGTACATCCCTATAACTTCGTACGTCCAAAGCTGCAATTCAAGACATGGAAAGTTAGCACAAGATATACATTGAATAAATATGAATGGAAAGCTAACTATTCATGAGAAAGGAAATGAGACGTACCTCCCAGACCCTCCAGTAGCCTCCGAGGCTCACTCCTGCCCCACGAGAAAGAGAACCCATGAAGGCATAGCACGCCCCCAGTGCTGCACCTCCCCAGTCAAAACGGGCGATCTCCCCGACGTCCCTCAAGGCCGGGAGAAGCGAAAGGTGTACTCGGTTGCGCCTGTTGGGAAACAGGGATGCACCGAGCAAGTACAACAAGAAGCACCTCGCCATCTGCTCCTCCTCCACCACTATCGGTCGGGAGCCTCTCTGTCCAAAACCCGATGAGCATACTTGGCATCGTCTCCCTCGCTCTCGGCTCATGCCCCATCGCCATGAACGCACTTTGCCTCCCCGTGGCAGCGTCAAAAGGGATAGGGTCACCTCCGACCCTAAGACCAGTGATCGCGGCGAAATCCAATGGTGTCACGGTCAACTCACCAAAGGAGAAGTGGAGGGTGTTCATCGTATCCCACCACCTCTCAGCCAGAGCCCTAACCACCGGGCGGTCATTGCACACGCCCCTCGCCAACACCCCCACAAACTCTCCAAAACCGGCCCGCCTCACTATCTCCCGCGAAGCCTCGGGCAACCTCTCCCAGAATGTCGGCACAGTCGCCGAACCTCCATAGCACGAGAGCGAGATCACCTGTTGCAACAAATCGGCAAGTATTCAATAAACAGGCATAGCATACAATACAATGGTATACTTGGATGCAAAGGAATGGGAATACGATGCATTGGAAGTTGAAATATCGATATTTAAAGTATACCTCGTCTCGGCGCAAAGAAAGGTGCTGTTGAGAGTCCCTCAGGACCAGAGCCTCGTCGTAAGTCGGCCTCCTCGGAGTGTAAGGGTCCAAAAGCGAGGGCACCATCGCGTGCTGAAAGGGCACGTAGGTCGCCTCGTCGTAGGCCCCTCGCCCCTACAACGCTAGCGTCGCCTCGGCCACCACAGTAGTACGAGGAGCCGCCACCCCTCCGGCCTCCTCGTCAGCCCGCCTCTCCTCAGCCTCTGGCCCCCGGGCACCCTCACTCCTGACCTCAGCCTCCAACTCCGCCTTGCGTGACGCCAGTAAAGCGTGTGCCAACCCGGGATACCCCCGTACTAACTCCGGCACGTCCTCCATGGACGCCGTCGCTAAGTAGTCGCCCACGCCTATATGGCGTGATGACCCTGCACCTGTACCGCTGCCCACAAACATAGGCGGTGTGTCCTCCACCACCAGCTCCACCTCCGGCTCACCCTCGACGACGGGGGCCTTCCCCAAGTCGGTCCGAGGCTTTCTCACGGGAGAGGCCTCTGTCTCCACTGCCATCCGGCCCGAACTACCATCACCGGGACCCTCCGCGGTCCTCTCCTCCACACCCGTCGCTGCCCCCGTTGTCTGAGGCGTCATTCGCCCCGTCCGAACGATCATCCGACCCGTTGGGGTTGCCCTCGGAGTCTTCCGCCGTATCCTCCGAGCCACGCCCAAGGACGGACTCGGGGTCGTGCTTGTCGTCCAGTTGATCAAAAGCGAAGTCCTGAAGATTGGAGACGGCACGACAAAGAGTTCGGATAGTGGAGATAAGCCTCGCAATAAGCTCGTTCAATTGTTCAATCTCCCCGCGGTAAAAGGCCATCTCGGCCTCTAGGGAAACAACACGCGCTGCCAAATCGTCGTTTGCCATGCTTGAAAGTAGATTGATGCAACGAAAGTAAAGGAACTTTTGAGATTTTGGTGGTCGTGCATGGAATGTGGCACCCCCCATGCTTATAAGGCCGTTCCAGCCAACGAAAAGACACACCCAAATTAATGGGTACCCTCAAACCTGCCAACTGTTCTCGGGAATCGAAGGGACACTTGGAAAAACGAGGTGCCGCGCGCCTTGGACCTGGACCGCACGGCACCCTGGCTTCAGAAGTTTAAATGTTTTCTCGAAAGTTGATCCAATCAGCCACCAAAATCCTCTTGGAAACTCAATTCTCGGCCGTTTTGCAGTAAAGATCCCTTAGAATGTCGTGCATCGGTTATGGCGCCATTTAATCCCGGGAATTCGCCGTATTCGCCTTTTCTCGGTATTAGTCCTCCGGGACTCATAGCACTAGTTCAAGGATTCGACATATTTTCCCAGCAGGTCCAAAATTCAAAATTCAATTTTAAGCCCCTGAGGGCTCGTCTCAAAACTCAAAATTCAATTTTAGCCTCTCGAGGGCTCGTCTCAAAATTCAAAATTCAATTTTCGCCTCCGAGGGCTCGTCTCAAAAACTCAAAATTCAATTTTAGCCTCCACAATTTATCTCAAAATTCAAAATTAATTTTCGCCTTCCGAGGGCTCGTCTCAAAAATTCAAAATTCAATTTTCACCTCCCGAGAGCTCGTCTCAAAAACTCAAAATTCAATTTTCGCCTCCCGAGGGCTCGTCTCAAAAATTCAAAACTCGATTTTCGCCTCCCGAGGGCTCGTCTCGCTCTTTCGTCTCTCGAGCCACGGTCTAACGGACCTAACGTCTCTTCGTCTCTCGAGCCACGGTCTAACGGACCTAACTCTCTTCGTCTCTTGAGCCACGGTCTAACGAACCTAACGTCTCGATTTTCGCCATTTCGAGGGCTGGCCTCGATTTTCGCCTCCCGAGGGCTCGTCTTAATTTTCGCCTCCCGAGAGCTTGTCTCAGGTTTTTCTTTTAAAACAAATGTTTTGCATACACGACACCACGAGCACTCTGTTATTTTTCTTTGCACGAATTTGTCCTTTGAGACTCATTTTCTCGCATTGCAATGTCCCAGTGGAACTACGCTAGTCTGATCCCTACAACGGGGTGCGTAGGCAGCTCACCGAGCGCGACCACCATCGTTATTTACTTGCATTTCTCGCTTTGCCTCTGTTCAAAGGCTCTAGGGCAACGGATTGGGATGCCTATTCTTTAAGCGTCACTCGTACCAACTAATGGTATCCGAGTTACGTTAAAGGGGGACTACTATAGACACCCCAATCCGGACCTCAGAGAGTCTTTGTTCGCCCCGATGATGAAATAAAGGAAACAAAACTTTTGTGAGCTTGAAAAAGGATCTCCTCTAAACCCAACAAGCCCAGCCAAGCCCAATAAAAAGTCCTAAAGACTCTGGACCGCATGAGGAGGCACCGTGCGAAGCCGAATTGGAGCGCACGGCACCTTGAGAATTCAAGGGACCATGCGCAGCCAAACTCCCCCGCACGGCACCTTGAGCTAAAAGCTGACTGGCTCAGAAAGCTGTCAGCCACGCCAGAGTGAGCCACAGCTGATGACTGGCTCAGCCGAAAATGCACTTCTGGCCCGCCCAGAAAATACCTCCACCATTTGAATTCAAAATCCTTGGCCATTTACCTATAAATTAACCCCTCAACTCAAGGAAAAGGGCCTCTTGCCCTTCTTTTGAGTCCCTCTCTTGCCTTCCTCACTCTACTTTCTCTCTCTAAGTTTCTACATCCACTTTCTTACTCCCATTTCCATTCCCAAGCTTTAAAGAATGTCATTCCCAAAAGATCTTCTTTAAGTGCCTTCACTCACTCCCCTCTCATCATTGGAGTTGATCTTTCATTAACTTCAAAGTCTCATCACCCAAAACACCTAGCCTTCCCCCACACCCATACTCCTTTTGTCTCATCCAACCTCTTCCATCTACATCCGTGACGATCCATCCACCCCCTCGTATCAACGATCCTTGATCAAGCTCGAAACTAAAGGTACAAACTAGTTTCCTCAGACTAGACCCCGTTATGGTCCTGAGGGGACTCTTCTGTCAGAAGGTCTAACCCCTTTTTGGTTAGATCCTGACCAAAAACCCATTTTTCAGAAAACAAAACTAACACTGTGCTGAGGTTAGGGAACCGCGCGGTCTGTTGATTAGACGCGCAGCACCCTGACTCTCAGCGCACGGCATCTTACATATTGATGCTATTGTGAGCAGGCGGCTTGGATCCGAGTTTTCCTCTGTTGTGGTTATCTGTATCTGCTGTTTACTGTTTCTGTTGCTCTTAAAAATAAGACCATATCTACAAGCCATATTTCGGCTCTTTTAAAAGCTTTATAAGATCATCCCAAATGATCAAATATGTCAAAAACCACTTTAAAATCATGTTTTGAGAAAGACAATGGCCTTTTGGGATGATCTGACTGCCGATGAGTTTTCTAAAAGACGCACAAAGAAGGCAGTGGTCTAAATAATGTTTTGAAAGTCTGCAACAGTCTGACAGGAGAGCAGGTACCACGCACGGTACGTTGAGGTGCCGCGCGCGGCAGCTCAGGGTGCCGTGAACAGTTTAGCTGAGGTCCAGACAGTCTGTTGAATGTCGTTTATTTCTCCTGCTCACACCATTTTATCACTACTGTACAGACAGCACCACATGTACGTCAATGTGATATATTCCCATGTTCCTTCCCTGCTTCTTGCTTTATCAAAGAGCTTAATACTCCGAATGATATTAAAGATTCCTCCCCTTTTTAAAAATATTAAGTAGAGACCGATTTTTACTGGGCGAGTGGGGTGCTTTTTAAAGAAAAACCTTCCCCATTCGTAATGTGGCTCCCGAACCCAACATCTCAATGTTTTCGCTAGACCAAAAAGCCTTTTCCAAACGACTCCTCAGTTCTTCGGGTGATCCATCTCAAAACCCGGGTGGCGATTCTTCGAGTTAGCGCTCATTTTCCGGGCGCGGGAGCCCACAGGAAGATAATGTTGATGCAGATTACTTGTCGAAGCTGGCCACGGCCAGGAAAGAGGCTATTCCACGGAATGCCCCGATCCGTTACTTAGAGCTCCCCAGTATCTTTGCCCCGAGTCCACAGGTGCAAGCCGTCGACTACAGCAGCTCGTGGATTGCTCCTATAGTCGATTACATAACGAATGGAACGCTACCAGTTGACAAAGTCAAAGCTAGGCAGCTCAGGATCAGGGCTGCAAAATACCTAATGATGGGAGATGTGCTATACAGGAGGAGCTTCTCGTTGCCATACCTACGATGCCTGACTGTGGCAGAATCCACACGAGCCATGGAGGAAGTCCACCAAGGAGTATGTGGGGATCACCAAGGAGGTCGCATGTTGGCCTATAAGCTTCTTAGGCTGGGGTATTATTGGCCAAGCATGCAGAGGGATTGCAACTTGATGGTTCAAAAATGTGAGAAGTGCCAACTCTTTGCAAATATCATTCATGGGCCACCTACAGTCTTGACCCCAATGAAAGGGCCATGGCCATTCGCCCAATGGGGAGTAGATCTAATTGGCCCGCTTCCCATGGCAGCAGGACAGGTCCAGCACGCCGTCATAGCTGTGGACTACTTTACAAAATGGGTCGAAGCCAAGGCATTGGCCACAATCACAGCGGAGGTAACAATTGATTTCTTGTGGAAATTCATTATTAGCCGTTTTGGTTTGCCACGAGTGATAGTCACAGACAGGGGAAAGCAATTTGACAATGCTCAATTCAAAGACTATTGTGTTTCCAAGGGAATACATGTGCACTTTGCATCCAAAGCTCACCCAAAGGCTAATGGCCAAGTGGAAGTAACAAACCGAACCATTAAGAAAGGAATTAAGAAGAGGCTGCGAGAAGCTAAGGGAGCTTGGCCAGACGAGCTCTACAACGTGCTGTGGGCATACCGTACAACACCCCAAACTGCAACAGGAGAAACTCCGTATTCTCTTGCATTTGGGGCCGAATCTGTAGTTCCAATTGAGGTTGAACTCCTCAACTACAGAATAGCCAGCATGGACCAGCAGGAAAACCTGGGAGATCTCAGGGCCGAGCTAGATCTCTTGGAAGAAATGAGGGAAACAGCAATGGCCAGAATAGCAGTCTACCAACAAAGAATGATCAAGTATCATAAGGCGCAGGTTAGGCAGGGATTTTCAGGCTGGTGATCTAGTTCTAAGGAAAGTCGACCCTACGGGGAAAAAGGTGGGCAAACTTGGCCCCAATTGGGAAGGACCTTACCAGGTCCTGCATCACATCAAAGCTGGAGCATACAAGCTTGCAACCCTAAGAGGAAAGGAGTTGCCAAATTCGTGGAATGCAGAGCACCTCAAAAAGTATTACAAGTAGGTGTTTATCCGTATCTATTTATTTTTTTAGGAAACTGAAGTTGTTTTAAAAAACTCTTCGTTTAAATAAAGCTCTAGCAGTAAGTTTGCTTTAGGACTATGTGTTCTTTTATCCAGCCCGAGTGGCCAATAAACTCCCCACGAGGGAATGTTGTTCTAGTTTATTTCCTGTTAAAGCATGATATGGTTTACGTTTCCTATATGCATGATAAGGAAAAGATACAACAATAGTAATAAAATTTTTAAATTTTATTTATTAAATCCACATCTCAAAAGAGATGTGGATAGCCAGTACATAAATTTTGTGGACAAAACCCACAAAGTTGCAACCTAATAACTACTGGCCTCCCTTGGAGGGGAGGGAACAGGCGGCGGAGGCTGCCCCTGAAAAGCCGCCAACTGGTCCCAGTTGGCAATCAGCACCAGGCGGACCGTCTTCTCCATGACGGAAACTAACTCCGTCATGGCTTCCATTTTGGCCGTAAGGCCAGCAACAACAATCTTCAAATTCTGCAATTCTTGGCATAACTTGTTGATTTCTTTGTTGTTTGCCATTATGGAATAGAGTGTGGAATGGGGAGTGACTTGTTAAGAACTATTGGTATTTATAGCATAATGGGACGGTTTATTAACCGCTCGCTAAGCCAATCAGCATAATCACCATTAAAAACCACACTTAAAACAGCCACCTCAACCGCTTAGAGTAATGGGTAGTTGTAAACCCAGTCGCCTCGAGCAGTTGAAACGAATGCCTTTGGAACATACACGGCTCTTATTCCAAAGCAAACCTCACGCGTCTTGCTAAGCTGTGTCACTTTACAGTAGACCTGAGGAATACTCTATTGGAATTCAAATAAGTATATTAATTCTTTTTGAAAATCAAACCAATTATATACTTAGAGGAGTGGAAACATAACTTCCTCAACAGACGTAGCCAGGCTATGCAATTAAAGAGCTTAGCAAACGTACGGTTATGCAATTTAATTAGCTCAGGAAAAATTTCCAAGCTATAAAGACGTAGCAAGGCTATGCAAATTAACAGCTAAGGAAAAATTTCCAAGCTATAAAAACGTAGCAAGGCTATGCGAATAAGAGGCTAAGGAAAACTTCCAAAGCTCATGGTTAAAATATTCAAGCAAACAAATTTTCAAACAGACGTATAGCACGGCTACGCAACAGAAAGTTCAGAATAGACCAAGTACAAGTATTTCGTTAAACCATGATAAAAGCAGGCATTATCATACAGTCAATACATGTGCATGAAAAGTGCCATGAAATCTGGCTTAAAACTGAAAGCACGCTTCCGATTAAAGTCCAGCACATGCCATATCATTGAAACCAACAGCCCCTACGAGGCTCCCAAAACATGATCTTAAAAAGATCATCCACCTGTTAAGGGAACAATGTTTCCCAACCGGCTAACCCGGAATCAAGGCCAAAGCTAAGGCCACACCTGAACGAGTATGAAAGTACGAGAGTACGAAAGTATTCAGAAAGTATTAATTACAGACCCAGTAAAACGAATGTCTTTTTTTTTTTAAGGCCAATCAGAGGCCCAGGAGAGTGCTATCAGTTGCCTGCCCGTCACCAGATGACGGGCCAGGAGGTGTTGAAGCAAGGATTGGGGTGTCAAGGGAAACCTTCTCTAGAGTCTGGAGGAGGGATGCAAGGGAAGAGCTCGGGACAGATATGTCCTTGGATACAGTATCATCGGCTTCATCCTCTCCCTTCTGTCCCCCGTCAAAGCATGAGGGTCCTTCTTCATCATCAACCTCAAATTTGGAAAAATCCAAATTTGGGAAAGCTGCAGCCGCTTGACTCCTCATGGCTTCAAACCCATCGAAGTATTGCTGGGTGACCTCTTGACGGTATTCTGGAGACTGAAGGAACAGGTCAATGACTTCCCTGCGAGCCTTCTTCACCTTTTCTAGCATCCCCATGCCCATAGCCTTCTGCTTCTCCAGCTCTTTGCTCATTTCAGCAATTCTCTACTCCAAACTCTGTGAGCAGTAGCCACGGCCGTGTCCCTCTCCTCCTCCAAGCCCCTCTTCGACTTAAGAGTTGCATCTTTCTCATCTGTCACCTTCCGCAGCTCTGTAGCCATAGAAGCACCTTGCTTTGTAAGCTGGAGGTTGGCCTCAGTAAGGGTGACCACCTGCTTCCCCAAGCTATGGCTTTGGAAAGCAAGATAACGGCCGCGAGCCATAGCTTGAAGAAAAGAAAGAAAGGGATCAGTAAGGAAGCGACAGGTATTCAAGTTGATAACAATAAGAAGAAGGGGAATACCATGGCTTGCTCGACCAGCATGAGCTCCCCCACTGACTGGAGAGACATCTCCGCCATTGAATCCTCATCAGCTGCACACAACAATCCGGAAGCACGTTCCAAAGCATACTACAAGTTGCCCAGTGTAGAAGGGCCGACAGAGACTTTAGCCTTTTTGGCTGGTGGAGTGCCCACCACAGCACCACTCTTCCCTTTTCTCTTAGACTTCTCTTGTTCCCCCTTAGCAGACGGCTCAACCACTAAGTCAATAGAAGGAATGGCAGAAAGATCAGCTTCCAGAAAGCTATCCACGCATAACTCCTTCTGCAGACGGGAGCTTTTCCTTTTTGTAGCTACGGCCCCAGGAGTTTGCTTGGCCCTCTCAGCCTTCAGTTGAGCCAGCAAGGCTTTGTCCATTTTTGGTGCCATGGCTTCGTCTTCACCTTTTTCTTCTAGAAAAGAAAGGAAGAAGCAATAAAAAGTCAACTAATAATGCAGAACCAAGCAAGAAGGAGAAACTACCTCTCAAAAGTGCTAAGGCCTCACGAGTAGTCTCTAGGCCCAGGAGGTAAGCAGCCAACGACTCTGGGGTCACAAGTAAATCCCAAGTATGAACTGAGTAGCTCCTGGCTCGCTGCAGCTCCTCTTCCAAGGCAGGGGTCAACGAGAATGTTCCTCTGGCTACAAAGGAAAGCAAGAATTCTGTGGGCAGCAATGCCCTCGGAAAAAGAGGATTTCGTTCCTCGTTTTGCCAAAGCGGCCCGATAGATCGAGGGAGCGTGAGCGGAGAAGCAGGCGCTCGCAAAACACAGAGTCGCCACCTGGGTTTGAAGGTCCGTCACCCAAGGAACCGTATTTTGAAGCACCTGCCGCGCTATTTGATTTGAAAAAGTGAAGGAACCAGTCCGTCATAACCATATCTGGGTTCGGGAGCCAGGTTACGAGAGGGGAAGGGTTTTAAGGCATCCCTCTCGCCCAATCCGGAGATCGGTCTCTACTTAGGCATTTTGTGAAAATATTTGTGATTCGAATTCTTCTTTAACCAATTTTAAGCCAATTAGGGCGGGGGAACAGTTAATCGGGGATTTAAGACTGTAACATGATTTGCAAGATGTGATTGAATATGGTACGAATGGATGGAAATAAAGAAAGTAAGATAAAATCCAACCCCTGGTGAGAAACAAACCAAAACGGAAACGGAATGGGTGAATCATGCATGATAGCCATCTTTACATGCATGGCTTTACGTGCATGCAAATAGGACAGTCGCATGAGACAACCATTCACTCGCAAGGGTTCATCCTCACCACAGTTGAATTTTATCCCCTTCTTGGCTCTGGAAGGACCATTGCACACCAGGAGGCAAACCAAGCGGTTTATATGTAACTGTAAGTAAATGATTATTACAAATTATTACAAAGAAGAGCCAAATTAATTGAAATGCAACCCCTAGACAGTGGGGGTGTCAAACAGGGCAAAGGCCAATTTGCTCATGCAAGGGCAATCATTGGAACCAGGGTTCCTCGCGCGAGACAGTGAATCTCTCGCACGAGTGTCGGACTTCCAGGAATTGCTTTGCATGCTCGGGCTCTGGTACATGTAAGTAACCCAGAAGCATTCCAACAAAGTAAATAAGCAATAAAAGTCTAGTCTATTTGTTTTAACATGCAAAACAGTGATCTAAAAGGCTTACAAAGCTGTAAAATAAATAACAACATGAAAAACAAGAAAACCTAGCATCCCCAAACCCCACGAGGACTGTCGCGCGAGACAGTGGACTGTCGCGCGCGTATGTGAGTCACTCGCGCGAGGGTATGCTTTAACCAATTTCTTGTAACTCTGCTGACTTTACGACCAGAACTGGTATTGATTACCAATCCTGGCCCTGACAGCCCCCCTCAGGGATCAAAACAGTAAGCAGTAAAGGTGTTTATACCTTTGCTTGGAAAGTTTTGGAAAGGTTTGAACAAATTGAAGAAGCTTGTGATGGAAAATGGAGTGAAGAAAGGTATAGGATGTGAGCTAGAGTTGAGAGCCTTTGTGCTTGCAAGGATTCTCAATCTCCTAAACTTTCAAAGTTGGTGAATTTTTGTGACTTAGTGACCCTTTCAAAGGAAGAACAAGGGGGGTATTTATAGGAGAAGCCAAGGGCCAAGGGTGGTGGCAAACACCCCCTTAGGACCAAACTTGGTGACTAAGCTTGGTGAAAAGGTGATGGGAAGGGTTGTGTGAGGGTGTGTTCCCAAGGCCTGCACTGTACAGTACCCTGTGGAGAAAAACGGGGTTCAGCAGCCCTGTAGCCCCCCCTGGCAAGCAACCAAGTGGTCGGCAAAAGGTGAAAGGGACGAGCCTAGGACCATCGCGCGAGGCAGTGAGACTCTCGCGCGAGGTTCCACTGCCGCGCGTGGGTCAACAATCAAATGTTTGACTTTGACCACACTTGGCAAAGAGAACACTCGCGAGGGAGTGACTTCCACGTGCGAGGGTCAGCAGACCCAGAGTTGACTGATTTTTATTTTTCTTTTTTAAAAGGGTTAAAAGGGTTGAGGGGGTCCGCACACACCGAGCTCAAACCTTTCCAACCTTAAGATTTCCGATCCGGTTCATCATCGGGAAACAAGAAACCGTAAAATGATCGGGACATTCAGATTGGGGTGTCTACAGTGAGTAAGGAAAGGAGCACCATTGACTGGTACGGGTAACGTCAAAGGTTTCTAGACACCCACCAAATCCACCCAAAAGCCGATTTAATGGAAAAAGTGCGCAAGTATGTAAAAATACCGTGCACCGAAGAATGATTTGACGGATAGATCGTCGTTGATTGAATGCGGACGGATGGATCGTCGCTGATTCGAAAGTGGACGGATTGATCGTCGCTGATTGACGGTTAGATCGTCGTTGATTTGAATGTGGACGGATAGATCGTCGCGGATTCAGAGTTGGACGGATAGATCGTCGCTAATTGACGGTTAGATCGTCGTTGATTGAATGCGGACGGATGGATCGTCGCTGATTCAGAGTTGGACGGATAGATCGTCGCTGATTTGAATGTGGACGGATAGATCGTCGCTGATTTAAAATTGGACGGATAGATCGTCGCTGATTTGAAATTGGACGGATAGATCGTCGCGGATTCATAGTTGGACGGATAGATCGTCGCTGATTGACGGTTTTAGATCGTCGTTGATTTGAATGTGGACGGATAGATCGTCGCTGGATTGATAAACGGACGAACGGATCGTCGCTGATTGACGGTTAGATCGTCATTGATTTGAAATGGGACGGATAGATCGTCGTTGATTTGAATGTGGACGGATAGATCGTCGCAGATTGACGGTGCATACCGGAGCGTGTAGGCGGACCATAGCTGGGGATATAAATGCTCTAGATCGCGAGAAATTAATTCCATATGATCCCAAAAATAAACTAGGACCATAATTAAAACCTTGGATTTTAATAATAATCGAATTGGGCCTACCTGCTGGGGACATGGGCCTGGAGCCCAAAGAGGAGTGTCGCGCGAGGCAGCCACTCCCCCGCGCGATGGAGTTCTTTCTGGATCTGAATTCTGAACCAGCCCAGACCCGGCCCATTGCTGTCTCACACCTTTAAACACCCGCGGGACGTTTCAGAAGCGGTTCTCAGTCGGTTTTCAAACTCCAAACCTCTCCCAACTCTCAAAACCTCTCAACAACTCTTCGAAACCCTAGATCAGACTCCGAAACCCACGAACCCACACACAAGAACACTTCCATGGCTGATCACGATGGTAACAGCGGAGGCGGGGAAGTAGTGGATCAAGTACGAGACGAGGGGTCGAGTATGGAGCCCATAATAGAGGATCAGACGGCAGCGGAGGAGACCGCAGACACCAGTGCAGCGGCCACAAGCGACGGCGATGGCAGAAAAGGCTGCGAGCAGGAAGTTGCTGGTGATGAGAACACTCGCGCGATAGAGGCAGTGCCTCGCGCGACAGACCAGGCTGGGACTGTGGGGTCCAGTGGTGGGCCAGAGGACTCGGGCATGGTGGCCGAGGGCTTGCCTGTAGTCGGTGGTGGTTCAGGTGATGGCGGCAGTGGAGATGCCGGTGGTGACGAGTCTGAGCCGAACCAAACCCCGCCGAGGGACTCGGCGAAGGGTAAGGGGGCTGTAATTGAGGAAGAGCATATTGAGGAGGTGCGCATTGAGGAGATGCAGACCACAGAGACTGCCCCCATTGAGGTTCAGGCGGGGGATGTCGCGTTTAGACCACCGGCGGGTGCGGCCACCTCGTCCCGGCATGTGCCCGTCACTTATGCCGACATTGCTGAGCATACACCCGACGAGATATTGGCAAGAATCTTGGAGGATCACCCCGAGATCGGGGAATATGTATTGAAGGCCAAAGAGGATCGGGCCAAGGTGATTGAGGCGGCCGAGGCAGCGGCGAGGGCCGAGAGGGAGGCCGAGGGAGAGAGAGCCGGGTCAGAGGGACTGGCGGCTGATATAGAGGCTGAGGAGAGGGATGCTGAGGAGGCGCAGGGGCCGAGGGTGAGTGCAGTGGCTGAGGCGGGTGCTCTGAAGCGCCCGGAGTTTTCAGAGGAGACCTATACGCTCCTGAGACCGTACTTGTTTGTACCGTTAGGGTTTGCAGGCTACAGGCCACCACAGCAGACTGACTACGACCCGGAGCTGATACTGAGGGATCCCGGGGTTCACATCGCGACCACATGGGCTGAGGTATATCACTTAACAACCCCCTTTGTGCTTTAACTCGATATCAGTAAACTTTCAAAGTCACAAAACACTTCGTAATTGAATCACGCAATAAACGATACCATCTGTACTCTGAATGCCATGCATGTAATAATTTGAACCAACCATCTGTTGTAGATGGAACATAAGTCGTGCTAGGATAAAGGAACGCACGAGGACTGTAGCCCTATATGCTGTTAATTGAACGAGACTTTGAACGAAAGAAACTTAGACCGTCCAATCATGGTCATGCCGACACATTGATTACCTAGAACTTGAAAATGAAAGCACTGCATGCTAACATCACGTCCTGTTGCCCGTTTACTCTGCATGGCTAAGCCGCTGCATTGATTACCCAGAACTTTAAAATGAAGGCATCTGTATGCTAACATTATCTCTTGTTGTTTGTCTTTGTTGTCTGAAACAGGCGGAACAGAGGGATATCCGAGGCTTTGGCGGGCCGTGCAGTTCTCTGGCACTGTACATTGGGCTGCCACCGAGGGTGAGGGAGCTGGTGGACGCAGCAGGTTTCAGGGAGTTCATACAGACCCTGACAGTACCGGTCAGGAATGACCATGCCATCCTAGTCGCACTGGCCGAGAGATGGAGGGATACCTCTAATACCTTCCACCTGCCTCTGGGAGAGATGACAGTGACACCGAGTGATTTTGCGGCGATCACAGGCTTGAGGGTTGGGGGAGAGCCCATCCCGTTTGACTCAGGGATACACGCTGACCCAGCGGCTCTGGAATGGTTCTTGGGGGAGGTGCCCCAGGTAGAGAGAGGAGCGGCGAGGTACGCCCAGTTCACACGGTACTTGAAGAAGAATCCAGCCAATGAGCATGAGGAAGCGCAGATGGCTCGGGCATACCTGTTGTATATGTTTGGAGCTTCGCTATTCCCAGGCAGGGGGAGCACGGTGCACTTGTCATACCTGCCGGCGCTGAGGGATTTGAGGACAGCCTCACGGTTTGATTAGGGCGGAGCGGCACTCGGCACCGCCTACCAATTCTTTGGCGATGCCTCGAGGAACGGGCAGAGCATGGCCGGCTATTGGCGCGTCTGGGAGGTATGATTTCAATTATTGTAGCATAACCTCCATTGTACTCCATGACTGCATAGATTGCTTACTAGCTTTAACTGTATAACCATACAACTTGACTAATGCATCTTCCTGTTTGAAACCTGCGCAGCTTTGGGCATATGAAGTGCTGAAGATGTACCCCCCGGAGTGCAAGCATCCTGATCTGAGCACCCTCCCGCGAGCGCTGATATGGAGTAAAGAGTACAGGGGCACCAAAGAGGGGAGAGGCAGCCTCAATGCCTATAGGCTGTATCTGGATGAGCTGAGAGCTTCACAAGTATGACGTAAGAACTCAAATAAACAATCATGCATGCTTTCCCTAATGCTGTCGCTGATCAATTGTACATATTGCCTGTTTGTCACTTTGTGCAGGTTGAGTGGACCCCTGGAGAACAAGCGGACTAGAGCCAGAGTATTTGGCACAGAGCAGAGCGGTCACGGCCAGCTGGGTGCTACTGGAGTCAGCCTTCGGTTGGCAGTGGTATTTAGGGGATCGAGTGGTCCGCTAGTCACTCGGTTACCCTGAGTTTCAGGTGCCAGGGCCACTCCCACCACGAGCTTCCCACACAGGAGACTACATGCTGGCTGAGCTGGAGAGGTTTACCAGGCCAGACACTGAGCTGACACGGCATCTACGCCCGACGATGGACTATGCAGTCTATCAGAGAGATCGCCTAGCGAGACCATTTAGCTCGCAGAGAGATCCAGGAGCAGGCGCGCGAGGCTGGTGCAGAGAGGAGGGCCGCTCCTGAGGCACCGAGGGGAGGAGAGCGCCGCGTGAGGCGTAGAGAGAGTAGGCCAGTAGTCGGTGGGCCTCCGGAGTTGGTTTGGAAGGTAGATGTGGTAGACCATCAGGGGAATACAGCTGAGGTGGAGCTTCTGCCTGCGCTTAGAGAGCCCGCGGCAGTGACTGTACAGGTAACCGAACTTCCGCTTGCATAATCTTCAAAACCCTTGAACTGTATCTAAAATATTTGATGATTGTAAAACATTCACAGGTGCCTGCTGAGTGGGTGAACGAAGCCGTTCGTCGCATGCTTGCATTGGAGAATCTGGTTAGGCGAGCAGCCCAGGGCGTGCCATTGCAGTTGCGTTATCCAGCACCCGCAGCTCAGCCAGCTCAGACGACCGCATCTCGGAAGGCTCAGGTATTCAAAACGATACACTTCCTCTGCTTTCAATACGTACGATACATGCCTGCTTTTGATACATGCATGCTTGCCTTGAAAACACACGATACCAATAGATAGCTGATAGATAGCTTCCAATTTGATAGAATGTACCTGTCAATTAAACATTTGATAGACAAACATATTGCAAAACGTATACTAATGCAACATATAAACATGCAGGCACAGGGATGGGCGGCTTCTAGGAAGAGAGCGCGGTCTCCGCGAGCACGAGCCACCACACCTCAGTGCTACTCGACACACCAGAGCTCACGACCGTGCCGTGGTGAGCGGGAGCGACCAAGAAAGCGGCGGCGTGAGGAGAGGTACAGGATAGAGAGGCGAGACAGGTCAGGCCAAGGCGAGCCGGCCCGCAAGAAGCTGCTCGTCCTAGCCCAGCCCCAGGAGGAAGAGGAGGATGAGGAGGCCAGGAGCGACTCCGACGACACTGTCGACGATCCCCAGTACTTGCAGAATCCACACGAGCTTGCTGCTGCTGATGAGGACGATGATGATGATGACGATGGTGGTGATGATATCGAGGAGGACTTGAGAGATACCGACTGGCTTGGACGGGATGAGGACCACTGAGGAGCCCCTTTTTCCTTCCATGACCTGTATTTGATTTCGGGCTTGTGTGCCCAAGTAGTTAAATATAGAGGCCGGCGTGCCTTAGATACTGATACTTTACTTTTGGAGGCCTGCGCGCCTTTTTGATAGTGGCGAGTGTGCCCCGGGTATACTTTGGTGGTTTTGATTGGCCGGAGCGCCACGCACAGCACTTTCCTTTGATTCGGTTTGACACAGCACCATTTAGTTATAAAATTTGCATTTTCATGGTTTATTTGCTCTTTATGTGCATAAAAGAGGTAAAACACGCACCATTAATACCAAACTTGCATTGATGACACACCGAGACTGTCCACAGACACACATGCATGTAAGAGTGACTAGCTCGAAAGGAAATAGAAAACGTACCCTAGGACACGGCCAGGATACGAGGATACGGCAATTTTAATGAAATTTTGGGCGTTAATAGGCCAAAACTCAAAATACTTGACTTTGACTGAAACCGACGCCTCCGTAAAGTCAAGCATGCATAACGTGACTTGCATGAGTTGACGGAATCAAGAAATACATCCCGAGGCGAGAAATATGCCAAAAAGTGTCCTAAGACACAAAAGGGACACGAGACAGTGAAACAAGACTCAAATATGTCCCAGACTGAAACCGACACCTCCGTACAGTCACATACGCTCCATATGACCTGCGCGGCATGAGAGAACCTGCCAAAATCCTTTGGAACAAATTTCAAACCTCCAAAACCTCGATTTTAGCTTGAAACGGGCCGCCGAGGGTCCAAAATCTTCGTTAAGCGCAATTTCCGTAACCGATGCCCGGGTACAGTCACATATGCCCATTAAGACTTGTAAGAACCATAAAAAGTGCCAAAATACCCCTGGAACCCAAAATGACCAAGCCAAACCAGTAGCTGCTGCAAGCTGTCAAAAATGCAGAAAGGACCATCGCGCGAGTAAGTGGAACACTCGCGCGAGTAATATCTGTCGCGCGAGAGATGCACGCGCGAGGAAGATGTGTCGCGCGGGAGAGTGAGACTCTCGCGCGAGAGTCAACCCCTGTCAGGCTGGCTTTGTTTGACTGGAATAAACTTCTGAAGACACCAGGAGATGCTAGGGGGGCCCTCCAACGGTCTGCACACAGTAATTAACATAATTGGGGAGCCCTTCATTTGCCAAATGTAAAGTATTCAAAACTTTTTAACTTCTTCCTTCAACACAAATGAATAAGGAACCGACACTTCCAACCAAAACCCCATAAATGGAACCCATCGATAGTTGTGTAGAACATCATCGGTTATCTGAAATGGAGAGTCCACTTGCTGCAATGCTTGATCCTTGGTTGGCAAGAACCGAAACCTATGAATGGGTGAGTCCTCGGACTCGAGGGCTGGCTTCGATCAGAGATCTTCGATACGTGGGGCCACGCCCCGAGCTCCTCGAAGCTGCCACTGGGATCCAGTCATGCACGTCTTCCGTAATTATGACGACGAAATGTGCCCAACAGTGGAAGAGTTCCAAGCCTACCTACCCGACTTCGCAAATCCCAATGTCCTTGCCGTTCCTCCGGTGCAGGAGAATATGAGCCATTTACTGATGATGAAACTGAACATTTCCGGGGCACTGACGGCCAGCATTATCCATGATGACGAATTGGACATTGCGCGTTTGATTGAGTTGTACGGGCCAGGCGGCATCTTGACGGATCACGTTGAAGAAGCTCACAAACGCTTTGCCTTTTCGATTTGCGTGCTGGCGGCTTACGCACTGGTTCCTGCTAACGGAAGGGTAAGTCCCAGCGTGGTGAGCATGGCCTCACAAATGGGAGCCCGAAAAAACATCATCCCGACGGTCCTGGCCGAGACACTGATGGGCTTGGATCTGTTCAAAAGCGGACAGAGCAATGTCTTCAGTGGTAGCCCACGGTTGCTCCAGGTAAATACTCACTCAACTCACCTTTTTCCGGTTTTCGCACTTTCGCATTTTACCTCGACACTCGGCTAAGGATCACACTAGAACCTTACTTGTCTTTTCGCTCTGGCTTCATCTAGCTACTTACTTGTCTTTTCGCTCACAGGTGTGGCTTTCTGACAAAATGGGATTACTCGAAGCTCCACAAGCGGGTTGGGAACATTTCCCGAGGCGATTGCTCGAACGGCCCCTGCTGTATCCTGAACAGGACGTAACAGGATGGAGTATGATCTTGCACGACATGCAATCTGATGATTTTGTCTGGAGATGTCCATGGCTGATCATGCCCGATATGGCTGTCAATACAACAGGCCTTGAAAGAGTGGTAATTGCTGGCCTGAGAAGCTTCACCTTCTATATCCCGGGTCGCATCCTACGTCAATTGGGCATAAGCCAAGGGTTGCACCGGGCCGGGATTGAGGAATTCCAAATGCCTGATTTCAATGTGCCCTCACTGCGCGAGTATCGAAGACTTTGGAGGCAGGGGGTGCTTGAGGGCCCCAGCCCAGATTTTGTGAATTGGCTAGACGGCCGTTATGTGGCATGGCTCCGTGCCGAAATCCAGGCAAGGTCCGGGGGATACTACTAAATGCAAAAGGATCCCGTCTGTAATTGAGAATAAGTTCGAGAGCCGCTGGGCCACCCAAACATTTTTCTTTGTTTTTGCTCGATCCACGGATCCGTTATAATGTACCGTTTACTTGGCGCACCAAATAAAATAAGTGTTTTGTATCCCCGTCCAGAATCACTTGTCTTGATTCGTTGGCAAAGCACAGAACTCTAAAATCCAGCCCGAGACGAGTCATGAGCAATTACTCCGAATAATCCAGTAGACTGATTTTAAATCGTGGAAATCACAGACTCTCGCGCGAGTGACCCAGTGTGTCGCGCGATGGTGTTGTTCAGCTCAGATGCCAAGTTGGACACTTTTCAGAAAGCTGAGGCATTGTAGGCCCTGTTATCACTGTTTGGGCGTCCAGTACAAGCCTGAGACAGTTCCAAAGCATACCACTTCTCTTGAAAGGACGTATACCCACGTCCAGAGATATTTTCTTTTGAATAAGGGAAATATCCTACCATTCTTGGGTTATAAAAGCTTAAACCTCCATGAACATAAGGCATTTGTCTCCAGACTAAAACTCCAGAGAACATTTAAGAAATGGCAAACCACCTCCCTACCTTTATTGGCCCATGGCTTGAAGCATTCGTTGCAGGCGATTGGCTATCATTCCGGACTCACGGATTGGCCGCGTTTCGTTACCTCCAAAGCGTAAGACTGCGTCCTGAAATCCTATGGGCGGCAGTGCGGTTCTGGGATCCAGACGTCCACATGTTCCGCTTTGGAGATGACGAGTTATGTCCAACAGTGGAGGAATTCCAGGCATACCTCCAAGGTTTTACATCCAACGTGATCATCGTGCCTCCTTATAGAGAAAGCATGTCCAAACTCCTGAAGTCTGCGCTGAAAATCTCAAGAGGCGCAGCAGAGGGTCTGCTAAGCGGAGGGCAGATAAACATAATGCACCTGATGGAGTGGTATGGCCCTGAAGGTGACCTCACGGATACCACTGTGCAGGCCAGGCGCCAGTTTGCTCTAACAATCTGTGTGCTGGCTGCATATCTGCTGGTGCCTGCCGATGGCCGAGTTAATCCTTCATTGGTTCACGTGGCCACTCAGCTAGGTGTCCGGAAGAACATTGTGCCTATGGTTCTGGCGGAAACGCTCATGGGTTTGGATTTGGTAGCTACCGGCCAGACGGAGACGTTCGGCGGCAGTCCACTCCTACTGCAGGTAAACTCACTCAGCTCACCTTTTTCTGGCTTTCACACATTCTGCTTTTACCTCAACACTCAGGTAAGGCAAATATCGGAGTTTCTGACTTGTTTTTCCGCTCAAGTTTTATATAGCTCCTTACTTGTCTTTTCACTCATGCAGCTGTGGTTATCAGACAAGCTGGGATTGGTTGAAGCCCCAGAGGCGAATTGGCCGCACTTGCCCGGTCGAATGCACCAACGAGGGATGCTATACCCAGAAATGTCCACAGAGGACTGGTATGCATTCATGAACAACCTGTCACCACAGGAAATAGTTTGGAGGCACAGGGCGCTAAACATTCCAGACATGGCTCTACACTCCGCAGGTTATGAAAGAATGGTGATTGCTGGGCTGTCCAACTTCACTTTCTATATTCCAGGCCGTATCCTTCGGCAGCTAGGGATGAGCCAGGGGTTACACCGAGCTGGGGTGGAAGCCTTCCATACTCCTGCATTCACTGCCCAAAACCTGAACGGATATGCACACAATTGGGGCCTGTGACAACTTGGAGGAGCGGATCCTGATTTCAGCACCATCTTGCAATGTCGCTACAAAGCATGGCTACAGAAAGAAGTTGCAAGAAGACAAAATGCAGGCTGACTCCTGACCGAAACCTACATGATCTAAAATAAACTGTGAGCCTGTCAAGGCCTCCAGCATGTATTCTGTTTTTATGCTTAACTGTTTTTAAGGTTTGCTCAGCCATGTAATAGAGATAATAGTTTGAATAAAAGTGAAAAGTCAAGAATTTTCCCCTTTTGGTCCAGGTATTGATCACCAAGCCGGTCTTGTATGTCAGCATGTATACTGGAACAGGAAACCATGGGTCGAGTTGATTGATTGTGACCGAATCTCACAGAGAGATTGCCTACGTATCCCTTTTCAAGGAATCAGGTCAAAACGTAGTTCAGGCTAGGGTTCACTCGTGTGTTTATCTCTCCTTTTACGCTCTAAATTTTGTCTAGAACTGCCCTTCGGGTTTTCAACCTAGCGAGCTTTTGATATTTGCCTATTCATTTTTGCCTAGACTGCCTTTGCAGTTTCGACCTAGGAGGCTTGCTCTAATTTTTGCCTGGAACCGCCCACCCTTGTGGTTTTCGCCCGAGCTTCTCTCGGGGATAGTAACGCTTGAGTTGATCCAGGTTGACGAGAGTGTTGAACTGTTGCCGTCCAGATCAATGAGTTGAGCTGCTCCACCCGAAAGGATGGTTTTGATGATGTAAGGTCCTGCGCGTTTTGGTCGGAACTTCCCGCGGAGATCAAAGATGGGAGCACGGATTTCCTTGGTAACCATGTCACCTCGAGCAAGTCACGAGACTTGACTTTCTTGTTGAACGCCCGAGCAATTCTTCGCTGATATCCCTGAACATGATACAAGGCACGGAGCCTCCTCTCGTCAAAGAGCATGAGTTCAACAAACCTCCCGCTGAGCCACTCAGATTCCGTGAGTTCACATTCTGTCATGATCCTCAAAGATGGCACTTCCAGTTCGATAGGGAGTACTGCTTCCATCCTATAGACCAGGGAGTAGGGTGTTGCCCCGGTTGATGTTCGAATTGACGTGCGATACCCCCACAAGGCTAAAGGTAGCTGCTCGTGCCAGTCCCTGGCAGACTCTGCAGACTTCTTGATGATTGTCTCAATGTTCTTATTGGCTGCTTCAACTGCCCCATTCGTCTGAGGGCGATAGGTCGTTGAATGGTGGATCTAGATTTTGAATTCGTCAAAAAGCTCCAAAACTCTGCCTTTGAAGTGAACTCCATTATCTGATACGAAGGCCTGAGGAACACCATATCGATAGATGATGTTTTTCCTAATGAACTGAGCAACCTGAACTGCAGTCAGAGTTTTGTAGGATTCAGCCTCAACCCACTTGGTAAAGTAGTCTATTGCCACTAGGATGAATCGATGACCATTGGAAGCAGATGGCCTGATCATGCCGATAACATCAATGCCCCAGACAGAGAAAGGCCAAGGCGAGGTCATACCAAACAGCTTAGAGGGAGGGACATGCATAAGATTGGCGTGAATCTGACACCTATGACAGCGACGGACATAATCCACACACTGTGACTCCATAATTGACCAGTAATAACCTTGACGAAGGATTTTCCTGGCAAGCATGACTCCGCTCATATGAGGACCGCAGATTCCTTCATGAATCTCCTCCATTATCGTGGTGGCCTCAGCACCGTTAACACAGAGCTTGTGCATCCCACAATGAGATCTCCTGTAAAGCTTTCCTCCACAGATGATGTAATGAGCAGCCATCCTCCGCAGTGCGAGTTGATCTTTCTTAGAGGCTTCAGCCGGATATTCACCCCTTTCTACAAAATTCCATATGTCGTGATACCAAGGCAGACCATCATTGACATCATCAATGGTGCTAATATGTTGATAAGCAGGGCAGTCCCGCTGTTCAATTAGAATAGGACGAAGCTTGACACCTAACGGAAGTTCAACCATGGAGGCCAACGTTGCCAAGGCATCGGCAAATTGATTTTTCAGACGAGGAATATGTGTGAAGGTCACCTTGTTGAAACGAGGAATAAGGTCTTCCAAGTCTTGATGGTAAGGCTTCAACCTTTCCTCCCGAACATTCCAGTCCCCGTTGGCTTGAGATACAACAAGATTGGAATCGCCAATGACCTCGAGTTTTTCAACACCAAGTGTTAAGGCAGCCTCCATGCCGACAATGCAGGCCTCATATTCGGCTTGGTTATTCGTGACATCAAAATTGAGTTTGAACGCTAGAGGAATATGAGAACCGTCGGGTGTTATCAACAAAACCCCGATTCCGAATCCTTTTTGATTGGCTGCCCCATCAAAGTAGAGAGTCCATACGTTGTCAACTACTGTTAGCACCTCTTCGTCTGGAAACGTAAAGTCTGAGTCTCCCGACCCATCGACAGGATGATCAGCTAAGAATTCTGCCACCGCACAGCCTTTGACAGACTTCCTGGTGACGTACTCAAGATCAAACTCAACTAGCATGAGTAACCAACGTGCTAACTTACCAGTAAGTGCTGGCTTCTCGAATAGATACTTGAGAGGATCCATCCGAGAAATCAACTTCACTGGGTAAGCCAGCATGTAGTGTCTCAACTTTTTGGAAGCCCAAACAAGAGCCCAACACGTCTTCTCCAGCGCAGTGTAGCGTTCTTCGCATCCAACCATCTTCTTACTTAAGTAGTAAATGGCCTTCTCGACTCCCTTATCTCCTTCTTGAGCTAGCAAGCACCCCATAGAAGACGGGTTGACAGACAAGTAAAGTATCAAGGGCTTCCCAGGCACTAGCGGCATCAGGAGGATTCTGAAGATAGTTCTGAATGGAAGTAAAAGCCGCTTGACACCTGTCTGACCATACAAATGGGGTATCCTTCTTGAGTAGACGAAACATCGGCTCGCAAGTTAAAGTCAACTTGGCGATGAATCTGCGCTGATGAACCGAACCTTTCCCAAAAGCTCCGCACTCCCGACTTTGGTGGCTTCATCTCAAGCACCGCCTTGATCTTTGATGGGTCGACCTCTATTCCACGGAAGTGATCATAAAACCGAGCATCTTGCCACCGTGACTCGAAGGTGCATTTATGTGGATTGAGACGCATACGAAACTTATGGAGTCTCTCGAAGAACTTCCTTAGCACAGGAATGTGTCCCTCTCGAGTTTTTGATTTGGCAATCATGTCATCCACATAGACTTCGACCTCTTTGTGGATCATATCATGCAAGATGGTTGTGGCAGCCCGTTGATAGGTAGGTCCAGCGTTCTTCAGCCCAAAAGGCATGACCAGGTAGCAGTAAGTTCCCCATTCAGTGATGAACGTTGTCTTCTCACGGTCCTCGGGTGCCATAAGAATTTGGTTATAGCCTGAAAAACCATCCATGAACGAAAGCAAAGCGTGCCCCGCCATATTATCCACAAGCACATCGATGTGTGGCAAGGGAAAATCATCTTTGGGGCTTGCTTTGTTCAAGTCCCCAAAATCGACGAGACTCGTATTTGTCCATTTTTCTTAGGAACGGGAACGATGTTGGCCACCCAAGTGGGATACTGAGAAACCATGAGAAACCCGGCGTCGATCTGTTTCGTAACCTCATCCTTGATCTTCTGGACCCAATCTGGCCTCATCCGTCTGAGCTTCTGTTTCACAGGTTTAGCATCCGGTAACAAAGGGATCCGATGCTCCACTATCTCGGGATCGATGCCTGGCATGTCTTGATGAGACCATGCAAAGACATCACTGTACTCGGTGAGCAGCTCTTTGAAATCACGATGCTCCTCTGGTGACAGCGTGGAGCCCACTTGAACCATTCGGGAATCTTTCTCATCTTTCAAGTTTATAGAAACTATTTCCTCTTTTAATGGCTGAGCATGCCTTTCATCTTCCCTCTCGATGAGGGCACGGATTTCCTTGGGAATATCCCCATCGAAATCTATCCCTTCATCGTCGGGGTCGACACAGTTTATATAAAGATCATGCAAGTACTCAGAAGATGCCTCATTCATTTCATAAGAGCCCAATGGGTCGCCAAGTACAAGAGAGTCAAACTCGAAATAAAAGCTATGACGTGGAGGGCCAAGAGACACAAACTCCGACTCAGAGCTAGACTTAGACGACTCTCTGACTCAGACGCAGACCCAGACTCAGAAGTGTCATCAATGCAAGTTAGGCGTGGTTTGAAAATGCAATTTTTAACACTACCCTTGGCTTCGGTGATAAGAGCAGTGGGGTCCTCGAGAGCGTCCGCCCCGAGCATGAGCACTTCAGCTTCTTCAGCTTCCTTGGCCAAACCCACCTGAGAGAACTCTTTGAAGAATAGCTCTAAGCTCCCCAAATCAAAAGTCCCCAGCCAGTCAGTCTCCACTTTTGGCTGATTAAGCTTCCTCTTGAATTCCAGCTTGGCTGGCTCGTCATCACTCTCAGACCAGGTGTCATCGGCGAAGACCTCAAAACCAGGCAGCAGCTCCCCAGTTTCCGGATTGATGAAGGGCTCATACTGTCCAGTGTAAGCAGCATTCCCCACTTCACGCACAAAGTAGCTGTCAGGATCACCATAGAGAGTTCTAGGTTTTCCCGAATGTTTCCTCCTTTTGGCATTTCCAGCAGAGGTAGAGTACCCCAAACCGAAACGGCCCTCAGAAGAAGGAAAGACAGGGAACTCCGGAACTCCCTGATGGTGGATTCCCAGACCCAGACCAGGAAAGTAAGACATCCGGCGCATGATGTCCATAGCGACAGAGCTGATGAGAAAGTCTCCGTCCACATTGATTGCCAAAACAGAGCCAGATGTATCGAAAGAGAAACCTCCAAGATCAACATCCTCTTCACCGTGCATGATTCCCAGCACTGGTGTTCCATCTTCTTTGAGTGGGCGAATTCCAGAGTCCCCACAAATGGTGAGCGTACCAGACGGCAGTCCCAGCATGACTTTCTGGTGAAGGGTGGATGGCACAGCCATGATATCTGAACGGTGGAGCCAGGGCCTACCCAACAACAGGTTGAAGGTTGCAGGTATGTCGACGACATGGAATTCAACGTCCATTTTGAAACCCTCAGCATCGAGTTTGAGCATCAAAGTGCCTTCAACCACACGACGAGTGCCATCGTATGCTTTGACAGCCAAGTTAGAAGGCGCAAAGTCTTTTTTGGCCAGTCCCAGACGATAGGCCACCCTCATCGGGCAAACGTTGATGGCTGAACCATTGTCAATGAGGACAGTCGGGACCCAGAGTCCGCGACACTTGACAATAATATGCAAAGGGCGGTTATGATCAGTTCCTTCAACAGGAAGATCCTTGTCGGTGAAGACCACGGTGTGCTTAGTAGTAGGAGGGAGGATAAGGGAAACCATAGCCTCTGGAGTGACATCAGACTGAACTTCCAGACGGGCAAGAGTGTGGCAATGCTGCTGACGATGCTCGCGGGAAGAACAAATTAGGCCCCAGAGAGATATTGCAGCGGGAACCCGCTCAAGTTGCCTCCGAATGAGATCCGTGCTTGGCAACTCAAGTGGTGCAGACCCTGGGAAAGCAACAGGTTCATTCCTTTGATTAGAAGGGTTGGACGAAGTCCAAGCTTGCAGATTAGCAGGCTGAAAGACTCGTCCACTCCTCGTAACGTTAAGAACGTTTCCCAAGGAAGGCACGGCTTGAGGGTCTTGATTCACATCCCAAAGATCAGAAGGGACTTCACCCAGTTTACGTTTTCCCTTGTCAGTGGCTAGTGCAGCTACCGGCGCTTCTATATTCAATCCCAGGTCTTCAGCGAGATCCTTTATCAGTAGGGAGTCCCAGAAATGCAAATCTTGGACTGCTGCGACTTCATGCTCTGGTTCCAGGTTTGTGGTGAAAGGAACATCCCAAAGACCACCATCAGCTAGAGAACGGCTGACAGCCCAAACTTCGGCCCCAACCTGGACATCGACTATCTCATCCACATCCCAAAGATTTGCTGGCGGAACCAGTCCTGTAATCATGACACTGAAGTCTTCTGGAGGAGAGACAAAAGGGCGTGGTTGATCTTCATCTATGATATTGAGCACAGGGTCATACGCAGGGTCAGCTATCGAGTCAACAAGC
Organism: Rhododendron molle; assembly: GCA_025413875.1. Lineage (NCBI taxonomy): Eukaryota > Viridiplantae > Streptophyta > Magnoliopsida > Ericales > Ericaceae > Rhododendron > Rhododendron molle. Next base: position 45,430,617 of record CM046391.1, read on the forward strand.
CTGTCGAGGGTAGAAGGGAAGAAACACTCTCCCAAGACACGGGTCTCCTCTTGAATCAGATTGTTTTCAACAAGGTGCGTCATGTAGTCAGGAGTAGTAAAAACCTGGAGAGGCCCAGGGAAAACGATCGGAAACTGCCAAGCGGGCTCAGGATCCCAAAAGTACTCTTCCTCAGGAACTTGAAGCTGAGGTTCCTGAAAGAGCAAGTACAAGGAGATGCCATCCAGAGGGTCAAGCGCCATTTGTTCGTGTTGAGCAATCCATCCTGCTTCCCATGCTGGATCGGGTGGAGCCTGTTCGAGGTGTAAAGGAAAACCCTCCAACTCGAGTTGGAACCATTCTTGGATAAGAGGAGCATCATAATCCTCACTGTCAGCTATTGTCCAGCCTACAGCCTGCATATCAAGTTCCGGTTCCTGCTCAAATGAGGCTGGCATCATAGCTCTGAATCGACTTGCAAAGTCCCGCGCAGAACCAGGAGAATCTACACCAAAGATGGGAAGATTACGAGTTGACGTAGGAGCAAGTCGGATCCACGGAAAGGGACCGTCGTGCAGATCACCGATATTGTCGTTGAGGAAATTCAGGCCTGCTTGCACCAAACGGGTAGGCGGATTATAGGTTTGCCCTATAAACATGAGTTCGGCCTCGGATTCTGCAGGTATGAGCACAACGGGTTTTGGCTGATCGATTGGGATTATATGGTTGGTGGGGTCGAATATAGTGGAGGTAGGGTTGATTTGAGTGGAGCTGAGGGAGATTTGGCTGATGTGGGGAACAGCCGTGTGTTTGGGTAAGGAATTGGAAAGGATGTTAGGCTTTTGGGCTGGCGGAGGCGGTGCCGAGAGAGTCCCTTCGTCTATAAGATCCTGAATTACATGCCGAAGATGAAAGCAGGAGTCTGTAAGGTGGCCGGCGCCCTGATGGTAGGCACAATAGAGATTGGCCTTGAAGCCAGGCGAAGGGTTCTTGGGCAAAGGCATTGGATCCAGGGGCTTGAGATGCCCTGATTTTACCAACTTCTCCAAAACTGAGGAGAGAGGTGCCTCAATTGCAGAGAAGCTACGTTGCTGTCCACGGGGCCGGTTGTTTTGTGGCGACTGAACCTGATGGACATCGGCGATGTGGTTTGTGGTGTTGGAAGTAGAGGTGTTGGTACCACTGGTTGCTGCATTGGAGTAGGTCCCCGTCCCAAACAGAGCATTGGTGTTCCCAGAGTAAGCACGGGGCTTTGCCTTTGGGGGATTAGAAGATTCCCCTTTTGTCAGAATTCCGCTTTGGAGTGCATCCTCAATGGCCAGGCCGGAATCATAGAAAGTGTCGAAGTTTGCAGATGCCTGAGCGAGAACCAAATGCTTGGCATAGTCCGGTTGGAGATTTCGAGAGATGATGCGGAGCTGGTCTTTCTCGCTGGGGCGATCAATCATGAGAGCAGCCTTAGCTCGCCATCGCTTGACAAAATCGGCAAAGGACTCCTTTGCCTCCATCTTTGTGGATTCCAGCTCTCGTGTGGTCATCTTCAGTTGAGAGTTGTAACTGTATTGCGAAATAAACGCAGTCCCAATGTCCTCCCAAGTCCTCCTTTTGGCAATGTCGAGTGACAGAAACCATTGGAAGGCGGGGCCTGAAAGAGTCTGAGGGAAAAGCTGTGACATGGCCTCAGGCTCAACTGACAGCAGCTTCATTGCAGCATGGTAACTATAGAGATGGGTCCGAGGGTCACCACTTCCATCAAACTTTGCCAAGTCTGGCATTTTAAACTTCTCAGGAAGTTTGGCATTAGGATACAGACAGAGACGATCTAAGTCAATGCCTCCAGCTTTGACTTTTTCCGCCTTGGCAATGGATTCTTCAAGTTGGGCCATCTTGGCCACAAGAGTAGTAATGTCTGGATTTTCCGCCAAGATGTTACCCGCAGGGTTACCAGCAGGTGCCTGAACAATTCGGGGGTTGTGCTGAACAATGACGCGCCCGGGATTGTTGGGATCTTCTACCATAACTCGGTGCACGTGCGGATCATCTTCGGCCTCGCTTTCCTCCTCAAGAGGTGGTGGAATGCGAGTGTCGAAGAGTTCATTCAAACGGGTGACATTAGCATCAGTTTGGGCGGCCCTCTGCCGCATGGCGGTGATGCTAGTCTGAAGGTTCATGAGCATCTGTTCCATAGTAAGCGGGTGTACCTCGGGGTTTCCGGCCATGTTGGAAGTTTCAGACGCTGAAGAGAGACCAGGTGATGTTGGCTGAATAACTTCTTCCAAGATCGGCGATGAGCTTAACCGTAAGGCAGCCAACAAAGAGAGCGGAGAGTCTTCCGTTGCAAGTGATTGTGATTGTAACCTGACAAGCCTTTGACCCGGATTCCGTTGCAGACGTTCCCAAGTGGGTTTGCCAACTTTCCTCGATACTTTCCTTGGCGGTGCAATGGCTTAAGACTTTGCTTGACAATAAAACAGAAGGCTCAGTAGGGATCCTGCAGCAACTTTAATCTAAATAAAAGACTAAAAGTATGCAGCCAGCATCGTCAGTGTCGCCCCTAGACTCTAAGACTAGAAAACAAGTATGTCTCGAACTGTTTCGAACACTGCTAAAATCCTCAGAATTCCTTTTAGAGATGTATCCCCGTTTGAGCTAAGCCAATACAAAACTAAAGGATGTCGAAAGAATCCTAAACCTTCAGCCATTCCGCTAATTGGGGTTTCAACTTTGAAGTTGGAACAACTCGGTGGACACGTCATGATACTATAACCAGAAATGGCATGAGCGGCACAGTGCTGCTAGCCAGGCGGTGTAAGTGACGAGGCACTTGTTACCTGACTGGTGTAAGCATCATGGCATGCTCTTTGTTGTTCCTAATATTCTGTTTGAGACCCTAATCAGGTGTATAGATAAGGGTGTAGGAAACTTTTGATTTCCTAAAGTTCCTACTGCTTCTAAGGATTTGAAAAAGCTGAAAACATGCATCACCTGGACACATGACTCTTCATCGGGCTTAACAATGCCCAATGCAGCTCAAGACATACTTGTAAGAACGGGATCCTAGAAGCCGCCCTAAACATGCTCCTACGCAAGACGGTATGATGCACAGTGCATGCGATAGGGAAAGCAGTAACACGTAGACAGTATATGGGGGTTAGATGCAAATAAATCTTACCCTGTAGGTACCTGTCTTAGCTTGGAAAGTGCTAGAGCTTTGTATATGCAAAGGCTGGTTTTGGCTTGTAACAGGTTCCTCGGACTAGGGTCGCAGATATACCTCCTGTTGCCCGCGATATCGCTGATCAAACGGTAGCATGACCCATCATCGTCGAAGGTTGTTAGTCATTCAGGGTCCCCGGGCTCCGGTGAACCGTGCCGGATTGCCAAAACGATCCAACGAGGCTTATCCCACATCGATGCAAATGATATGCTAAAAATTGAGGAAGAAGAAGAAGAATCACAAATCACAAAATCCCTTTTCAAGCTCGGCTCACTTTATTTAGTCCATCTTTAGAGGAAACTACGCAAGTGAATAATCGAAAAAGTCCCAGATCAGATGGCGGACACGAGGTCCTGTTAAATCACCAATCTAACCTTCGGCCGAAGCTCACCGCTTTGACAAACTTTTAAGGGATTGTTCATAGCGTTTTAAACTCTAAGTATGAATTAATATTGGTTCGATTTATCCTCAGCACACTGTGGGCAGCAATGCCCTCGGAAAAGAGGATTCGTTCCTCGTTTGCCAAAGCGCCCGATAGATCGAGGGAGCGCTAGCGGAGAAGCGGGCCTCGCAAAACACATAGTCGCCACCTGGGTTTGAAGGTCCGTCACCCAAGGAACCGTATTTTGAAGCACCCGCGCTATTTGATTTGAAAAAGTGAAGGAACCATCCGTCATAACCATATCTGGGTTCGGGAGCCAGGTTACGAGAGGGGAAGGGTTTTAAGGCATCCCTCTCGCCCAATCCGGAGATCGGTCTCTACTTAGGCATTTTGTGAAAATATTTGTGATTCGAATTCTTCTTTAACCAATTTTAAGCCAATTAGGGCGGGGGAACAGTTAATCGAGGATTTAAGACTGTAACATGATTTGCAAGATGTGATTGAATATGGTACGAATGGATGGAAATAAAGAAAGTAAGATAAAATCCAACCCCCTGGTGAGAAACAAACCAAAACAGCAAACGGAATGGGTGAATCATGCATGATAGCCATCTTTACATGCATGGCTTTACGTGCATGCAAATAGGACAGTCGCATGAGACAACCATTCACTCGCGCAAGGGTTCATCCCTCACCACAGGTTGAATTCTATCCTCTTCTGGGCTCTAGAAGGACCAGTGCACACCCAGGAGGCAAACCAAGCAGTTTATATTGACTGTAAGTAAATGATTATTACAAATTATTACAAAACAGGAGTCAAATTAATTGAAATGCAACCCCTAGACAGTGGGGGTGTCAAAACAGGGGCAAAGGCCAAGCTGCTCATGCAAGGGCAATCACTGGAACCAGGAGGTCCCTCGCGCGAGACAGTGTCCTGACTGGACTTCCAGGAATTGCTTTGCATGCTCTGGGCTCTGGTACATGTCCAGAAACAACCCAGAAGCATTCCAACAAAGTAAATAAGCAATAAAAGTCTAGTCTATTTGTTTTAACATGCAAAACAGTGATCTAAAAGGCTTACAAAGCTGTAAAATAAATAACAACATGAAAAACAAGAAAACCTAGCATCCCCAAACCCCACGAGGATCGAGACAGTGGACTGTCGCGCGCGTATGTGAGTCACTCGCGCGAAGGTATGCTTGAACCAATTTCTTGTAACTCTGCTGACTTTAGGACCAGAACTGGTATTGATTACCAATCAGCCCCCCTCAGGGATCAAAACAGTAAGCAATAAAGGTGTTTATACCTTTGCTTGGAAAGTTTTGGAAAGGGTTGAACAAATTGAAGAAGCTTGTGATGGAAAATGGAGTGAAGAAAGGTATAGGATGTGAGCTAGAGTTGAGAGCCTTTGTGCTTGCAAGGATTCTCAATCTCCTAAACTTTCAAAGTTGGTGAATTTTGTGACTTAGTGACCCTTTCAAAGGAAGAACAAGGGGGTATTTATAGGGGAAGCCAAGGGCCAAAGGGTGGTGGCAAACACCCCCTCAGGACCAAACTTGGTGACTAAGCTTGGTGAAAAGGTGATGGGAAGGGTTGTGTGAGGTGTGTTCCCAAGGCCTGCACTGTACAATACCTGTGGAGAAAAGCGGGGTTCAAATCAGACCCCCCGGCAAGCAACCAAGTGGTCGGCAAAAGGTGAAAGAGACGCCTAGGACCATCGCACGAGACAGTGAGACTCTCGCGTGAGGGTTCCACTGTCGCGCGTGGGTCAACAATTAAATGTTTGACTTTGACCACACTGACAAAGAGGACACTCGCGAGGGAGTGACTTCCACGCACGAGGGTCAAGCCCGACCAGAGTTGACTGATTTTTATTTTTCTTTTTTTAAAAGGGTTAAAAGGGTTCAAGGGGGGGGGGGGGGGGGTCCGCACACACCGAGCTCAAACCTATCCAACCTTAAGACTGCTTTTTGATCCGGGTCATCATCGGGGAAACAAGAAACCGTAAAACGATCGGGAGATCCAGATTGGGGTGTCTACAAATTCATTACAATATGAATAAAGTTCATAAAAGCAACAGGATTAAAGAAAAGCAAGCAGCTTACAATTGGAGATGGGGACCCCCCACCCACTTGGATTCCGGGGTACATACGAGCCAATCTCCCAATTTGGGAGTTCCCAACCGTCACCCCCAACAAAAAAGAACTTGTCCTTCCAGTTCTTACTGGCAGAAGGCAGCTATGTAACCAGCCCCCCTCACCTGCTCTTTTCGCAAAGTAGTACCACCCAAAGCCACCAGGAGCTTCTTTAACGGAAAACTGGTTGAGGAAAGGTCCCTTTGTCAGAGAAACCCGACCATCCGACATCGCTCCCCACAATGCCGCACAACCAATAAGGAGACGCCAAGAATTGGGAACTATTTGGCCAGGGGCCAAACCAAGGAAGCTCAGAACGTCCCTCACCACGGTTGGAAAAGGAAGCCTCAGGCCTCCCTCCAAAGCCCCAACATTGAGGCAAGTCTCATTCTCAGAAAAGGAGCATGCTCGTTGGGACCCAGAAGGCTTCCGAAGAGAAACAGACGATGGAATCGAATATCTAACCCTAAGAATGGCTAGCTCTTCATTTGTAATTGTGGAGGGGATGGTGGAGGCTGAGAAAGCAGGGACCCTATGGGGACCCCTCGATGAAGGGGTAGGGGGCGACGAGGGTTTGACATCGCTTGACCGACCTTCGCCAGCCGAAGCCCTAATAATCCCACTTCGACGTAGGGAACTCTTCTCTTTTGCCATTGACTCTTCGGCTTGAAGAATGGAAGCAAAATTAATGAAGCCCTCGGACATTAGGGTTCCTACCAAAAATCTAGGGTAAAGACGCACCAACGGTAAAACAAGTCCCGGAAGACCCTGTTTTGGAGAATGAGAGAGTAGGGGGCAAAGTCCTCTATAACGGGAGGATAGAGGTTGATGCAAGAAAACCCTATCAGTCGTGATAAAATAAACTCGCCTGGAACACCCCACGTTGGGTCTGAGAATTCTATGTCAGAAGAAGAATCCAGCGTGAAAATCAGTTGAAGAACAACAGGAGAAGAGGAATGTACCTAGAAGGAACGGGCTCTAGCGTGACGGCGAAGGGGAGTCGGAGAAGAGAGGTATTACCCAGGAACCAGCAGGGATGATCCAAATACCCCTCTGTTAGAGTTTAATCAGGAATGAGAAGCCTAAGAGATGGGCATTAATCCCGAGAACAGCTCCTCGATCATCGTCGCCCACCTCCTAGCGTCAGAGGAATCAAGATCTCGACACCTGGCCCACGACGTGACCCATGCATTTAAAACTGCCCACAAAACTAAAAAGCGGTAACCGCCATGCAGCATTAATATATGTTCCCAACCTCCAAACCAGAGCTGTAGCTTGGAAACAGGGGAGTACCTGATAAGTAGGGAAGACCTGAAGAGCCCAGCCTGGAGAAAGAAGTGGAGCTGAGGAGTAATACTGTCAGCTTCGCTTGCCACCATCAGGAAGTACATCAAGTAAGCCAGCTCGGTCCTCAAGACGGAGTTGAGCTGAAGTCAAAGGTCCAACTCCGTCATACGAAGCTGGGCCACGATCT